>JAUPTC010000012.1:10636221-11364476 GCA_030762895.1 Sophora flavescens
AAAGACTTATGAGCTTTAGGTTTATGAGACAAGGCAATAGAAACTAAGTGAAAGGTGAGGAAAGGGTATTTATAGCATGTGGGCTGCGCCATTTTGAGGACCAAGTCGAAAGAGGTGGCTTTTCAAAGGATTAAATTGCAAATAACTCATAGGGACCATTTTGCAAGATTCCAAGAAAGTTAAGGACTATTTTGAAAATTGTCAATAAATTGTAATAATGGCCATTGCCACATAAAAATGTGGTCTTATCTTAACATCACTTTGGCTGATTTTTTCTTCAAACTTTTGGAAAAACCTAGAACATTTGAGAACATTTGAGATCATTTGAGAACAGAGAATATTGTGGAATTGTGTGGAATTGTGGAAACTCAGAATCCATAACTCTTCCCAAACTAAGGCAGCCCCCACTCCATCTTGGGCCTGGCATGGGCTTGATAAATTTGGGCTTGAATTCATCTTTGTGGGGCCCACAAAAGGCTAAAGCTTATGATGACATTTAGGAAACTTATATGGCTTCAAATGGGCTTTATGAACCAAGTCATGGGTAAGGAATTTGGGCCTCAAAGCCACGGTCCTCTATGGATTTCGAACAGATTCTAGCAACTCACTTGGAAAAACATCAGAAACTAACTTAGGGACAAGGGTAATTAATTGAAAGTTGGAGGACTAAAGCATATAATTCATAAATTTTCACTTTAACCTTGTAGAACCTTCTAGACTTAAAGTATGATTCCTACCCATGAATCATCTCAAAATCCTAAAGATAACCTCTTTTACGCTCTTGGAAACTCAGAAATCCATTAGCTCACCGTTACATATTTCACTTTGCAAAAACGTAAATTATTTTATTTTTTTCTGAATAATTCCAAAAATACATTCTTGTGTGAAATAAAATAAAAATCTTAAGTCTTTTCATTCATGAATTAAAATCAGGTTTTCTGAGCATTAAACTTTTCCTTGTCAGTGAAAACCAGAAAGTGAGAAGGCCGGTTTCCATGAATTTTCAACCAAAAAACTTCCCCGTAACTTATGAAAATAAGTATAACAGAAATGACATTGGTTTTGTCAAAGTCATTTTCTAAGAATCCAGATAAAAATATATATGTTTATATATTTATTACGAAGTATTCGGCGGAAGTCGGGGTGTTACGATTCGAGGACTTATTACATTATTAACATTTTACTTTGGCAGATAGTTATATACAATGGTATTTTGTAGCTTACAAGACAGACAAACTCGATTTTTACCATGTCACAATCACCTTCATATTAACATAATCATGTAAGATTTTTATATCTCGGTAGCTAGCAGGCAGAACGGACACCTGACTTCCTTACATCAGTATTTTCCTTTGCTGAACCATAATATTTTCCATAAATCCCACCCCCTCCAAGCATAGTCATGCAGAAACCAACATATGCATAAAGCGCCATCATTCCGCTATGACCTTCCTCTTTCACCAATATCATGGGCTATTCTCAAACCAACTAAACCGGTGACTAAAAAGTAGCTCCACTAGTCACCTAAGAAAGAATATATAGTTGTCGTGCCATCCATTACCATCTCAGAAGCTTAGGCTTGCTACCATCCACGACCACCTCGGCGTCTCTGCTACGATCTCGGTCGCAACAAGTAATGTACAATCTTTTTCTAGATAAAAATAATGAAAGGTTCATTTTTTCTTCTTCTTGTTTTTTTAAACGAGACAATATTTCTTTTTTTTTTGACAAAAAGACTATATTTCTTAATGGCGAAAATCATCTAAAAAGTAATTTTCATAAATTCAAATTATCCTTAAATAATAATTATTTCTTGGGGCAGTGATTCAAATTCTCTCCCCTAACTCCTCCTTTGTAACTTAAGTGAATGTCAAAATTTTATTTTAAAAGCGTAAATGGTAACTAGTGTAGATTTATATAAAATTATTTAAAAAACAATAAATTTTTATTGGAAAGCAGTACTCCTCGGGACTCAATTATAAGCAAAAAAAATACCTATATTTTTTGGACTCAAATATAAGCAAAATCAACTAACTCAACCTTAATCATAAGCATTCAAAATCAATAAAATTAACCAATCAAACCAATTCTCCCTTTACTTTTTCAAAACATTACTTCGTTCAAGACAATTAAATGGTAGTTTAATAATTATAACTCATTTTTTTACATAAATGAAGGCAATTAAATAAATTAACTAACTTTTAATAAGTGTGAAATTAGTTATTTTGCTTATAATTGAGTGGGAGGTAGTCTATTCCAATTCTGGCTTCTTTAAAAGTTGCCCTTTTTTAATAAAGATTTCTATATATTTTTATATTACTAGTGTTGTTAGGATATTGGTTAGCTCACTATCTCTCATTTGCTTATAATTTATTACTTTCTTTTTTACATTAATGCTTTTTAAATGTATTTTGATTAAATTGTTGCTTCTTTTCTCTTATTAAAATATATGTACACTTCTTATTATCTTTTTTATATACTTAAATAATCTTTTCCATCTTCTCTCTCTTTTACATAAATCAATTTTTTTGATGACAACATAAATCAAGTTAAACAAGGTGACATAATTTGTGTAAAATATTTAACTACGTTTAACTCATATGTTTGGTTTAGTGCATTTATAGTTTATGTATTTGGGTATTGTTGCAGTAAGGTGTTGAATAGATGTTTTTGTTTTTTTGTTGTTGTAGTTTTTTTGATGTATAATTCGTAACTTGATATATTTAGTTGAGAGAGCTTATTGCCCTCTTTTAAGACCACCGTTTCCTTATAAAATAAATTGTAAAATTGTAGGACCTCACGATCTTGGATGTCAAATTGGCCATCACTATAGCTTGCAATGCTTTCCGAAGCGAAGCAGAGTTGTTTACAAATCATATATAACCCAATGATCAACCTTTGAATCAACCTGAAAAATATGGTGAGATATATATATTGCATGTCAAATGACTCTAATTTTATTCTTTATTTCAAATCATTCATTTCAATTTGATCAAATATCTTAGACTTATAATTTTTATTAAAAGAGAATAACTAAAAATAATTTTAATATGAAAAAATAGAGTCTATTTAATGAAGAGAAATACTAAATATATTTATTTTGGTAAAGTTATAAGATTTATTTATTAAATATTTTACATTTTCAATGTATAAATATTTATTTTATTAATTGATTGAAGTCTCTTTTTCTTTCTTTATTAAATACGATAAAGGTGACTTTTTAGTTACATATCATAGTAATATATTATTTTTTATGATCAATAATTATAATAAATATTTTTTTTGCTTAATGTACTAGATAAAATCTTGTTTTCTAGGGTGAGTTAACATACATATTTTATAATAATACTAACCAGACAAAAATTAAATATTTAACAATAATTAGACAATATATTTGCAATATATTTTTTAAAACTAGTCATTAAATATAAGTAAATTATGTCAAAAAATAAATATATCTTTAACAATAATTTTGTTTATCGTTAATGAACTTTATGCGATATATTATATTTCTTATCGTGAAATTATATTAATATATAATATAGTGAAACTAATGTGAATTAAGTGTAAAAAATAAGTTAAATATATTTTATATGATATTATTTATTTTAATGTCCTAAAAATTATTGGGTAAAATCTTAATTTTCTTCTTATATAAAACATTTTTATAAATAATATTATTAACATAATATGTAACTAATTACATATAAACCTATTTATAGTTTTATATTAAAATTGTGTAATAATTTAATAAAAATAATATAATTTTAAAAGAAAAGTGAAGAGAAATTAGTCTTAATAATTTTTCTCTCTCTATATTAGAATCAGTCTTAATTATTCCTTTTCAATAAAAATTACAAGTTCAAGTCATTATAGGTCAAACTAAAGAGAAGGTTAGAAATTAGTATAAGTGAACTTTGACATATATGTTTTAGTAAATTAAGTTTATGTGTAAATATCTAGACAAGATTCTGTATTAAAAAAAGATTATTTTAAATTCTTTGTTATCTTCTTAAAATATACTGAAAATTAACAATGTATATTAATGGTTTTTTATATTACAAACTAGTCTTTAAAATACTATTTTTTATTTTATATTTCCATATTTTTAAAATCAAAGAAATATATGAATAACACGGAAAGCATGAATAATTTGTTCTAATATTTATTTTGTACACATGGTGACATAATTCTATGACTTAGGTTTGAGGTAAAAAATCGGGAAGTTGTGGTAGCGGCATAATTGAAGTGAGGTCTATTTTGTAATGAACACACGTCAGTGTGTGATAGCCCTTCAAAATATGTATTTTGGGACAACATACATGACCCAAGTAACTAACCACTTTATTATAAAGTACTTGGAAATGCAACCACCCACAATTCCTACTTTAATATCGGTAATGTAACACCCCCCCTTGAGTGTATTACCTACGTAACAATCTTTGAATTTAAATAAAAGATAATTTGCTGGTTGCTTTAGGAAAATAATTTATATAAAGTACATAAGCGTCAAATTGGGTATAAAAATTTGTCACGACTCCAAACCTAACCATGATCGGCACGTTGGCTTACAATCCTATCCTGGCAAGGCTATTTAATAGAGATATACTTGAATAAGCTAGTATTTTTACAAAAATTTCGTCAGTCTCCTCCGTAGTCGAACATCCAGGTAAAGAACAACGCTAAAATAATACATTTTCCTTCGAGAATTCAGTTACACCAAATAGAACCAGGCAGTAATATGCTAAGAATAGTTACATCAATAAGCTATACATGAAAAGGAAAAGCTTAGGTTTTCATTCAAAGAGATGCTTCGGAGCCATATAAACATTCCATTTTAAAATAAAGTGAGTCATACTCACATCTGTCAAAATCTAAGTCTCTCGAACCCTAAGCAGGTCATTCTAAAAGTTATTTTAGGAAAACTCACGTGGTCATTCCACGATACAATACTTCATCAAACAACTAGATCTAAAACGGGTGACTTAGGAAGGGCTCCTCTGCACCACCATCTGTGCTAAAGTGCCAGGTGCAATAGCGAACCAAAAGAAACAGATATATGTAAGGGTGAGATACCAACAAATGGATATATCACCACAACAACCATATACATGATCCATACATCACCAAACACATTAACATTTAATTATTATTTAGAGATAATATAACAAGTGTTATATCGGTGAGTCTAAATCCGAACAAGTTTTATAAAGAGAATGCATGACACTTCAATAATTAGGCTCTAAACTTAATCTCAGGAGATCGCAACATCCTCAAAATGAGTTGATCCGCTCGATACACACCGTCTCGTTGGCCATTTAGGCACTGCGATTATGCATCCGATTTCATTGTCCATTTAGGCACACGATACCGTGCCGTCTCATTGTCCATTTTAAGAACAATGATAATACACCCTCACGTGATACCTTTCATTAAGGTCTCACGTTAAAACCACGTCGAACGCGTCTGTCATAAATGCAAATGTAAAACATTTAGTTCTCGATGTTTTCGTTGTGTTCATTCTCATTAGTTATTAGCTCAAAAGGCTAGCGACTATTCATAAATTTCATCATTTTGAAATTATCAACATCAACACGGGACCGCGGTCAAGGTGCTCAATCCATGACACCTTATGTGGCATCCCAATTTTTACATTTCGTTTGTTATTTATTGAAATAATTTATTATTTGGATGTTATTTTGTTTATTTTTATGTGGTTTTAGCTTGAGTAATTTTATTTACTCATTTTAAAATTATTTTAGTGGAGTGCGTTGGCATTGTGTTCTTCATGGTGTATACACACTTACATGGCATAATATTATGCTATTGTCACTATTATTCCGTGTTTAGAAAAATATTTTAAATAATATGATTCAAAGGTTATTTTTAGATGTTGCTTTAGTTAATTTTAGATTTGAAAATAAATTAGTTTAGTGTTAACTTGAGATTATTTTGGATCACTGTTTTCTTGATTGATAAATTCAACTATCAACCTTTACTCTAATTTGAAATTTTAAATTATATATTTGTCACCCATTATTTTTAGATCTATGGGTCAATATTATTTCTTTTTTCTAAACTCAATTTCAACCACACTTTCTACCTACTCCTAACTAAAATAAAAAAGAAAATGAAAAAAAAGATCCCCTTTTCTCTTCTCAATCTCGCATCCGGGACAACACCCTTCCCCACTTCTTTCTTTATTTCTTCTCCTTCATATTTCAGACCAAAATCATCTTTCTCGTCTCTTTCTTGCCACCTTCGCCCAATCACCCTTAGCGCCCTTGTGCTCAGTAAGACCGCCTCCCGGGTGGAGAGGAAACCACCGAGCCCCGCGCTTGGTTCGTTTGCTCGCCACTGTGACTTTGTTCCTCATCGTGGGAGGTTCCCAGCCACCATGTGAGCCATCGTGGAGCGCTCTCTACCACCGCATGGAGTGGAGAGGATGACAACCTCGCTTTACGTCGGGGTTGGTGAGCCGTTTGCGACTGTCTCAGTCATGGTTGCTTCGGATCGGTGATATTTGCCGTCGTTGCGCTGTCGTCGCCACCACCTTCAGCCACCATGTCTCCTTCTTCATTATGGGGTTCGTGTGAAAACCCATCTTCTGAGTTAGGAACCGTGGTATCCACCGTCGTGCGACGTCGTCCTCAGCCACTACCACCGTTCTAGGAAACTCCAACAACCACCACGTCCTACCTCTTTCTCTTCCTCTTCCTTGGGTAAGTGTTTACCCCTAATTTCTTCTAGTTTCAAAAGCCCCAAATCGGTTTGCAAACCTAAACCCTAGGTTTTGAATTCAGAGTTTAATTTTGAAATTAAACCATGTTTTTGTGTAATTGGGACTATGAATTAGTGTTATCCCTAAACTAATTTTTATCATTGTTTGGGTAGATTGGTTTTCCCCAATTTGTATCATGAACCCTAAAGCCCAAAATCTGATTTTACTTGAAATTAGTTTCTAATTATGAAACTAATTATGTCTTTATGCAATTGAGGCTGTTAATAATGATTTCTAAGGTTAATTTCATGATTCTTTGATCAAAGCTCATTTTCCCCAATTTTGATGATGATCGTCTTATTTTTCACAAATCTGATTTTTATTGAAATTGATTCTATTTTTGAAATTAAGAATTTAAATTAACTTAGAGTGAGTGTTTGATGATGAGTAGCAAATTGTTTGAATTGTGCAGTTGTTGAAAATGCTTGGACTCCCTCAGTTGGGATGTTGAAGTGGTTGTGTTTGCTTGGGAAGCAGGTTTCACATGTTTCAGGAGTTGACCGAGCTGTTTAGAGGAAAGCTGGAACCTCACGGCTTCGCTCCGAGGGGAAGCGGTGTTGAAAAACCAAGGAAATGATCATCTCTTGTCTACAAGAGGTAAGGGGGAGTGAACCACATCACACCATATTGGTGGATGTGAAGATGGCTTTAAATTGTCTAGTGTTGGAAATCCTATACCAAGGGTTATCCTCAGTATATTTATCTCTTTGTATGAGTGTGGTTATAATATTTGTTTATGGCTTGGTTATGTGCTAGATATGGTTGTCTTTGAGGAATTTGTTTGTGGTTTGAATTGATGCCCATTAACATGTTGATTGGTTGGAAAATGATTTCTAACATGTTGAAAACCATCACTTTGATCATTGGATCAAAGTAAGGATTTAATACTTGGCTATTGCAAATAACTTGATTATTGTGATTATTCGATATAACTTGATATATTGATGTGTATGGATAATTGTGAGATTCTTTGGTGAAGTGTAACCTTCACTTTGGTTGTGATTGGCTTTTGGGCCAAATGTGAATGGAAATGGGAGTTTAACTCCAATCCTTGAAACGTAAGTGATTTTAACATCCTTAAGCTGAGAAAATGAATGTTTAAATCCATAAAGGAAAAAGGATTTTGAACAATTATTTCGAACCTTGATTTTTATTAAGGTTTTAGAAATGGATTGAGAACTATTTTAATTGTACATTATGTTTTGGTTACCCAAGTGATACTTTAAACCGAAGAAATAAGTGTTTTAAGCAAAAATGGAAATAAGAAGAAAGTGTTATTTTCCAAAACTGTTTTTCTGAGTATTTAAAATCGTCTTAAAGTGTTCGAATTGATTCCAAAGTGACTTGGATTAAATTGTGATTCACTTACACCATCCATAAATATGATTATATTATATGGTTTTCTCTTTCAGAACTTGTGTAGAAATCAATTAGAAGTTCCACGATTGTGCCTTATCATCTTTTTCAAATACTTTCCTAAACAAATTATCAACCATCTCAACCTTAGGAGACTTTGATAATTATTTAGGTCATAAAGAAATAAAACCATGTTTCAAGAGGTAATGAAACTGAGTTTTCAAAGAGTTTATAAAAAGGATTTCCCAACTTTCAAACTTAGATGCCTATTTTTGAAAATTTAGGGGGTTTCGGTCCTCAATCAAGTAAAGGGAATATTGTCATTCAATAATTTTACGAATTTGAAATACTGTTTTGAAGGATTTGATATCAATATACCAATGAGACAATATTACTTCCAAAATGATTTGGTTTTAGACAAAGGTTTGGTTTTAAGCCAAGAGGTTTTAGTCTTCAAAGACTAGTATTTACATTAAAGAGAAAAACCTAAGTCATAGAGGACTTAGTGAAAATATGAACTTAATGATTTATGACTTATGAAGCAAGACCATTTGTCATAAAGTATGGATAATTTAATATCCATCCTCCATAAGATTTAATGGACCAAGGTTATTTGTTTTCTTGGGAAGCCAGAAAGGCTCCATTAGAAAAGTGTAAAGAAATAAGCGATTGGATGTCGATCCAATTTCATAATGTGTTAGGACTTGTAAGTAAGTGCCTTAAAACATATATACACAAACATGACAAGTCTGTTTGAGCCACATTAGATCAGTGAAGGGCGATGGTTGTACGGAATATCGTCAGTCAAGATTGACATCAAATGGATTGGTGGAATCACGGGGTTATCACGGATAGACCAATTGGGCGTATTGAGCAATTTTGCCCAGATACATAGTTGATACTATGTTCGGTGAGGCCGTTGTGCCCGAACGAGTTTGGTTGTAGAGAGGTTTCATAAAGAGCACGATGTATTACGGGAGTTGAGATCACATGTGATTATGATTGTACGAATGTTATGATTTTGGCCTTGTGTGCGTAACCACGATAGCCACAATGGTGCACGAGATTTAAGCCTTGTGTGTGTAACACGATAGCCACAATGGTGCACGAGGTGGGGATGTGAAACCTATACCTGACCATTTCCTTTCTAAAATGTCAAATTAGCTCAAAGCTGGGTCGATCTTCCGTTAGGCTGTGTAGGAATGGGACTATGCAGTTTCAATCAGTTATCTCTATTCTCAAAGTCTATGTGAACTAACAAGGTGTCCAGTATGCTTGATGAGATTATGGTCACACTTTGATTTGTGTATTGTTGACCATATGTGCACGTGTTATTTGTTCCTTGTATATACTTGATTGTTTGGAAATGTATGTTTAGTGGATATGAATGTATGCTATTTGGTGTTGTGCTATTTTCATATATGCCATATCTTTGTGATGTTTGGGAATCTCACCTCTTATTTTATATTGCCAGTAGGCAGTCAGCTACGTGCCTTGTGTTCTTAGAGAAGCCGAGATGTCGCTCGGCTGATTCATCATAGAGGTTGAGGTTCGAGCTTAAGCGATAGATTGGAGTTTCTAGTGGTGATCTTTCAGCTTTTAGATGGTTCAAGTTGATGGTCTTTGTGTTTTTCACGCTGCTGTTACCTTCTTCTTGAGGCAGGCATGATTGTGCACGTTAATCGTAGGCTATGACTTTTCTCTTGGTTAGGGAAATGGCTTAGTCCGGGAGCTACTTTTGTAATGGCTCTAGTGATGTCTTCTATGATGATGTCAGTAGTGGACTCAAATAGAGTTTCCGCTAGATCTCGTCAGTTGGGTTTGTTCTTCTCATGATGTACGAGAGATGATGATCTTTTATATTTTGGTTTGGCCAGCTTGGGATGTCTGGGAGTTAATGTTATTGTTTATGGAGCCGCGACTCCAAGTATCTTATATTTTAGGACCTGCGTCTCCATAGCTTTATGTTCGGTCTGTATATCTTTATGTTTTCAGTTTATGAGTCGGGTTGGGTATTGTGTAAATAATTTTCGAACTTACAACCTTAATCATGATTAGTAAATGTTTTTGTGCACTGTTATCTTCTGAGTAACCTGGACTGTATTATGTAAATATTTAATGAGGTTGGATGTTTTATTGCTTACCTTGAGGAAAGAGAAAAATATTTGATGTTATAAAATGTTTTATCAGGTATTCTGACTTCATCCAAACTCCGTTTTTCAAAGGGGACATTTTGAAATGTTTTCTTTCAAACTTTGAGAATTCTTACCTTGATCCATTCCATTGATCTTCAAAGAAAAAAAAGTTACCGCATTTTATTACAGGAATTTAATTAACCCACTTTTCGGCCTTAAAATGTCACAGAAAATGTAGCACCCGAGAAGGGTGTTACACCTTAGACCGATGCACCAGTCCTAGGCTTGTGGTCGTAGCAAACAACATTCACCTTTAACAATGTTCATCACAACGTGGTTAGGGCACACAGTCCACAACAACGTGATTAGGACACACAGTCCACCACTAGTGGAAAATATACATTAGACGGTAAAGGTTTACGTCAGTTAACGAAAAGCTAGACGTTAAAAAGGAGGCGGTGGCAGTTTTGTAAATATCAGGCTTCATTAATTCAATTTTAACGTCAGTTGTTTTAATGACTGACGTTAAAAGTGAAGTGACTCACTTTTAACGTCAGTTCCATAAGAACGGCGTTAAAAGTGAACATTTTAACGTCGATTCGATAAAGAACCGGCGTTAGAAGTAAATATCTTCACTTTTAACGTCGGTCCCTACATCAACAGGCGTTAAAAGTTATTTTAATAATTTTTTTTATCTACTATCTCGATTCCTTCCGCATTGCCTTCCTCAAAGTTTCAGTTTCACATGAATTGCTTTGATGTTTTGTGTTTCTGTTTTGAAAACTAAAATATATGTGCGAAGTATAAGTTGAATCAATAACCCAATCAGGATCTCATTCATGAAGTGTAATACGTGATCGTCTACAGAAGATTGAAAGGGTTTAAAATCCTATAAAAAGTTACATTGAAAGGGTTTAAAATCCTATAAAAAGTTACATTGAAAGGGTTTAAAATCCTAAACATTAAAGCTACATCCCATCGAGAGAGTTTTATGAAATATGCTAAAGGAAAACTATATATACTCAGAAGACTTTAGAAAGCAGGGGGCATGAGAGAGCTCAAAGAGAGGCAAAAGCAGGTGCACCAGATCCGTTTCAAGCAAAGGCGGTGGTTCCAGAGACTTCCAAGACGATCACTTGCTGCCAAAGCTGAGGTTTTGGAAGCTGTGACCCCGAGGCACCGATTAGCCCTCCCGGTGATTCTCCCGGAAGGTGATAGGGTGAGCAACTCACACAATGTAATTTACTCGGACTTATCACCCATGCAATGTAATTTACTCAAACTCAGAAGTTGTTTGACCATTAAGACAAAGACCTTTGAGTCTAGGAATAGGAAGAAAGAGTGATGAAGTTAATCTCCACGGCGAGCCATATTGTGAAGCGAGAAAATTAAAAGGATGGAAGGAAGCTATTTATAGGAGCAGGGGATGAAGTTACTAAGCTATTCGATTTTGTTGAAAACTTACCTATAAACTTAATGCTCATTAAGAGGATTGAGTTACAAGGTGCATGGGTAAGTAGCACGATCAGATCGAAAGGAATGAATGTTTTTGCGGATATCTATACACTTTTAACGTCGATTTTAAAAAAAAGCGGCGTTAAAAAGTGTTTTTAAATAAAAAATATTAATTGTTAACGTCAGTTTTTTATAAAACTGATGTTAAAAGTGTGATTATTACTTCAGTTAAATAAATAGCTGACGTAAATAATCCTATATATTATAAACGTGCAGAATGAATATTGGAAATAATGTAATTAATATCACGGAGGCTGGCGGTCATCAATTAAGTTGACGTTTAAAATGAGGTGGTGGGTAAACTATTTGCGTCAGTTCTATAAATAACTGACGTAAATAATTATGAAACTCATTTCATTGGTTGTCATGTCCCTGTTGTCCCTCTTAACGCAGATCACTCCATATAGTACTGCAGTTTATTTCTAAACCTTTTTTTATACAAGTTTATTTTTAATTTTTATTAATTAGCTTGAATTAGTAAACAAATTATTAATTGTGCAAATTAAAATAAATAAACACTTAACATAAAACAAGTTATATGTATAATCAAATCGTATGACATTGAAGCGATTCATAAGTTAAAATTACATGATTAAAAGATAAAAAATTTCTGCAACATAGCCCTAAAATATAAAAAAGTTTCTGCATCAACATCATTTTCTTCTCAGTCCTGTCATCAGAAACTCCAATGGATGCATCACCTCCGTCACTTGAATTCCAAGATGCAAAGTAAATCCTCAGTCACTAACAGCGAAAGCAAAGTGAAATGGATCTTTGCATCTTTCTTCTTCAGTGGAGTTCCTTGATGCATCATCTTGAATCCACAATCACTTGCTTCCAAAGCAAAGTGAAAGGGATGTGGGATGAAATAAAGTGAGAGAATCACATTACGTGATTCACCTGACCTTAATATCCATGCAATGTAATTTACTCAAACTCAGAAGTTGTTTGACCATTAAGACAAAGACCTTTGAGTCTAGGAATAGGAAGAAAGAGTGATGAAGTTAATCTCACGGCAGAGCCATATTGTGAAGCGAGAAAATTAATTAAAAGGAGATGGAAGCTAGGAAGCTATTTATAGGAGCAGTGGATGAAGTTACTAAGTTATTCTGATTTTCTTGAAAACTTATCTATAAACTTAATGCTCATTAAGAGGATTAGGTACAAAGGTGAATGGGTAAGTACCGCGATGCGTAGTCAAGGGAATGAATGTTTTTAAACCTTTAGCGTCCGTTGTGTAATACAACCCGACGTAAGAAGTTGTGAGTGTTTTTAACGTCAGTTTCTTAATACAACTTACGTTAAATATATGACATTTAACGTCGATATTACTAACAACTAACGTAATAAGTGTGAGAGTTTTTAACGTCGGTTTATTAATACAAGCCGGCGTTAAATATATGATCTTCAACGTCAGGTTTTACCAAAAAGCGGCGTAAAATGTTGTTTTATTTTAATTATAATGTTTACCCCCGCGCGCCTTCTCCACTTCTCTCGTCTTTTTCTTTTCATCACGCTCAACCCTCACTCTCGCTCTCACTGCTGGCCTAGTCGCGAGCTCATCTCCACCGCAACCACCGCGAGGGGCTTCTTCGCCACCACCCCGAGGTTTACTCTTAACCCCTAACTCTGTCTTTCCCGCTCCTTCTTTGCAATAACTTGACATCTCTCTTTCCCCTGGCCTTCCCGCGCACTAACCTCTCCTTGTCCCCTCTGCTCTCGGTAACCACATCGAACGTTGGCCACCACTCGAGCTTCCCCCCACCACCATGCGAGCGCCTATTTTACGGTGAGTCTTTAATTAGGGCACATTTTTTTATTCACGGTTTTGAGTGCATGCATGTTGCTCTGCTGGTTTTGAAACGTAGTCTCGATAGTTGAAACTTGAAGCGTGGGTTTGAGTTGTTTGGAATGTCTCTATTTTTGGTTTTGAGTGTATGTTGAAACTGTAGTCTCGGTAGTTGTAACTTTAAACCGTGAGTTTGAGTTGTTTGGAATGTCTCTATTTTTGGTTTTGAGTGCATGTTGCTCTGTTGGTTGATCTGTCACGCGGCGTGATGCTCATCACGGCCAGGCCGTGATCAGTTACGCCTATGAGAGTGCGTTGGGTTGATTGACACGTTACGGTAGTGATGGACATCACGGCCAGGCCGTGACCAGTGCTTGGCAATCTTCAAAAACTATAGTTTTCAATCTCCCATATTGTCCTTATATTGGATATATAGATGTTTTGTATATGTACAGGACCTATCTAGTTATTTTTATTTATACTTCTGTATTTATTTTGAGTTATAACCTATGTTAATACATATATATTGTTTACGAACAGGCATACATATGGATCAGTCGGATAGCCCACATGCACGGGAGGACACTGTGGGGGTTTCGCGAGACCCGATCACGCCTACGCCTTTCGATTCTAGTGTAAGTTTACATGCATGTTATATACTATCTTTAGTCCTTCTTGTTAATGTAAGTTTATAATGTTACAACCCTCTATTTTATCATTTTTTTTGTCCATGTAGACATCACAGGCTCATAGGAAACGGGGTAGAGGAGTCACCTCGTTGAAGAAACTAGAGAAGGACAGGGCGGAGCGGACAAAAGCTTGAGGTGTCCTTCGATGCTAATCCTAAATGCCAGGGACCCGTGCTAAAGAATTTAATAAGTGGGTATTTCTACAAGCGAAGCAGCACGTAAGCATCAACTACAACTACTGGAATGACGTTCCACAGAACGTTAAGGATCAGATTTGGGAGGCTATCACGGTATTTTACCTTTACATTCGTTTGATTTACATTATTAGATAATTATCCGAGTTATAATCCATCCGAGTTGTTATATATGTATCTAATGTGTAGGTAGCTTGGACTGTGCCAAATGACGAGGATCATCGTCATAAATGTATGAAAATGGCATCAAAGCGTTGGAATGGGTTCAAGCATGATCTTACCAGGTACTATGTATCTGGGAAGAAGAGGCTTGATAAAATGTTCTCGGATTATCCCTGGATTGATCAGGATACTTGGGATATGTTTGCCAGAGTCGGCGAGGATGGAGAATTTCGGGTTGGTTGATTAAGTTAATTTTGTATGCTTATTATAGATCATTTAACTGTATTTAATTATGTGTTTTTGTTTGAATAGGCTAAAGGCAAATATGGTCGCGAATCGGGCGAAGAACGTCCCACCGCCACACCATGTCTCGGGTGGGTACCATACTCGGATCCAGCAGATGATGGCGGATAGGTGAGGCGCGAAGCGGGAAGAGCACTCTGCTAGGATTGAAAGAGGAGAGGTGCCGAGGGCACACCATCAAGTCCTCCGTCGGACATCGACCGCGAGGATGTCACGGTTAGCCGGCCGCATGACAAAGGCGGGATCTTTTAAAGCGATGCCACTCAGGAAGTGGCGAGATAAGATTGTAAGTAAATAATTAACTTGATTTCAATTGATATTTGTATAGATATTTGCAACACTTTTCACTTGCACGTTTTTTCATTTTTTTCATTGTAGATGGATCTTAAAGCAAAATCCTCCCGGGCGCATTCGTCCCTTCGGACGGCGGGGGCGTCTTGATGAGCGCTCTAGGCAAGAAAGACCATCACGGTCGGGTTCTCGTGTTCCTAGGAACGTGACCATCAAACAATATTATGGCAAGTCTGCTTCACGAAGCGGGTGGTCAATGAAGCATCAATTTTGGCTGACATTACTCAAGACCTCAGACCAACCCGGATATTACAACACATCGATGCAAGGCTTAATAGCCAACCGGGAATTCAAGCGGCGCTTGCCAGAGAGCTTTCCTCCGTCGGTACATCCCAGGACACTGCAAGGCTTGCCAACGCTTCACATGTGAGCACAAAAGAGAGTTTTAGTATGGCACATGTGGAGGACGATGAGTTGGCAGCTAGGGAGCGGGAGTTGGAAGTCCAACGCCATGAGCATGAGTTGGAAATGAAAAGGCGTGAGCTTGAGTTGGACTCCAAACGACGTGAGCTCGAAATGTTAGCAAAGGTATTTATTCATTATTAATGTCCAAATTAGTCAAATAATTACTTGTGTTTTTTTAATTATCAAAAACTTATATATTTTGTTTTTCCTAAACTGAAGGCCAAGTCGACGTCGGTGTCATTTGTCACCTATCACTCGTTTGTTCTCACTTGGTGAGGATTATGCGTATGAGATTTTTGAATGTCCATTGGATCACGATGGATGGGTGGCATGCCCAGATCAACAGAGGATATTTTCCTTCGTTGGTGACGATCTCGGAGCGCTGCGAAATAACGTCTGGATGAACAAGCAATGTCATCGGTCTACGGTGCATGTAAGTTAATTTTAATTTTATAACTTATTTATTTTTGGTATTTTTCCATTTAATAATTTATTTTAATTTCAATATATATATTATGTAATTAACATCCACACCTTTTCATATATTAGGTATCTCCATCGTCTTGAACTTGATAAGGCGTTGCATCGGTTTACGGTTTCTTAGATCCGTCCAATCCTTGTGCCCGCGTTCTTTCTTGGCGATGGATTGAGTAAATACATAGGGAAATTGTTGGGAGACAATCCGAAAGAATTATATCTGGCTCCCTACTGTATGGATAACCATTGGCAGTTGTTGGTACTTCACCCGTCTAGGCATCTTGTCATATTCATACTCTTCTCTCCACCATGATCCGCCACAGAAGGTGGTTGAAGCTATAAATATGTAAGTAACTAATCTTAAATTTAATTTAAGTTTTAATATCAGTTGTTTTTAGTTTATTACACACATGATAAATGAGTTTGTTAATTGATCGACATGATTATTTGTTTATGATAAGCGCTGAAGGTGAGTAGCATAAGTTGCGCCAACGGGAGAAGTAGGACTTCTAAGGCTAAAGCAAATCTGTATGGAACATCCTCAAGGTTTGGTAGTTTATTTATCAAATAATAATTATTATAATTACTAATTTATGTGTATATTCAGCGACGTTGAAATTAATTTTGTTGGTTGTCTCGATTTCAACTTTGACGGTTGGTCATGCGGCTAGTATGTGATGCTTCATATCTTTGAACATAGTCTCCGCATCTATTACTGGATGGATGGAAGAAGGTAATATTTAAACAACTTGTTAAATTATATATTATAGTTTTGAAGATGACTTGCATTGATGTTATTGTTATTATTTGAACGTGTCTAGACATTTATCGACCAATCGCCTATTCAAGAAGATGAGTTAAGAGACTTGAGAATGCGCTTGTCTGAATTCTTCTTCAAGTATACGGCTGAAAAGGAATTGACAACATACCTCCACTACTTAGATAAATAGTTTTTTTGTTAGACTTTAGAAACTAATTAATAACATGTATATATACATACTTAGATAGTTTTGTTTTTAGACATTGGAACTAAAATTTATTTTATATATATACATGGGTTTTGGTTTTAAGTCCCCCATTGTTCAATTTTCCTTTGCAATTCTGTAATGTGTGTGATATTACGTATTCTTTGGGATTGAATCACGGGGATAGCTGGGGAGTGATATTTTAAAACTGAATTTTAAAAAAAAAAACCTATTAGCGTCAGTTGTATCAAACAAGCGGCGTTAATAGTATTTTATAAAATATACGATACACTATTAACGTCGGTTGTAATAAAGTGACTGGCGTTAAAATTAAACCTTAACGTCGAGTTCCTTATAACAAGCGGCGTTAGTTTTAACAAAATCAACGTCCGTTGTATTAAAGAACCTGCGTTAATAGTTTTAGTTTAACGTCGGTTGTTTAACAAACCGGCGTTAATGCTTACAAAATTAGCGTCGGTTTTGTTAAGGCGATGTTAATAGTGTTATATTTAACGTCGATTCTCAACCGGCGTTAAAATATTAACTATTAACGTCAGCTGTATTTACGTCAGTCGGTATTCTGACGTAAAAAATCAATTTTAACTGACGTAAAAAGCACTTATTGCACTAGTGCACAACAACATGACACGGATCAAGGATCAACGTGCATATTACAGAATACTAGAAGCGACGTCTCGCGAACTAGATTCAATTCACATGTGCTTAGTTTTCGCTCGGTGAAAATCAAATCCAAAACAAAACCTCGGTCACTTATCCAAGTAACCGAAACGTTTCCCAATCATTTAGGAGAAAATCATTTTCCTTTACAAAATATTTTCTAAACATTTAGGAAATTCGTTTGTTTTTTAAATTCCTTGATGGAATAAAGTCAAATATTTTCAAAGGGTTTTTCCTTCATAAAACATACAGTTCGAAAAGGTTTTCTCTTGTACAAAACTTTTGATCATAAAAAGGTAGTTTCCTTCAACTTAAAATCACTTCAACATTTTTCTAAAAACAAAGATCTTATTCTTCTGAAGTGAGCACTTTAAAGAAGGAACTTTTATAAATGAACCCAAAACTTTCAAAGTTCTATTCAAGGCTTATTAAGGCTTTTAATCATTATAGTCATTGAGCACAGACTCAAGTCCGGCTTCTCAAACTTCAATCAACAGTAATATATTCACAACAATAATAATATCACAGTTAATGACAGTTCATCACATATATATATATATATATATATATATATATATAATTCATAACACTTTAAAGCAAGTAATGTTCAACTTCAAGTAATAACCACAATAGTTCAAGTAAACAAGTTATTCAAGTATTGGCTCAATATCACAATAATATTCACAACACTTAATTAAACACATACACACATGCATATAGTTATTGAATATCCCTAGGCATGCTCCCCTTACCTTTGAAGACAGGTAAAGGATTCTCGTTTTAATGCTCACGTTAGCTCCAAGAGTGTAACTATCTACTCCATCAAGCAAGCATAGCCATGTCAAACATCTTAGAGAGGGAATCCAACAATGCGCAACAACCAAAAATCAAGAAATCAATTACACATGATCAAACACACATTCTAATTTGATCTAAACACTTAATCTTATTACCAAACAAGGTCATTTTCAAAGAAAATCATGTTTGGAGCTTAAGCTTCACAATACCCTTTGAGGAAACTTTGTTTTGATTAAAGGATCATGAAAATGAACTTAGAAATCATCAACTAAAAGTCCTAATTTCATAAATGCATACTTAATTTTACCAAACATAACCAATTTCAATAAAAATCGAATTGGGGTTTTAGGGTTCATATCCTAAATTGGGGAAAACTCATTCTAATCCTAGAATCATGAAATTAGTTTAATAAAACATCAATTTGTAGTCTCAATTTCATGAATACACATTTAATTTCAAAGTCTAAAGCGGAAATCAAAATGTTAGGGTTAGGGTTTCAAAATCAGATTTGGGGATTTTCAATCTAGAAGAGATTAGAGGGTAAAACACTTACCCAAGGTGAAGAGAAGAGAACATGGTGGTTGGAAGGCCAACTGGCGCAGCGGCAGGCGGCGGCACGACTGTGACGCGGTTCTGAGACACCCATGAACAAAAAGCAAGAGTGAACTTCATGTAAGGAGGAAAAGAAGGTTTATACCCTAAGATATGGTGGAAGACCACCATGGACAGTGATCAGAAGGTCCTTACTGCGGCGGGCAGAGGGCGGCGCTAGGAAAATGATGGAACCGGGCGCGAGTTGCTCCGGAAGTCGCGTGCGAGAACGCGAGCGAGAGGCGGGCGGAGGAACGCGACGGCCGTGCGGGCTCTCAGCGTCGGTCTAGTGGTGGTGGGCACAGTGAGGTTTCAGAGTAGCAAGGGAGGAGGAGATGGAGTTGGAGGGAGGAAGAAGAAGAAGAAAGGAAAGAGAAAATAAAAAAAGAAGGAGGGGTTCTGTCGCGTACAGGGAAAGGAAGGACTTGGGGTTTTATTTATTTGTTTTTCAAGTACTTAGTGATTAGGTACCAAATAAGTGGTTGAGATTGAGTTTAGAAAAAAGGAAATAATATTACTCATTAGATCTAAAAATAATGAGTGATAAATATATACTTTAAAAAAATCAAAATAGAGTAAAGATTGATAGTTAAATTGATCTACCAAGAAAATCAATGATCCAAAATTAGTCTCCGATTAATTCTAAACCAGTTTGTTTTCAAATCTAAAATTAAATAGAATGAAAATATGAAAATGCTTTTCTCTTAATCATTTTTTTAAAACATTTTTCTGTACTGGTAATAATAGTGACAATAACGTAAATTATTATCTAGTAAGCATGCATTCACTGAATAAGTCAGTGCTAACGCACCCAATAAAATAATTTGAAGAGAGTAATCTAATTAATCATATGTGTAAAAACTAGGGTGTTACAAGTAATGCCAACAAGCTACCTCGACTAGTATATATGAGTCATCTGAGCAATGAGGATTTCCACATGCGTTATTATATTGTCAGTTCCTAGAACTTCCATACACGTAACAACTTAGATCCTCTCTCCATCTGCATACTACAAGCACTTGTTTTAAGGTTTAACAAGTTTTACAATATACGTCAAGCAAGTGTTGCACACGGTTTAGCTTCTGTGAAAACTTGAGATTCTTTTGGAAGATCATATAATTATTCAATGGCTGAAAAAATGGCTGAGTCCACCCAAGCAGGGATGACAAGAAGCTCCTCCCATCTACCCTCCTTGTAAGTTATTATATATTTTTTTCTTTTCACATTCAAGCACGTTATGTGTTTCTCTCTTTTTCTTCTTTTAGTGCCTAGTTAAAGTGAGTGATTTTATTTTAGTTATGACACATCAAACCTGGTATCCTTTGTTGCAAGAAGTTAAAAACCACTTCCTAACGAGTACTTTGAAGCTGTTGGTCATAAAAATGCACTTCATGGATCTCGTGCACAATATTATAACCAAACAACAAGTTCAGTGGGACTTAGAGCAATAGGAAAAGATGATACTAACTCTTGTAATGAACCCTTGCTAGATTCTTCTTCTATATGCTCATTTGGAGCATCAAACAACACAAACTTTTTAGAAGTAAACATGAAGGCACTGATGACTACTCAACATATTCGAGTGATGTAAGTGGAGCCCTTTGGAGTGTAATTCACCTTTTTCCTCCTCCTCCCTTGGTGGTTACCATGATTGTCAGGAACCCGGATTAAACTGTGTGCAGAATGCTGAAGAACAAGAAGATGCGGTGAAGGAAAAGCCTGCATGGAAGGGTTCCCGCATCAGAGTCATGAGAAGCATAGACGCAGAGATTCATAATTTAAATGAAAGGTTAAGGAAAGATTAATTAGGAGATGATAAAGAAGAGTTAAAAGAGATTAAATAATAATGTCTACCTCTTTGTTGTGTATGTTTGCAGAAGTGAAGAGATAAGAGTAAGATTAACAAGAAGATGCTTGTATTGAGAGAGCTCATACCTAATTGCAAGAAGGTATGCTTGCTGCATATATGTAAAAATTATTTTCTTTAATTATTTCTTTGCACACATAACTTTTCTGTAGTTAATCCTTCTTGCACTTGTTTTAATTCTATAGTACTTTTGTCTTGTATGTCTTAATTAGGAGGACAAATCTTTAATTCTTGACGATGCCATCCACATATGCCTATGTCTCATGCTCCTTTCATGCCTATGTTTGGAAATACTTCTACACAACCACTTTTGGCAATCAGCACAGCTACCAACCTGGTGGAAAATCTAGCTTCTGCTAAGTTGCCCAATAATTCATATCTTAATGGACAAGCACCAGATTAGGTTTGGCTTCACCACTAGCTATTCCTTTATTTCCCACAAAGAAAAACATGATAATGGACAGGAAAGATTACCATTCCAAAGATAATAGCTACGAGACTGAGTAATTCTTGGTTTGTCATGGCTTATCATATGTATTTTATCTAATATTAAATATGTGTAAAGGTTAGAAATAAATTTTCTAACCAAAAAAAAATTGTGTAAAGGTGTGACATTCATGTTAAAAATATATATTAATCTCTAAAAAACTATTTTTATCACTACTAAAGTAGATTAAAAACCTAAGAGGTGATGTGGTGGGCAGTGCTACCTAAGAATTTTTCAGGAAAGTCTATTAACAGAAAGATAATGCGATCTAATTATAAATTGTAAGCACCGACGTAGCAGTAGTTCACAATTGGATACTTCACTCTTTGAAGCACTGGTGAAATAGAAGTATAAATTATCCTTCTTAATTATTATCGAACATCACTATATATATCATTATAAGAATTATTCAAAGTAAAATGATGTCATATTAGGCGATAAAGTCTTCTAATAATGCTAACATAACATTTAAAAGTTAGAGTCCCTGCCAAGTGCTTCATTGACTAGCATGCATCTCTAATGTGAATGATAAATGTGAGACAGTGAGAGGACATCCCTTTGTAAAGTATGAAAAGTTGAAGTAAAATCAGCATGAGTAATGTTATTTGCATATTATTTCTACACCACTTTTTTTAAGTAATAAAATAAAAGAAATATACTTTTCGATACATATTTTTTCCTTTTCTTCTTTTCTTAAACAAGTATTAATATAAGGAAAAATATCGAATAAACACATTTTTAATACACATTTTCTTCAATTCTTTCAATGACATACTAAGATACACATACTTTTTCCTATAACATATTGCAGTTTAGAGCCTAATCCTTTTATAATTAGGCTGGCTGATGATTAAAGAATTCATGTGGATAACTATTTTCATTTCCAACATTGGTTTATGGATAATGCTAATATGATCCTGGTTTTTTTCGTGGCTAAATCGATATATATTATTTTATATTATTTTCATGGAACAAATTAAGAAAATTTCCACTTTTTTGTTGGATCGGATGGGTTAGACATTAGAGCTTGGATTTGCCGATTTGATTCTGATTAGGTTCACACACCATTAAGCTACTATTTATAGCTTTTGCTTCTCCAAAAAAGTAATTCTGATCAAACTCACCTAGTTTCCAAACATGCACTAACTGTTGGTCTCTATTCAAAGAGCAGTTTGAAGAAGGTTTAGTAGTGAAAAGAAGTTTGCGGTAACAACATTAGAATATTCACACATGGACCATGTGAGATATTTCCAAAATAAATGTTTGGAAGGTTACATGATATTAAGTGTTAAATACAATTAACGGTTGTTAGCTTGCAAGATTTGATGCCTTGGTACTTCAATGGTAAAACCTAGGCCTGGTATTCATTTGGTCACGGTTCGAAACTCACCTAAAGGTCATTTTGATATGTTTAATTTTCGTGAATCCGGAAACTGTCAACGCACGTACACGATAATCTAGCTTATCCTTCATTAAACACAACAATCAATTAACAAACAAACAACTTAATCAAACCTATAATCCTATATGTTGGTTTCAGCCTAGGGCTGACTTTGGGGGTAAGAAATCTCCAAAATTTCTAAACTCTTGGATTAATGATTCCTAGTTACTTAAAACCCTAAATCAATGATCATTGTACAAAGATTGAAATTAAATCTTCCAATCCTCAAAAAATTAAATTTCAGCCATGGCAACTAAATTAGCGTAGAGACCTTGATTCATTTCAAACAACATAGATCCAATACCTACATAACTTATAAGATTGAATCATGTAAAGAAAATGACCAAAATCCACCCCCCAGGTTCGGTCTCTTTAGGTTAACTAGTCACGAAAATTTATTTTTATGCACACTCTTGGATCTCGAATATAGAGAGGATAATAGGATCATAGAAATTGGTTTCACATTTTTTGGATTTTTCTATGATTTACTATGATTTTTCAAAGTTCTAGATCTATAAATTGGAAAAGATGATTAAGGCTTTAAATCATGAAAGTAAATGAAGAACATGATGATAATCAAGTGAGGAGAGCATGATATAACTCTTGGAATTGAGAAATTAGCAAGAAATCTCCTACCTCCTTCACAAAATCAAGCTATGGCAACTTAGGGTTTAATGGTGGAAATGGCAAAGTTTGGTGTAGATGATGACTCCAGCCTTTTATAGAAGTGAGGATGGCTTCATGGAGTGCTTGGGCCGTGGGGTTTGAAGGGCATTTGGGTCCAAAGTGAAAATTTTGAGGGGTAAAATAGTAATCTTGTACAATGGCAAATTTGTAAATAAAACCAACATAAAGGGTAATTTAGTCTTTTCCTCCTAAAATGTAATCATGACTAAGGGTAGTCATCCCATGACTCACCTCTTGTGACTCATCATGATTTGACATCCTATTTATCAGTTAGTGGGTCCCGCAAATCCCGTTTTCAGCTCCGTCGTTTACCCGATTTCGTATAACGCCCGCATAATATGTATTATTTCACTTTTTAAGTGAAAATTTTTAAAATAGCCAAAGAAGTTGGAAACTTCGTAAAAACCTTAAGTGTTTCGTTCATGAGTCAAAATTAGGTCATTTGAGCAGTATAATTATACTGCCAGTGAAATTCACAAACCGGGTTCTGCCTGATTTTTCAACGTAAATTTTAACTGTAACTCTCTACTGTCAAGTAGAGTATAACTATGGTTTCAGAATAATTAAAATAATTTTCTAAGTCTCAGATAAAAATATAAACATAATTATATAAATTTCTGATATTATAAAACAGCGGAAAGTCGGGGTGTTACAGACTACTCCTCTTAAAAAAAAAAATCGTCCTTAAAATTTTGTGACACGAAGCTCGACAGGGTTTCTCAATCCCCAATCCTTTACTTTCACAAGAAAGTATATAGAAGAATTTTATCACTTTGAAACGAATATAGAATGTCCTGTGCATAAAAAGATTCTCTAATAGGTTCGTATATGTAAAAATGTATGATCGGTACACATTTACTAACATAAATCTAAGATAGCTACTTCTCTCACAAGAACATTACGAAACAACAATTTTAAAAGGATATTAGTCCGACAAGATTTCATACTGGATCACTTCCACCAAACGTAAAAGTGACTAGACTATGTCTCATCGAGAAACTTCTTTTTATCAAGAAAATGTCCATTCCGAATAACAACAGGATAGTTCAGACATATAGAATAGAATTTCAAAATAACTGGTTGAATAATTGAAGTCTAAAATATCACATCATGTGACAAAGAAGAAATAGACTACCTCAAATATTTCATACATTCTATCAAAATGAAAGAATGCGTTGAGTCCGATTTAAAGTATAGTTAAAATATTACCGTCGTAGTATGAAGTCTTAGCTCCCTTCACATTATAAACTTTGCCCATAGTCAACGGTTTATTAGTGCCGGTGTTATTGACAGCAGGTCCACGCCTTGGAGCATTGCACTCCCTTGAGATACCTGACCACAGTTGTAACACTTAGTTCCTTTCAAATGGCATGTATTAGCCATATGTTTCGGATCACCAAAATTGTAACATTTTCTAACTTGGCCTTGGTTTTGATTCTTCTGGCCTCCACTTCCCGATGCAACAAAATTAGGATGATATTGTTGTTGATTCTGATTATTTCCCGGTGGTCGGAAATAAGGTTCATTATGTGCTTGTCTTCCCCTTTGGTTCTGGAATTGACCCTTTGACCTATCCGGTCCTCCTACAGTTCCTTTGTTGTCCTTTTCCTTCCTCATTAGCTCTATTTTTCTACACTTGTCGACTAAGGCTTGGAAATTCTGAATTTCTAATGGTAGTACCGATTCCTTAATCTCGAAACGTAATCCTTTTTGAAAACGCTCGCACTTCCAATCTTCGTTTGGGTTGTTCTGGAAAAAGCGAAAATACTTGGCAAGTGATTCAAACCTCGTTGCGTACTCTCCAACAGTTAAATCCCTCTACTGAAGTTGCAGAAATTCTTGCTCCTTCTTAGCTCGTGCACTTTGAGGAAAATACTTGTTTAAGAAGATGGTTCGAAATACTTCCCAAGTAATCTCCTGATTCTCTGCTTCCAGCAGCTGTTCGGTGCCCTTCCACCAATACTCAGCATCGCCTTCCAACAGAAAAGTGGCATACGATACCTTCACTCCTTCAGGACTGCGAATTAGCTTATAAATTTTCTCTAACTCCTGAATCCATAAGTCAGCTTTCACAGGATCCACTTCTCCATGAAACTGTGATGGATCTTAACGTCGAAAAGCGGTTAGATTTTTGCCTTCAGCTGCCTGCTCAGCTTGAGCCTGCTCCTGTTGGTTCTGGGCAGCCATTGTAGCAGTTTGATGTACGATAGCTGCTTCCACATTGTCCATAGCCTGAGCGGCATAGTTCACTCCTTCTTCATAGTTCTCATCCATGTTGCCCGCCACCACCAGCAGGACCACCTCGTCGACCACGTCCACGACCGCGTCCACGCCGCCACGCCCCATCGATGCGAGTTCCATAAGCGACACTGTCGAACAAAATCGGTTAGACCGCACCAGGAAATGAAACGCTCATTAGTGTATTAACACACATTACTTCTAAGAAGTAATTCAAACAAAACATAATTCATAGAAAACACAACGTCAACACAACAGACCTATTCCACAACATTCCCAAAAGACTCGACCAGCTCTGATACCACTAATGTATCACCCTCCCCGGGTCATTACATGGTTAACTCATTGCGGAAAATAAAACTTTAATTCACTGGTTGCTTTCGGAAAATAATATTTTCTTAAGTTATTAATATTCCTCAAAATGGTGATAAAATTTGTTCCTTTTTATTTTCTTTTCGACCAATCCAACAACAACGTAAACAACATCAAATATGGTGATATATAAATATAACACACTTCTGTACCGCATCATAATTGTTTACACAACAAGACCTTACTAAGTATAGGTTCTTCCAAAACATAATATAACTCAAAACCTAAGCTGGTCGGAACTAACAGACACTATGCAAGTAGTAAACAACATCATCATGATTTGAACTAAACAGCCTTCTTCTTCTTGTAGAAGTCATATTCCTTGAGCGATTCATCTGGATTCGAATATACATATATACCCAAGTAGAGAAACCAGAAATAGAACATGTAACAGTGAGAAACCAATATATTGATTTAACGTGATAACTACATGCGTGACACAAAAGAAAACATATACACATATACCAATTTATAACAACATAGACATTCATAATAAGGCAAATAGTTTATCCATGGGTTTTACACTACAAACAACATCAAGTATGAGTGCTCAATCACAAAACCCCTAGACCGATGCCTCGGGCTTAGGTTCGTGGTAATAGAAAACAGTATTCACTTTGAATAATACTATTTACCTCGAAATAAGGACACGCAGTCCAAAATTACCCCAAAATTAAGACACAAATCCCAAAACACCGCAAAAACACTATTTCCCCTACATCTCGATTACTAAGTTCCAACTCACTGTCTACACTGTTTGCGTAAAATTTGATTCTTAAAAAAAAATCATCTCAAAGGGAAAAATCTTGAAAAAAAAATCATCTGATACTAAAATCTTTTATGTAATCGTGTTTTCAGAACTAATTGCCATCTAGCGTTTTAAAATACTTTTAAGTCAAAATTTGATATTTTTCTCTTTAAATAATTTTCTAAATTCATGATTAAGTTATTTTCAAAGATTAATTTCATAAAATAACTTCTTATAATATTACGGAATTTCTTACCTAAAAATTAGTAGTACAAAAATAATTTCACGGTTCCGTCCTTACTGTGGCTCATAGTTTACTTTTACACTAATAAACCATTAAAATAATAATATTTTTGAAAATTTCTTATTTTCTCCAATAATTATTTAAATAATATTATATTCCAATATCTCTCAATTAAATACTGAATATTACTCATGAAGCTTCTTAAAACTTTTATCTCATTTAATTAATTGAGAACTGACCAATGTCAGGCTTCTCAAACCACAATCAACAACATCATAATAATTATTTCCAGATAGATCATGCATCACAACATTATAACATTTAATTGCAAATAAACGCTTAACCGCAAATAAATAAACACAGTTATAAATAACACAACTTAAAACAAATTACACAAAAATCCACAACCACAGATAAAATACAGACCAACAACAGGTAGCATGTAGCCATCCGAAAATCCCTTAGGAATTCCCCTCTTACCTCTCGAAGAACTTAGCTTCCGATTTAAAACTTTGTCGTGAATCCGGAAACTGTCAACGCACGTACATGATAATCTAGCTTATCCTTCATTAAACACAACAATCAATTAACAAACAAACAACTTAATCAAACCTATAATCCTATATGTTGGTTTCGGCCTAGGGCTGACTTTGGGGGTTAGAAATCTCTAAAATTTCTAAACTCTTGAATTAATGATTCCTAGTTACTTAAAACCCTAAATCAATGATCATTGTACAAAGATTGAAATTAAATCTTCCAATCCTCAAACAATTAAATTTCAGCCATGACAACTAAATTATCTTAGAGACCTTGATTCATTTCAAACAACATAGATCCAATACATAACTCATAAGATTGAATCATGTAAAGAAAATGAACAAAATCCCCCCACCCCCCACCCCCCCACCCCCACCCCCACCAAGACATAGGTTCGGCCTCTTTGGGTTATCTAGGCACGAAAATTTATTTTTATGCAAACTCTTGGATCTCGAATATAGAGAGGATAATAGGATCATAGAAATTGGTTTCACATTTTTTGGATTTTTCTATGATTTACTATGATTTTTCAAAGTTCTAGATCTAGAAATTGGAAAAGATGATTAAGGCTTTAAATCATGAATGTAAATGAAGAACATGATGATAATCAAGTGAGGAGAGCATGATATAACTCTTGGAATTGAGAAATGAGCAAGAAATCTCCTACCTCCTTCACAAAATCAAGCTTTGGCAACTTAGGGTTTAATGGTGGAAATGGCAAAGTTTGGTGAAGATGATGACTCCAGCCTTTTATAGAAGTGAGGATGGCTTCATGGAGTGCTTGGTCCATGGGGTTTGAAGGGAATTTGGTTCCAAAGTGCCAATTTTGAGGGGTAAAATAGTAATCTTGTACATTGGCAAATTTGTAAATAAAACCAACATAAAGGGTAATTTAGTCTTTTCCTCCTAAAATGTAATCATGACTAAGGGTAGTCATCCCATGACTCACCTCTTGTGACTCATCATGATTTGACATCCAATTTATCCGTTAGCGGGTCCCGTATATCCCGTTTTCAGCTCCGTCGTTTACCCAATTTCGTATAACGCCCGCATAATTTATATTATCTCACTTTTTAAGTTAAAAGTTTTAAAATAGCCAAAGAAGTTGGAAACTTCATAAAAACCTTAAGTGTTTCATTCACGAGTCAAAATTAGGTCATTTGAGCAGTATAATTATACTGTCAGTGAAATTCACAGACCAGGTTCCACCTAACTTTTCAACCTAAATTTTAACCGTAACTCTCTACTGTCAAGTAGAGTATAACTATGTCTTCGGAATAATTAAAATAATTTTCTAATTCTCAGATAAAAATATAAACATAATTATATAAATTTCTGATATTAGAAAACAACGGAAAGTCGGGGTGTTACAGAGAGTGGATGTTAAGGACTCCCATCTTGGAAAGAAAACCAGAAAATAGAGTAGGCTCGAGTGGTTTTGTGAAGCAATCAGCTAGTTGACTTGCAGAGGGAACCGGAAGAAGATGGTACAGTTGAGCTTAGAGCTTCTCATGGACAATGTGACAATCTATGTCAATATGCTTGGTTCGCTCATGGAAGCTTGGGTTGGAAGCAATGTGCATGGCGGATTGACTATCACAATATATAGGAGAGCTGGTTCAATGAGAGGAACATTTAGATACCTTGACCACTGTATTTCACATGTGGTGGAGGCAAGTGCACGGTTCTCAGCCTCGGAGGAGGAACAGGACACATTAGTTTGCTTCTTGGAATGCCAAGAAATGAGAGATGCACCAAGAAATACACAAAATCCGATTCTGATTTGCGGGTTGAGAACAGGAAGCCCAGTCAAAATCATTAAAGGCTTTTAGCTGTAGTGATGAATCGGAAGGAAAGAGCAGGACTTGTGTAGGAGCTTTCTTAATGTATCTTTGTATTCTCATTCTTTGCCTAAAAGTGACAAGTAGTAGGATGTTGCATGAATTGACTAAGTTGTTGCAGTGCAAATGTTATGTCCAGTCTTGTAGTTCTCAAGTATAGAAGACATCCAATTAGGCGCCTATAGGCAGTGGGATCATGGGGTGGGGCATCTGAGTTGTAGAGCAATTTAGTGTCTTTGATCATTGGAGTGATAACCGGTTTGGATGCTAACATTCCAGTGTCAGAAAGAATGTCAGGGGCATATTTTCGTTGGCATAAATGGATGCCAAGTTTGGAACGTGAAACTTCAAGGCCTAAAAAGTATTTGAGATCACCCAAGTCTTTGATCCGAAAATTATTGTGAAGAAACCGCTTTACTGAGTTGATTTCTTCAATGGAATTTCCTGCTAAAATCAAATCATCAACAAAAATCAGCAAGGCTGTGAAGGAGCTGTCTTGCTTCTTAATGAACAGAGAGTGATCATGTTGAGAATGAGTGAATCCAACCGCGATCAAGGCAGAAGAGAGCTTGGTAAACCATTGGCGGCTGGCTTGCCTGAGTCCATAAAGGGACTTTGTTAATCTAAAAACTTGATTCGGCTTGCAAGGGTCAAGGCCAAGGGGGAGTTCCATGTACACCTCTTCATAAAGATCCCTATGAAGAAATGCATTATCAACATCTAACTACTTCAAGTGCCAGCGTTGAGTTGCAGCTATGGCAAGTAACAACCGGATAGTAGTGACCTTGGCAACAGGTGAGAAGGTATAAAAGAAGTCCACACCCTCTTGTTGTGTGTACCCTTTGGCCACAAGCCTTGCTTTGTATCGTTCAATGGAGTCATCAACTTTGTATTTGATGCGGCAGACCCACCTACAACCAATTGGAACTTTTCCTTGTGGTAAATCAGTTAGCTGCCATGTATTGTTAGCTTCAAGAGCACTCAGTTCAGCATTCATTGCATTAATCCAATCAGTAGACTTAATAGCTTCAGCATATGAACTAGGTTCGGAATTAGTGGAAATGGATAGTGTATATTTGAGATGAGATGGGGAAAGAAAATTATAGGAAATGACAGAGGATAAGGGATGAGAAGTGTTACCAGAATTTGAAGAATGATTGATACTTCTTTGAGTGGAGATCTTTGGTAGTGGAAGTCCCTGAGATAGGTGGGAGCTGTTTTGGTTCTGGTGGATCTTCTAAGTGGAGGATTGTTATCAGGATTTTGGGAATTGGTGGTGGTGATGGGTGAAGAGGGTATAGGAGAGGGTGATGGAGGCCAATTAGGAGTGATGGTTAGAGGGATAGGTTCATGAAGGAAATTGAAAGAGACGTCTAAGTTTGGTGTGGTTTCTGTTGGTTGAGGTGGTGATGAGGCTTGATATGGGAAAATGTGTTCATGAAAGATTACATTGCGAGACAAAACAACTCTCTAGTGTGGAGATCATACCGCACATAGCCTTTAGTGCCAAATTTGAAACTAAGAAAAATACATTTCATTGATCTCGGGTCAAGTTTTGTTCTTTGTTGTTCCAAAGTGGATGCAAAACATAAGGAGCCAAAGACTTTTAGATCAATGAGGGTTGGGGGCTGATTGTGCAGTAACTCAAATGGTGTTTTGTTGTTTAAGGATGGTGACGGTAATCTATTAATGAGATGAATAGCATAAGTTACAGCATATGACCAAAAACATTTTGGTAATTTGGCAAGAAACAAAAGGCTTCTTGCCACATTGAGAATATGGTGATGCTTCCTTTCCACTATAGAGTTTTGTTGTGGAGTCTCAATGCATGATGTTTGGTGTATGATTCCAAAATTGCCAAACAGATCAGGATAAAGGAACTTTGCCCCATTATCAGATCTGATGGTCTTTATGTTAGCAGTAAACTGAGTTTTTGCAAAAATGACAATTTGGAAGAGGGCGTTGAACTTCCAAATTTTGCCAAACAGATCTTTAAATCGGTAAAAAAGTCAAACAAATTTATCACCTTGCTTGATCGAGTGTACTTCTTCAAGAAGACTTGATAATCGATAAGCATTTCCTTTGGTGAATCGATCATGAAGTTCATCCCAGAGCACCTTGGCATTATCAATATCAACTACAGTTTGAGCAATTGGAGGATCTAGGGTTCGATTGATCCAAGAAATGACAGTGCTATTGCATCGATCCCATGCCTCGAATTCATGATCACTCTCACTCGGAATTGGTAAAACTCCATTGATAAACTTCAATTTGTTCTTTGAGACAAGAGCTCGTCGCATTCCTTTGCTCCATGAGTAATAATTCGATCCATTCAATGGTGGAGAAATCAGCACCATACCTGGATTTTCACCAGGATGTCAGTTTGAGAGATGCGGAAGAGAGAATTACTGCTGATACCATATTAGAAATGCACAAGTGATTTTCTTGATTGATAATGTGGTGTGTTTACAATATTTATACATGATGAGCTAGAGTAGCTAGCTGTCCAATTTTACAACTATTTGCTAACTGAATCCAACCATATCTAACTGTTTTTGTAACTAAACCATACATTTTATTATATATCCTAACAGTGGGATTGAGGGAGATTCTAAAATATCAATTTGCTTTCAGCGAACCTGTAATCTAATCCCAAGTTTTTTTTTTGGAATCAATCTTATCCCAAGTTAAACCAGGCAAACTCACACTCATTAGACTATAAGTACAAACCCAAAATGTGTTGCGCACTGGATTTGTACCAATCTCAACTTTTTCTCTTATATATGGTACCAAACAAGAAATCAGTAGGTTAAGTTGTAAGACATGAATTGTGATAATTGTAAGTCTACTATATGAGCCTTCCATTAGACAAAATAAAAACTCAAAAACTCAGTTTGATTTTTTCAACAGCTACTTTTATCACATTATCTTAAAAAATCACTTTTCATACTCATCAAGGACAATTTTGATAATTATATATTTAAAAGTCAATTTGAATGACACGACCCAAACAACACTTTATTAGATCAAAATTATTTTTAACAATAAAATAGAAAAATTACTACAGATTCACTTTTAGAAAAGTTATTTTGTTTAATTTTAGTTTTTAATTATTTTTATTAAATAAAATGATATAATACAAATAATATAATAAAAATAAAATGACATATAAATATGATTTTGGTGAAAATGCACTTTTCGTCCCCCATCCTTTTCAATTTGTTTAAACCCCCCCCCCCCCCCCCCCCCCCCCCCCGCAAATGTTTTTTGAGCGATTTTAGTCGGCTTATGTTCTCAATCATGCAAAAATGGCCCCTCTGTCAAGTTGTCATCCAAAAATTAACATAAGCTGATGATGTGACATACATCTAGCCACCGACACCCAAATGGCTCGCTTAGTTGGAAAAAAATATAAATTACTTAAATAGTATAAAAGTATTATTATAATATAACTAAAAATAAAATAATATTTTTGTCAAAAAAATAATAATAATACAAAGACTATAATCCCAACATCCTATCTCGTGTAGCCACCGAACTAAGCTTCTTACCTTCCTTTAATACTTATCTTCTCTCCACTCCGTTGGTTCTCTACTACATTGTAACCATCCAATTTATTGTCGATCCCCTCACAATATGAAGTCTTCGATACCATATTGAGAATTATTGCCAAAGAAATAATTTTTATGAATTTATTTACATCATTGCCAAAAGAGTAGAGAACCAAGTCTCGTTCCCGAATTTTTTTCCTAACACACCGTAATTAGGGTCTTTGGCTCCCTAGTGGACATCCCAGGGTATCCCACAAGCTTAGATCATTTGGACAAGCTATGAGACTAATCCCTGAGTCGGCAGTGGGACGTCCAATTTTTTATACACGAGATCGTAATCACTACCAAATGGGTGACTCCAGGGATAGAACCCGAGTTCTTTTTCCTTGGAGAGAGACACGTTACCGACTCTCCCAACACCATGTTAGTCCCTTTTCCCGAATATTAAGTAAGGCAGAATCAACATCCAATTTAAGTTATTATAAAAAAAATCTACAAAGTATTAACAAAAATGCTAAGAACACACACTTTATCACACTCCTCTTCAACACACTATATTATTGGGTGGATTTCATGTGAGACCCACCAAACATATGATCCCACATGAAATTCACTCAATAATAAAGGGTGTGTTAATAGAAGTGTAATGAAGAGTGTGATGCTAGCATTGCTCAAGTATTAATGTTTAATGATATGAAATCTAACGATCTCAATATGAAGGAAGATTTACTTCCTCGGTAGAACCTTATGCCTCCTGCCGATGGTGAAGGAAGAGAGAATGAAGAAAAAAAGGGATATGTGGAGGGACTACAAGGGACACGTTTGGGTCTGTCCATACATATGCAACATCTTCAATATCCATAAGTTTTTAACGGCAATTTAACAGAGGGATATTTTACACAATTGCAAAAATAGGAGCACCAAAATCGCTCAAAATAAAATGGGGGGAAAATTTCGCCAAATTAAAAAAACATGGGGAGGAAAAATGCATTTTAGCCTATGATTTTTATATAAAAAAATAGATAGAAATATATTCTCTATTGTTTTTCAGCATCCTAAATATAAATCTAGATAGTGAAACTAGTCCTTAAATATATCTTGAGATATTAAAATTATGATATTTTATTTTATCTATACTAATATAAAAGGTGGATAGCTATTTTTACTGTACATCCACTTGGCAAGTTATAGATTTTTTGGTATTATTTTTTTAGTTACTTCTTATAATTTATATATATTTTATAAAGTAGGTAAGGGGTGTTATAATGGTTTAGGGTAGGTGGGGAGGGTGATGTTATGAAGGGGAGTGGGGAATAGGTAAAAAGGGTGGGAAATAAAAATAATATTTATTATAAATAAAATTATTTTTATAATATATTTAATTATAAAATATAAAATAAAAATTATATATTACTTTTTAAATATATATATATAAAAAATACAAATAATATGTTACTTTTTTAATTAGGGGTACTAATGACATTTTGTATATTCATCATCTTCTTTTTAAAAAATTTCTCTCAACTTCTTTATCACACCAAAAGCTAGAGCCCAAAGGCCCTATTAGAATGAAAGTTATACGAAGAGATTTGAATTAGGCGGGGAAGAAAAATAATGTAAAGTTTGGAAGTAGCTGAAAGAAATTCTTACCTGATAACATTATTATTAATATTTATTATAAATAAAATTATTTGTATAATATATTCAATTATAAAATATGAAATAAAAATTATATATTACTTTTTAAATATATATATATATATATAATACAAATAATATGTTACTTTTTTAATTAGTGGTACTTATGTCATTTTGCATATTCATCATCATCTTTTTAAAAAAATTCTCTCAACTTCTTCCTTTTCATTTTCTCACATATTTCTCTCATATCAAATAAATCTTAAAATTCACTATTTTAACCATCTTCTCTCTTCTCACATTCTCTTTTTCCATCTTCTCTCTTCTCAATTTCTCTTCCATACCAAACAAAGCATTAATGATGCATCGTTGTAGTAAAAAATGAATGGATTGCTTAAATTGATGTCACACAATGAGGTCGAGAGTAGGGTCCACTTAAGAAATCAAAGTGGGTTGCTTATCTAGATAACGTTGGATAAGTATTATTAACATAGCATTTGATCACCTTTTCAAAATATGTGTTATAACAATTGTATAGTTATTAGTTATTATATCAATCAACATTTTTTGTACTTTGTACTCTTTTAAATTTTTGTATAAGTTATGATTGTTTTAGATACTATAACCAAACAGAAAAAATATGTTAATAAAAAATATTTAGTTATTTCGGTAAAAAAAAAAAAAAAGTGAATGAAAAGTGAATGAAAGTGAATGAAATGAACACAACTATTGGGAAACACCAAAAGCTAGAGCCCAAAGGTCCTATTAGAATGAAAGTTATGTGAAAATATTTGAATTAGGCGGGGAAGAAAAAGAATGTAAAATTTGGAAGTAGCTGAAAGAAATTCTTCCCTGATAACATTATTATTATTTGACTTCATGATTCTAATTTGAACCATCTTATGGGTTGAAAACGTTACATAAAAACATACTTATATGTATATCTAGATGTATATAATTATGTATAATGTATAATATTTTATATTGAAGTTAATGTTTTAAATGTGAAGATAATAATTTAAGTATTTACTATCCACGAGAATAATTTTCTAAATGAGTATATGAATTTGTAATAAAATCTCAAATGATATATATATATATATATATATATATATATATATCTTCATTTTGATTGGATCATTTCAACGTGAGTTAGTAGAAAAACTTTGTTACTAAAACATATTTTAGTTGTCTGAATTTGAGAAAGGTGTTTAAACACAATGTGTTCTAATGCATTAAAAAAACAAAAAACAAAAATAAAAATAACGATAGGGAATGAAAGGGAAACGACTTTTGATTTGTAAAGCATTAAGTGAATTTGGGAAATTAAGTGAATTGTCCGAACACATTGGAAGAAACAAGAAAAATGAAGGGCATGGAAAGAACACAACTCTTAGGAATGATTGTTAATGTTCTCAAATGTGGCATCAATAGTGGGAGTGCAACTTTATCAATAAACTAAAGATTGGATTTTGGAATGTTGAAAAAAATGGTATGACCAGTTAGCCAAAGTTTCTTTGTAAGTTTGCAGAGGACCAACTAATCTCAAGTCATGAAAGATAAATATGTTTTTTTAAATGATTAATTTGACGGGGAAAAGCTGAGAAATAAATCAAATAGATTTTTCAAAGGGAAGGAAAATAAAAATGATAGATAAATATATTTTCTAAAAAGGAATGACTGATCAGCCTCTGGCTCGTCTAGTTTTATAACTAGAAAGACCGTGGTTTTGTGCTAATTATATCTTGTTTTAACCCAAATTAGACTCGATTGTCCTCAAGCATCATTTTGAGTCGTTTAAGTATTGTTAGGTTATTTTAGTTGATTTTGAGTCAAATAAAGCACTTACTGCTATTTCTCGTTTCCAGGTTAATAAAGAGAAGCAGTTCTGGAGTATTCGCCCCGCGAGAAGCTATTCGCCTTGCGAGCCTGAAGCCTTGCTGTGCCAGAAATGCCACCCTCTCTGTCTCGCCCCGCGAATCACTGTCTCGCCCCGCGAGAAATCCAACCCTGAAGGACAGAGACCATCACGGCCTACTATTGATGAAGGTCACGGCTGTGACAGATTGGAATTTGAAGTCTCGCCTCGCGAATAATCAGCTCGCCTCGCGAGAAAGCCAAACAATGAAGACCTGTTCATAAGATTCGCCTCGCGAGTCTTGTCTCGCCCCGCGAGCGTGCGCAGTCCAGAATCTGTATTTATAGTCATTTTAGGTCGAGAACAGGGGGATCTCCTCTTCTTCTTTTCTTTTTCGTAGGACGGCTGCGAATTAGGTTTAGTATTTTTGTGTTTCTTTTGTAATGGAGAACTAGTCTCCTTGATTGATCTCTTTATGTCGGTTTGCACTGCCACTTGAGGTTTTGTAATTCCTGAACTCATTGCTATTCTCTTTCAATATTTGTTCTGTATGTTCTGTTTGCTTAATTCAGGATTATATAGAATATGTGTTGATTCATTTCGATGATTGTGTGTTCCTAAACTTAATCGCGTTTGCTTAGTTCGCATGTGTTCAATTCGTGTTTGCTTAATTCACGAAGGGCTTAATCCGTTTGCTTAATTCGGAATTAGGAACATATGTCTCGTAGTGTCAATTTCGCTTGTTAATTGATGCTACAATCGAAAAGGGATTAGAATCCGCTTAGAGCTTGGAATTATATGAATCGATGATAGTGGGAAACCGAAAGCAGTAGGTTGATCATTTAGCTTATTTGATAATTATCTAGTTTGCATAGTTTTCTGCTTTGTTTTCTTTATTTAATTTCAAATCTTAAAACCCCCCAGAACTGACTTTTCTGTTAACAACAATCCAAGAGTCCTTGTGAGACGATACTCGAGTTGTCGCTCCCTATCTATATATTTTTACAAATCGCTCAATTTTTGACGCGTGCGCGACAGCGTGTCAAAATTGGCGCCGTTGCCGGGGACTCTTGTTGTTATTAACAGAAATTAAAAAAAAAAAATTGCATTGAAAAAATCTGCTGAATTAGTTATGGCTGTTTTGTCTGGTTACAAATCCTAGTACCTTCCCATGGATAATTATAGGCAAAACTATATGCCTAACATTGATTATGAGTCGTCATGCATATATTATCCTGATTTTTCTAGTTTAATACACTGGTTGCCAAGGTTTAGTGGTCTTGCAGGTGAGAACCCGCAGATGCATCTAAAATAATTCCAGGTTGTTTGCTCTACACTTTTGAGACCTGAAGGAATGACGGAAGACCACATCAAGATGAGAGCCTTCCCATTCTCACTTCAAGGTGCCGCGAAGGATTAGCTGTACTATCTTGCGCCAAATTCCGTTTCAACCTGGACTGATTTGAAGAAATTTTTCCTAGAGAGATACTTTCCTGCCTTCAGAGCTGCATCAATCAAGCGAGAGATATTTGGTATTAGACAAGCCTATGAATCACCTCAACAACAACTGATGTTGTCACCGACACCACCACAGAGCTCTCCCCAAGTGACCACTTCTGCACCTTCTGGACCTTCATTAGAAGACTTGGTCAAGCAAATGGCTGCACAAAATCTCTAGTTTCAGCAGCAAGCAAATGCTAGTATTCATACTTTGCAAACACAGGTTGGACAGTTTCAGCAGCGAACGGATGCTAGCATTAATACTTTGCAAACACAGATTGGACAGCTTGCCACTTTGATGAATGCCATGCAGCAAGCTCAAGGATCAGAACCTTTGACTAAGGAAATTGAGAGGAAGAGATGTATGGAGGACATCCACTTCGCCATGCTTGAGGATGATGAAGAACCTTTGGAATTAGATGATTCAATTAACTCATATGCATGTGTTGAATGTGATGGGATGGATGAACTGTGTATTGAATTTCCAGACATTCAAGCCTTTTCTGATTCTGTTTATTGTACCATATGTACTGACTGTACTAACACTGACCCTTGTGTGGTGTGTGCTGAGATTTCTGCATGTATAGCAGGTGATGGATTTGATAATGCAGTGAATGAAGATCGTGCAGAAGCTGAAGCGGCACCAGAGACCCTCTCTACGTATTTGCCACCTCCCACTGTGGAATAACCAGCAATGGAGTTCAAGCCTCTGCCAGAGAGACTGGATTTTGCACCATGGCCAGTCCAAGAGGTTGAGCCCCAATTTTATTGGGAGGACTTTGTTGACAAGGAGGTCGCCTTTGACCCAAGAGGGAGTGAGAAGTCCGCCGCACTTGGCGAGGTCACCATAATTGTCAAGCGCTCACTTCCGTATCGAGGCTGCAAGTTATGGGACCATGGAATGAGCTTCCGTCCTTTGGCTATCACTTGGGCCTTATGTTACAAGCAATGGGATCCCGGTGGAACCGCCTCCATGAGTCCCTCTAAACCTTACTCTTTTTAATTGCTTCGCTTTGCTTTGTTTTTGTTTTGTTTTCTTTTAGCTCTTGAATAATTTGAGAAGCTCAAAAGCATGTGTGTGAGTCTTGTGTCGGTAAGCTTGCTGGAATTTGATTGAATTTTGCATAGATTGATTGCATGATATTTGTTGACTATTGATGATTTTCCCCTAGGTTTTTAAAAATTGAAAATTTGATCCCCATGTGAAATTGAAAATTGAACTTTGAGATGTTCTATTATGATTGCATGATTTATGATAAGTTTGAGGTGATAGGGTGCACACACTAGGGATTGAATCTCGGTCAAACAATTTGCAAAAATGTCCAGGTGAGGATTTGAGCCTCCAACATGTTTTTCACTGTGTGAATCACTTTCAAGTTGCACTTTCCCGAGTTTGCTTGAATCTCTTTATGGTTTACATGTATATGTGTTTGCATCATGCATCAAATGATTTAGGCAATTTTTCTTTGAATTAGCTACTTGGCCTGAAAAGAACCATCCCTAATGCATGTTCCTTAGTTAGCCCCGTTGAGCCTGATAAGCCTTGTTTCTTGATAACCCTATGTTATGAGCCAAAATCTGGAAAAACCATGTTAACCCGATCTTAGGATTAGGAGAGCATGGAAGCTTAGCAAGAAAAGGTTTGTAAGAAACTAAGTTTGGGGTGGCTGCAAGGATGTGACATGTCATTCTGGGGTGAGAAAAAGAAAAAAAAAATAATAAAAAGGTTGGAGCCAAAAAAAAAAGAGAGAAAAAAGTAAAAAAGAAAAAAAAGAAAAAAAAAAGAGAACAAAAATGTCAAAAAGGGTATTAGAAGAAAAAGGCTGTAGTCACCCAAAGCATAAAAGAAAATAAATGGAAAAAGGAATTTGAGAGGAAATTCAAAGTGTAAAAAGTTTCATGCTCTCTTAGTTCCTAGGGACTTAAGCCCAGTACCTTTGTATATCCTACCCTTAGCCAGGCCCCATTACAACCTTTAAAAGACCTTTTGATGTTGCATGCATGTTTTTGTGGGAACCTTGATTGAGATGAAAATCAAATTCATGGGAAGTGCTCTTAAAAAGTGAAATTGAGTGAAATGTTGATAGCCTAGACAAATTGAGCGATGAATGAAACACTAAATTCCCTTGTGAGGAAGGCGATTGTTTGAATTTGGTGATCTCCCTTTTGTGTGTAACTTGGATCCCTCAACTTAGATTACTGATTGCATGAATGATGGGATTCTCAATTGTTCAAAGTAAATGAATGTGGGGATTGCATTGTTGAAAAGGGGGGGAACATTGAAGGAAAATTGTTTTGATGAATTGCATGAAATTGGTGCGAATTAGATTGAACCTTTGAGCTTGCCAAGTTTGAGTCCTTTTTGAGTTTTAGTTTGCTTGGGGACAAGCAAAGTTTAAGTTTGGGGTATTTTGATCAGCCTCTGGCTCGTCTAGTTTTATAACTAGAAAGACTGTGGTTTTGTGCTAATTATATCTCGTTTTCACCCAAATTAGACTCGATTGTCCTCAAGCATCATTTTGAGTCGTTTAAGTATTTTTAGGTTATTTTAGTTGATTTTGAGTCAAATAAAGCACTTACTGCTATTTCTGGTTTTCAGGTTAATAAAGAGAAGCAGTTCTGGAGTATTCGCCCCGCGAGAAGCTATTCGCCTCACGAGCCTGAAGCCTTGCTGTGCCAGAAATGCCACCCTCTCTGTCTCGCCCCGCGAATCACTGTCTCGCCCCGCGAGAAATCCAACCCTGAAGGACAGAGACCATCACGGCCTACTCGTGATGAAGGTCACGGCTGTGACAGATTGGAATTTGAAGTCTCGCCTCGCGAATAATCAGCTCGCCTCGCGAGAAAGCCAAACAATGAAGACTTGTTCATAAGATTCGCCTCGAGAGTCTTGTCTCGCCCCGCGAGCGTGAGCAGCCCAGAATCTGTATTTATAGTCTGTTTTAGGTCAGAACAGGGGGATCTCCTCTTCTTCTTTTCTTTTCATAGGACGGCTGCGAATTAGGTTTAGTATTTTTGTGTTTCTTTTGTAATGGAGAACTAGTCTCCTTGATTGATATGCTGTAATCGGTTTGCACTGCCACTTGAGGTTTTGTAATTCCTGAACTCATTGCTATTCTCTTTCAATATTTGTTCTGTATGTTCTGTTTGCTTAATTCAGGATTATATAGAATATGCGTTGATTCATTTCGATGATTGTGTGTTCCTAAACTTAATCGCGTTTGCTTAGTTTGCATGTGTTCAATTCGTGTTTGCTTAATTCACGAAGGGCTTAATCCGTTTGCTTAATTCGGAATTAGGAACATATGTCTCGTAGTGTCAATTTCGCTTGTTAATTGATGCTACAATCGAAAAGGGATTAGAATCCGCTTAGGGCTTTTAATTATATGAATCGATGATAGTGGGAAACCGAAAGCAGTAGGTTGATCGTTTAGCTTATTTGATAATTATCTAGTTTGCATAGTTTTCTGCTTTGTTTTCTTTATTTAATTTCAAATCTTAAAACCCCCCAGAACTGACTTTTCTGTTAACAACAATCCAAGAGCCCTTGTGAGACGAAACTCGAGTTGTTGTTGGGTCACCGGCAAGTGTACCGGGTCGTCGCAAATAATAAAATAACACGGTAAGAATTTACCGAGGTCGAACACAAGGATTGGGCTACCAATTCGACTAATCCACGGGAAATCAGATACGTTGGTCAAGCGAGGAAAGTGGTTGAGGGAGAGAGAGTAATATCGCAATTCAAATAAGAAATCAAATAAAGCTAAGGTATTAAAATCTGGAATTAAAATATCCAAGGTCTCAAATCCACCTACCCAATCATGTATAGTACCCAAGTGATGATGAATTCCTCCCTAAGTTCAATTACAATGTCAACCGGGACCCCCAATTTCGCCTATATCCACTATCGTGCTCAATAGGACGTATTCGATGATTGGATTAATTACTTACTAGGTCTCATAACCCTAATCTCGAATTCTGTTAATTCTTGTTCCCTATAAGGTTGCACTAATCTCCTACTCACTGTCGTGCAATATTCGATTAGTGATCCCAATTCAAGTTCTAAAACGCGAATCGCCGATCAGCCTCAAACACGTTTAACTAGTTAATCACGCAATACATATGATCAACGCATTCAAATCAGAATTGGAAAACAATCATTGAGAGAAGGGGAGAAAAACATACATCACATGAACACTATACCGCCATGGGTGGCTTCATTGATCCCTCGGATGAGGGGATTAGTTCCTCATGCCCGTAATGACAAACGAACAATCGGCAATAATCTCGATAATAAACTAAGAAAAGAAAAGAGAAGGGAGACGCAGCTCCAGAAACAAGGATTCGTCCTAAATCTGATCTAAACAAGTGGTTCTCCAAAGGTTCCCAATCTGATCTGAAACGGCCTATAAATAGGGATTCTGGTTCTCGGACGCTCGCGGGGCGAACCATATTTCGCGAGGCGAACATTAGTTTTGGCGCGTTTCCAATTTGGATTCTCGCGAGGCGAGAGTGTGTTCGCGGGGCGAGTCTTCAAACTTCAATCTCTCACAGCCGTGGCCTTCATCATGGCTAGGACGTGATGGTCTCTGACTTCTAGGGTCTTCAAACTCTCGCGGGGCGAGATGCTTATCGCGGGGCGAAACTTCCAACCTTAAACTGTCACAGCCGTGACCTTCATCACGGCTTGGCCGTTATGGTCTCTATCTTGCAGGTCTTCATGATTCGCGAGGCGAGAATATTCTCGCGGGGCGAACCAGAGTGATGACTGTTGCTGCTTTATCTGATTTTCAGGCTCGCGAGGCGAGAATCCACTCGCGAGGCGAGTATCTCCAGAAGTGCTTTTTCCAATGCTTCTTGACTTTCCTTGACTCTCAGAGCTTCACTTATTGACCTGAAACAACAACAGCAAACAAAACGCGTAATTCTATTCAAAATAGACTAAAAACTACGAAACTTTCCTAGAACGAGTCAAAGTCTACTTAGGAACAAAACAAGGTCAAATTTGGGCGAAAACGAGATTGAACTCGAATAATTAGCACAGAAACCACAGTCCATCTAGTTATAAAACTAGATAAGCCAGAGGCTTATCAGTTGTGGCTCCCTATCTGTATATTTTTACAAATCGCTCGCTTTTTTACGCGTGCGCGACAGCGTGTCAATGACTTACACGGAAAAAGGATAGAAAGAAATCAAATAAATTTTTAAGGAAAAAAAGTGAATATAATCCTCTTTAACCAGAAATCACTCTTGTCCTTGGATTTTCATTGGTGACTTCAATGCTGTCTTAGGAGCTCATGAGAAGAAAGGAGGCTCTTTACCTTTGAAGCAATCTTGCGAGGATTTCAGTAACTGGTCGAATGTCAATGAGCTAACTCATGTGCAGACAAAAGGCGCGCAGTTCACTTGGTGCAATAGAAGAGCCGGGAGGGCATATACTGAACTTAGGCTTGACAGGGCTATTGTAAATGATAGTTCCATAGCCTTTTGGGACAAAATTTCCTACACCACTCTAACTAGGAACAAATCTGATCATTTCTCAATCCTTCTATCGCTGACCAAAGGTTTTGTTCCTAAACCTTCCTCTTTTAAATTCTTTAATATGTGGTGTGATCATGTGGATTGTGGTAGGATCGTTAAAGAGGTCTGGAATAGGCAAGTAACTGGCTGCCCCATGTTCATCTTAGCTCAGAAGCTGTGATTACTGAAAGCTGAATTAAGAATCTGGAATAAAAACATTTTTGGGAACGTCACTCAAAATGTTGAGAGGGCATTCTCTGATCTGAACTTTGTGCAGCAACAAATCCAGGATGTTGGTTATTCAGATTCCCTTCAAGAACAGAAAAATAAAGCGCAAATTGACTTGCAAAAAGCCTTGTCTTATGAGGAGGACTTTTGGAAACAGAAAAGTCAGTTCAACTGGTATTCAAAAGGAGATAGAAATACTGCATTTTTCCATAAAATGGCTAAAGTCAAACACACTACAAAACAGTTGACAGTTCTGAAAAAGGGGATCTGGTGATCGATTCTCAAGCTGATATTGAGCATCATGTTCTTGATTTCTATTCCAACCTCTATGCCTCTGAGAATGAGTGTTCTGATAACGGCTTTATTGATAGAGCCATCCCCAAACTGGTCTCTAACGTGGACAATTGCATGTTAACCAACCTTCCTTCTATGGAAGAGGTAAAGACAGCCGTTTTTGCTATGAATGGGTCTGGTTCTCCTGGTCCAGATGGTTTTGGGGGCTGCTTCTACCAATCGTTCTGGGACATTGTTTGTGATGACGTTCATAGATCAGTTTTGCAATTCTTTACTCAAGATTGGCTGCTGCCTGGGCTGAATTCAAATTCTGTGGCTCTTATTGCAAAGTTCCCTGAAGCTATTAAAATTGAAGATTATAGGCCTATTGCGCTTGCAAATTTTCAATTCAAGATCATCACCAAGGTTCTAGCAGACAGGTTAGCTTTAATTGCCCCCAAGATTATTTCCATTAAGCAAAGAGGTTTCATTAAGAACAGGCACATATCTGATTGTATTTATTCTGCCTCCGAAGCAATCAACCTTTTAGACTCTAAATCTTTTGGTGGCAATGTGGCTTTGAAGTTTGATATAAACAAGGCTTTTGACACTTTGGATTGGGCTTTTCTTCTTAAAGTGCTTGATGCTTTCGGTTTTGCTCCTAAGTTCTGCAATTGGATCCTGACAATCCTTAAATCAGCCAAACTCTCTTTCATGGTTAATGGTCGTGCTGTAGGCTATTTATCTTATAAGAGAGGTGTTAGACAAGGCGATCCTCTATCTCCACTTCTTTTTTGCATAGCTGAAGATGTTTTAAGCAAGAGCATTGATCTTTTAGTGAAATCCAAGAAGCTTTTTCCTATGGCAGGTCCAAGGGGGTTCCATACTCCTCCCATGTCCTTTATGCTGATGATGTTCTGATTTTTTGCAAGGGAACCAAAAAGAACCTATCCACGTTGATGTCACTATTTGATGACTACGCTGCGTTTTCTGGTCAACATCTTAACCTTGGCAAATGTAGGTTCTTTGCAGCGTCAGTTTCTTCCAGAAGATTGCAGGAGCTAAAGTCCATTCTTGGTTTCCCTACAGGCAGTATGCCTTTCACGTATCTGGGTGTTCCAATCTTCAAGGGAAAACCTAAAGCATTTCATTTACAGCCTATGGCAGATCGAATCAAGGCCAAATTAAGTGCTTGGAAAGGCTCTCTTTTGTCCATTATGGGTAGAGTACAGTTGGTAAATTCAATTATTAATAGCATGTTGCTTTACATCTTCCACATATACTCTTGGCCTGTTTCTTTACTAAAGTCTATTGATAGATGGATTAGAAATTTTGTTTGGTCTGGGGATATTCATTCTAAGAAGCTTGTCACAGTTTCTTGGAAGAAAGTGTGCACTCCTCTAAAGGAAGGTGGCCTTGGCCTTAGATCAATCCGTGCCATCAACGATTCTTCCTTGCTAAAGCTAACTTGGGAAGTTGTTTCATCAAATGAAATCTGGGCGGCCTTCTTGAGAGCTAGATTTCTCAGAAACAAAAAGTATCCTTCCACATATTGTAAGTCATCCATTTGGCCTGGCCTTAGGAAATACTTGTGCTTGGTTTATGACAATTCCTCTTGGATTATTGGGGATGGAAAAAGTATTAATTTTTGGAGACATAGTTGGCTTGATCACCCTATTGCAGATGCCATTCATTTGCCTTCCAATATTCATGAATCCCTTCGAGCTAATGTTCATGATTTCATAAGTAATGGCTCTTGGTTGCTTCCCCCTGAATTATGCGAAAAGTTCCCTGATCTTTGTGAAGACATTGGCAAAGTGGTGATTCCAATTTGCGCTGATGAGAAAGACCAGCTGGTTTGGAAAAATACAGACTCGGGTGCTCTGTCCCTCAAAGAGGCTTTTCTGTTTCTCAACCCTTCTGCAGCTCAGAATTGGTGTAAGGTTCTTTGGTCTAACTATATTCCTCCATCTAGATATTTTTTAGTTTGGAGAATATATCATAGCAAAATTCCAATTGATGATTGTCTTAGAAAAAGGGGTGTTATCTTAGTCTCAATGTGTTCTTTATGTGGAGAATCGGATGAAACCACTGAGCATCTGTTTTTACATTGCAAATTCTCAACCCACTTATGGAACTGGTTGAGTCACGCGCTGCAATGTCCTCTAGATCTGTCCTCATTTGCTACAATCTTTTCGGTTCTGGACAGAAATTGGAGCAGACAGCTTAATTTGGTCATCAAGGCTGCCATCATCAATGTGGTTTGGATGATTTGGAGCTGCAGGAATCAATGCATATTCAATAACATTTCCATTTCTCCTTCAAGGGCCTTTGGTGCTATTTTAGCTACTACCAATCTTTCGGGTTCCTTATCTCCTGGTCCAATGTTTTCCTCAATAGAGGAGTTTAAGATTCTAAAGCATTTCTCAATCTCTGGTAAGTGCTGCAAGGCTCCTTCCATAAAACAGGTGGATTGGTTTCCTCCAAAGTGCTCTTGGATTCTAGTCATGATCTCATCGATTGGCCGCCCACAACTGTGTGGGCCCCACCACTATCAATTGTCAGATACGGAAAAGGAAAAACCAAAGGGAAAGCATTTCCTGCCAGTCAATCAGGTGTTGGATACAAAACTTAGATTACCCGCTCCACCCTTTAAATTCCAAATTCGACTTTGGAAATTAATAATGGGGATTAAAGTGGAGATTGGTCCCTGTTCATATGCCCCGGCAGCCTTTCTGAGGCAGATATGCACTGGCATAACCGAGGTTGGATCTAGTCAGGATCTCATCGATTGGCCGCCCACAACTGTGTGGGTCCCACCACTATCAATTGTCGGGTATGGAAAAGGAAAAACAAAAGGGAAAACATTTCCTGCCAGTCAATCAGGTGTTGGATACAGAGCTTAGATAACCCGCTCCACCCTTTAAATTCGAAATTCGAATTTTGAAATAAATAATGGGGATTAAAGTGGAGATTGGTCCCGGTTCATATACCCTGGCAGCCCTTTTGAGGCAGATATGCATTGGCATAACCGAGGTTGGATCTAGTCAGGATCTGATGGATTGGTCGCCCCCAACTGTGTGGGCCCCACCACTATCAATTGTCGGGTACAGAAAAGGAAAAACAAAAGGGAAAGCATTTCCTGCTAGTCAATCAGGTGTTGGATACATAGCTTAGATAACCCGCTCCACCCTTTAAATTCGAAACTCGAATTTGGAAATCAATAATGGGGATTAAAATGGAGATTGGTCCCGGTTCATATGCCCCGGCAGCCCTTTTGAGGCAGATATCCATTGGCATAACCGAGGTTGGATCTAGTCAGGATCTCATCAATTGGCCGCCCCCAACTGTGTGGGGCCCACCACTATCAATTGTCGGGTACGGAAAATGAAAAACAAAATTGAAAGCATTTCCTGCCAATCAATCAGGTGTTGGAAACAGAGCTTAGATAACCCGCTTGGTGGGACGAAATCTAGGCAAGTATACCTAGTCGTACAAGTAATACGGTGATGAGACCGATATCGTTCCCACGAGGACTGTGACAAGTACTAGCACGTAACAAATCAACTACTATCTAAGCGGATATTTAACAATTAAGATAAACAAAATAAAAGGAAAAAGTTCTTTTAGGAATTTTATCGAACACTTGGAATGAAAAACTGGAGGTTCTTTAAATATGATGAAAGATGTTGGGATTAAACTTCACCAAACCTTAGCCTCATGCAATACCAAGACCATCAATCCAGTTCATTCTTCAAATATTAAAATCAACCCACAAGATTACTCAAGCCCTAATTCCTTAGATGACAAGAGCCTAAATCCCCTAATTCAACCCTAATTCCTTAGGTGGCCTAATTAGTGAATTTGCATTAAGAGTAGGGATTACACGATTACTAATAAACGAAAATCCATTCCTAGATTCAAGGTTTACTAGGTGATTAATTCCAGATCAAGAATTGATAAGAACGTCCCCATTGCAAATCAAATCTCAAAATCAATTCATGGATGATCAGACCACAAAAAGCATTAAGCGTAGGAATTAAACACTAATAGAGAAACATATACACGGATTAATCAATCAAGGCAAATACATGAGGTTCAGTTTAGCTACATCTAATCCCAACAAAAGGGAATTTAGCTACTCATGATAAAAGAAACTACAAAAGAGAAAGGGAGATGAGATGAAGAAAACTCCATGAAGAATCCTCCAATCTTCTTCCAGTCCAAGAGCAGAGAGAACACGCCCCTTTTTGTATCCCAAGAGTCTCCCTAGGGTAAAAGTGCTCCTAGGTTAAAAGTCCTTCCTGTTCTATTGTTTTCGTGCAGCCCCCCGACTTGCACTTCTCGGTCTGAGTCTTCCTCTTGCTGCCACTCTTTTATATGCTTTTCAAGGCTTCATCTTATAATTCAATTGCCATAGTATCTATCTTTTATTTTTCTGATATGTTATTGTTATCCAAATCTTCAATTTCAATGTGTGGGCCCTGCCACAATTTTCTTCACGTTGACCAACTTTCTTTCTTAATTCCAATTGAACTTTTTTTATTCCCTGGATGCAATCACCAAATTGTCACGTGGGCCCACTTCAAAGTCCAATTTCAATCTTAAGTTGCAAATTGAAACCTCATTTACGTTGGTGATTTTTTTTGTTGGACTTGTTTCCAAATTCTAACTCAATTAGGAATCCAATGACACTCCTTATATCACGTTGGGATTTGACAAAGCCGAATTATTTCTTTCTATCATCTTCAATTCATTCTCATGTGGGCCCCACGTCACCTTGGATTGAGTTCAAGATATATCTCCTTGCATATGGTGATTGATATTCTTTAATGACTTCAAATCTTCTAAATTAACTGCCCAATCAATATCTTCATCTTCTATTTTTATGGTGAGCCATTAATATCCAAATCATCAAATCCATCAATTAGGCCTCTGCACCTTACTTTATGTTGACCAGGCTTTGCAAGCAAATTTGAATATTCGGGGGGCAAGACTATGAAATTCTTCTTTTGGTTAGTTTTCTTCAATTCTTCAAGTTCTCTTGAGCTTCACTTTTAACCTGAAAATACACAATAGCATTAAATGCTTTATTTGACTCAAAATTAACTAAAATATCCCAAAAACTACTTAAGAGACTCAAAATGTTGCTTGAGGACAATTAAATCCAAATTTGGGCGAAAACGAGATTAAACTCGAATAATTAGCACAAAAACCATGGTCTTACTAGTTATAAAACTAGATAAGCCAGAGGCTTATCAAAATACCCCAAACTTAAACTTTGCTTGTCCCCAAGCAAACTAAAACTCAAAAAGACTCAAAACTTGGCTAGCTTAAAGGATTCAATCAATTTGGCACAAATTTCATGCAATTTTATCAATACAATTTTTCTTCAATGTTTCCCCCCTTTACATCAATGTAATCCCCACATTCATTTACTTTAAACAATTGAGAATTTAATCATTCATGCAATTATTAATCTAAGCAAAAGGGTTCGAGTTACACACAAAAATGGAGATCACCAATTTCAAACATTTGCCTTCCTCACAAGGGTATTTAATAATTCACTCATTCGCTCAATTTGTCTAGGATATCAACTTTCACTCAATTTCACATTTCAAGAGCACTTTCCATGAATTTGATTTTCATCTCAAAAATAGTTCCCACGAAAACATGCATGCAACATCAAAAGGTCTTTTAAAGGTTGTAATGGGGCCTGGCTAAAGGTAGGATATTCAAAGGTACTAGGCTTTACATCCCTAGGAATTAATAGAGCATGAAACTTTTTACACTTTTATTCTCACTCTAATTCCTCTTTCCATTTTTCTTTTTGATGCTCTGGGTGGCTACAATCTATTTCCTTTGACACCCTTTAATTTTTGCCCTTTTTTTGGCTTTTTTTTTGCCTTTGGATTCAACCTTTATTTTTCTTTTTCTCAACCCAAAATAACATATCAAACCTTTGTAGCCACCCCAAACTTAGTTTCTTACAACCCTTCTCTGGCTAAGCTTCCATGCTCTCCTAAATCCTAAGATTTGGTTAACATGGTTTTTTTCTGGATTTTTGGCTTATAACTTAAGGTCATCAAGAAACAATAGGCTTATTAGGCTCAATGTGGCTAACTAGGAAACATGCATTAGGGATGGTTCTTTTTAGGCCAAGTAGCTATTTCAAAGAAAATTGCCTAAATCATTTGATGCAACCATATAAACATGCAAACCATGAAGAGATTCAAGCAAATCCGGGAAAGTGCAACTTAAAAGTGATTCACACAATTAAAAACAATGTTGGAGGCTCAAATTCCTCACCTGGACATTTTTCGCAAATTGTTTGACCGAGATACAATCCCTAATGTGTGCATCCTTTCACCCCAAATTTATCATAAATTATGCAATCACAATAAAATTTCTCAAAGTTCAATTTTCAATTTGTCACGTGGGGATCAATTTTCAATTTTCAAATCATTAGGGGAAATCATGAAAAATCAACATATATCATGCCATACATCTATGCTAAATTTAATAAAATCCATTTAAGCTCACCAACATAAGACTCACACACATATGACTCAAGTAAAGAAAAGCAAAATAATCAAAAAGAGAAAATGAAAATAACTAAAGAGAAAGGTTAAGAAAACTCATTGAGGAGCTTCCGCCTGGATCCCATAGCCTGTGGTAAAAAGACCAAGAGATGCCCAGGATGTAAGACCTTCCACCCGGGTCCCATGGCTTATAGCATAAGGGCCAAGAGATGCTCAATATCTAAGATCCTCCAACCGGATCCCATGGCTTGAAGAATGACAATTGTGGAAGCAATATGACTCTATCCACAATTCTTCCTGGCAAGTGTGTGAAAACTCCATTGACCTCTTTAACTACAATAATGAACTCACTTCCTCTCGGGCCAAATGGTATTTACACAAGGAAGTTTGACAGACAAGTGGAAGGGACTAACTTTGTAGTGTCCACACATGCATGTAAGCCAACATATTTATCCAATGCAGCAATTTCAGGTTTCTTGGCCAGCATGGTGAAAGATATTTCCTCTTGTGACTCATCTACCACCACCACTTCATCTTCATTTTGATCCATCCCCACAACCATATTTTGCTCAAATTTGACTTCATGTGGCTCTTTGGGGATCACTTGTAAACATGGTGGTGGTGGTGGTAAATACGAACAAAAGGTTTCCCATTCCTCCTTGGAGCATCTATATACGAGCTTACCGGTCATACAATCAACTTGTGCTGGAATATCATGATCTCCCAAATCTATGTAGTCTCCCCAACACAAGTTGTTTTCCAAAGTATTACTTGAGGCTTCCTCATCAGATGGATAATAATAGTTGTCCATGAATTGCATCCACCTTGCACAACCAGAACTCAAAAGAAAAGGTCAAATATATACAAAAAAATAAAAAAATAAAATTGTGCTTAAATTAGTAATCGAAATGCGTATGTTAATATTGAAACACAGTCCCCGGCAACGGCGCCAAAAACTTGGTGGGACGAAATCTAGGCAAGTATACCTAGTCGTACAAGTAATACGGTGATGAGACCGATATCGTTCCCACGAGGACTGTGACAAGTACTAGCACGTAACAAATCAACTACTATCTAAGCGGATATTTAACAATTAAGATAAACAAAATAAAAGGAAAAAGTTCTTTTAGGAATTTTGTCGAACACTTGGAATGCAAAACTGGGGGTTCTTTAAATATGATGAAAGATGTTGGGATTAAACTTCATCAAACCTTAGCCTCATGCAATACCAAGACCATCAATCCATTTCATGCTTCAAATATTAAAATCAACCCACAAGATTACTCAAGCCCTAATTCCTTAGATGACAAGAGCCTAAATCCCCTAATTAAACCCTAATTCCTTAGGTGGCCTAATTAGTGAATTTGCATTAAGAGTAGGGATTACACGATTACTAATAAACCAAAATCCATTCCTAGATGCAAGGTTTACTAGGTGATTAATTCCAGATCAAGAATTGATAAGAACGTCCCCATTGCAAATCAAATCTCAAAATCAATTCATGGATGATCAGACCACAAAAAGCATTAAGCGTAGGAATTAAACACTAAGAGAGAAACATAAACACGGATTAATCAATCAAGTCAAATACATGAGGTTCAGTTTAGCTACATCTAATCCCAACAAAAGGGAATTTAGCTACTCATGATAAAGGAAACTACAAAAGAGAAAGAGAGAAGAGATGAAGAAAACTCCATGAAGAATCCTCCCATCTTCTTCCAGTCCAATCTTCTTCCAGTCCAAGAGCAGAGAGAACACGCCCCTTTTTGTATCCCAAGAGTCTCCCTAGGGTAAAAGTGCTCCTAGGTTAAAAGTCCTTCCTGTTCTATTGTTTTCGTGCAGCCCCCCCCCCCCCCCCCCCCTCAGGCTTGCACTACTCGGTCCGAGTCTTCCTCTTGCTGACACTCTTTTATATGCTTTTCAAGGCTTAATCTTATAATTCAATTGCCATAATATCTATCTTTTATTTTTGATATGTTATTGTTATTCAAATCTTCAATTTCAATATGTTGGCCCTGCCACAATTTTCTTCACGTTGACCAACTTTCTCTCTTAATTCCAGTTGAACTTTTTTTCTTTCCTGGATGCAATCACCAAATTGTCACGTGGGTCTACTTCAAAGTCCAATTTCAATCTTATGTTGCAAATTGAAACCTCATTTACGTTGGTGATTTTTTTTGTTGGACTTGTTTCCAAATTCTAACTCAATTAGGAATTCAATGACACTCCTTATATCACGTTGGGATTTGACAAAGCCGAATTATTTCTTTCTATCATCTTCAATTCATTCTCATGTGGGCCCCACATCATCTTGGATTGAGTTCAAGATATATCTCCTTGCATATGGTGATTGATATTCTTTAATGACTTCAAATCTTCTAAATTAACTGCCCAATCAATATCTTCATCTTCTATTTTTATGGTAAGCCATTAATATCCAAATCATCAAATCCATCAATTAGGCCTCTGCACCTAACTTTATGTTGACCAGGCTTTGCAAGCATATTTGAATATTCAGGGTGGGGCGGGGGGCAAGACTATGAAATTCTTCTTTTGGTTAGTTTTCTTCAATTCTTCAAGTTCTCTTCAGCTTCACTTTTAACGTGAAAAAACAAAATAGCATTACATGCTTTATTTAACTCAAAATTAACTAAAATATCCTAAAAACTACTTAAGAGACTCAAAATATTGCTTGAGGACAACTAAATCCAAATTTGGGCAAAAACGAGATTAAACTCGAATAGTTAGCACAAAAACCATGGTCTTACTAGTTAAAAAACTAGATAAGCCAGAGGCTTATCACCGCTCCACCCTTTAAATTCGAATTTGGAAATCAATAATGGGGATTAAAGTGGAGATTGGTCCCGGTTCATATGCCCTGGCAGCTTTTTTGAGGCAGATATCTATTGGCATAACCGAGGTTGGATCTAGTCAGGATCTCATCGATTGGCGGCCCCCAACTGTGTGGGCCCCACCACTATCACTTGTCAGGTACGGAAAAGGAAAAACAAAAGGGAAAACATTTCCTGCCAGTCAATCAGGTGTTGGATACAGAGCTTAGATAACCCGCTCCACCCTTTAAATTCGAAATTCAAATTTGGAAATCAATAATGGGGATCAAACTGGAGATTGGTCCTGGTTCATATGCCCTGGCAGCCCTTTTGAGGCAGATTTCCATTGGCATAACCGAGGTTAGATCTAGTCAGGATCTCATCGATTGGCCGCCCCTAACGGTGTGGGCCCCACCACTATCAATTGCCGGGTACTGGAAAGGAAAAACAAAAGGGGAAGCATTTCCTGCCAGTCAATAAGGTGTTGGAAACAGAGCTTAGATAACCCGCACCACCCTTTAAATTCGAAATTCGAATTTGGAAATCAATAATGGGGATTAAAGTGGAGATTGGTCCCGGTTCATATGCCCTGGCAGCCCTTTTGAGGCAGATATCCATTGGCATAACCGAGGTTGATCTAGTCAGGATCTCATCCATTGGTCGCCCCCAACTATGTGGGCCCCACCACTATCAATTGTCGGGTACGGAAAAGGAAAAACAAAAAGCGAAAGCATTTCCTGCCAGTCAATCAGGTGTTGGATACATAGCTTAGAAAACCGGCTCCACCCTTTAAATTCGAAATTCGAATTTGGAAATCAATAATGGGGATTAAAGTGGAGATTGGTCACGGTTCATATGGCCCGGCAGCCCTTCTGAGTCAGATATCCATTGGCATAACCGAGGCTGGATCTAGTCAGGATCTCATCGATTGGCCGCCCACAACTGTGTGGGTCCCACCATTATCAATTGTCGGGTACGGAAAAGGAAAACCCAAGGGAAAGCATTTCCTGCCTGTCAATCAGGTGTTGGATACATAGCTTAGATAACTCGCTCCACCCTTGAAATTGGAAATTCGAATTTGGAAATCAATAATGGGGATTAAAGTGGAGATTGGTCCCGGTTCATATGTCCCGGCAGCCCTTCTGAGGTAGATATCCATTGGCATAACCGAGATTGGATCTAGTCAGGATCTCATCGATTGGCCGCCCCCAACCGTGGGCCCCACCACTATCAATTGTAGGGTACGGAAAAGGAAAAACAAAAAGGAATGCATTTCCTGCCAATTAATCAGGTGTTGGATACAGAGCTTAGATAACCCGCTCCACCCTTGAAATTGGAAATTCGAATTTGGAAATCAATAATGGGGATTAAAGTGGAGATTGGTCCCGGTTCATATACTCCGGCAGCCCTTTTGAGGCAGATATCCATTGGCATAACCGAGTTTGGATCTAGTCAGGATCTCATCGGTTGGCCGCCCCCAACTGTGTGGGCCCCATCACTATCAATTGTCGGGTACGGAAAAGGAAAAACAAAAGGGAAAGCATTTCTTGCCAGTCAATCAGGTGTTGGATACATAGCTTAGACAACCCGCTCCACCCATTAAATTCGAAATTCGAATTTGGAAATCAATAATGGGGATTAAAGTGGAGATTGGTCCCGGTTCATCTGCCCCGGCATCCCTTCTGAGGCAGATATCCATTGGCACAACCGAGGTTGGATCTAGTCAGGATCATATCGATTGGCCGCCCCCAACTGTGTGGGCCCCACCACTATCAATTGTCGTGTACGGAAAAAGGAAGAACAAAAGGGAAAGCATTTCCCACCAGTCAATCAGGTGTTGGATACAGAGCTTAGATAACCCACTCCACCCTTTAAATTCAAAATTCGAATTTGGAAATAAATAATTGCGATTAAAGTGGAGATTGGCCCCGGTTCATATGCCTTGGCAGCCCTTTTGAGGCTGATATCCATTGGCATAAACGAGGTTAGATCTAGTCAGCATCTCATCGATTGTCTGCCCCCAACTGTGTGGGCCCCACCACTATCAAATGTCGGGTACGGAAAAGGAAAAACAAAAGGGAAAGCATTTCCTGCCAGTCAATCAGGTGTTGGATACAAAGCTTAGATAACCCGCTCCACCCTTTGAATTCGAAATTCGAATTTGGAAATCAATAATGGGGATTAAAGTGGAGATTGGTCCCGGTTCATATGCCCCGGCAGCCCCTCTGATGCGGATATCCATTGGCATAACCGAGGTTGGATCTAGTCAGGATCTCATCGATTGGCCGCCCCCAACTGTGTGGGCCCCACCACTATCAATCAATTGCAGTACGGAATAGGAAAAACAAAAGGGAAACATTTTCTGCCAGTCAATCAGGTGTTGGATACAAAACTTAGATAACCCGCTCCACCCTTTAAATTCGAAATTCGAATTTGAAAATCAATAATGGGGATTAAAGTGGAGATTGCTCCCGGTTCATATGCCCCAGCAGCCCTTTTTAGGCAGATATCCATTGGCATAACCGAGGTTGGATCTAGTCAGGATCTCATCGATTGGCCGCCCCCAACTGTGTTGGCCCCACCACTATCAATTGTAGGGTACGGAAATGGAAAAAGAAAAGGGAAAGCATTTCCTGCCAATCAATCAGGTGTTGGATACAGAGCTTAGATAACCCGCTCCACCCTTGAAATTGGAAATTCGAATTTGGAAATCAATAATGGGTATTAAAGTGGAGATTGGTCCCGGTTCATATACTCTGGCATCCCTTTTGAGGCAGATATCCATAACCGAGGTTGGATCTAGTCAGGATCTCATCGATTGGCCGCCCCCAACTGCGTGGGCCCCACCACTATCAATTGTCGGGTACGAAAAAGGAAAAACAATAGGGAAAGTTTTTCTTGCCAGTCAATCATGTGTTGGATACATAGCTTAGACAACCCGTTCCACCCATTAAATTCGAAATTCGAATTTGGAAATCAATAATGGGGATTAAAGTGGAGATTGGTCCCGGTTCATATGCCCCGGCAGCCCTTCTGAGGCAGATAACCATTGGCATAATCGAGGTTGGGTCTAGTCAGGATCTCATCGATTGGCCGGCCCCAACTTGTGGGCCCCACCACTATCAATTGTCGGGTACAGAAAAGGAAAAACAAAAGGGGAACATTTTCTGCCAGTCAATCAGGTGTTGGATACAGAACTTAGATAACCCGCTCTACCCTTTAAATTCGAAATTCGAATTTGGAAATCAATAATGGGGATTAAAGTGGAGATTGGTCCCGGTTCATATGCCCTGGCAGCCCTTCTGAGGCAGATATCCATTGGCATAACCGAGGTTGGATCTAGTGAGGATCTCATCGATTGGCCGCCCCCAACTGTGTGGGCCCCACCACTATCAATTGTCGGGTACGGAAAACGAAAAACAAAAGGGAAAGCATTTCCTTCCAGTCAATCAGGTGTAGGATACGGAGCTTACATAACCCGCTCCACCCTTGAAATTGGAAATTCGAATTTGGAAATCAATAATGGGGATTAAAGTGGAGATTGGTCCCGGTTCATATGCCCCGGCAGCCCTTCTGAGGCAGATATCCATTGGCATAATCGAGGTTGGGTCTAGTCAGGATCTCATCGATTGGCCGGCCCCAACTTGTGGGCCCCACCACTATCAATTGTCGGGTACTGGAAAGGAAAAACAAAAGGGAAAGCATTTCCTGCCAGTCAATCAGGTGTTGGATACAGAGCTTAGATAACCCGCTCCACCCTTTGAATTCGAAATTCGAATTTGGAAATCAATAATGGGGATTAAAGTGGAGATTGGTCCCGATTCATATGCCACGGCAGCCCTTCTGAGGCAGTTATCCATTAGCATAACCGAGGTTGGATCTAGTCAGGATCTAATCGATTGGCCGCCCCCAACTGTGTGGGCCCCACCACTATCAATTGTCGTGTACGGAAAAAGGAAAAACAAAAGGGAAAGCATTTCCCGCCAGTCAATCAGGTGTTGGATTCAGAGCTTAGATAACCCACTCCACCCTTTAAATTCAAAATTCGAATTTGGAAATAAATAATTACGATTAAAGTGGAGATTGGCCCCAGTTCATATGCCCTGGCAGCCCGTTTGAGGCTGATATCCATTGGCATAAATGAGGTTAGATCTAGTCAGCATCTCATCGATTGTCTGCCCCCAACTGTGTTGGCCCAACCACTATCAAATGTCGGGTACAGAAAAGGAAAAACAAAAGGGAAATCATTTCCTGCCAGTCAATCAGGTGTTGGATACAAAGCTTAGATAACCCGCTCCACCCTTTGAATTCGAAATTCGAATTTGGAAATCAATAATGGGGATTAAAGTGGAGATTGGTCCCGGTTCATATGCCCCGGCAGCCCCTCTGATGCGGATATCCATTGGCATAACCGAGGTTGGATCTAGTCAGGATCTCATCGATTGGCCGCCCCCAACTGTGTGGGCCCCACCACTATCAATTGTCTGGTACGGAAAAGGAAAAACAAAAGGGAAACATTTTCTGCCAGTCAATCAGGTGTTGGATACAAAACTTAGATAACCCGCTCCACCCTTTAAATTCGAAATTCGAATTTGAAAATCAATAATGGGGATTAAAGTGGAGATTGGTCCCGGTTCATATGCCCCAGCAGCCCTTTTTAGGCAGATATCCATTGGCATAACCGAGGTTGGATCTAGTCAGGATCTCATCGATTGGCCGCCCCCAACTGTGTTGGCCCCACCACTATCAATTGTAGGGTACGGAAAAGGAAAAAGAAAAGGGAAAGCATTTCCTGCCAATCAATCAGGTGTTGGATACAGAGCTTAGATAACCCGCTCCACCCTTGAAATTGGAAATTCGAATTTGGAAATCAATAATGGGTATTAAAGTGGAGATTGGTCCCGGTTCATATACTCTGGCATCCCTTTTGAGGCAGATATCCATAACCGAGGTTGGATCTAGTCAGGATCTCATCGATTGGCCGCCCCCAACTGTGTGGGCCCCACCACTATCAATTGTCGGGTACGAAAAAGGAAAAACAATAGGGAAAGTATTTCTTGCCAGTCAATCATGTGTTGGATACATAGCTTAGACAACCCGTTCCACCCATTAAATTCGAAATTCGAATTTGGAAATCAATAATGGGGATTAAAGTGGAGATTGGTCCCGGTTCATATGCCCCGGCAGCCCTTCTGAGGCAGATATCCATTGGCATAATCGAGGTTGGGTCTAGTCAGGATCTCATCGATTGGTCGCCCCCAACTGTGTGGGCCCCACCACTATCAATTGTCGGGTACGGAAAAGGAAAAACAAAAGGGAAACATTTTCTGCCAGTCAATCAGGTGTTGGATACAGAACTTAGATAACCCGCTCTACCCTTTAAATTCGAAATTCGAATTTGGAAATCATTAATGGGGATTAAAGTGGAGATTGGTCCCGGTTCATATGCCCTGGCAGCCCTTCTGAGGCTGATATCCATTGGCATAACCGAGGTTGGATCTAGTTAGGATCTCATCGATTGGCCGCCCCCAACTGTGTGGGCCCCACCACTATCAATTGTCGGGTACGGAAAACGAAAAACAAAAGGGAAAGCATTTCCTTCCAGTCAATCAGGTGTAGGATACGGAGCTTACATAACCCGCTCCACCCTTTAAATTCGAAATTCGAATTTGGAAATCAATAATGGGGATTAAAGTGGAGATTGGTCCCGGTTCATTTGCCCCGGCAGCCTTTTGAGGCAGATATCCATTGGCATAACCGAGGTTGGATCTAGTCAGGATCTCATCGATTGGCCGCCCCCAACTGTGTGGGCCCCACCACTATCAATTGTCGGGTACTGGAAAGGAAAAACAAAAGGGAAAGCATTTCCTGCCAGTCAATCAGGTGTTGGATACAGAGCTTAGATAACCCGCTCCACCCTTTGAATTCGAAATTCGAATTTGGAAATCAATAATGGGGATTAAAGTGGAGATTGGTCCCGATTCATATGCCCCGGCAGCCCTTCTGAGGCAGTTATCCATTAGCATAACCGAGGTTGGATCTAGTCAGGATCTAATCGATTGGCCGCCCCCAACTGTGTGGGCCCCACCACTATCAATTGTCAGGTTTGGAAAAGGAAAAACAAAAGGGAAAACATTTCCTGCCAGTCAATCAGGTGTTGGATACATAGCATAGATAACCCGCTCCACCCTTTGAATTCGAAATTCGAATTTGGAAATCAATAATGGGGATTAAAGTGGAGATTGGTCCCGGTTCATATGCCCCGGCAGCCCCTCTGATGCGGATATCCATTGGCATAGTCGAGGTTGGGTCTAGTCAGGATCTCATCGATTGGCCGCCCCCAACTGTGTGGGCCCCACCACTATCAATTGTCGGGTACGAAAAAGGAAAAACAAAAGGGATACATTTTCCGCCAGTCAATCAGGTGTTGGATACAGAGCTCAGATAACCCGCTCCACCCTTTAAATTCGAAATTCGAATTTGGAAATCAATAATGGGGATTAAAGTGGAGATTGGTCCCGGTTCATATGCACTGGCAGCCCAATAATTTACACAGGGATCCACTATTGACACTACGATTGGTGTCAGTGTATCTGTATGGCAGGTGAGTAATATCCCTTTAGGGGTTACACTCTATCAGAGGCATGTTGATAGGATCCAGATCACAGGTTTCAAGGCATTGACCCAGTTCAAATTAAATAATGCAGGCCCGATGATACCCTCCCATCATTTGGGTCTGTGTTCACCACATCTTGTAACAATGTTGCAACTGATTTTATTGGTCCCAATCATTGAGATCGTTTCAGGCTTGTTGGTAAACACAAGTTTGATATGTTTGGAGATTCAACCTACTCAACTGGTAGATTGACATACGACTGGAACAAGTATCATAAGTTCATTTGTAATACCGATTTTAAGGAGGGAACAACAGCTTGTTTATCTAATATCCAGGGGAATGCTATGTACTTGTATATTATAAATCCCATTGAGGAGATCTTAGGAACCCTACAGTGGATAGTGTATTTTTATATCAGGAATGTTTGATCAATAAAGTTTATATTGAATATGACAATATTATTGTACAGAACGGATGTGCAATCCTAATACATCAATTACATAATGTCTGATTGCCCTTACAACATTATTTATGGAAATTACACTAATTTCCTCTAAAAATCTAAGAACATTGAACCTAATTCTAGTAAAAAAAAATCCCAGTCAATGGATGCAAGGTCGTCCAGATTGTCCATGTCAGGTAGTGGTTGAACCTCACCTCCAGTGTTATCAGGTCGTTGTTGGTTGGGAAGATCCTGATTTTTTTGGTCCATGATCTTGAAATAGAGGGGATTTGGCACCTCCCAGATATAGATGCCATTCTCCAGTTGATGTCGTGTAATGGATTCCCCTGTTCGTGAATCCCATGCCTCTGCAGTTGAGTTGGACATAGCTTGAACAGCCACATAGGAAGTCGATTCTAACTCTTCTCGACTTCTTTTTCTTGGCTGCATTATGTTGTGGTTTGATAGAGGGGGAGTCGATGAACTCGAACTGAGCAATATGGATGGTCCAGTTTCTGAGCCCTTTATTTTTATCCTTATCGAGGAAGGCTTTATAGCTGGACCCCTCACCAGGATTGCACAGCACGATTGCCGGGATACCGCCTTGAATTTGAACTGGTTTCCCGTACTTACAGTTTGTTTGCCAGTCCCTCTGGGCCCCAATTATTTCTTTCCAGTGCTTTAATTTTAAATAATTGGGAGTGACATCATCAATGATGTTATATTGAGCATCATTGAAATAAACACGTGGATTAAAATCTAGATGTCCACATAAATAATTATGTTTACCCAATGAACGGGCCTACATAGTCTTCCCTGTCCTGCTAGCACCCTCAATGATTATGCTCTTGGGTCTTTCAGGCCGCACAGCGGCACCATCTTCAAATAATAAATTGTCACCCAGTCATTGTTTCATATCATCTGTTATGGAGAAAGATGTGAACACGGGAATATATTCTGCTCGTAGTGGAGTGAAAATGCGATCTAAATTACTATTCAGATTATGAAACTGTAAAACAAATGATTTAGGATCTAGCTCCTTAATGACATTTAATGCCTCGCATTTATTACCGGAGTTCAATGCTTTTGCATATACCTCCTGTATTGATTGTTGACCACCACGAGCACTTCTAGCATCTATCTGGAATTCTCCCCAGTCCACGAATACTCCTTCCTTTCCGATATACTGTTTAACATCCGAACTTGATTTAGCTCCCTGAATGTTCAGATGGAAATGTACTGACCTTGTTGAGGATACCAGGTCGAAGAATCTTGGATTCTTGCAGTTGAACTTTCCTTCGAACTGGATGAGAACGTGGAGATGAGGGTTCCCATCTTCGTGGTGTTCTTGGACGACAAGGATGAATTTTTTGTTGACAGGTGTCTGTAGGTTTTGTAATTGGGAAAGAGCGTCTGAAGGAGACAATGAACAACGTGGATAAGTAATAAAAAAATTTTTAGCATAAACCCTGAACCTATTAGGTGGTGCCATGTGGCACACTCAATCGATGTCTGGTGGAACTCAAAAACTCTAAATGAATCAGTGGATGGTGTCCTATATATACTTGAGACACCAATGACATTATTGTGAATACTAGAACTCCTATATTGGGCCTTGGGACTAAAAGCCACTGAATCCCAATGCGGCCATCCGTTATAATATTACCTGATGGCAGCCCCAACTGTGTGGGCCCCACCACTATCAATTGTAGGGTACCGAAAAGGAAAAACAAAAGGGAAAGCATTTCCTTCCGGTCAATCAAGTGTTGGATACAGAGCTTAGATAACCCGCTCCGCCCTTTAAATTCGAAATTTGAATTTGGAAATCAATAATGGGGATTAAAGTAGAGATTGGTCCCGGTTCATATGCCCCCGCCAGCCCTTCTGAGGCAGATATCCAATGGCATAACCGAGGTTGGATCTAGTCAGGATCTCATCGATTGGCCGCCCCCAATTGTGTGGGGACCCCACCACTATCAATTGTCGGGTACGGAAAAGGAAAAACAAAAGGGAAAGCATTTCCTGCCAGTCAATCAGGTTTTGGATACAGAGCTTAGATAACCCGCTCCACTCTTTAAATTCGAAATTCGAATTCGGAAATCGATAATGGGGATTAAAGTGGAGATTGGTCCCGGTTCATATGCCTTGGCAGCCCTTTTGAGGCAGATATCCATTGGCATAACCGAGGTTGGATCTAGTCAGGATCTCATCGATTGGATCAATGCCTTACAAGAGGAGTCTTCCATAATATTTCAGGGTATCCAAGAAACCTCGAACCAAGGGGGGGTTCAAATCTGATCACAAATCCCAGGTTCAACACAAGGGTTCAACGAGCAGTGGTATTCAGAAGGCAGCCCATTAAAGTTCACGCCCAACAATTTTCACAGGGTTATTGACACTACGATTGGTGTAAGTGTATCTGTATGGCATGTGAGTAATATCCCTTTTAGGGGTTACACCCTATCAGAGGCATGTTGATAGGATCCAGATCACAGGTTTCAAGGCATCAACCCAGTTCAAATTAAATAATGCTAGCCGTATAGACAAGACAAGGGTTCCAGTTTATATCTAGTTGGTTGTGGATATGAGGCCCGATGATACCCTCCCATCATTTGGGTCTGTGTTCACCACATCATGTAACAATGTTGCAACTGCTTTAATTGGTCCCAGTCATTGAGATCGTTTCAGGCTTGTTGGTAAACACAAGTTTGATATGTTTGGAGATTCAACCTACTCAACTGGTAGATTGACATACGACTGGAACAAGTATCATAAGTTCATTTGTAATACCGATTTTAAGGAGGGAACAACAGCTGGTTTATCTAATATCCAGGGGAATGCTATGTACTTGTATATTGTAAATCCCATTGAGGAGATCTTAGGAACCCTACAGTGGATAGTGTATTTTTATATCAGGAATGTTTGATCAATAAAGTTTATATTGAATATGACCATATTGTTGTACAGAACGGATGTGCAATCCTAATACATCAATTAAATAATGTCTGATTGCCCTTACAACATTATTTATGGAAATTACACTAATTTCCTCTAAAAATCTAAGAACATTGAACCTAATTCTAGTAAAAAAATCCCAGTCAATGTATGGAAGGTCGTGCAGATTGTCCATGTCAGGTAGCACTTGTGGAGGCTCAGTCTCTTTCACAGGTTGTGGTTGAACCTCACCTCCAGTGTTATCAGGTCGTTGTTGGTTGGGACGATCCTGATTTTGTGGTCCAGGATCTTGAAATAGAGGGGATTTGGCACCTCCCAGATATAGATGCCATTCTCCAGTTGATGTCGTGTAATGGATTCCCCTGTGCGTGAATCACATGCCTCTGCAGTTGAGTTGGACATAGCTTGAACAGCCACATAGGAAGTCGATTCTAACTCTTCTCGACTTCTTTTTCTTGGCTGCATTATGTTGTGGTTTGATAGAGGGGGGAGTCGATGAACTCGAACTGAGCATTATGGATGGTCCAGTTTCTGAGCCCTTCATTTTCATCCTTATCGAGGAAGGCTTTATAGCTGGACCCCTCACCAGGAATGCACAACACGATTACCGGGATACCGCCTTTAATTTGAACTGGTTTTCCGTACTTACATTTTGTTTGCCAGTCCCTCTGGGCCCCAATTATTTCTTTCCGGTGCTTTAATTTTAACTAATTGGGAGTGACATCATCAATGACGTTATATTGAGCATCATTGGAGTAAACACGTGGATTAAAATTTAGATGTCCACTTAAATAATTATGTTTACCCAATGAACGGGCCCACATAGTTTTCCCTGTCCTGCTAGCACCCTCAATGATTATGCTCTTGGGTCTTTCAGGCCGCACAGCGGCATCATCTTCAAATAATAAATTGTCACCCAACCATTGTTTCATATCATCTGTTATGGAGAAAGATGTGAACATGGGAACAATTCTGCTCGTAGTGGAGTGAAAATGCGATCTAAATTGCTATTTAGATTATGAAATTGTAAAACAAATGATTTGGGATCTAGCTCCTTAATGACATTTAATGCCTCGCATTTATTACCAGAGTTCAATGCTTTTGCATATACCTCCTGTATTGATTGTTGACCACCACGGGCACTTCTAGCATCTATATGGAATTCTCCCCAGTCCACGAATACTCCTTCCTTTTGGATATACTATTTAACATCCGAATTTGATTTAGCTCCCTGAATGTTCGGATGGAAATGTGCTGGCCTGGTTGAGGATACCAGGTCGAAGAATCTTGGATTCTTGCAGTCGAACTTTCCTTCGAACTGGATGAGAACGTGGAGATGAGGGTTCCCATCTTCGTGGTGTTCTTGGCAGACACGGATGAATTTTTTGTTGACAGGCGTTTGTAGGTTTGGTAATTGGGAAAGAGCGTCTGAAGGAGACAATGAACAAAGTGGATAAGTAATAAAAAAATTTTTACCATAAACCCTGAACCTATTAGGTGGTGCCAAGTGGCAGACTAAATCGGTGTCTGGTGGAACTCAAAAACTCTAAATGAATCGGTGGATGGTGTCCTATATATACTCGAGATACCAATGGCATTATTGTGAATACTAGAACTCCTATATTAGGCCTTAGGCCTAAAAGCCACTGAAGACCAATGCGGCCATCCGTTATAATATTACTGGATGGCCGCCCCCAACTTTGTGGGCCCCACCACTATCAATTGTCGGGTACGGAAAAGGAAAAACAAAAGGGAAAACATTTCCTATCAGTCAATCAGGTGTTGGATAAAGAGCTTAGATAACCCGCTCCACCCTTTAAATTCGAAAATCGAATTTGGAAATCAATAATGTGGATTAAAGTGGAGATTGGTCCCGGTTCATATACCCTGGTAACCCTTTTGAAGCAGATATCCATTGGCATAACAGAGGTTGGATCTACTCAGGATCTCATCGATTGGATCAATGCCTTACAAGAAGAGTCTTCCACAATATTTCAAGGTATCCAAGAAACCTCGAACCAAGGGGGGTTCAAATCTGATCACAAATCCCAGGTTCAACACAAGGGTTCAATGAGCAGTGGTATTCATAAGGCAGCCCATTAAAGTTCAAGCCCAACAATTTACACAGGGATCCACTATTGACACTACGGTTGGTGTAAGTGTATCTGTATGGCATGTGAATAATATCCCTCTAGGGGTTACACCCTATCAGAGGCATGTTGATAGGATCCAGATCACAGGTTTCAAGGCATCAACCCAGTTCAAATTAAATAATGCTAGCCGTATAGACAAGACAAGGGTTCCAGTTTATATCAAGTTGGTTGTGGATATGAGGCCCGATGATACCCTCCCATCATTTGGGTCTGTGTTCACCACATCATGTAACAATGTTGCAACTGCTTTTATTGGTCCCAGTCAGAGAGATCGTTTCAGGCTTGTTGGTAAACACAAGTTTGATATGTTTGGAGATTCAACCTACTCAACTGGTAGATTGACATATGTTGGGACGAATCTAGGCAAGTATACCTAGTCTTACAAGTAATACGGTGGTGAGACCGATATCGTTCCCACGAGGACTGAGACAATTACTAGCACGTACCGAATCAATTACTATCTAAGCGAATCTTTGGATTGAAGGGGGCTCTATACTAGCTACCAAGCCCAAGAGTTAAAATAAACAAGATTAAAAGGAAAAAGGTCTTTGATAATTTTTATCAAACACTTAGAGTGTAGAAAAATGAATTCTTCAAATAGATAAAAGATGTTGGGATCAGACTTCACTAAACCTTAGCCTCATGCGATACACCAAGATCACCAATCCAGTTCATGCTTCAAGTATTAAAATCAACTTACTAGATTACTCAAGCCCTAATTCCTTAGACGACAAGAGCCTAAACCCTCTAATAGACCCTAATTCCTTAGATGACCTAATTAGTGAATTTGCATTACGAGTAAGGATTACGCGATTACTAATAAACCAAACCCCATTCCTAGATGCAAGGTTTACTAGGTGATTAATTCCAGATCAAGAATCGATAAGAACGTCCCCATTGCAGATCAATTCTTATGAACAATTCATGGATGATCAGACCACAAAAAGCATTAAGCGTAGGAATTAAACACTAATAGAGAGGCATAAACATAGATTGATAAATCAAAGCAATTACATGATATTCAGTTTAGTTACATCTAATCCCAACAACAAGGGATTTAGCTACTCATGGAGAAAGAGAAAGCCAAAACCAGAGAAATAGAAATAAAGGAGATAAGGGACTCCATGGAGGCTTTCCACAGCAGCCACAGCAGCCTCTAGCTCAGAGAATTAGGGTAAAAGTCTGGTGTAAAAAAAACGTCCCCTTCTGTTCTGCCCAAAGGTCTTATTTATAGATCAGGGAAAAAATGCGCGTCACGGCCGTGATGGTCATCACGGCCAGGCCGTGACGGGCTCTGCCATGGGCGCGCTTTCAAATTTTCATCTGTCACGGCCGTGAAACTCATCACGGCTAGGCCGTGACCAGTTCTGCCTATTGAGGGTCTGGTTCAGCTGACATGTCACGGCCGTGATGGGCATCATGGCTAGGCCGTGATGGGCTCTGACTTTTGCCTTCTTTTCTTTCCAGTTTTGCTTGATCATGGCCGTGATGGTCATCACGGCTAGGCCGTGATGGGCTCTGTTTGGCTCATTTTCTTCACTTTCCAAGCTCTATTTTCATCCAAGCCCCATCATGGTCAATTTTGAGCATTTTATCTTAAATTCCTGCAAAACAACACCACGAAACCGCCTTACCCGTTCCAAGGTAAAAACTATCAAAATCAAACTAAATATGCCTAAACTATATGCAAATGCATGCAGAAATGTACATGAAATATGAGGTGAAATCACACTCATCAAATCACCCCAAACTTGTTCATTTGCTTGTCCTCAAGCAATCACTAAGGCCAGAAGATATAAATAATCAGAGCATGGACAGTGAACCAAGAACCCGAGTAACTAATCCGAGTAACAGGCATTTTCAAATAATTCACCAAGAGATGATCAATTTCAAGTCCAATTAGAAGCTTAGGTTTCCTAGACTCATATTCTCACTGATTCGGGCACTCTTTCTCACCTCACTCAAGTGTTTAAGGATATATGACAATTCGCTCAATTTCCTCAAGGAATGAATTCTACCATAAGCTTGACTATCGACCAAATCTCTACTTTATTAATGAAAACAATTAAGAATCAAGAGGTTTTTTACTTTGGTTGTAACGGGGCCATGGGATTAATCGTTAGGTGGGGAAATCAAGAAAAGGAAATTTCAAAAGGCTACACAAAATATCAAGCATTGTAAATCATGACACCTTCTAAAATACCTTTTTGGGTTTGATTCGTCTTCCCACCTTTCTTTCTTTCTTTTTCTTTTTATTTCTCACTTTATTTTGTCATCCCCTTCTCTATACTGTTTTTTTTTTTTTATGGAGAATGGGAGATTTTAAATTCAAGAGAAATATTTTCTGACTTTCTCATCCCATACTTTTTCAAATACCTTTCTACCCTTTTTGTAATACTTCAAAAGGTGCCATACCAAGCATATTCATCAAAGTAATTTAAGGTACCAAGAAAAGTATTTTATTCTTGTAGGCTCAAAATCGGGCAACTAAGGGGTAGCATTTAGTCAATCAAAACTCAGAAGGCCGGAAAAATACCTAGTGCCTCAATCATTTTCAAAAATGTTTTCAAAAATTTTTAAGCTTCAAAACGGTTTCAAGTCAAGTTCTAGAGAATTGCAATCCAAGAGGAATAAAACACTCTATCACAAAGAATGGGGTAGCTTTAGTGAGTACCCCTTTTTGGCTCGAAAGTCTCACATTTAGTAGTTCAAAAATCAATGAGAAACACAAATCTACGGAACCACATGCTAATTATCAACTATCCAAGATCATCGCAAGCATTTTTATTTGTAGCCATATCACAAGAATAAAAAAATCGGGTTCAACAATTCACTATCTCAAGTTAATTGGCACTCAGTTCTCACAATTCAATGCATAATCTAAGCAAGGGGCAATCGAATCATGTGATAATGCAAAACTATGCCTATAGGAATGCAACATGAAAAATGCAAAATTTCAAAATTTTGCAAAAATACCCCTACCCCAAGCTTAAAAACTTACATTGTCCCCAATGTAAATAATCAAGTCGGAGAGAGGAGAAAAATGGAACAACTTACCAAGGTGGTAGTGGGTGTTGGCTCACATGCCTAGTCAGAGGGATTGCATGAAAAATGTGTCACGGTCGTGATGCTCCTCACGGGCAGGCCGTGATCAATTCTGGTCCTTGGGGGCTGGCCTGTCACGGCCTTGACCTCCATCACGGCTAGGTCGTGATGCTCTCTGATCTTCAGGGTCCTCTCATCAACCCCGTGATGGGGATCACGGCTGGGCCGTGATCCTTTCTGGTCTTCATGGCTGGCTCATCACGGCCGTGACCAGTGTCACGGCCTGGGCGTGATGGATGCTGACTTCGTTTGTTCTTGCCCTTTCCGCTTCTCCTTCCTTCTTGCCCTGAAAACACTTAACAAACCTATTAATTTATTATCTTTTTCCTCTTGATCTTCTCAAATTATTCAAGAGTTAAAATCAAAAACAAATGGAAAAGGAAAAGAAAACTTGGGTTGCCTCCCAATAAGCGTTTCTTTAACGTCACTAGCTTGACGGGTCGGTGATCTCAAGGATCACGAAGGTACACAGCTGTGGTCAATCTCTCGATGTCACCACCCAAGTAGGCCTTGAGCCTTTGGCCATTGACTTTGAAGGTCCTTTTTGAAGTAGGATCCTCCACTTTTATAGCTCCATGAGGTGAGACTTCTTTGACAATGAGTGGTCCCGACCACTTAGACTTCAACTTGCCCGGAAACAATCTCAGCCGGGAATTGAATAATAACACTTGTTGTCCCGGCTGGAATGTTTTCATCACGATCCTCTTGTCGTGATAAGTCTTGACTCGCTGCTTGTAAATGGCTGCATTCTCATATGCATTAAGGCGCATCTCCTCTAATTCATGCAGCTGATTGACTCTTTTTTCACCCGCCAGAGTGGCATCAAAATTTAAGAACTTCAATGCCCAAAAGGCTCGATGCTCCAACTCTTCGGGTAGATGACATGCCTTCCCATAGACCATCTGAAATGGAGATAACCCCACATAAGTTTTCAATGCAGTTCGGTAAGCCCACAAGGCATCATCAAGCTTCTTTCCCCAATCTTTTCTTGAGGTGGCCACAGTTTTTTCCAGAATCCGCTTAATCTCCCGGTTAGAGACCTCTGCTTGCCCATTTGTTTGCGGATGATATGGGGATGCCACCTTATGCCTCACATCATACTTGGTTAACACATTTTTCAGTTGAGTGTTGCAGAAGTGAGATCCCCCATCACTTATAAGGACCCTTGGGACACCGAACCGGGCAAAAATATTCTTCTTGATGAACTTAATCACTGTTTGTGCATCATTCTTCGGTGTTGCAATGGCCTCCACCCATTTAGAAACATAGTCCACCGCCACCAAGATATATTGATTGGAGAATGAAGGTGGAAGTGGACCCATAAAATCTATGCCCCAACAATCAAACAACACTTCAATCTCCAATATGTTTTGTAGTGGCATCTCATCCCTTTCAGAGATGTTCCCAGTCCTTTGACACTTGTCACAACTCTTCACATGATTGTAAGAGTCCTTGAAGATTGAGGGCCAAAAGAGCCCAGATTGGAGGACCTTTGCAGCTGTCCTATCCCCATTGTAATGTCCACCATACGGAGAGTTATGGCAATGCCACAGAATACTCCTCGCTTCCTCTTGACTAACACACCTCCTCCATAAGCCATCCGGCCCAACCTTGAACAAAAATGGGTCATCCCACATGAAATGGTTGGCATCCCGAAAGAATTTTTTTCTTTGTTGCCAAGTGAGGTGCTCTGGAACAATGTTGGCTGCCTTGAAATTTGCCATGTCGGCAAACCATGGTCTTTCATGCACTAGAAATAAGGCCTTATCCGGGAACTCGTCCCGAATGTCCTTTTCTTTTGCGGCCACCTCTTCATTAACTAGCAGAGATAAGTGGTCAGCCACCACATTTTCGCTGCCCTTTTTGTCCTTAATGACTAAGTCAAATTCCTGCAACAATAGAATCCACCTTATGAGTCTTGGTTTTGAATCTAACTTAGTCAACAAATATTTAATTGCAGCATGATCAGTAAAAACAGTGACTTGTTACCCAATTAAGTATGAACGAAATTTTTCCAATGCAAACACTATGGCTAGCAACTCTTTTTCAGTTGTTGCATAATTTATTTGGTTCTCATTGAGAACCTTTCTAGCATAGTGAATGGCATGGAAAAACTTTTCCTTCCGCTGTCCCAAAACTGCCCCAACTGCGTAGTCACTGGCATCACACATTAATTCAAATGGTGACTCCCAGTTGGGTGCAACAAGAATGGGAGCGGTGATCAACTTGTCTTTCAAAATCTGAAAATAAGTAAGACAAGCAGTATCAAACACAAATGGAGTGTCCTTGTTCAAAAGGCTACACAACGGCTTGGCTATCTTTGAGAAGTCTTGGATAAACCGCCGGTAAAAGCTTGCATGCCCAATAAAACTCCTCACACCCTTGACATTCACTGGTGGAGGTAGTTTCTCAATTACATCAATCTTGGATTTATCCACTTCGACCCCCTTAGCTGAAATCTTGTGCCCAAGCACAATGCCCTCCTGCACCATAAAATGACATTTCTCCCAATTTAAGACTAAATTGGTGTCCATGCACCTCTTTAACACAGCAGCAAGGTTAGACAAGCAATTATCATAAGAGGAACCGAAAACAGAAAAATCATCCATGAAAACTTCAATGTATTTTTCTACCATATCAGAGAAAATGGAAAGCATGCACCTTTGAAATGTTGCAGGCGCATTACAAAGACCGAAAGGCATCTTCCGATAGGCAAAAACTCCAAAAGGACATGTGAAGACAGTTTTCTCTTGGTCTTCCGGGTTAACCGCAATTTGGTTATAACCCGAATAACCATCCAAGAAACAATAATAAGCTTGCCCGACCAACCTCTCCAACATCTGGTCCATAAATGGAAGTGGGAAGTGATCTTTCCTAGTATCTTGATTTAGCTTCCGGTAATCTATACACATTCGCCAACCGGTGACCGTTCTAGTTGGGATCAACTCATTCTTCTCGTTTGTCACAACGGTCATGCCACCTTTCTTGGGAACCACTTGTACCGGACTTACCCAAGCACTATCGGAAATCGGATAGATTATTCCGGCTTCAAGGAGTTTCAGCACCTCCTTCCTTACCACTTCTTTCATTGTAGGATTGAGCCTCCTTTGTGGTTGGACCACCGGTTTAAATTCAGCCTCCATCATGATCTTGTGCATACAAAATGTGGGGCTAATACCTTTCAAATCTGAGATGGACCATCCAATGGCTGTTTTATGTTCTCGAAGCTCCCTTACAAGTTTCTCCTCTTCCAATCTGGACAATACATTGCTCACTATGACAGGATTTTCATCATTCTCACCAAGGAACACATATTTCAAGTGGGGAGGTAGAGGCTTAAGCTCTAAATGGAGCTTCTCTTGGACTTCATCCTTTTTGAGCTCTTCTTTCTTAGAATTGACAGCAAGTTGGATGGGTTGAGCTTCCAAATCACACAAACACTCCTCTATTTCCTTCTCCTCTTTATCATCAAGATTTTCAATAGAGTTCATAATTACCTTCTCAAGAGTAGATGAATGGTGTTGATGTGGAAAGACCTCATTGGCCACTACATCCACAATGTCCATGCGGAAACAATTCTCTTCATCACTCGGGTGATGCATAGCTTCAAATACATTGAAAGTGACCTCTTCATCTTCCACTCTGAGTCGAAGTTGGCCTTTTTGTACATCTATCAAAGCATGACCAGTTGCTAGAAAAGGTCTCCCTAAGATAAGTGGAACTTCTGCGTCCTCCTCCATGTCTAATATCACAAAATCTGCTGGGAAGATAAACTTATCCACTTTAACCAAAACATCTTCCAGAATACCATAAGGACGTTTGATTGATCTATCGGCTAGTTGCAATGCCATCCTTGTTGGTTTCAGTTCACCACCTCCAAGCTTGTTCAAAATTGAAAGCGGCATCAAATTGATACTCGCCCCCAAGTCACACAAGGCCTTCCCAATAGCAACATTCCCAATAGTGCAGGGGATTGTAAAACTACCAGGATCTTTTACGCTTTGGAGGTAGCTTCCTTTGAAGTATCGCACTACATTCTTCCGTCAAGGCAACGGTCTCACCTTCTTTAAACCTCCTCTTCTTCGTCAGTAACTCCTTCATGAACTTGGCATAAGTGGGCATTTGCTCTAGTGCTTCAACAAAGGGTATGTTGATTTGTAACCTCTTAAAGATGTCAAGAAATTTGGCAAACTGCTCTTCCTTCTCCTTCTTCTTGCTTAAGTGAGGATATGGCAACTTTACATAAGAAGGGATCACTTGAGGCTTGTCTCCATCTTTCAATATCTGACTTTTACTCCTCCTCAAAATTGATTTTCATCTACTAACTTTTCTCTCTTGTCTTTTTCTTCTTCCTCTATTACAACCTCTTTACCTTTTTCTTCATTCAACTCAGTTTTTCAGCACTCAACTCTGTTTTTTCAGCAACTCTCTCATTTTTCAACAAAGGCTCACCACTCTCTTCCTCAAGACTTTTACCACTCCTCAAAACAATAGCCTTACAATGCTCTTTAGGATTTGTTTGAGTATTTCCTGAAAAACTGCTGCTGGATTGTTCCGCTAGTTGCTTTGCAATTTGTCCAACTTGAACCTCCAAGTTCTTTATGGAAGCATCGGTGTTTTTCTGGTTTGACATGGACATTTGCATGAATTGATTGAGGGTGTTCTCCAAGATAGAAGTCTGGTCTTGAGGCGGTTGTGTGGGAAGAGGCTTACTTGCTTGTCCGGCATCTTGTTTCCAACCAAAACTCGTTTGATTCCTCCATCCTTGGTTGTAATTGTTGGAGTATTGGTTGTTACTTTGCCTCCCATAGTTCCCCATATAATTAGCTTCCTCATGGGAACTAGGTGTTGCCTCACAATTTCAATTATCATGATCTCCTCCACAAAAATCACATCTCATTACCTGTTGAGGTGGCATGGTTGTCCCTTGAATGGTTTGGAGTTGTTGTGGGAGTTGAGCTAGTTGCTTGGTGATGGACTCAAGTTGTTGTGTCATAAGCTTATTCTGAGCCAAAAGTGCAGTTTGTGAATCTAACTCCAACACTCCGTTTCTTGATGGGGTACCTCGATCATGATGCATCAAATAGTCATTAGATGCCATAGCTTCTATCAAAGTCAATGCTTCCTTCGGTGTCTTTGTGTTCACGGAACCTCCAGCTGAGGCATCCAACATAAACTTGGTTGACGGCCTCAATCCATTGCAAAATGTTCGCATTTGGATAAGATCATCAAACCCATGATTTGTACATCTTCGGAGTAAGTCTTTGAACCTTTCCCATGTGTCATGAAGAGTCTCACCCTCTTGTTGAGCAAAGCTTGTGATATCACCCTGACACGCTGTCGCGCACGCGTCAAAAAGCGAGCGGTTTGTAAAAATGTAGTTTAGGGGGGCGACAACTCGAGTATCTTCTCACAAGGACTCTTGGGTTGTTGTTAACAGGAAAAGTCAGATTTTGGGGGGTTTGGATATGAAATTAAATTAAGAAAACAAACAGAAAATAATGCAAACTAAATAACTATCAAATAGCTAAAAACGATTAACCTACTGCTTTCGGTTTCCCACTATCATCGATTCATATAATTCCAAGCCCTAAGCAGATTCTAAACCCTTTTCGATTGTAGCATCAATTAACAAGCGAAATCAACGCTACGAGATATGTTCCTATTTCCGAATTAAGCAAACGGGGTGAAGCACTCATGAACTAAGCGAACATGAACGAACACACGCGAATTAAGCAAACACGATTAAGTATAGGAACACACAATCATCGAAACAAATCAATACATATTCTATATAATCTTGAATTAAGCAAACAAAACATATAAAACAAGTATTGAAAGAGAATAGCATAAAGTTCAGGAATTACAAAACCTCAAGTGACGGCGGAACCCGATTACAGTAGATTAATCAAGGAGACTAGTTCTCCATTACAAAAGAAACACAAAATACTAAACCTAAATTTGCAGCCGTCCTAATCTAAAGAGAAGAAAGATGAGAAGATCCTCAGTTTTGCCCTAAAACAGATATAAATACAGATTCTGGGTTGCGCTCTCTCGTGAGGCGAACAGCCTTTCGCGAGTCTAATATTATGAACAGATCTTCGGTGTTTGGAATTCTCGCGAGGCGAGCTGATTATTCGCGAGGCGAGATAGAGAGGATGACATTTCTGGCACAGTAAGGCTTCAGGCTCGCGAGGCGAATAGCCTCTCGCGGGGCGAATAACTCCAGAACTGCTTCTCTTTATTAACCTGAAAACAAGAAATAGCATAAGTGCTTTATTTGACTCTAAATCAGTTAAATTACCCTAAATATACTTTAGAGACTCAAAATGTTGCTTGAAGAAAATCGAGTCTAATTTGGGCGAAAACGAGATATAATTAGCACAAAGCCATGGTCTTTCTAGTTATAAAACTAGTCGAGCCAGAGGCTGATCAAAATACCCCAAACTTAAACTTTGCTTGTCCCCAAGCAAACTAAAACTCAAAAACTCAAAAAGACTCAAGACCTGGCAAGCTCAAAGGTTCAATCAAATTCGCACAAATTTCAAGCAATTTCAACAAAACAATTTCCCTTCAATGTTTCCCCCTTTTTAGCAATGTAATCCCCACATTCATTTACTTTGAACATCTGAGAAATTCATCATTCAAGCAATCAGTAATCTAAGCAAGGGATCCAAGATACACACAAAAGGAAGATCACCCAATTCAAACAATTGCCTTCCTCACAAGGGCATTTAGTATTTCACTCAACCGCTCAATTTGTCTAGGCTATCAACATTTCACTCAATTTCTCTTTTAAGAGCACTTCCCATGAATTTGATTTTCATCTCAATCAAGATTCCCACGAAAACATGCATGCAACATCAAAAGGTCTTTTAAGGTTGTAATGGGGCCTGGCTAAGGGTAGGATATACAAAGGTACTGGGCTTAAGTCCCTAGGAACTAAGAGAGCATGAAATTTTTTACACTTTGAATTTCCTCTCAAATTCCTTTTTCCAATTTTCTTTATGCTTTGGGTGACTACAGCCTCTTTCTTTAGATATCCTTTTTTTGACATTTTTGTTATTTTATTTCCCCTTTTTCTTTCTCTTTTTTTTTTCTTTTAAGCCTTTGGCTCCAACCTTTTTTTTTCAGTATTTTTTTCTCACCCCAGAATGACATGTCACATCCTTGTAGCCACCCCAAACTTATTTTCTTGCAACCATTCTCTTGATAAGCTTCCATGCTCTCCTAATCCTAAGATCGGGTTAACATGGTTTTTTCCAGATTTTGGCTCATAACATAGGGTTATCAAGAAACAATAGGCTTATTAGGCTCAATGGGGGTAACTAGGGAACATGCATTAGGAATGGTTCAATTTAGGCCAAGTGGTTATTTACAAAGAAAATTTGCCTAAATCATTTGATGCAAACACATATACATGCAAACCATAAAGAAATTCAAGCAAATTCGGGAAAGTGCAACTTGAAAGTGATTCACACAGTTAAAAACATGTTGGAGGCTCAAATCCTCACCCGGACAATTTTGCAAATTGTTTGACCGAGATTCAATCCCTAGTGTGTGCATCCCTTCACCCCAAACTTATCATAAATCATGCAATCACAACAAAATATCTCAAAGTTCAGTTTTCAATTTTTCAAATGGGGATCACTTTTCAAAAAAAAATTTCAACCTAGGGGGAAAAACATCAACACATATCATGCAATCAATCTATGCAAAATTTAACAAAACCCAATCAAGCTTGCCGACACAAGACTCAACACACAAACTCTTGATCTTCTCAAATTATTCAAGAGCTGAAGAAAACAACACAAAAACACAGCAAGGTAAAGCAATTAAAAAGAGTAAGGTTTAGAGGGACTCATGGAGGCGGTTCCACCGGGATCCCATTGCTTGTAACATAAGGCCCAAGTGATAGCCAAAGGACGGAAGCTCATTCCATGCTTCCATAACTTGCAGCCTTGATATGGGAGTGAGCACTTGACAATTATGGTGACCTCGCCCAATGCGGCGGACTTCTTACTCCCCTTTAGGTCAAAGATGACCTCCTTTTCAACAAAGTCCTCCCAATAAAATTAGGGTTCAACCCCTTGGACTGGCCATGGTGCAAAATCCAGTCTCTCTGGCAGAGGTTTGAACTCCATTGCCGGTTGTTCCACAGTGGGAGGTGATGAACAGGTAGAGAGGGTTACTGGTGCTGCTGCAACTTCTGCACGTTCTTCATTCACTGCACTAACAATTCCATCACCTGCTATACATGCAAAAATCTCAGCACACACCACACAAAGGTTAGAGTTAGTACAATCAGTACATATAGTACAACAAACTGAATCAGAAAAGGCCTGAATGTCTGGAAATTCAGCACACAGTTCATCTATCCCATCACATTCAACACATGCATATGAGTTAATTGAATCATCTAATTCCAAAGGTTCTTCATCATCCCCAAGCATGGCATTCATCAAAGTGGCAAACTGTCCAATCTGTGTTTGCAGAGTATTAATGCTAGCATCCGTTCGCTGTTGAAACTGTCCAACCTGTGTTTGCAAAGTATGAATACTAGCATTTGCTTGCTGCTGAAACTGGAGATTTTGTGCAGCCATTTGCTTGACCAAGTCTTCTAATGAAGGTCCAGAAGGTGCAGAAGTGGTCATTTGGGGAGGATTCTGTGGTGGTGCCATCGGTTGTTGTTGAGGTGATTCATAGACTTGCCCAATACCAAATATCTCTCGCCTGATTGATGCAGCTCTAAAGGCAGGAAAGTATCTCTCTAGGAAAACTTTCTTCAAATCAGTCCAGGTTGAAACGGAATTTGGCGCAAGATAGTACAGCCAATCCTTCACGGCACCTTCAAGTGAGAAATGGAAGGCTCTCATCTTGATGTGGTCTTCTGTTATTCCTTCAGGTCTCAGCATTGTAGAACAAACAACCTGGAATTCCTTCAGATGCTCCTGCGGATTCTCACCTGCAAGACCACTAAACCTTGGCAACCAGTGCATTAAACCAGAAAAATCAGGATAATATATGCATGGTGGTTGCTCATAATCAACATAAGGCATATGGTTTTGCATATAATTATCCATGGGAAGGTACTAGGATTTGTAACCAGACAAAACAGCCATAACTAATTCAGCAGAATATATATATATATATATATATATATATATATATATATATATTAAAGCTGTTAATAACAACAAGAGTCCCCGGCAACGGCGCCAATTTTGACACGCTGTCGCGCACGCGTCAAAAAGCGAGCGGTTTGTAAAAATGTAGTTTAGGGGGGCGACAACTCGAGTATCGTCTCACAAGGACTCTTGGGTTGTTGTTAACAGGAAAAGTCAGATTTTGGGGGGTTTGGATATGAAATTAAATTAAGAAAACAAACAGAAAATAATGCAAACTAAATAACTATCAAATAGCTAAAAACGATTAACCTACTGCTTTCGTTTTCCCACTATCATCGATTCATATAATTCCAAGCCCTAAGCGGATTCTAAACCCTTTTCGATTGTAGCATCAATTAACAAGCGAAATCAACGCTACGAGACATTTGTTCCTATTCCCGAATTAAGCAAACAGGGTGAAGCACTCATGAACTAAGCGAACATGAACGAACACACGCGAATTAAGCAAATGCGATTAAGTATAGGAACACACAATCATCGAAACAAATCAATACATATTCTATATAATCCTGAATTAAGCAAACAGAACATATAAAACAAGTATTGAAAGAGAATAGCATAAAGTTCAGAAATTACAAAACCTCAAGTGACGGCGGAACCTGATTACAGTAGATTAATCAAGGAGACTAGTTCTCCATTACAAAAGAAACACAAAATACTAAACCTAAATTCGCAGCCGTCCTAATCTAAAGAGAAGAAAGATGAGAAGATCCTCAGTTCTGCCCTAAAACAGATATAAATACAGATTCTGGGTTGCGCTCTCTCGCGAGGTGAACAGCCTTTTGCGAGGCGAATATTATGAACAGATCTTCAGTGTTTGGAATTCTCGCGAGGCGAGCTGATTATTCGCGAGGCGAGATAGAGAGGATGACATTTCTGGCACAGTAAGGCTTCAGGCTCGCGAGGCGAATAGCCTCTCCCGGGGCGAATAACTCCAGAACTGCTTCTCTTTATTAACCTGAAAACAAGAAATAGCATAAGTGCTTTATTTGACTCTAAATCAGCTAAATTACCCTAAATATACTTTAGAGACTCAAAATGTTGCTTGAAGACAATCGAGTCTAATTTGGGCGAAAACGAGATATAATTAGCACAAAGCCGTGGTCTTTCTAGTTATAAAACTGGTAGAGCCAGAGGCTGATCACACCCCGTGTCTTCTCAAATCTTGAGATGGGAAAGAACCTTGCAAGGAATTTAGCCTCTAAGTCATCCCATGTAGTGATGCTCCCCCTTGGTTGGGATTTGAGCCAAGACTTGGCTCTATCTCTTAGAGAGAAAGGAAACAACCTTAGGCAAATTGCATCATCACTAGCACCATTTATATTCATCGTATCACATAACTCAAGGAAGTTGGAGATATGATTATTAGGATCCTCCTTCTCCATCCCGGCAAATTGATCTTGTGAAACCATATTCAAGAAAGCCAGCTTGATTTCAAAATTGTTGCAATTCACTGGAGGCCTCACTATGCTAGTGACATGTTGGTTGACATTTGTATTGGCATAGTCACCAAGTGTCCTCCATGGAGCACCTTCACCATTGCTTGCCATCTTAAGTGGTTCTTGATGAACTTGTGAAGAGGAGGTCTCTTGTTCTTTTTCCTGCTGCTTTAATAGCTTCTGCTGTCTTGCTTGCCTCCGATTCTCCCTAGCTGTTTTCTCTATTTCATGATCGTAGAGAAGTTGGTCAGCTGGGATAGTACCTCGCATGTACAAAAGCCTAGACACCAAATCTGTTAGCACTCAATGACAGCACAGAAAAACAGATTAGTAAAATAGAAAAATAATGAACCAGACAAATAAAATTGCTTAAATTAGTAATCGAAATGGATATACTAATATTGAAACACAGTCCCCGGCAACGGCACCAAAAACTTGTTGGGACGAATCTAGGCAAGTATACCTAGTCGTACAAGTAATACGGTGGTGAGACCGATATCGTTCCCAAGAGGACTGAGACAATTACTAGCACGTACCGAATCAATTACTATCTAAGTGAATCTTTGGATTGAAGGGGGCTCTATACTAGCTACCAAGCCCAAGAGTTAAAATAAACAAAATTAAAAGGAAAAAGGTCTTTGAGAATTTTTATCAAACACTTAGAGTGCAGAAAAATGAATTCTTCAAATAGATAAAAGATGTTGGGATCAGACTTCACTAAACCTTAGCCTCATGCAATACACCAAGATCACCAATCCAGTTCATGCTTCAAGTATTAAAATCAACCCACTAGATTACTCAAGCCCTAATTCCTTAGACGACAAGAGCCTAAACCCGCTAATAGACCCTAATTCCTTAGATGGCCTAATTAGTGAATTTGCATTACGAGTAAGGATTACGCAATTACTAATAAACCAAACCCCATTCCTAGATGCAAGGTTTATTAGGTGATTAATTCCAGATCAAGAATCGATAAGAACGTCCCCATTGCAAATCAATTCTCATGAACAGTTCATGGATGATCAGACCACAAAAAGCATTAAGCGTAGGAATTAAACATTAATAGAGAGGCATAAACACAGATTGATAAATCAAAGCAATTACATGATATTCAGTTTAGCTACATCTAATCCCAACAACAAGGGATTTAGCTACTCATGGAGAAAGAGAAAGCCAAAACCAGAGAAATAGAAATAAAGGAGATAAGGGACTCCATGGAGGCTTTCCACAACAGCCACAACAGCCTCTAGCTCAGAGAATTAGGGTAAAAGTCTGGTGTAAAGGTCTCATTTATAGATCAGGGAAAAATGCGCGTCACAGCCGTGATGGCGATCACGGCCAGGCCGTGACGGGCTCTGCCATGCGCGCGCTTTCAAATTTTCATCTGTCACGGCCGTGACACTCATCACGGCTAGACCGTGACAAGTTCTGCCTGTTGAGGGTCTGGTTCAGCTGACATGTCACGGCCGTGATGGGCATCTCGACTAGGCCGTGATGGGCTCTGACTTTTGCCTTCTTTTCTTTCCAGTTTTGCTTGATCATGGCCGTGATGGTCATCACGGCTAGGCCGTGATGGGCTCTGTTTGGCTCATTTTCTTCACTTTCCAAGCTCTATCTTCATCCAAGCCCCATCATGGTCAATTTTGAGTATTTTATCTTAAATTCCTGCAAAACAACACCACGAAACCGCCTTACCCGTTCCAAGGTAAAAACTAACAAAATCAAACTAAATATGCCTAAACTATATGAAAATTCATGCAGATATATACATGAAATATGAGGTGAAATCACACTCATCAACATACGACTGGAACAAGTATCATAAGTTCATTTGTAATACCGATTTTAAGGAGGGAACAACAGCTGATTTATCTAATATCCAGAGGAATGCTCTGTACTTGTATATTGTAAATTCCATTGAGGAGATCTTAGGAACCCTACAGTGGATAGTGTATTTTCATATCAGGAATCTTTGATCAATAAAGTTTATATTGAATATGACAATATTGTTGTACAGAACGGATGTGCAATCCTAATACAACAATTAAATAATGTCTGATTGCCCTTACAACATTATTTATTGAAATTACACTAATTTCCTCTAAAAATATAAGAACATTGAACCTAATTCTAGTAAAAAAAATCCCAGTCAATGGATGCAAGGTCGTCCAGATTGTCCATTTCAGGTAGCACTTGTGAAGGCTCAGTCTCTTTCGCTGGTTGTGGTTGAACCTTACCTCCAGTGTTATCAGGTCGTTGTTGGTTGGGAATATCCTGATTTTGTGGTCCAGGATCTTGAAATAGAGGGGATTTGGCACCTCCCAGTTATAGACGACATTCTCCAGTTGATGTCGTGTAATGGATTCCCTTGTGCGTGAATCCCATGCCTCTGCAGTTGAGTTGGACATAGATTGAACAACCACATGGGAAGTCGATTCTAACTCTTCTCGACTTCTTTTTCTTGGCTGCATTATGTTGTGGTTTGATAGAGGGGGGAGTCGATGAACTCAAACTAAGCATTATGGATGGTCCATTTTCTGAGCCCTTCATTTTCATCCTTATCGAGGAAGGCTTTATATCTGGACCCCTTACCAGGATTGCACAGCATGATTGCTGGGATACCGCCTTTAATTTGAACTGGTTTCCCATACTCACAGTTTGTTTGCCAGTCCCTCTGGGCCCCACTTATTTCTTTCCCTGCTTTAATTTTAAATAATTGGGAGTGACATCATCAATGACGTTATATTGAGCATCATTGGAGTAAACACGTGGATTAAAATCTAGATGTCCACATAAATAGTTATGTTTACCCAATGAACGAGCCCACATAGTCTTCCCTGTCCTGCTAGCACCCTCAATGATTATGCTCTTAGGTCTTTCAGGTCGCGCAGCGGCACCGTCTTCAAATAATAAATTGTCACCCATCCATTGTTTCATATCATCTGTTATGGGGAAGATGTGAACACGGGAACATATTCTACTCGTGGTGGAGTGAAAATGCAATCTAAATTAATATTTAGATTATGAAACTATAAAACAAATGATTTAGGATCCAGCTCCTTAATGACATTTAATGCCTCACATTTATTACCGGAGTTCAATGCTTTTGCATATACCTCCTGTATTGATTGTTGACCACCACGAGCACTTCTAGCATCTATCTGGAATTCTCCCCAGTCGACGAATACTCATTCCTTTTCGATATACTGTTTAACATCCGAACTTGATTTAGCTCCCTGAATGTTCGGATGGAAATGTGCTGACCTGGTTGAGGATACTAGGTCGAAGAATCTTGGATTCTTGCAGTCGAACTTTCCTTTGAACTGGATGAGAATGTGGAGATGAGGGTTCCCATCTTTGTGGTGTTCTTGGCAGACACGGATGAATTTTTTGTTGACAGGTGTCTGTAGGTTTTGTAATTGGGAAAGAGCGTCTGAAGGAGACAATGAACAACGTGGATAAGTAATAAAAAAAAATTTAGCATAAACCCTGAACATTTATTTCATATTTCAATTTGGTCCATCTTTTATTTTTTGTTCTGAAATGATCCCTTATCTTTAATTTAAGTTTCAATGTGTCTTTTCCATTTAAATTATTGTACAGATCGAAAGGGCCACATTGGTATAACTTTCACAAAATAAGGGATCATTTCGGAACAAAAGAAAAATGAGAGACCATTTGGCAACAAAAAAGATACCACATGAGTTTAAATTTTACAAAATAAGGACCATTTCGGTAAAAAAAAATTTAAAAAAAAGGGACTACATTGGTATAATTTTGCAAAATAAGGGATCATTTTGAATAAAAAAAAGAGGAGCCTAATTAAAACCTAAAATAAAGATAACGGATTGATAATCTTCTAGATTATGTGATTTTAATGTGCTTATTGGGTGGATTTTTACTCCTAAATATGCTAATTGATTGAGTTTTGTCCATAAATTTAAGTAATTTAGTTTTTAATAATGTTTTACATTTTTTTTAATTTCATGTTTTTAGAGTTTATTTAATAATATTTTTACTTGTTTATATTTATAGGAATAATAAAAATAAAATGCAAATGCAATGAAGCCTTGGCCCACTTGAAATGAAGATTCTAAAACTCTTTTTTTTTTTTGAAAAGGAAGATTCTAAAACTCTTGACAATCAAGGCAAATCTCCTGGTGCAGCAAATGATGGAAGGGGGCTGATGTTTTGGAAAAGTCCAAGTGGGCTTTGATTATTAAAAAAAACCACATGGGCCCATGCAAAAGATTGCCTTGAAATGATAAGAGAAGAGTAGTGTTATTTGCACACATAATGTTTGAGATGTTCGGATTAAGATCCTCCAAGAGAAATGTGAACACCCCATTTTGATTGGATGCCTTTCAATTTTTTACTTAAGATTAGGAAATTCCAAAAATAAGACCAGAAAAATATTTTTCACTTCATTTATTTTTTAATTTTTTTAAAAAATAAAATCAAAATTGAAAAATTAAAATAACAAGAATATCTTAAATTTTAAGAATAGTGGAGTTTGTTTCTAGCTTTTATTAAAATTTAGAAAAAATCCAAAAAATATTCTAAAACGAAAATCAAAAAAATATTTTGTATATCATTTTTGCCTTTAAAATTTATTAAAATATAATAAAAATAAAAATAAAAATAAAATAAAAAGAAAGATGGGAAAAAAGCATAAAAGGAAGTTTTGGATGGAAAATAATGGTTGGATATGGATTTAATGGGTGATAAAGATTAATTGATTTGTTTTAAACTTTGAATTTTCTAAAAGGAAATAAATTATGAAAATAGTTTGTTTCCCTTCAAAAATTGAAATTCAAAAAAGAAATAAATTAAAAAGTGAAAATTGATTTATTTGATTAATTGGATTAGTTACAAGGACTTATTACATTATTAACATTTTACTTTGTATTGTTATATACAGTGGTAGCTGTAGCTTGCAAGACAGCAGACTCACAGACACACAAAGACTTCCTTCACTCACTTCTACCAGTGTCAATCTCACTGCAGAGCCATCATATTTTCCACCATCACTGGCAGCCGCCACCGTCACCTTGCCATCGTCACCTAAGCTCGCCACCGCCATCGTCGCCACCTAATCTCGCCATCGCCACCGTCACCTTCATATTAACATAATCACTTAATCAGATTTTTATATATAGTGGTAGCTAGCAAGATAGACAGACACACAACTTCACTTCTATCAGTATTTTCACTGCAGAGCCATCATTTTTTCCATCATCACCACCCATCCAAGCATAATGATGCAGAAACCACCGCATATGCATCGACGCCATCATTCCAGCTATGACCTTCCTCTTTCACCAATATCATGGGCTTCAAGCTTGCTACCATCCACGACACCACCTCGTCGTCTCTGCTACGATCTCGATCACAACAAGTAATGTACAATCTTTTCTAAATAAAAAATAGTAGAAAAGGTTCATTTCTTCTTCTTCTTGTTTTTTTTTGTGATAAAAGAGACAATATTTCTTTTCTATTTTTGACAAAAGAGACTATATTTCTTGGTAACCGAAAATCATCATAAAGTAATTTTCATAAATGCAAATTATCCTTAAATAATAATTACTTCATTGAGACGTGATTCAAATTCTCTCCCCCTAACTCCTCCTTTGTAACTTAAGTGAATGTCAAAAATTTATTTTTAAAAAAACGTAAATGGTAACTAGTGTAGATTTATATAAAAATTTATTTAAAAAACAATAATTTTTTTATTGAAAACTGGTACTCCCTGCGGACTCAATTATAAGCAAAAAAATACCTATATTTTTTTGGCTCAAATATAAGCAAAATCCAACTAACTCAACTTTATTTAATGTAAGCATTCCAAAAATCAAGAAAATTAACCAATCAAACCAATTCTCCCTTTACTTTTTCAAGAGCATTGCACATTCCCGAGACAATTAAATGCTAGTTTAATAATTATAACTCATTTTTTTTACATAAATGAAGACAATTACACTAAATTAACTAACTTTTAATAAGTGTGAAATTAGTTAATTTTGCTTATAATTGAGTCCGGAGGTAGTATATTGTAATTACTGCATATTTAAAAGTTGCCCTTTTTTCAATAAAAGATTTCTATATATTTTTAAATTACTAGTGTTGTTAGGATATTGGTTAGCTCGACTTCTAATCTCGCTTGCTTATAATTTATTACTTTCATTTTTTTTACACTTAATGCATTTTTAAATGTATTTTGATTAAATTGTTACTTGATTTTCTCTTTACTTAAAAATAATTTACACTTCTTATTATACTTTTTTTATATACTTAAATAATCTTTTCCATCTTCTCTCTCTTTTACATAAATAAATTTTTTTGTTGAAGACAACATAAATCAAGTTAAACAAGGTGACATAATTTGTGTAAAATATTTAATTTTACATTTAACTCATTATGTTTGGTTTAGTGCATTTATGATTTATGTATTTGGTATTGTTTGCAGTAAGGTGTTGAATATTTGTTTTTTGTTTTTGTTGTTGTAGTTTAATTTTGGTGTATAATTCGTAACTTGATATATTTAGTTATAGAACTTGTCGTACTCTTTTAACACCACCGTTTCCTTATAAAATAAATTGTAAAAAATTGTAGGACCTCTATGATCTTGGATGTCGAAAATTGGCGATCACTACGCTTGCAATGCTTTCACGGAGCAGAAGCAGAGTTGTTTACACTTCATGTATAGCCCAATGATCAACTTTTGCAATCAACCTGAAAAATATGGTGAGATATATATATATTGCATGTCAAATGACTCTAATTTTATTCTTTAATTTCAAATCATTCATTTTAATTTGATCAAATATCTTGAGCTTATAATTTTTAGTAAAAAGAGAATAACTAAAAATAATTTTAATATGAAAAAAATAGAATCTATTTAATGAAGAGAAATACTAAATATATTTAATTTTTGGTAAAGTTATAAGATTTATTTATTAAATATTTTACATTTTCAATGTATAAATATTTATTTTTATTAATTAATTCAGAAGTCTCTTTTTTCTTTCTTTATTAAATACGATAAAAGGTGACTTTTTTAGTTACATATCATAGTAATATATTATTTTATTATCAATAATTTTAATAAATATTTTTTTTTGCTTAATGTATTCGATAAAATCTTGTTTTCTAGGGTGAGTTAACATACATATTTTATAATAATACATAACCAGACAAAAATTAAATATTTTAACAATAATTAGACAATATATTGCAATATATTTTTTAAAACTAGTCATTAAATATAAGTAAATTACGTCAAAAAATAAATATATCTTTAACAATAATTTTGTTTATCTGTTAATGAACTTTATACGATATATTATATTCCTTATCGTGAAAGTTATATTAATATAATAATATAGTGAAACTAATGTGAATTAAGTGTAAAAAATAAGTTAAATATATTTTATATGATAATATTATTTATTTTAATGTCCTAAAAATTATTAGGTAAAATCTTAATTTTCTTCTTATATAAAACATTTTTATAAATAATATTATTAACATAATATGTAACTAATTACATATAAACTTCTATTTATAGTTTTATATTAAAATTGTGTAATAATTTAATAAAAATAACATAATTTTAAAGAAAAGTGAAGAAATTAGTCTTAATAATTTTCTCTCTCTATGTTAGAATCAGTCTTAATTATTCCTTTTCCAATAAAAAATTACAAGTTCAAGACATTATAGGTCAAACTAAAAGCGAGGGTTAGAATTTAGTATAAGAGTGAACTTTGACATATATGTTTTAATAACTAAATTTATTGTGTAAATATCTAGACAAGATTCTGTTAAAAAAAAAAAACAAGATTATTTTAAATTCTTTGTTATCTTCTTAAAATATACTGAAAATTAACAATGTATACGAATGGTTTTTTCAGTATATTACAAAACTGTGCTTTAAAATAGTAACAATTTTTTTTACTTGTTTTATATTTTCATATTTCTAAAATAAAAGAGAAATATACGAATAACACAGAAAGCATGAATAATTTGTTCTAATATTTATTTTGTACACATGGTGACATTCTATGACTTAGGTTTCGAGGTAAAAAATCGGGGAAGTTGTGGGAGCGGTATAATTGAAGTAGCTCTATTTTGTAATGAACACACATCAGTGTGTGATGGCCCTTCAAAATATGTATTTTGGGACAACATACACCCAACCCAAGTAACTAACCACTTTATTGTAAAGTACTTGGAAATGCAAGCACGCCACAATTCCTACTTTAATGGCAGTAATGTAACACCCCCACTAGGTATTACTACGTAGCACATGCAGAATTTAAATAAAAAAGATAATTTGTTGGTTGCTTTCGAAAAATAATTTATATAAGTACATAAGCGTCTGAAATTGGGTATAAAAATTTGTCACGACTCCAAACCTAACCCTTGATCGGCACATCGGCTTACAATCCTAGCCTGGCAAGGCTATTTAATTTAGAGATATACTTGAATAAAAGCTAGTATTTTTACAAAAATTTTGACAGAGTCTCCTCTGTAATTCGAACATCCCAGGTAAAAGAACACCTGCTAAAATAATACATTTTCATTCCAGAATTCCAGTTACACCAAATACAACCAGGCAGTAATATGCTAAGAATAGTTACATCAATAAGCTATACATGACCAAAAGGAAAAGCTTAGGTTTTCATTCAAAAGAGATGCTCTCCGAGCCATAAACATTCCATTTTAAAATAAAGACTCTCTGAGTCATACTCATACATACTGTCAAACATCTAAGTCTCAAACCCTAAGCTGGTCATTCTAAAAGTTATTTCTGAGGAAAACTCACGTGGTCATTCCACAATCAAATACTTCATCAAACAACTAGATCTAAGTCTGAGTGACTTAGGAAGACTCCTCTCGCACCATCTGTACTAAAGTACCTAGGGTACAATAGCGAACCATAAGAAACCCGATATATGTGACACCCTAACTCAGGTCACATGGTTACCCGCTTTGGAAATAAAACTTAATTTGCTGGTTGCTTTCGGAAAATAATGTTTTCTCAACGTTCATCTTTTCAAAATATGGTGATAAAATTTTTTTTCTTGTTAACCTCATAACCACAACAACATAATCAAATCACACTTAAATACATAATGTATATAAGTCATCCAACTATACTGCCTCATATGTTTTCTCACCTAAATCATCATCAGCTTTATTCTCAAAACATAATGTAACATAATAATACCTAAGCTGGTCATAACTAACAGACACTACAACCGATAGAAGCAGCAACAGCATGCCTCGAACTAGATAGCCTTCTTCTTCTTATAGAGATCATATCCCTTGTACGATTCTGATATGTTTGTAAGGGTGAGACGCCAATATATGGATTTACCACAATAACTAAATGTGCAACACAAAAGAAGGTACATACGCATATACATGTTTATAACAACATACTCATTCATATCATAGCATCTCGTTTGTCAATGGGTTTCACACCCCAAACATCAACATTGGAAAACTATGCATGAACACTTCAATACATCATTCACTCTTAATCTCATGAGATATCTCTAACCTCGTGATGAGTTGATCAGACTCGATTGCCACAGGCACACAGCCACAGGCACACCCATCGCACATTGTCCAACATCGTGACACAGTGATAACATCGTAGATGGGGTCTCATTGTCCAAACCCCGGGCACAATGAAGAACATCGTTGGTATGATCTACCCTGACGCCGCAAGGTAATCCCTCGTTTGATCATGGCACGTCTGCCAAATGCATGCAAGAAAACATTTTGTTCTCAACACTTTTTTTTGTGCTATATCTTTATTTGTCAAAGCTCTCAAAAGCTTACAACCCATCATCTTTTTAAACATCGAAGCTCTCAAAAGCTTACGACCCAACATCGTTTTAAACATCGAAGCTCTCAAAAGCTTACGACTCAACATCGTTTGAAACATCTTTACAACTTTTATTAACAACACAGGACCTCAAAGTCCGAGTGCTCAATCACGAAGTCCCTAGACCTTGTAATCAGTCTTAGGTTCGTGGTAATAGAAAACATCATAAATCATTTACCGCCGTTTATTACGTCGTGAAGTAGACACCCCGTCTACCTACTAGACACCAAGTCTATATCGTCATAAGAACACTAGTACCCCGACGTCTCGGTTACTAAGTTCCATATCATCGTTTTACATCATTTTTGTCTATGAAAACAAATTCAAAATAAGATATCCGCAACTTATCTAAGTTACCGGAAATACGTCATTGAGTAAACTCATTTACAGAAAATCCTTTCTACTTGAAATTCGTTTGTAACACGTCAAATCATCAACAACTTCTTTTTACTGAAACTTCAACTCTAATAAATCAATTCAGATTAAATCTCTTCTCAACATAAGTACTGCTGTTTTTAAACTTTCACCGTAATTAATTTCGAAACTTACCGTCGTTTATCATTTTCCAAGAAAATGTTCTAAAGTCAAACTTTGACTTTTTATAATATTTTATTATTTATTATTATTATTATTTTTTTATAAAGTATTTTCGAATATTCATTTCATAAAATAACTTTTTATAATATTTCGGAATTTCTTGCGTAAAAATTAGCAGTACTAAAAAAATTTCACGGTTACGCTCTCACCGTGACTCATAAATTTCTTTTACACTAATAAATCATTAAAATAATAGTATTTCTCAAAACTCATCATTTTTCCAAAATCATATTTTCCACCACTATTATATTCCAACATTCCCCATAAAACATTGAATATAATTTTTACAGCTTATTAAATCTTTTATCTGCTTAATCGGTTATGCACTGACCACTGTCAAGCCTCTCAAACAACATTCAACATTCAACAACATCATCATAATTATATCACCAGGCAGATCATGCATCATAGCAACATAATATACTACTGCAGATAATTAAAAGCAGATCAATCACTGATACACAGATAAACAACACATCGTAAACAACATAAACAATTAATCACAAACCACATATAAATCATATAAGCCACACTAAAAGCCAATAGTTATTGAGAAAATCCCTCAGGTAAGCTCCCCTTACCTCTTGAAGACTCAAACTAACGTTTTCAAACAATCTCCCGATTTAATCCGGTTTCCTCCGTCGGCTTTAGGTCAAACCAACCCGATCGATTCCTTCATAACAAATTGCAACCAAAATAAATCAAATCAAACAACAACATACTTAGCTCAGGAGGGTTAGGTTTCGGTCAAGGACTGACTTTTAGGGTTCAAAATCCTTAAAATCTCTTATCATGATTAAGTCATGGATTAATGGTCCTTAACCAACCAAGATCATGGATTAGTGACTAAACAACTAAATTTTAAACTCAAAACTTCCTAACTCTCATATACTTAGATTCGACCTTGACATGTTCATGGGGCTAGGGTTTTTAGTTTGATAAACCAACTTGGATTTATTAAGCATACATACTAATAGCTTGATTACTAAGGTCATTAATGAAAACTTTGAACAAAACTCATCAAATCTCATCCACCTAGGGTTCGGCCTTTATGAAACAAATAGGTTAGAGTTTGACTTTTGATCTTCTATGTACTTACATACAAGAACTATCAAGGTACTCGAAGATTGAATCATGAATCAAGACATGAAAATGAAACAAAACCTATGAACATCATTTTGTCATAGATTCGGCCCAGTGCAGAAATCAAGGAAAGAAATTTCTCATGATCATATGCTTCTAGATGATGAAAATAGATATGATTATAAGATCATAGCAATTGGTTTCATGTCAAAAGGATTTTTCTAGAATTAGTTATGAATTTTCAAAGTTCTAGATCTAGAAACTTAAAAGTGATGAACATAGATGAAATAGACTTTGAATCATGAAACTTATTGAAGAACATGGACATGATTAGAGAAAGAGAATAGGATTCACCTCTTGAAGTTCAAAGACAAGTGAAGATCCAAGGACTTGCTTCACAAAGTGATGCTAAAAGGCTTATGAACTTAAGAGATTTTTGGAAACAAATGGCAATAGGAAGAAAATGAAATGTGAGGGAGGGTATTTATAGAAGGGTGGCTGCGCCACTTTGGAGGACCAAGTAGAAAGGAGGTGATTTTTCTAAGGACTAAAGTACAATTACTTACTAGGGACCATTTTGCAAAGATTCCAAAAGTATAAGGACTATTTTGCAAATTGCCAATAGTTTGAAATGATGACCATGTGCCACATTAAATGTGTTCTCATCTTGACTCATCTTGGTTGAATTTTCTTGAGACTAATTGAGAAGAACCTAGAACACTTGAGAACACTTGAGAACATTTGAGAACACTTGAGAACATTTGAGAATTGTGTGGAACCTTGGAGAATATGGTGGAACATTGTGGAATTGTGTGGAAACTTCAAGAATCCACTTGACTCTTCCAAACTAAGGCAGCCCCCACTCCATCTTGGGCTTGCGCATGGTGATAAGCCTCTGGCTCATCTAGTTTTATAGCTAGTATGACCAGGGTTTTGTGCAAATTATATCGTATTTTCACCCAAATTAGATTAGATTGTCCTCAAGCAAGGTTTTGAGTCTCTAGAGTAGTTTTAAGTTAATTTAGCTAGTTTTAAGTCAAAATAATACACTTATGGTTATTTCCTTACTTTCAGGTTAAGTAGAAGCTGAGAAAATAAAGAACGGGATTTCGCCCCGAAGGACACGCGCGCCACGCGACCGAAGCTCGATTGTTCCAAGAAATTGCTAAGTCTCTGGTTCGCCTCGCGAAGAAGGTCTCGCCCCGCGAGTCTTGCAAACCTGGAAAAGTCAGAGACGATCACGACTCGCCCGTGTTGAAGGTCATGGCCGTGGCAGTTTTGAAGTTGAAGAGTTTCGCCTCGCGAGGATCCATTCGCCTCGCGAGTCTGGAAGTCATAAAGCATCACGGTTAGGCCCTGATGGCCATAACGGGCGTAAGGAGAAAACTCTTCATATCCTCGCCTCGCGATCAACACTTCACCTCGCGAGAATGCCAAAGGTTGCTGACTGTTCATGAAATTCGCCCCGCGAATGTGTGCTCGCCTCGCGAGCCATCTGGATTCTGAATTTGTATAAAAGGCTGTTCTGAACATTTTGTAAAAAACTTTTGCTTCTCCATTTTTCTGTTTTGCACTTTTCTCTGTGATTTCGTTTGTGTTATGGAGAACTAAATTCTTAGGATTAATCTATTGTAATTGATTTCCATGTACTTGAGGTTCTTGTATTTTCCTGTTTTATATGCTTTTCCCTCTTCAATACCATACTTTGTATTTCTGTTTGCTTAATTCAGGAGTATGCTGTATTGTATTGATTTATTTCTGGTGATATCATGTTCCTATAATTAATCGCATCTGCTTAATTTGCGTGTGTACATTTCGTGTTCGCTTAGTTCACGAAGGGCTTAACCCCGTTTGCTTAATTCGGGAATAGGGACATGTATCTGTGGTAGTAGTTTCGCTTGTAAATTGCTACTACAACCGGGAGGGGATAAGAATTTGCTTAGGGCTTGGAAATTGTATGAACCTATGATAGTGGGAAATCAAGAGCAATAGATTAATCTGTTTTTGACCATTTGATAACCTCCTTGAACTGCTTGTTTTCAATTGCACTGTTTTTAATATTTTGTTTGTTTCTTATTTGCAATCCAATCCAACCCCCCCCAAAAAACTGATTTTTGTGAAAGGTAACATTTTCAGAGTCCTTGAGAGACGACATCCGAGTTGTCGCACTACACTACAGTTTTAAACCCGCTCGTCCTTTTTGGCGCGTGTGCGACAGCGCGACCAAAAATTGGCGCCGTTGCCGGGGACTCTGAGTTGTTATTTTTCGCAATTTGTTTTATTTTATTTTCTTTTCTTTTCTTTTATTTTCTGTTCTGTTTTGAATTGGTCTGGCTACTAGGTCTCATTGCCCTGAACTGTGTGATTTTGACCCGGAAATTGAAAGAACACTGCACACACTCCGTAGGGAATTTCGGGCTAGCACTAGTAGTGATTCCAATTTTAAAACTGCTTTTGAAAACATGGGAGACCAGAGGACATTAAGGCAGCTTGCTGCCCCTGATGTCAACTATAATGGATTATGTATTTCTTATCCTGGTGCTGACACTCCTTTTGAACTGAAATCTGGTTTTATTCACCTGTTGCCCAAGTTTAATGGTCTTGCAGGTGAGGATCCACACAAGCACTTGAAAGAATTCCAAGTTGTATGCTCCACAACCTCGAGAGCAGAGGGAGTCACTGAGGATAGTATCAAGCTGAAGGCTTTTCCATTTTCACTTCAGGGAGCTGCAAAGGATTGGCTATTGTATCTTGAGCCCAACTCCATCACCACTTGGAATGATTTGAAGAGGGTGTTCCTAGAAAGGTATTTTCCTGCTTCAAGAGCTGCTTCAATAAGGAAAGAGATATGTGGCATCAGGCAAGGGAACGAGTCACTAGCTGAATACTGGGAAAGGTTCAAACATTTGGTATCTAGTTGCCCCCAGCATCAAATATCTGAACAACTCCTGATCCAATACTTTTATGAAGGATTGTTGCCTATGGATAGGAATCTGTTGGATGCTGCTAGTGGGGGAGCATTAGTTGATAAGACCCCAGCTGCTGCTAAGCAACTTATTGAGAACATGTCATTGAATTCCCAGCAGTTTTCTACAAGAAGAAATTCAGTTGAGCCAAGAGGTGTGCATGAGATTCATAGTTCATCTTCCAACCAGGCCGCCCTTGAGAATAGATTGGATGAGCTGACTTCCTTTGTAAGACAATTGGCAATAGACAAGGTTCAGCCTGCAAAGTTATGTAGTATCTGCAATTCACCTGAGCACCCATTTGATCCATGCCCGATCCAGAGAGAAGAGTTTGTCAGTGAAGTACCTCAGGCTTATGCAGTGAACCCCTATAATCAAGGAAACAGTCAGAATCGGTACAGCATTCCAGACCTCTCTACTAATAGGTACCATCCCAGCTGGAGAAATCACCCTAATCTGCGGTATGGGAACTCTTCCCAACAACAGCCGATGGCACCTCAGAATCATCCTCCAGTGACCACTTCTGCACCTTCTGGACCATCATTAGAAGACTTGGTGAAGCAAATGGCTGCATCTAGTGTACAGATTTCAGCAAATGATGAGATGCTAGTATTCAAGATTTGAGGACACAGATTGGACAGTTGGCGACATCCATGAATAGCATACAACAAGGTCAAGGGACAAACCAGCTGCCTGCACAGCCAGTGATAAATCCTAATTCCTCCAACCCTAATGTGAGTGTCATCTCTCTGAGATCTGGAAAGGTTGTTGAGGCCACTTCTGGAAAGGATGAAGAAACTATGAAGGCTACTCCTGAGCCCTCTTTGTTGAGGTTACTCCCGAACTCGTGGTTGAAGTTGAAACTGAGAGAGTGTATAGACCGCCCATTCCATTCCCACACAGAATTCAGAAAAATTTGAAGATTGGTGGTGAAAATAAGGAGAAGGAGATTCTTGATGTTTTCAGAAAAGTAGCTGTTAATATTCCACTGTTGGATGTGATCAAGCAAGTGCCCAGATATGCCAAATTTCTGAAGGACCTATGCACTAACAAGAGGAAGATGAGGACTAATGAGAGGGTTGACTTGGGAATGAATGTCTCAGCGCTTATCCAGTCAAAGATAGAAAGAGTTGCTTCTATAGCCCCTACTCAAGCATCGCCACGTAAGTGCAAGGATCCAGGCACCTTCACTATCCCATGCACTATTGGGGACAAGAAGTTTGAGAACTGCATGTTGGACTTGGGAGCATCAATCAATGTCATGCCTACCTCCATCTTTAATAACCTTGATCTGGGGCCATTACAGTATACAGGTCTTACCATCCAGTTGGCTAACAGGACCAGTGCCCGACCCATGGGGATGGTAGAGGATGTCCTAGTGCAAGTTGATGATTTGATATTCCCTGCAGATTTCTATATCCTAGACATGGCAGGAGAGACTCAGTCCAGTAGATCACCCATAATCTTGGGGAGACCATTCATGATGACATCCAAGACCAAGATTGATGTTTATGATGGGACTATGTCCATGGAGTTTGGTGGTATTGTGGCCAAATTCAAGATCTTCGATGCTATGAAGCACCCAAAGAGAGGAGCACTCTGTATTCCACTTGGAGTTGCTTTCTGAGCTTATTGAGGATACACATGATGATCTTATTTCTGATTTTCCTGTTATTTCTGGTTTTGATGATGTATATACTTGTACTAACTGCACTAACACTAACCCATGTTCTGTTTGTTCTGAGTTTTTGGATTCAACCTTGCAGGGTGAGGATGATAGTGAAAGTGATAATGAGAGTGAAGTCGTCTACTCGGCGAAGTCCTTGACCCTATGGCTACTCCCATGGCACCATCGATGAGCAGACCACCTTCTTTGGAACTCAAACCACTTCCTGAGAACCTAAAGTATGCCTACTTGGGGAGGGATGCAACATTGCCAGTCATCATTTCCTCCAGCCTCAACTCTGATCAGGAAGCCAAGCTTTTAGAAGTTCTGAGGAAGAACAAGAAGGCCATTGGGTGGACATTGGCCGATATTCCAGGAATTAGCCCCTCCAGATGAATGCACGGAATTTTCCTTGGAGGATGGGGCTAAGCGATCGACAGGCCCAAAGGCGACTTAACCCACTGATTCTGGATGTGGTAAAGAAAGAGGTGACTAAGCTTCTACAGGCAGGTATTATTTATCCCATCTCTGATAGTTCTTGGGTAAGTCCGGTTCAAGTTGTACCAAAGAAGTCTGGTCTAACAGTAGTTAGGAATGAAAATAATGAACTTGTGCCTACTAGAGTCCAGAATAGCTGGAGAGTTTGTATAGACTATAGGAAGCTAAACCAGGCCACTAGGAAGGATCATTTTCCTTTGCCGTTCATAGATCAGATGCTAGATCGGCTGGCTGGTCAGTCCCATTATTGTTTTCTAGATGGCTTTTCCGGGTATTTCCGATTCATATTGCCCCCGAGGATCGGGAAAAGACCACCTTCACATGCCCCTTGAGACGTTTGCTTATAGGAGGATGCCATTTGGCCTCTCAGTAATGCTCCCGGCACCTTTCAAAGATGCATGCTTAGTATTTTCTCCGATTTTATTGAAAATTGCATAGAGGTGTTTATGGATGATTTTTCATGTGTATGGCTCCTCTTTTGAAGCTTGTTTGCATAGTCTAAATCTAGTTCTTCAAAGATGCATTGATACTGATTTGATTCTGAATTATGAGAAATGTCATTTCATGGTAGAACAGGGGATAGTATTGGGTCATGTAATTTCCAAAGAGGGTATTTCTGTGGATCCTGCAAAAATAAATGTGATTTCTTCATTGCCTTACCCATCTTGCGTACGCGAGATCCGTTCCTTTCTTGGACATGCAGGTTTCTACAGGCGCTTTATAAAGGACTTCAGCAAGATAGCACTGCCATTGTCAAATCTGCTGAAAAATGATGCCCTGTTCCAGTTTGATGAAAAGTGCAAGGAGTTGTTTGACTATCTGAAGAAGGCGTTGACTTCTACCCCTGTCATCCAACCCCCAGATTGGACACTCCCGTTTGAACTGATGTGCGATGCTTCAAATTTTGCTGTGGGGGCAGTTTTGGCACAAAGGGTGGGCAAGGTTGCCCATGTAATTCACTATGCTTCTAGGACCTTAGATGCTGCACAGGCAAATTACACAACCACTGAGAAAGAGATTCTAGCTATTGTATTTGCACTTGATAAGTTTAGGTCTTATTTGCTAGGTTCTAGGGTGACTGTTTTTACTGACCATGCAGCTTTGAAATATTTGTTGAAGAAGCCAGAAGCTAAGCCAAGACTGATCAGGTGGATGCTTTTGCTCCAGGAATTCAATGTGGAGATAAAGGATAAAAGTGGAGCTGAGAATTTGGTAGCAGATCATTTGAGCAGGATAGCAAGGGATGCGGATACTTTTCCCATCCAAGATGATTTCCCTGATGAGAGCATTACATATGTATGGGGTAACCCCCTGGTTTCTCGACATTGTAAATTTTCTAGTTCTTTGGTGTTGTTCCCTGCAGGTACAAGTAGACAGAAGTTCCACAAGTCAAGAGCGATGCAAAGTACTATGTGTGGGATGACCCCTATCTCGTGGAAGTTTTGCGGTGACCAGGTTATTCGGAGGTGTGTACCCGATCATGAGACGGAGTCCATCCCGCATTTCTCACATGCCTCTCCCGGTTGGAGGACACTTTGGACCTCGAGAGGACAGCAAGGAAAGTCCTGGATTCTGGATTTTATTGGCCCACAATTTTTAGGGATTCATATGAGGTATACAAGAGTTGTAAAGAATGTCAAATAACAGCCCCGCAATCACTCGTAGGAGTGAGATGCCTCAGCAGACCAATGCTTTATTGTGAGGTCTTTGATGTGTGGGGATGGACTTCATGGGTCCCTTCCCACCTTCTTTTGGTTTTGTATATATTTTGTTGGCTGTAGATTATGTTTCAAAGTGGGTGGAAGCAATCCCCACTAGGACTAACGATGCTCAGATTGTTTCAAAATTTGTTAGGTCCAACATTTTTTGTAGGTTTGGCATACCCAAGGCAATCATCGGTGACCGGGCACACATTTTTGCAATGAGAACCTTGGAGGCCTTACTCGAGAAAATATGGGGTTGTACATAGAGTGTCTCGCTTACCATCCCCAAACCAATGGCCGGCAGAAATATCAAACAGGGAGATTAAGCAAATCTTAGAGAAGATGGTGCAGCCAAGCAAAGAAGGGAATGGAGCCGCCGTCCGGAAGACGCACTTGTGGGCCCGGAGGACTGCTTTTAAGACACCTATAGATATGTCCCCCTTCCTTCTATTTTTTGGCAAGTCATGACACCTAACGGTTTAAGTTTAGCATAGAGCATATTGGGCAGTAAAGTGTTGCAACTTGGACATGAATAAATCTGGTGTTGAGAGAAAGCTGCAGTTGAAGCAACTTGAGGAGCTTAGGCTTGAAGCTTATGAGAGCTCCAGGATGTATAAAGAGAGAACAAAACTTTTTCATGATAGAATGATTGTTAGGAAAGAATTTTTTGTGGGTCAGAAAGTCTTATTGTTTAATTCCCGCCTGAGATTGATGGCTGGGAAGCTTAGGTCTAAATGGGATGGCCCTTTTGTTGTGACTAATGTGTTTCCTTATGGTGCAGTGGAGATTCAAAGTACAGGTACCAACAAGACTTTCAAGGTTAACGGGCAAAGGTTGAAGCCGTTCCATGGTGTGGATGCTGCTGACCCTGCGGATGCTAATGTTGAGGAGCTATCTTTGGATGCTCCACCCTACACTGATGCTTGATCAGGGAGTTTCTTTTCCTTTCCCTCACTCTGATTGTAAAGTCTGTTGTTGTTCATTGGGGACAATGCATGTTTTAAGTGTGGGGGAGAGGGAACTAGTTGTAGTTTTTCTTTTCTTTGAATAAAGTTTTCTTGTCTTTGAATAAAGCTCCTGAATTATTTGAGAATCTCTGGAGAAATTGTGTGTTGAGTCTTTTGTTGGCAAGTTTGCTATATTTTGATTGCTGTTGCACTGATTGCTTGCATGATTGATATGTGATGATTCCCCCTAGGCTGAAAAATTTTTGATTTTGAAAAGTGATTCCCATGTGAAATTGAAAACTGAACTTTGGGATTTTGTTATGATGGCATGATGAATGATAAGTTTGGGGTGATAGGGAGCACACACTAGGGATAGTATCTCTTTCAAACAATTTGCATGAATGTCCGGTGAGGTTTTGAGCCTCCAAAGCATGTTTTTTAAACTGTGTGAAAATCACTCTCAAGTTGCACTTCCCTGGATTTGATTGAATCTCTTTTTGGTTTGCATGATTATATGTGTGTAGCAAATGATTTAGGCATTTTCCTTGTAAATAGCTACTTGGCCTGAATAAACCAATTCCTAATGCATGTTCCCTAGTTAGCCCTTTTGAGCCTATTAGCCTGTTAGTTCTTGATAACCTAATGTTATAAGCCCAAAAATCTGGAAAACCATGTTAACCCGATCTTAGGATTAGGAGAGCATGTAATCTTAGACTGGGTGCAAGAAACTAAGTTTGGGGTGGCTGCAAGGTGTAATATGTTGTTGGGATTAGAAAAAAAAAAAGAAAAGAAAAAGTTGGAGCCAAAGGCTTGTGAAAGAAAAAGTGTACAAATGTTTGTGAAAAAAAAATACAAAAATACAAAAAATGCCAAGAAGAAATAAAAAGGGCTGTAGCCACCCAGAAGTGTAAAGAAAAAAATAAAGAAAGGAACTTGAGTGAATTTCAAAGTGTAAATATAGTTCATGCTCTCTTAGTTCCTAGGGTCTTCAGCTTAGTTCCTTTTGTATATCATACCCTTAGCCAGGCCCCATTACAACCCATAAAAGACCTTCTGATGTTGCTTGCATGTTTTCTGTGGGAGCCATTTTGAGATGAAAAGCAAATTTTTGGGAAGTGTACTTGAAAAGTGAAACTGAGTGCAAGTTGTTAGCCTGACATAAACTGAGTGAACAAATAATGCCCTTGTGAGGAGGCAGTTGTTTGGATTTGGTGATCTCCCTCTTGTGTGTGACTTAGATCCCCTGCTTAGATTTCTGATTGTTTTCATGATGAAACTCTCAAATGTTTAGAATAAATGAATGTGGGGATTGCTCTGTTTGAAAAGGGGGAAACAATGAAGAAAAACTGTTTTTGATGTATTGCTTGAATGTGTGCAATGTTGATTGAATCTTTTGAGCTTGCCAGGTCTTGAGTCTTTTTGATTTTTTTGAGTCTTAGTTTGCTTGGGGACAAGCAAAGTTTAAGTTTGGGGTATTTTGATAAGCCTATGACTCATCTAGTTTTATAGCTAGTATGACCAGGGTTTTGTGCAAATTATATCGTATTTTCACCCAAATTAGATTAGATTGTCCTCAAGCAAGGTTTTGAGTCTCTAGAGTAGTTTTAAGTTAATTTAGCTAGTTTTAAGTCAAAATAATACACTTATGGTTATTTCCTTACTTTCAGGTTAAGTAGAAGCTGAGAAAATAAAGAACAGGGGATTCGCCCCGTGAAGGACACGCTCGCCACGCGACCTCGAAGCTTATTTGTTCCAAGAAATTGCTAAGTCTCTGGTTCGCCTCGCGAAGAAGGTCTCGCCCCGCGAGTCTTGCAATCCTGAAAAAGTCAGAGACGATCACGGCTCGCCCGTGTTGAAGGTCATGGCCGTGGCAGTTTTGAAGTTGAAGAGTTTCGCCTCGCGAGATCCATTCGCCTCGCGAGTCTGGAAGTCAGAGAGCATCAATGTTAGTCCCTGATGGCCATAACGGGCGTAAGGAGAAAACTCTTCATATCCTCGCCTCGCGATCAACACTTCGCCTCGCGAGAATGCCAAAGGTTGCTGACCGTTCATGAAATTCGCCCCGCGAATGTGTGCTCGCCTCGCGAGCCATCTGGATTCTGAATTTGTATAAAAGGCTGTTCTGAACATTTTGTAAAAACTTTTGCTTCTCCATTTTTCTGTTTTGCACTTTTCTCTGTGATTTCGTTTGTGTTATGGAGAACTAAATTCTTAGGATTAATCTATTGTAATTGATTTCCATGTACTTGAGGTTCTTGTATTTTCCTGTTTTATATGCTTTTCCCTCTTCAATACCATACTTTGTATTTCTGTTTGCTTAATTCAGGAGTATACTGTATTGTATTGATTTATTTCTGGTGATATCATGTTCCTATAATTAATCGCATCTGCTTAATTTGCGTGTGTACATTTCGTGTTCGCTTAGTTCACGAAGGGCTTAACCCCGTTTGCTTAATTCGGGAATAGGGACATGTATCTGTGGTAGTAGTTTCGCTTGTAAATTGCTACTACAACCGGGAGGGGATAAGAATTTGCTTAGGGCTTGGAAATTGTATGAACCTATGATAGTGGGAAATCAAGAGCAATAGATTAATCTGTTTTTGACCATTTGATAACCTCCTTGAACTGCTTGTTTTCAATTGCACTGTTTTTAATATTTTGTTTGTTTCTTATTTGCAATCCAATCCAATCCCCCCCCCCCCCCCCCAAACTGATTTTTGTGAAAGGTAACATTTTCAGAGTCCTTGAGAGACGACATCCGAGTTGTCGCACTACACTACAGTTTTAAACCCGCTCGTCCTTTTTGGCGCGTGTGCGACAGCGCGACCAAAAATTGGCGCCGTTGCCGGGGACTCTGAGTTGTTATTTTTCGCAATTTGTTTTATTTTCTTTTCTTTTCTTTTCTTTTATTTTCTGTTCTGTTTTGAATTGGTCTGGCTACTAGGTCTCATTGCCCTGAATCGTGTGATTTTGACCTGGAAATTGAAAGAACATCGCACACACTCCGTAGGGAATTTCGGGCTAGCACTAGTAGTGATTCCAATTTTAAAACTGCTTTTGAAAACATGGGAGACCAGAGGACATTAAGGCATCTTGCTGCCCCTGATGTCAACTATAATGGATTATGTATTTCTTATCCTGGTGCTGACACTCCTTTTGAACTGAAATCTGGTTTTATTCACCTGTTGCCCAAGTTTAATGGTCTTGCGGTGAGGATCCACACAAGCACTTGAAAGAATTCCAAGTTGTATGCTCCACAACCTCGAGAGCGGAGAGGAGTCACTGAGGATAGTATCAAGCTGAAGGCTTTTCCATTTTCACTCCAGGGAGCTGCAAAGGATTGGCTATTGTATCTTGAGCCCAACTCCATCACCACTTGGAATGATTTGAAGAGGGTGTTCCTAGAAAGGTATTTTCCTGCTTCAAGAGCTGCTTCAATAAGGAAAGAGATATGTGGCATCAGGCAAGGGAACGAGTCACTAGCTGAATACTGGGAAAGGTTCAAACATTTGGTATCTAGTTGCCCCCAGCATCAAATATCTGAACAACTCCGATCCAATACTTTTATGAAGGATTGTTGCCTATGGATAGGAATCGTTGGATCTTTGCTAGTGGGGGAGCATTAGTTGATAAGACCCCAGCTGCTGCTAAGCAACTTATTGAGAACATGTCATTGAATTCCCAGCAGTTTTCTACAAGAAGAAATTCAGTTGAGCCAAGAGGTGTGCATGAGATTCATAGTTCATCTTCCAACCAGGCCGCCCTTGAGAATAGATTGGATGAGCTGACTTCCTTTGTAAGACAATTGGCAATAGACAAGGTTCAGCCTGCAAAGTTATGTAGTATCTGCAATTCACCTGAGCACCCATTTGATCCATGCCCGATCCAGAGAGAAGAGTTTGTCAGTGAAGTACCTCAGGCTTATGCAGTGAACCCCTATAATCAAGGAAACAGTCAGAATCGGTACAACATTCCGACACTCTCTACTAATAGGTACCATCCCAGTGGAGAAATCACCCTAATCTGCGGTATGGGAACTCTTCCCAACAACAAGCCGATGGCACCTCGTAATCATCCTCCGGTGACCACTACGCACCTTACGGACCATCATTAGAAGACTTGGTGAAGCAAATGGCTGCATCTAGTGTACGATTTCAGAATGACGGACAGATGCTAGTATTCAAGATTTGAGGACACAGATTGGACAGTTGGCGACATCCATGAATAGCATACAACAAGGTCAAGGGACAAACCAGCTGCCCGCGACAGCCGGTGATAAATCCTAATGCCTCCAACCCTAATGTGAGTGTCATCTCTCCGAGATCCGGAAAGGTTGTTGAGGCCTACGGAAAGGATGAAGAAACTATGAAGGCTACTCCTGAGCCTACTGTTGAGGTTACTCCTGAACCTGTGGTTGAAGTTGAAACTGAGAGAGTGTATAGACCGCCCATTCCATTCCCACACAGAATTCAGAAAAATTTGAAGATTGGTGGTGAAAATAAGGAGAAGGAGATTCTTGATGTTTTCAGAAAAGCAGCTGTTAATATTCCACTGTTGGATGTGATCAAGCAAGTGCCCAGATATGCCAAATTTCTGAAGGACCTATGCACTAACAAGAGGAAGATGAGGACTAATGAGAGGGTTGACTTGGGAATGAATGTCTCAGTGCTTATCCAGTCAAAGATAGAAAGAGTTGCTTCTATAGCCCCTACTCAAGCACTGCCACAGAAGTGCAAGGATCCAGGCACCTTCACTATCCCATGCACTATTGGGGACAAGAAGTTTGAGAACTGCATGTTGGACTTGGGAGCATCAATCAATGTCATGCCTACCTCCATCTTTAATAACCTTGATATGGGGCCATTGCAGTATACAGGTCTTACCATCCAGTTGGCTAACGAGGACCGAGTGCCCGACCCATGGGGATGGTAGAGGATGTCCTAGTGCAAGTTGATGATTTGATATTCCCTGCAGATTTCTATATCCTAGACATGGCGAGAGAGACTCGATCCAATAGATCACCCATAATCTTGGGAGACCATTCATGATGACATCCAAGACCAAGATTGATGTTTATGATGGGACTATGTCCATGGAGTTTGGTGGTATTGTGGCCAAATTCAAGATCTTCGATGCTATGAAGCACCCAAGAGAGGAGCACTCGTATTCCACTTGGAGTTGCTTTCTGAGCTTATTGAGGATACACATGATGATCTTATTTCTGATTTTCCTGTTATTTCTGGTTTTGATGATGTATATACTTGTACTAACTGCACTAACACTAACCCATGTTCTGTTTGTTCTGAGTTTTTGGATTCAACCTTGCAGGGTGAGGATGATAGTGAAAGTGATAATGAGAGTGAAGCTGTCTACTCAGCAGAAGTCCTTGACCCTATGGCTACTCCCATGGCACCATCTGATGAGCAGCCACCTTCTTTGGAACTCAAACCACTTCCTGAGAACCTAAAGTATGCCTACTTGGGGAGGGATGCAACATTGCCAGTCATCATTTCCTCCAGCCTCAACTCTGATCAGGAAGCCAAGCTTTTAGAAGTTCTGAGGAAGAACAAGAAGGCCATTGGGTGGACATTGGCCGATATTCCAGGAATTAGCCCCTCCAGATGCATGCACAGAATTTTCTTGGAGGATGGGGCTAAGCTGATCGAGACAGCCCAAAGGCGACTTAACCCACTGATTCTGGATGTGGTAAAGAAAGAGGTGACTAAGCTTCTACAGGCAGGTATTATTTATCCCATCTCTGATAGTTCTTGGGTAAGTTCGGTTCAAGTTGTACCAAAGAAGTCTGGTCTAACAGTAGTTAGGAATGAAAATAATGAACTTGTGCCTACTAGAGTCCAGAATAGCTGGAGAGTTTGTATAGACTATAGGAAGCTAAACCAGGCCACTAGGAAGGATCATTTTCCTTTGTCATTCATAGATCAGATGCTAGATCGACTGGCTGGTCAGTCCCATTATTGTTTTCTAGATGGCTTTTCCGGGTATTTCCAGATTCATATTGCCCCTGAGGATCAGGAAAAGACCACCTTCACGTGCCCCTTCAGTACGTTTGCTTATAGGAGGATGCCATTTGGCCTCTGTAATGCTCCTGGCACCTTTCAAAGATGCATGCTTAGTATTTTCTCTGATTTTATTGAAAATTGCATAGAGGTGTTTATGGATGATTTTACTGTGTATGGCTCCTCTTTTGATGCTTGTTTGCATAGTCTAAATCTAGTTCTTCAAAGATGCATTGATACTGATTTGATTCTGAATTATGAGAAATGTCATTTCATGGTAGAACAGGGGATAGTATTGGGTCATGTAATTTCCAAAGAGGGTATTTCTGTGGATCCTGCAAAAATAAATGTGATTTCTTCATTGCCTTACCCATCTTGCGTACGCGAGATCCGTTCCTTTCTTGGACATGCAGGTTTCTACAGGCGCTTTATAAAGGACTTCAGCAAGATAGCACTGCCATTGTCAAATCTGCTGAAAAATGATGCCCTGTTCCAGTTTGATGAAAAGTGCAAGGAGTTGTTTGACTATCTGAAGAAGGCGTTGACTTCTACCCCTGTCATCCAACCCCCAGATTGGACACTCCCGTTTGAACTGATGTGCGATGCTTCAAATTTTGCTGTGGGGGCAGTTCTGGCACAAAGGGTGGGCAAGGTTGCCCATGTAATTCACTATGCTTCTAGGACCTTAGATGCTGCACAGGCAAATTACACAACCACTGAGAAAGAGATTCTAGCTATTGTATTTGCACTTGATAAGTTTAGGTCTTATTTGCTAGGTTCTAGGGTGACTGTTTTTACTGACCATGCAGCTTTGAAATATTTGTTGAAGAAGCCAGAAGCTAAGCCAAGACTGATCAGGTGGATGCTTTTGCTCCAGGAATTCAATGTGGAGATAAAGGATAAAAGTGGAGCTGAGAATTTGGTAGCAGATCATTTGAGCAGGATAGCAAGGGATGAGGATACTTTTCCCATCCAAGATGATTTCCCTGATGAGAGACTGTTACATATGTATGGGGTAACCCCCTGGTTTGCTGACATTGTAAATTTTCTAGTTCTTTGGTGTTGTTCCCTGCGCAGTACAAGTAGACGTAAGTTCCACAAGCTGAAGAGCGATGCAAAGTACTATGTGTGGGATGACCCCTATCTGTGGAAGTTTTGCAGTGACCAGGTTATTCGGAGGTGTGTACCCGATCATGAGACGGAGTCCATCCTGCATTTCTCACATGCCTCTCCAGTTGGAGGACACTTTGGACCTCAGAGGACAGCAAGGAAAGTCCTGGATTCTGGATTTTATTGGCCCACAATTTTTAGGGATTCATATGAGGTATACAAGAGTTGTAAAGAATGTCAAATAACAGGCCCTGCAATCACTCGTAGGAGTGAGATGCCTCAGCAGCCAATGCTTTATTGTGAGGTCTTTGATGTGTGGGGGATGGACTTCATGGGTCCTTTCCCCCCTTCTTTTGGTTTTGTATATATTTTGTTGGCTGTAGATTATGTTTCAAAGTGGGTGGAAGCAATCCCCACTAGGACTAACGATGCTCAGATTGTTTCAAAATTTGTTAGGTCCAACATTTTTTGCAGGTTTGGCATACCCAAGGCAATCATCAGTGACCAGGGCACACATTTTTGCAACAGAACCTTGGAGGCCTTACTCAGAAAATATGGGGTTGTACATAGAGTGTCTACTGCTTACCATCCCCAAACCAATGGCCAGGCAGAAATATCAAACAGGGAGATTAAGCAAATCTTAGAGAAGATGGTGCAGCCAAACAGAAGGGAATGGAGCCGCCGTCTGGAAGACGCACTGTGGGCCCAGAGGACTGCTTTTAAGACACCTATAGATATGTCCCCCTTCCGGCTAGTTTTTGGCAAGGCATGCCACCTCCCGGTGGAAGTTGAGCATAGAGCATATTGGGCAGTAAAGTGTTGCAACTTGGACATGAAGAAATCTGGTGTTGAGAGAAAGCTGCAGTTGCAGCAACTTGAGGAGCTTAGGCTTGAAGCTTATGAGAGCTCCAGGATGTATAAAGAGAGAACAAAACTTTTTCATGATAGAATGATTGTTAGGAAAGAATTTTTTGTGGGTCAGAAAGTCTTATTGTTTAATTCCCGCCTGAGATTGATGGCTGGGAAGCTTAGGTCTAAATGGGATGGCCCTTTTGTTGTGACTAATGTGTTTCCTTATGGTGCAGTGGAGATTCAAAGTACAGGTACCAACAAGACTTTCAAGGTTAACGGGCAAAGGTTGAAGCCGTTCCATGGTGTGGATGCTGCTGACCCTGCGGATGCTAATGTTGAGGAGCTATCTTTGGATGCTCCACCCTACACTGATGCTTGATCAGGGAGTTTCTTTTCCTTTCCCTCACTCTGATTGTAAAGTCTGTTGTTGTTCATTGGGGACAATGCATGTTTTAAGTGTGGGGGAGGGAACTAGTTGTAGTTTTTCTTTTCTTTGAATAAAGTTTTCTTTTCTTTGAATAAAGCTCCTGAATAATTTGAGAAGCTCAGGAGCATTTGTGTGTTGAGTCTTTTGTTGGCAAGTTTGCTAGATTTTGATTGATGTTGCACAGATTGCTTGCATGATTGATATGTGATGATTCCCCCTAGGCTGAAAAATTTTTGATTTTGAAAAGTGATTCCCATGTGAAATTGAAAACTGAACTTTGGGATTTTGTTATGATGGCATGATGAATGATAAGTTTGGGGTGATAGGGAGCACACACTAGGGATAGTATCTCTTTCAAACAATTTGCATGAATGTCCAGGTGAGGTTTTGAGCCTCCAGCATGTTTTTAAACTGTGTGAAAATCACTCTCAAGTTGCACTTCCCTGGATTTGATTGAATCTCTTTTTGGTTTGCATGATTATATGTGTGTAGCAAATGATTTAGGCATTTTCCTTGTAAATAGCTACTTGGCCTGAATAAACCAATTCCTAATGCATGTTCCCTAGTTAGCCCTTTTGAGCCTATTAGCCTGTTAGTTCTTGATAACCTAATGTTATAAGCCCAAAAATCTGGAAAACCATGTTAACCCGATCTTAGGATTAGGAGAGCATGTAATCTTAGACTGGGTGCAAGAAACTAAGTTTGGGGTGGCTGCAAGGTGTAATATGTTGTTGGGATTAGAAAAAAAAAAAGAAAAGAAAAAGTTGGAGCCAAAGGCTTGTGAAAGAAAAAGTGTACAAATGTTTGTGAAAAAAAAATACAAAAATACAAAAAATGCCAAGAAGAAATAAAAAGGGCTGTAGCCACCCAGAAGTGTAAAGAAAAAAATAAAGAAAGGAACTTGAGTGAATTTCAAAGTGTAAATATAGTTCATGCTCTCTTAGTTCCTAGGGTCTTCAGCTTAGTTCCTTTTGTATATCATACCCTTAGCCAGGCCCCATTACAACCCATAAAAGACCTTCTGATGTTGCTTGCATGTTTTCTGTGGGAGCCATTTTGAGATGAAAAGCAAATTTTTGGGAAGTGTACTTGAAAAGTGAAACTGAGTGCAAGTTGTTAGCCTGACATAAACTGAGTGAACAAATAATGCCCTTGTGAGGAGGCAGTTGTTTGGATTTGGTGATCTCCCTCTTGTGTGTGACTTAGATCCCCTGCTTAGATTTCTGATTGTTTTCATGATGAAACTCTCAAATGTTTAGAATAAATGAATGTGGGGATTGCTCTGTTTGAAAAGGGGGAAACAATGAAGAAAAACTGTTTTTGATGTATTGCTTGAATGTGTGCAATGTTGATTGAATCTTTTGAGCTTGCCAGGTCTTGAGTCTTTTTGATTTTTTTGAGTCTTAGTTTGCTTGGGGACAAGCAAAGTTTAAGTTTGGGGTATTTTGATAAGCCTATGGCTCATCTAGTTTTATAGCTAGTATGACCAGGGTTTTGTGCAAATTATATCGTATTTTCACCCAAATTAGATTAGATTGTCCTCAAGCAAGGTTTTGAGTCTCTAGAGTAGTTTTAAGTTAATTTAGCTAGTTTTAAGTCAAAATAATACACTTATGGTTATTTCCTTACTTTCAGGTTAAGTAGAAGCTGAGAAAATAAAGAACAGGGGATTCGCCCCGTGAAGGACACGCTCGCCACGCGACCCCGAAGCCTGACTGTTCCAAGAAATTGCTAAGTCTCTGGTTCGCCTCGCGAAGAAGGTCTCGCCCCGCGAGTCTTGCAAACCTGAAAAAGTCAGAGACGATCACGGCTCGCCCGTGTTGAAGGTCATGGCCGTGGCAGTTTTGAAGTTGAAGAGTTTCGCCTCGCGAGGATCCATTCGCCTCGCGAGTCTGGAAGTCAGAGAGCATCACGGTTAGGCCCTGATGGCCATAACGGGCGTAAGGAGAAAACTCTTCATATCCTCGCCTCGCGATCAACACTTCGCCTCGCGAGAATGCCAAAGGTTGCTGACTGTTCATGAAATTCGCCCCGCGAATGTGTGCTCGCCTCGCGAGCCATCTGGATTCTGAATTTGTATAAAAGGCTGTTCTGAACATTTTGTAAAAACTTTTGCTTCTCCATTTTTCTGTTTTGCACTTTTCTCTGTGATTTCGTTTGTGTTATGGAGAACTAAATTCTTAGGATTAATCTATTGTAATTGATTTCCATGTACTTGAGGTTCTTGTATTTTCCTGTTTTATATGCTTTTCCCTCTTCAATACCATACTTTGTATTTCTGTTTGCTTAATTCAGGAGTATACTGTATTGTATTGATTTATTTCTGGTGATATCATGTTCCTATAATTAATCGCATCTGCTTAATTTGCGTGTGTACATTTCGTGTTCGCTTAGTTCACGAAGGGCTTAACCCCGTTTGCTTAATTCGGGAATAGGGACATGTATCTGTGGTAGTAGTTTCGCTTGTAAATTGCTACTACAACCGGGAGGGGATAAGAATTTGCTTAGGGCTTGGAAATTGTATGAACCTATGATAGTGGGAAATCAAGATCAATAGATTAATCTGTTTTTTGCCATTTGATAAACTCCTTGAACCGCTTGTTTTCAATTGCCTTTGTTTTTAATATTTTGTTTGTTTCTTATTTGCAATCCAATCCAACCCCCCCAAAAACTGATTTTTTTGTAAGGTAACATTTTGTGCGTCGTTGAGAGACGGCATAAGAGCTGTCGCACTACACTACTGATTTTAAACTCGCTCGTGCTTTTTGCCGCGTGTGCGGCAAGCGACCAAAAATTGGCGCCGTTCGGGGGACTACGAGTTGTTATTTTTCGCAATTTGTTTTATTTTATTTTATTTTCTTTTCTTTTATTTTTCTGTTTCTGTTTTGAATTGGTCTGGCTACTAGGTCTCATTGCCCTGAACTGTGTGATTTTGACCCGGAAATTGAAAGAACATTGCACACACTCCGTAGGGAATTTCGGGCTAGCACTAGTAGTGATTCCAATTTTAAAACTGCTTTTGAAAACATGGGAGACCAGAGGACATTAAGGCAGCTTGCTGCCCCTGATGTCAACTATAATGGATTATGTATTTCTTATCCTGGTGCTGACACTCCTTTTGAACTGAAATCTGGTTTTATTCACCTGTTGCCCAAGTTTAATGGTCTTGCAGGTGAGGATCCACACAAGCACTTGAAAGAATTCCAAGTTGTATGCTCCACAACCTCGAGAGCAGAGGGAGTCACTGAGGATAGTATCAAGCTGAAGGCTTTTCCATTTTCACTTCAGGGAGCTGCAAAGGATTGGCTATTGTATCTTGAGCCCAACTCCATCACCACTTGGAATGATTTGAAGAGGGTGTTCCTAGAAAGGTATTTTCCTGCTTCAAGAGCTGCTTCAATAAGGAAAGAGATATGTGGCATCGAGGCAAGGAACGAGTCACTAGTGAATATCTTGGGAAAGGTTCAAACATTTGGTATCTAGTTGCCCCTAGCATCAAATATCCGAACAACTCCTCGATCCAATACTTTTATGAAGGATTGTTGCCTATGGATAGGAATCAGTTGGATGTCTTGCTAGTGGGGGAGCATTAGTTGATAAGACCCCAGCTGCTGCTAAGCAACTTATTGAGAACATGTCATTGAATTCCCAGCAGTTTTCTACAAGAAGAAATTCAGTTGAGCCAAGAGGTGTGCATGAGATTCATAGTTCATCTTCCAACCAGGCCGCCCTTGAGAATAGATTGGATGACCTGACTTCCTTTGTAAGACAATTGGCAATAGACAAGGTTCAGCCTGCAAAGTTATGTAGTATCTGCAATTCACCTGAGCACCCATTTGATCCATGCCCGATCCAGAGAGAAGAGTTTGTCAGTGAAGTACCTCAGGCTTATGCAGTGAACCCCTATAATCAAGGCAACAGTCAGAATCGGTACAGCATTCCAAACCTCTCTACTAATAGGTACCATCCCAGCTGGAGAAATCACCCTAATCTGCGGTATGGGAACTCTTCCCAACAACAGCCGATGGCACCTCAGAATCATCCTCCAGTGACCACTACGCACCTTTCGGACCATCATTAGAAGACTTGGTGAAGCAAATGGCTGCATCTAGTGTACGATTTCAGAATGCGGACAGATGCTACTATTCAAGATTTGAGGACACAGATTGGACAGTTGGCCACATCCATGAATAGCATACAACAAGGTCAAGGGACAAACCAGCTGCCTGCACAGCCAGTGATAAATCCTAATGCCTCCAACCCTAATGTGAGTGTCATCTCTCTGAGATCTGGAAAGGTTGTTGAGGCCACTTCTGGAAAGGATGAAGAAACTATGAAGGCTACTCCTGAGCCTACTGTTGAGGTTACTCCTGAACCTGTGGTTGAAGTTGAAACTGAGAGAGTGTATAGACCGCCCATTCCATTCCCACACAGAATTCAGAAAAATTTGAAGATTGGTGGTGAAAATAAGGAGAAGGAGATTCTTGATGTTTTCAGAAAAGTAGCTGTTAATATTCCACTATTGGATGTGATCAAGCAAGTGCCCAGATATGCCAAATTTCTGAAGGACCTATGCACTAACAAGAGGAAGATGAGGACTAATGAGAGGGTTGACTTGGGAATGAATGTCTCAGCGCTTATCCAGTCAAAGATAGAAAGAGTTGCTTCTATAGCCCCTACTCAAGCACTGCCACAGAAGTGCAAGGATCCAGGCACCTTCACTATCCCATGCACTATTGGGGACAAGAAGTTTGAGAACTGCATGTTGGACTTGGGAGCATCAATCAATGTCATGCCTACCTCCATCTTTAATAACCTTGATCTGGGGCCATTGCAGTATACAGGTCTTACCATCCAGTTGGCTAACAGGACCAGTGCCCGACCCATGGGGATGGTAGAGGATGTCCTAGTGCAAGTTGATGATTTGATATTCCCTGCAGATTTCTATATCCTAGACATGGCAGGAGAGACTCAGTCCAGTAGATCACCCATAATCTTGGGGAGACCATTCATGATGACATCCAAGACCAAGATTGATGTTTATGATGGGACTATGTCCATGGAGTTTGGTGGTATTGTGGCCAAATTCAAGATCTTCGATGCTATGAAGCACCCAGTAGAGGAGCACTCTGTATTCCACTTGGAGTTGCTTTCTGAGCTTATTGAGGATACACATGATGATCTTATTTCTGATTTTCCTGTTATTTCTGGTTTTGATGATGTATATACTTGTACTAACTGCACTAACACTAACCCATGTTCTGTTTGTTCTGAGTTTTTGGATTCAACCTTGCAGGGTGAGGATGATAGTGAAAGTGATAATGAGAGTGAAGCTGTCTACTCAGCAGAAGTCCTTGACCCTATGGCTACTCCCATGGCACCATCTGATGAGCAGCCACCTTCTTTGGAACTCAAACCACTTCCTGAGAACCTAAAGTATGCCTACTTGGGGAGGGATGCAACATTGCCAGTCATCATTTCCTCCAGCCTCAACTCTGATCAGGAAGCCAAGCTTTTAGAAGTTCTGAGGAAGAACAAGAAGGCCATTGGGTGGACATTGGCCGATATTCCAGGAATTAGCCCCTCCAGATGCATGCACAGAATTTTCTTGGAGGATGGGGCTAAGCTGATCGACAGCCCAAAGGCGACTTAACCCACCGATTACGGATGTGGTAAAGAAAGAGGTGACTAAGCTTCTACACAGGGTATTATTTATCCCATCTCTCGATAGTTCTTGGGTAAGTCCGGTTCAAGTTGTACCAAAGAAGTCCGGTCTAACAAGTAGTTAGGAATGAAAATAATGAACTTGTGCCTACTAGAGTCCGAGAATAGCTGGAGAGTTTGTATAGACTATAGGAAGCTAAACCAGGCCACTAGGAAGGATCATTTTCCTTTGTCGTTCATAGATCGGATGCTAGATCGGTTGGCTGGTCAGTCCCATTATTGTTTTCTAGATGGCTTTTAGGGTATTTCCAGATTCATATTGCCCCCGAGGATCGGGAAAAGACCACCTTCACATGCCCCTTGAGACGTTTGCTTATAGGAGGATGCCATTTGGCCTCTGTAATGCTCCTGGCACCTTTCAAAGATGCATGCTTAGTATTTTCTCTGATTTTATTGAAAATTGCATAGAGGTGTTTATGGATGATTTTACTGTGTATGGCTCCTCTTTTGATGCTTGTTTGCATAGTCTAAATCTAGTTCTTCAAAGATGCATTGATACTGATTTGATTCTGAATTATGAGAAATGTCATTTCATGGTAGAACAGGGGATAGTATTGGGTCATGTAATTTCCAAAGAGGGTATTTCTGTGGATCCTGCAAAAATAAATGTGATTTCTTCATTGCCTTACCCATCTTGCGTACGCGAGATCCGTTCCTTTCTTGGACATGCAGGTTTCTACATGCGCTTTATAAAGGACTTTAGCAAGATAGCACTGCCATTGTCAAATCTGCTGAAAAATGATGCCCTGTTCCAGTTTGATGAAAAGTGCAAGGAGTCGTTTGACTATCTGAAGAAGGCGTTGACTTCTACCCCTGTCATCCAACCCCCAGATTGGACACTCCCGTTTGAACTGATGTGCGATGCTTCAAATTTTGCTGTGGGGGCAGTTCTGGCACAAAGGGTGGGCAAGGTTGCCCATGTAATTCACTATGCTTCTAGGACCTTAGATGCCGCACAGGCAAATTACACAACCACTGAGAAAGAGCTGCTGGCTATTGTATTTGCACTTGATAAGTTTAGGTCTTATTTGCTAGGTTCTAGGGTGACTGTTTTTACTGACCATGCAGCTTTGAAATATTTGTTGAAGAAGCCAGAAGCTAAGCCAAGACTGATCAGGTGGATGCTTTTGCTCCAGGAATTCAATGTGGAGATAAAGGATAAAAGTGGAGCTGAGAATTTGGTAGCAGATCATTTGAGCAGGATAGCAAGGGATGAGGATACTTTTCCCATCCAAGATGATTTCCCTGATGAGAGACTGTTACATATGTATGGGGTAACCCCCTGGTTTGCTGACATTGTAAATTTTCTAGTTGCTGGTGTTGTTCCTGCAGGTACAAGTAGACAGAAGTTCCACAAGCTGAAGAGCGATGCAAAGTACTATGTGTGGGATGACCCCTATCTGTGGAAGTTTTGCAGTGACCAGGTTATTCGGAGGTGTGTACCCGATCATGAGACGGAGTCCATCCTGCATTTCTCACATGCCTCTCTAGTTGGAGGACACTTTGGACCTCAGAGGACAGCAAGGAAAGACCTGGATTCTGGATTTTATTGGCCCACAATTTTTAGGGATTCATATGAGGTATACAAGAGTTGTAAAGAATGTCAAATAACAGGCCCTGCAATCACTCGTAGGAGTGAGATGCCTCAGCAGCCAATGCTTTATTGTGAGGTCTTTGATGTGTGGGGGATGGACTTCATGGGTCCTTTCCCCCCTTCTTTTGGTTTTGTATATATTTTGTTGGCTGTAGATTATGTTTCAAAGTGGGTGGAAGCAATCCCCACTAGGACTAACGATGCTCAGATTGTTTCAAAATTTGTTAGGTCCAACATTTTTTGTAGGTTTGGCATACCCAAGGCAATCATCAGTGACCAGGGCACACATTTTTGCAACAGAACCTTGGAGGCCTTACTCAGAAAATATGGGGTTGTACATAGAGTGTCTACTGCTTACCATCCCCAAACCAATGGCCAGGCAGAAATATCAAACAGGGAGATTAAGCAAATCTTAGAGAAGATGGTGCAGCCAAACAGAAGGGAATGGAGCCGCCGTCTGGAAGACGCACTGTGGGCCCAGAGGACTGCTTTTAAGACACCTATAGATATGTCCCCCTTCCGGCTAGTTTTTGGCAAGGCATGCCACCTCCCGGTGGAAGTTGAGCATAGAGCATATTGGGCAGTAAAGTGTTGCAACTTGGACATGAAGAAATGCGGTGTTGAGAGAAAGATGCGATTGCAAGCAACTTGAGGAGCTTAGGCTTGAAGCTTATGAGAGCTCCAGGATGTATAAAGAGAGAACAAAACTTTTTCATGATAGAATGATTGTTAGGAAAGAATTTTTTGTGGGTCAGAAAGTCTTATTGTTTAATTCCCGCCTGAGATTGATGGCTGGGAAGCTTAGGTCTAAATGGGATGGCCCTTTTGTTGTGACTAATGTGTTTCCTTATGGTGCAGTGGAGATTCAAAGTACAGGTACCAACAAGACTTTCAAGGTTAACGGGCAAAGGTTGAAGCCGTTCCATGGTGTGGATCTTTGCTGACCTGCGGATGCTAATGTTGGGAGCTATCTTTGGATGCTCCACCCTACACTGATGCTTGATCAGGGAGTTTCTTTTCCTTTCCCTCACTCTGATTGTAAAGTCTGTTGTTGTTCATTGGGGACAATGCATGTTTTAAGTGTGGGGGAGGGAACTAGTTGTAGTTTTTCTTTTCTTTGAATAAAGTTTTCTTTTCTTTGAATAAAGCTCCTGAATAATTTGAGAAGCTCAGGAGCATTTGTGTGTTGAGTCTTTTGTTGGCAAGTTTGCTAGATTTTGATTGATGTTGCACAGATTGCTTGCATGATTGATATGTGATGATTCCCCCTAGGCTGAAAAATTTTTGATTTTGAAAAGTGATTCCCATGTGAAATTGAAAACTGAACTTTGGGATTTTGTTATGATGGCATGATGAATGATAAGTTTGGGGTGATAGGGAGCACACACTAGGGATAGTATCTCTTTCAAACAATTTGCATGAATGTCCAGGTGAGGTTTTGAGCCTCCAGCATGTTTTTAAACTGTGTGAAAATCACTCTCAAGTTGCACTTCCCTGGATTTGATTGAATCTCTTTTTGGTTTGCATGATTATATGTGTGTAGCAAATGATTTAGGCATTTTCCTTGTAAATAGCTACTTGGCCTGAATAAACCAATTCCTAATGCATGTTCCCTAGTTAGCCCTTTTGAGCCTATTAGCCTGTTAGTTCTTGATAACCTAATGTTATAAGCCCAAAAATCTGGAAACCCATGTTAACCCGATCTTAGGATTAGGAGAGCATGTAATCTTAGACTGGGTGCAAGAAACTAAGTTTGGCGTGGCTGCAAGGTGTAATATGTTGTTGGGATTAGAAAAAAAAAAAGAAAAAAAAAAGTTGGAGCCAAAGGCTTGTCAAAGAAAAAGTGTACAAATGTTTGTGAAAAAAAAAATACAAAAATACAAAAAATGCCAAGAAGAAATAAAAAGGGCTGTAGCCACCCAGAAGTGTAAAGGAAAAAATAAAGAAAGGAACTTGAGTGAATTTCAAAGTGTAAATATAGTTCATGCTCTCTTAGTTCCTAGGGTCTTCAGCTTAGTTCCTTTTGTATATCCTACCCTTAGCCAGGCCCCATTACAACCCATAAAAGACCTTATGATGTTGCTTGCATGTTTTCTGTGGGAGCCATTTTGAGATGAAAAGCAAATTTTTGGGAAGTGTACTTGAAAAGTGAAACTGAGTGCAAGTTGTTAGCCTGACATAAACTGAGTGAACAAATAATGCCCTTGTGAGGAGGCAGTTGTTTGGATTTGGTGATCTCCCTCTTGTGTGTGACTTAGATCCCCTGCTTAGATTTCTGATTGTTTTCATGATGAAACTCTCAAATGTTTAGAATAAATGAATGTGGGGATTGCTCTGTTTGAAAAGGGGGAAACAATGAAGAAAAACTGTTTTTGATGTATTGCTTGAATGTGTGCAATGTTGATTGAATCTTTTGAGCTTGCCAGGTCTTGAGTCTTTTTGATTTTTTTGAGTCTTAGTTTGCTTGGGGACAAGCAAAGTTTAAGTTTGGGGTATTTTGATAAGCCTATGACTCATCTAGTTTTATAGCTAGTATGACCAGGGTTTTGTGCAAATTATATCGTATTTTCACCCAAATTAGATTAGATTGTCCTCAAGCAAGGTTTTGAGTCTCTAGAGTAGTTTTAAGTTAATTTAGCTAGTTTTAAGTCAAAATAATACACTTATGGTTATTTCCTTACTTTCAGGTTAAGTAGAAGCTGAGAAAATAAAGAACAGGGGATTCGCCCCGTGAAGGACACGCTCGCCACGCGACCTCGAAGCCTGACTGTTCCAAGAAATTGCTAAGTCTCTGGTTCACCTCGCGAAGAAGGTCTCGCCCCGCGAGTCTTGCAAACCTGAAAAAGTCAGAGACGATCACGGCTCGCCCGTGTTGAAGGTCATGGCCGTGGCAGTTTTGAAGTTGAAGAGTTTCGCCTCGCGAGGATCCATTCGCCTCGCGAGTCTGGAAGTCAGAGAGCATCACGGTTAGGCCCTGATGGCCATAACGGGCGTAAGGAGAAAACTCTTCATATCCTCGCCTCGCGATCAACACTTCGCCTCGCGAGAATGCCAAAGGTTGCTGACTGTTCATGAAATTCGCCCCGCGAATGTGTGCTCGCCTCGCGAGCCATCCTGATTCTCGAATTTGTATAAAAGGCTGTTTCGAACATTTTGTAAAAACTTTTGCTTCTCCATTTTTCTGTTTTGCACTTTTCTCTGTGATTTCGTTTGTGTTATGGAGAACTAAATTCTTAGGATTAATCTATTGTAATTGATTTCCACGTACTTGAGGTTCTTGTATTTTCGTGTTTTATATGCTTTTCCCTCTTCAATACCATACTTTGTATTTCTGTTTGCTTAATTCGGGAGTATCTTTGTATTGTATTGATTTATTTCTGGTGATATCATGTTCCTATAATTAATCGCATCCGCTTAATTTGCGTGTGTACATTTCGTGTTCGCTTAGTTCACGAAGGGCTTAACCCCGTTTGCTTAATTCGGGAATAGGGACATGTATCCGTGGTAGTAGTTTACGCTTGTAAATTGCTACTACAATAGGGAGGGATAAGAATTTGCTTAGGGCTTGGAAATTGTATGAACCTATGATAGTGGGAAATCAAGAGCAATAGATTAATCTGTTTTTGACCATTTGATAACCTCCTTGAACTGCTTGTTTTCAATTGCACTGTTTTTAATATTTTGTTTGTTTCTTATTTGCAATCCAATCCAACCCCCCCCCCCCCCCCCTCCCCCCCACCCAAAAACTGATTTTTGTGAAAGGTAACATTTTCAGAGTCCTTGAGAGACGACATCCGAGTTGTCGCACTACACTACAGTTTTAAACCCGCTCGTCCTTTTTGGCGCGAGTGCGACAGCGCGACCACATGGGCCTTGAAAACTTGGGCTTGAATTTATTTTTGTGGGGCCCATCAAAAGGCTTAAAGCTTAAACATGACATAGGAAACTTATATGATTTCTAATGGCTTCATGAAATTTAATCCATGAACTAGGAATTTGGGCTTTATGGCCACGTCCACTAATGGTCTTGGAACAAAGATTCTGGCCCAATTCACTTAGAAAAACATAGGAACTAACTTAGGGACCAAAGTGTAATTAATTGAAAGTTCAGGGACTTAAGCATAAAATTTATAAATTTTCACTTTAACCTTGTAGAACCTTATAGACTTAAAAGTATGATTCCTACCCATGAATCATCTCAAAATTCTAAGATAACCTTTTTATCTGCTCTTGCAAGCTCCGAAATCCACTCTGCCGTTCACCCGATTACGTATTTTAGCAGTAAAAACGTATATTATTTCATTTTTTATGAAATAATTCTAAAAATACACACTTGTAGGAAATAAAATAAAAATCTTAAGTCTTTTGTTCACGAATTAAAATTAGGTCTTTTGAGCAGTATAAATATACTGTCAGTGAAAATAGCGGGCCGGGATTCGCCCGTCGTTTCAACCTAAATTTTAATCGTAGCTTCCTACATTCAAGTAGGATTGAGTGATGAACTCCGTTTGTTTAAAATAATTTTCTAATACTCATATAAATATATACAAATAATCGTCCGCATTTCGATTATTTTGAAACAGTGAAAATCGGGGTGTTACAATATATCTGTAAGGGTGAGATACCGACAAATGGATATATCACACAACAACCATATACATGATAAATACATCACCGCAGTATATTAACATTTAATTATTATTCAGAGATAAAATGACAAGTGTTATATCAGTGGGTCTCATACCCGAACAATCAGTTTTATAAAGAGAATGCATGACACTTATAAATCATATAAGGTTGTCCATTTAGGCACAACGATACACGTACACCGTCTCATTGTCCATTTTAAGAACAACGATAATACACCCTCACATGATACCTTTCCTGTTAAGGTCTCACTTTAAAACCACGTCGGGCACGTCTGCCGTAAATGCAAATGTAAAACATTTAGTTCTCGATGTTTTCTTTGTGTTCGTTTTCATTCGTTGTCGAAGCTCAAAGGCTAGCGACTATTCATAAATTTCATCATTTTGAAATTATCAACATCAACACGGGACACGCAGTCCGAGTGCTCAATCACAACACCTTATGTGACATCCCAGTTTTTCACATTTACGTTTAATTATTTTATTGAAATAATTTATTATCCGGATGTTATTTTTGTTTATTTTTATGTGGTTTAGTTTGAGTATTTTTATTTACTCATTTAAAATTATTTTAGTGGGTACGTTAGCACTGTGTTACTGTAGTGTATACACACTTACATGGCAATAATGTTATGCTATTGTCACTATTATTCCGTGTTTAGAAAAATATTTTAAATAATATGATTCAAAGGAATTTATTTTCAGATGTTACTTTATTTAATTTTAGATTTGAAAATGAATTAGTTTAGTGTTAACTGGAGATTATTTTGGATCACTGATTTTCTTGATTGATAAATTCAACTTTCAACCTTTACTCTAATTTGAATTTTTAAATTATATATTTGTCACTCATTGTTTTTAGATCTAAGGGTCAATATTATTTCTTTTTTTTTTCTAAACTCAATTTCAACCACACATTCTACCTACTCTTAACTAAAATAAAAAGAAAATGAAAAAAAAGATCCATTTTCTCTTCTCAATCTCGCATACGGGACAGCACCCTTCCCCCACTTCTTTCTTTATTTTCTTCTCCCTTCATGTTCAGACCAAAAATCATCTTTCTCGTCTCCTGCTTGCCACCTTTGCCTAATCACCCTTAGCCGCCGCCTGAGCTCCGTAAGACCGCCGCCGGAGCTACGACTTTGTTCCCCCGCCGTGGTTGAGATTTCAGCCACCATGTGAGCCATCGTGGAGCACTGTCTACCACCGCATGGAGTGGAGAGGATGACAACCTTGCTTTCTGTCAGGTTGGTGAGCCGTTGCGAAGCCGTCTCCATCATGGTTGCTTCTGGATGGTTGATGCTGCCGTTGCGCCGCTGTCGTCGCCACCACCTTTAGCCACCACGTCTCCTTCTTCCTTATGGGGTCCATGTGAAAACCCATCTTTCTGGTCAGGAACCGTGGTATCCACCATCGTGCGGCCGCCGTCCTCAGCGACTACCACCGCACCGGAAACTCCAGCAACCACCACGTCCCACCTCTTCTTCTTCTTCCTTGGGTAAGTGTTTACCCCTAATTTCTTCTAGTTTCAAAAAGCCCCAAATCAGTTTTCAAACCCTAAACCCTAGGTTTTGAATTCAGAGTTTAATTTTGAAATTAAACCATGTTTTGTGTAATTAGGACTATGAATTAGTGTTATCCTAAACTAATTTTTATCATTGTTTGGGTAGATTGATTATCCCCAATTTGTATCATGAACCCTAAAGCCCAAAATCTGATTTTACTTGAAATTAGTTTCTAATTATGAAATTAATTATGTCTTTATGAAATTGAGGCTGTTAATTAATGATTTCTAAAGTTAATTTCATGATTCTTTGATCAAAGCTCATTTTCCCCAATTTTGATAATGATCGTCTTACTTTTCCCAAATCTGATTTTTATTGAAATTGATTCTATTTTGTGAAATTAAGAATTTAAATCAACTTAGAGTGAGCTTTTGATGATGAGTAGCAAATTGTTTGAATTGTCTGCAGTTGTTGAAAATGCTTGGACTCCCTCTGCGGGATGTTAAAGTGGTTGTGTTTTCTTGGGAAGCAGGTTTCAAATGTTTGGGAGTTGACCAGAGCTGTTTAGAGAAGCCCGGAACCTCACGACTTCCCTCCGAGGAAGCGGACTGTTGAAAAACCAAGGAAATGATCATCTCTTGTCTACAAGAGGTGGGGGGGGGGGGGGGGGGAACCACATCACACCATATTGGTGGATGTGAAGATGGCTTTAAATTGTCTAGTGTTGGAAATCCTATACCAAGGGTTATCCTCCGTATATTTATCTCTTTGTATGAGTGTGGTTGTAATATTTGTTTATGGCTTGGTTATGTACTAGATATGGTTGTGTTGAGGAATTTGTTTGTGGTTTGAATTGATGCCCATTAACATGTTGATTGGTTGGAAAATGATTTCTAACATGTTGAAAACCATCACTTTGATCATTGGATCAAAGTGAGGATTTAATACTTGGCTATTGCAAGTAACTTGATTATTGTGATTATTCGATATAACTTGATATATTGATGCATATGGATAATTGTGAGATTGTTTGGTGAAGTGTAACCTTCACTTTGGTTGTGAAAGGCTTTTGGGCCAAATGTGAATGGAAATGGGAGTTTAACTCTAATCCTTGAGCGAGTAAATGAATGTTAAATCCATAAAGGAAAAAGGATTTTGAACAATTATTTCAGAACCTTGATTTTTGATTAAGGTTTTAGAAATGGATTGAGAACTATTTTAATTGTACGTTATGTTTTGGATTACCCAAGTGATACTTTAGAAACCGAAGAAATAAGTGTTTTAAGCAAAAATGGAAATAAGAAGAAAGTGTTATTTATCCAAAACTGTTTTTACAGTATTTAAAATCGTCTTAAAGTGTTCAGCTGATTCCAAAGTGACTTGGATTAAATTGTGATTCACTTACACCATCCCCAAGTATGATTATATTATATGGTTTTCTCTTTCCAGAACTTGTGTAGAAATCAATTAGAAGTTCCCTGCTTGTGCCTTCATCATCTTTTTCAAATACTTTCCTAAACAAATTATCAACCATCTCAACCTTAGGAGACTTTGATAATTGTTTAGGTCATAAAGAAATAAAACCTTGTTTCAAGTGGTAATGAAACTGACTTTTCAAAGAGTTTATAAAAAGGGATTTCCCAACTTTCAAACTTAGATGCTTATTTTTGAAAATTTAGGGGTTTCGGTCCTAAATCAAGTAAAAAGGGGAATATTGTCTTTCAATAATTTTACGGAATTTGAAATACTGTTTTGAAGGATTTGATATCAATATACCTATGAGACAATATTACTTCCAAAATGATTTGGTTTTAGACAAAAGGTTTGGTTTTAAGCCAAAGAGGATTTTAGTCTTCAAAGACTAGTATTTACATTAAAGAGAAAAACCTAAGTCATAGAGGACTTAGTGAAAATATGAACTTAATGGTTTATGACTTATGAGGATGCAAGACCATTTGTCATAAAGTATGGATAATTTAATATCCATCCCTCCATAAGATTTAATGGACCAAGAGTTATTTGTTTTCTTGGAAGCCAAGAGAAAGGCTCCATTAGAAAAGTGTAAAGAAATAAACGATTGGACTGTCGATCCAATTTCATAATGTGTTAGGACTTGTAAGTAAGTGCCTTAAAACATATTTACACAAACATGACAAGTCTGTTTGAGAACTGTAGATCAGTGAAGGACCGATGAGTTGTACTCGAGAATATCGTTCGTCAGAGATTGACATCAAATGGATAGACCAATTGGACGTATTCCGGCAATTTTGCCCAGATACATAGTTGATACTATGTTCAGTGAGGCCGTTGTGCCCAAGAAGCCGATTTCCGGTTCTAGAGGTTTCATAAAGAGCCTGATGTGTTACAGGGAGTTCGAGATCACATGTGATTATGATTGTACGTATCTAAAGATTTAGGCCTTGTGTGCATAACACGATAGCCGCAATGGTGCTTGAGATTTAAGCCTTGTGTGCGTAACACGATAGCCACAATGGTGCCTGAGGTGGGTGGATGTGAAACCTATACTGACCATTTCCTTTCTAAAATGTCAAATTAGCTCCGAAGCTAGGGTCAGATCTTCCGTGAGACTGTGTAGGAATGGGACTATGCAGTTTCAACCAGTTATCTCTATTCTCGAGTCTATGTGAACTAACAGTGTCCAGTCATGCTTGATGAGATTATGGTCACACTGATTGGTGTATTGTTGACTATATGTGCACGTGTTATTTGTTCCTTGTATATACTTGATTGTTTGACTGAAATGTATGTTTACATGGATATGAATGTATGCTATTTGGAGTCGTGCTATTTTCATATCTACCATATGTTGTGATGTTTGGGAATCTCACCTCCTTATTTTATATTGCCCATGCCGTCTGGCTATGTGCCTTCTGTGTTATTCTGAGAAGACTGAGATGTCGCTCGGATGATTCATCATAGAGGTTGAGGTTCGAGCTTGCAAATGATAGATTGGAGTTTCTAGTTGACGTCTTTCAGCTTTTAGATGGTTCAAGTTGATGGTCTTTGTGTTTTTCTGTCATGCCTGACCTTTCTTCTCTTGAGACAGGCATGATTGTCGTTGGTCTGTTGGCTATGACTTTTCTCTTGGTTAGGGAAATGGCTTAGTCTGAGAGCTAATTTTGTAATGGCTCTAGTGATGTCTTTTGTGACGATGTCAGTAGTGGACTCAAATAGAGTTTCCCCTAGATCTCGTCAGCTGGGTTTGTTCTTCTCACGATGTACGAGAGATGGTGGTCTTTTATATTTTGGTTTGGCCAGCTTGGGATGTCTGGGAGTTAATGTTACTGTTTATGGAGCTGCGACTCCAAGTATCTTATATTTTAGGAGCTGCGTCTCCATAGCTTTATGTTGGGTCTGTGTATCTTTATGTTTTCAGTTTATGAGTCGGGTTGGGTATTGTGTAAATAATTTTCGAACTTACAACCTTAATCATGATTAGTAAATGTTTTAGTGCACTGTTATCTTCTGAGCAACCTGGACTGTATTATGTAAATATTTGATGAGGTTGGATGTTTTATTGCTTACCTTGAGAAAAGAGAAAAATATTTGATGTTATAAAATGTTTTATCAGGTATTCTGACTTCATTCAAACTCCGTTTTTCAAAGGGGACATTTCGAAATGTTTTCTTTCAAACTTTAAGAATTCTTACCTTGATCCATTCCATTGATCTTCAAAGAAAAAAAAATACCACATTTTATTACAGGAATTTAATTAACCCAATTTTCGACCTTAAAATGTCACAGAAAATGTAGCACCCGAGAAGGGTGTTACATTAGGTGGTATGAGAGCTGGCCGAGTCTTTTGGGCTTGGGGTATAGGCATGTCGTCGTTTGTGCTGTGTTTTCTCTGATTGTTTGTTGTGTTGTCATGTGTTCTTGGTTTTCTGAAGAACCAATGTTTGAAAGGATGACGACCTTGGTCTATCCTTGTCGGTGTTTCTGTTTTCTTGACGTTGTTCTGAAGGAAGACAACGATGTTTGCTATTCTCTTCATTATTGTTTCTATGGAGGAATGATAGTGGATAGAATTTTGATGCCTAGTTTGCTTTAATTTATGTCATCCTTAACCTCGGTAAGGATTGACTGCCTTTTTGGTTGAAGCGGAGAACAGAACCGTTTCTAAAGAATTTTTCAGGATATTCTTCTGAACGAGTTCTTTTCTTGCAAATTTTAAGGTGTGTCGGAGAATGGAGTTTTACGATTATGCCTTGACGAAATGTTTGTTAGAATATGTTAGCTGTTTTGAGTTCCATCAGCTATTGTTTGTAAAGCTGTCGAGGGAATAGCCGCCTCGTCAGTGAACTCAAAAGAAGAGTGGCAAGGAAACTAGTGACGTTAGTGTACTTTCAAAGCTGTCTGAGACGTGGGAAAATATACCATAGAGAGTAAGCTTTCGACTATACTGTTTGGTTCGAACACGAATAATTTTTAATCCCTGTGAATGTTTGAGATATTCTCATCACTCTTTCTTTATTACTTATTTCTTTGTTGCGATCTTGCCTCGAGTTGATTTGATTTCGAACATTTTACCTCATATTGGTTATGCTTCAGGCAAACTAATCAAGATTTGTATTCTTCCGTCATTATTGATATAATGATTTTTTTCAATCGTTGACTAAGTAACACTTGTTGGTTAAATCAGTTTGAATTCTTCGTTGTTGTGGAGAATTGATTTTTTTGAACTTGATCATTTGCCTTTTTCCGTAAATGAATGCAGCTGAGAAATGGAGTGATCTCTTTTAGATCACATCATGTTAGCCTTGGGCAACGGTTAGAAATTTCCCTTGTGGATGAAAACTTTGGAAATTCATTTCATCTTTGGTGCCAAGTGTATCGGAGTTACCTCGAGTGAGGGAACTTTGGACTCCCTCTCTGGGATGTTAAAGTGGTTGTGTTTGCTTGGGGAAGCAGGTTTCACATGTTTCGGGAGTTGACCAGAGCTGTTTAAAGGAAGCGGAACCTCACGGCTTCGCTCCGAGGGAAGCGGTGTTGAAAAACCAAGGAAATGATCATCTCTTGTCTACAAGAGGTAAGGGGGGAGTGAACGACATCACACCATATTGGTGGATGTGAAGATGGCTTTAAATTGTCTAGTGTTGGAAATCCTATACCAAGGGCTATTCTCCGTATATTTATCTCTTTGTATGAGTGTGGTTGTAATATTTGTTTATGGCTTGGTTATGTGCTAGATATGGTTGTGTTGAGGAATTTGTTTGTTGTTTGAATTGATGCCCATTCACATGTTGATTGGTTGGAAAATGATTTCTAACATGTTGAAAACCATCACTTTGATCATTGGATCAAAGTGAGGATTTAATACTTGGCTATTGCAAATAACTTGATTATTGTGATTATTCGATATAACTTGATATATTGATGCGTATGGATAATTGTGAGATTGTTTGGTGAAGTGTAACCTTCACTTTGTTGTGATTCGCTTTTGGGGCAAATGTGAATGGAAATGGGAGTTTAACTCCAATCCTTGAAACTTAAGCGATTTTAACATCCTTAAGCGAGAAAATGAATGTTAAATCCATAAAGGAGAAAGAATTTTGAACAATTATTTCGGAACCTTGATTTTTGATTATGGTTTTAGAAATGGATTGAGAACTGTTTTAATTGTACTTATGTTTTGGATTACCCAAGTGATACCTTAGAAACCGAAGAAATAAGTGTTTTAAGCAAAAATGGAAATAAGAAGAAAGTGTTATTTTTTCCAAAACTGTTTTTACAGTATTTAAAATCGTCTTAAAGTGTTCAGCTGATTCCAAAGTGACTTGGATTAAATTGTGATTCACTTACACCATCCCTAAATATGATTATATTATATGGTTTTCTCTTTCCAGAACTTGTGTAGAAATCAATTAGAAGTTCCCTGATTGTGCCTTCATCATCTTTTTCAAATACTTTCCTAAACAAATTATCAACCATCTCAACCTTAGGATACTTTGATAATTATTTAGGTCATAAAGAAATAAAACCATGTTTCAAGAGGTAATGAAACTGAGTTTTCAAAGAGTTTATAAAAAGGGATTTCCCAACTTTCAAACTTAGATGCTTATTTTTGAAAATTTAGGGGTTTCGGTCCTAAATCAAGTAAAAAGGGGAATATTGTCTTTCAATAATTTTACGGAATTTGAAATACTGTTTTGAAGGATTTGATATCAATATACCTATGAGACAATATTACTTCCGAAATGATTTGGTTTTAGACAAAAGGTTTGGTTTTAAGCCAAAGAGGATTTTTTAGTCTTCAAAGACTAGTATTTACATTAAAGAGAAAAATCTAAGTCATAGAGGACTTAGTCAAAATATGAACTTAATGATTTATGACTTATGAGGAAGCAAGACCATTTGTCATAAAGTATGGATAATTTAATATCCATCCCTCCATAATATTTAATGGACCAAGAGTTATTTGTTTTCTTGGAAGCCAAGAGAGAGGCTCCATTAGAAAAGTGTACAGACATAAACGATTGGACTGTCAATCCAATTTCATAATGTGTTAGGACTTGTAAGTAAGTACGTTAAAACATCTTTACACAAACATGACAAGTCTATTTGAGAACTGTAGATCAGTGAAGGGCCGATGAGTTGTACCCGAGAATATCGTCGGTCAGAGATTGACATCAAATGGATTCTGGTGGAATCACGGGGTTATCCGACGGATAGACCAATTGGATGTATTCCGACAATTTTGCCTAGATACATAGTTGATACTATGTTCGGTGAGGCCGTTGTGCCCAAGAAGCCGATTTCCGGTTGTAGAGGTTTCATAAAGAGCCTGATGTGTTACAGGGAGTTCGAGATCACATGTGGTTATGATTGTACGTATGTTAGGATTTAGGCCTTGTGTGTGTAACACGATAGCCAGAATGGTGCCTAAGATTTAAGCCTTGTGTGCGTAACACGATAGCCACAATGGTGCCTGAGGTGGGCGGATGTGAAACCTATACTGACCATTTCCTTTCTAAAATGTCAAATTAGCTCTGAAGCTAGGGTCAGATCTTCCGTGAGGCTGTGTAGGAATGGGACTATGCAGTTTCAATCAGTTATCTCTATTCTCGAGTCTATGTGAACTAACAGTGTCCAGTCATGCTTGATGAGATTATGGTCACACTGATTTGTGTATTGTTGACTATATGTGCACGTGTTATTTGTTCCTTGTATATACTTTATTGTTTGACTGAAATGTATGTTTACATGGATATGGATGTATGCTATTTGGATTCCTGCTATTTTCATATCTGCCATATGCTGTGATGTTTGGGAATCTCACCTCCTTATTTTATATTGCCCATGTCGTCTGGCTATGTGCCTTCTGTGTTCTTCTGAGAAGACTGAGATGTCGCTCGGCTGATTCATCATAGAGGTTGAGGTTCGAGGTTGTAAACGATAGATTGGAGTTTCTAGTGGACGTCTTTCAACTTTTAGATGGTTCAAGTCGTTGGTCTGTTGGCTATGACTTTTCTCTTGGTTAGGGAAATGGCTTAGTCTGAGAGCTACTTTTGTAATGGCTCTAGTGATGTCTTTTGTGACGATGTCAGTAGTGGACTCAAATAGAGTTTCCGCTAGATCTCATCAGCTGGGTTTGTTCTTCTCACGATGTACGAGAGATAATGGTCTTTTATATTTTGGTTTGGCCAGCTTGGGATGTCTGGGAGTTAATGTTACTGTTTATGGAGCTGCGACTCCAAGTATCTTATATTTTAGGAGCTACGTCTCCATAGCTTTATGTTCGGTCTGTGTATCTTTATGTTTTCAGTTTATGAGTCGGGTTGGGTATTGTGTAAATAATTTTCGAACTTACAACCTTAATCATGATTAGTAAATGTTTTAGTGCACTGTTATCTTCTGAGTAACCTGGACTGTATTATGTAAATATTTGATGAAGTTGGATGTTTTATTGCTTACCTTGAGAAAAGAGAAAAATATTTGATGTTATAAAATATTTTATCAGGTATGCTGACTTCATCCAAACTCCGTTTTTCAAAGAGGACATTTCGAAACGTTTTCTTTCAAACTTTGAGAATTCTTACCTTGATCCATTGCATTGATCTTCAAAGAAAAAAATATTTATCGCATTTTATTACAGGAATTTAATTAACCCACTTTTTGGCCTTAAAATGTCACAGAAAATGTAGCACCCGAGAAGGGTGTTACACCTTAGACCGATGCAGCAGTCCTAGGCTTGTGGTAGTAGAAAACAACATTCACCTTTAACAATGTTCATCACAACGTGGTTAGGACACACAGTCCACAACTACGTGATTTGGACACACAGTCCACAACAACGTGACACGGATCAAGGATCAACGTGCATATTACAAAATACTAGAAGCGACGTCTTGCGAACTACCTTCACTCAAAACCCAAATTCCTGACTGGATCAAAAATCAGAACCAAGTCCCTTTGAGGATAATCTTTCCAGATTTATTCTCTGAAACAAGACACGACCCACTCCCTTTAGCCACCTTACCTCCATACCACCTCTCATCCAGAACCATTCCTTTCTCTGTCACAGATGAGTCTTGCTCAAATTTTCTCAGCAGCAAAGACTTGGATGTCATTGCTTTTCTTGAAGCTAAAAGGCAGCTTGTTAAGCTTGCCAGAAAACAAAAGCCAGTAAACAAATGGCTCTTCAGTCCTCACATTTTCATGAGACCCTCTACCGAGCTCCAAGTGATGCCTGACTCAATAACCCTGAAGGGAAAGCAAAAAATAATTAATTTACCTGGAGAACAACAATTTTGTCTGATTAAGCTCAAAGACAACAAATGCAAATTCAGATTGAGGTTGTTCGCTACTGAGACTCCTCACAAGTTTCTAAAGGTCAGAGACATCTACTGGAGATGTGACTCTAGCTCTGGAATGTCTGAAAAGAGAAGAAAACATTCCAATCAGAGGTAGACAAGCCTATGCTCTCTATCCCTTTTCACCCTCCATCTATACCTTACCTCCCTTCTTTATGGTTTTTCCCTTCTTTCTTCGGAACTTTCCCGAATCTACCCCTGTTAATCATATCAATCTCATTAGGAGATCTTATGAATTCCTCCTTTCCGTTTTAGACTCACCTCTTCATCATTAGCTTATTCATTCTTTTTTAGAAGAGTTTTACCCCAATAATGACTTTGTCACCACTCTTTCAACAAATGTCTTTCTTGACCCTCATCCCGGGGACCACATTTCTGTTGAAGAGTTACCTCCTACCCCTCTTCCTAGTCCACCTCTTTCTTCTGCTTCTTCAACTACATTGGCCACATCTGACTCCACTGCTCCAGTAGTTGCTTATGACCCCGCTACTCATCAAAGGTTGGATGAAATGGCATCAAGCCTACACACTTGTCATTCGAGAGACAAAATGAAGCCATTCATCCAAACCTTCCACATCACAAGCATCTCACTTCTCTCGATATTCTTCTCGGTGAGGATATCAATGACTTTGCATATTTTAACAATCCCACTCCTACTCCACCTTCACTCAAAACCCAAATTCTCGATTGGATCAAAATCAGAACCAAGACCCTTTCAGGATAATCTTTCCAGATTTATTCTCTGAAACAAGGCACAACCCACTCCCTTTAGCCACCTTACCTCCATACCACCTCTCATCCAGAACCATTCCTTTCTCTGTCACAGATGAGTCTTGCTCAAATTTTCTCAGCAGCAAAGACTTGGATGTCATTGCTTTTCTTGAAGCTGAAAGGCAGCTTGTTAAGCTTGCCAGAAAACAAAAGCCAGTAACCAAATGGCTCTTCAGTCCTCACATTTTCATGAGACCCTCTACTGAGCTCAAAGTGATGCCTGACTCAATAACCCTGAAGGGAAAGCCAAAAATCATTAATTTACCTGGAGAACAACAATTTTGTCTGATCAAGCTCAAAGACAACAAATGCAAATTCAGACTGAGGCTATTCACTACTGAGACTCATCATAAGTTTCTAAATGTCAGAGACATCTACTGGAGATGTGACTCTAGCTCTGGAATGTCTGAAAAGAGAAGAAAACATTCCAATCAGAGGTAGACAAGCCTATGCTCTATATCCCTTTTCACCCTCCATCTATACATTACCTCCCTTCTTTAAGGTTTTTCCCTTCTTTCTTCTGAACTTTCCTGAATCTACCCCTATTTATCATATCAATCTCATTAGGAGATCTTATGAATTCCTCCTTTCAGTTTTAGACTCACCTCTTCATCATGAGCTTATTCATGCTTTTTTAGAAGAGTTTTACCCCAATAATGACTTTGTCACCACTCTTTCAACAAATGTCTTTCTTGACCCTCATCCCGAGGACCACATTTCTATTGAAGAGTTACCTCCTACCCCTCCTCCTAGTCCACCTCGTTCTTCTGGTTCTGCAACTACATTGGCCACATCTGATTCCACTGCTCCAATAGTTGCTTATGACCTTGCTACTCATCAAAGGTTGGATAAAATGGCATCAAGCCTACAGACTGTCATTCAAAGACAAAATTTAGCCATTGCCCAACAAAATGCATTTTAAGCCCAGATGCTGGCTCAACAGGAAGCAATGCGGGGAATGATGGAAGCTTTCCTTAAAAGCCAAGGAGGACCTAGCTCTTAGCATTCAGGACTTAGTCTTTTTAAGTCATGCAATGTACTGGTCTGTGATGTTCAATAATTGCACTTATCTTTGATTATATGAAATGAATTGAAGTTTTACTATACCTTTTGGCTTTCTGTTTCAATCTCTTTGCCTTTCTTTATTTTTTGATTGATGCCAAAAGGGAGAGGAAAATATCGAGAAATTGAAAATATAGAGAAATTATTGCTCTGTCTTTGTCCAATCTATATGTATTCTAAAAAGTTTAAGTTATGCTCTGATATAGTCTGCTCTGGTATCTTCTTTTATCCGATGGACAAATTTAGGGGAAGCATTAAAAATTATATCTTCTGAAATTTCTCTTATTGCTTTTTGATGTTCAATAAAATCAGAAAAATTATTTGTCATCATCAAAAAGGGGTAGAATGTTGAGACCTCACAAGTCTGAAACACATTCAATGTGTAAATTCTCTAAGTTTTGATGATTCCAAATAGATTAAGTATGGTAATATTGAACCATATGAAATTACTGACAAATCTGATAAGTGTGCACGAAAATAGACTTAAAGACAACTCGTCTGATTTTTGACTCGTATGCTTTTTGGTCAAGCTCGATTTTTAGATTTGTCTGAAAATCACTCGTCTGATATTTAGTCAAATACCAAGGCTACGCCAAGTCAAGATCTGAACATGCTTGATGATGTGGCAAGACTCAGTGGATCACCCGTCTGACTTTGGAATACGCTAGCACCCGTCTAGTTTTTGAACTGCTTGAGAACTCGTCTGATTTCTGATTGCCTCTCACCCGTCTAATTTTTTCAACTCTGCTATGATGTCAATTTGTCAGAAATGAAGTCCAAGTCATCTTATTAAAATTAAATGCTTTCCTTAAGGATCTCGAAGACCTCTGGACAATAGCTCAAAGGACAAAGGTTAAAAAACATTGTTTCAAGGTTTTAAGTAATAAACACGCAACCTCTGTACCACTGCAGTAATCTTTTAGCTGTTTTTAGTACAAAGTAAAAGTGCTTTCTGGAAAGTGAACTGACTGTTGCACTGAAAAAGGAAAGCTCTCTGCTTCAAGAACAAGAAGCCCGCTGCTGCATACTCTGAAAACAACAGCTGATTCAAAATAAAGTGTACCCTTGGACAACCTTGTCAAAGCTCAACGTTCCCAAGCATTTAATGTTTATACAGAACGACTCTTTGGCATTAATGATGTCTCAGAAGCTCGAATCAAAAGAACACATTTTTTGAAGCTGTGTCTAAACGGATCTCCTGCTTGAAGCCTTTAAATAGATCAAACAATGAAGATGAAGACAAGAAGTTGAATATCATTAAGAACACTGCGCAGAAGCATTTACTCTCTTCATTAACTTCTTCATTCTTTCATTGAATATACTTTCAATCGTTTGATATTAATTTGCAGTCTTTCATACCTTATATTTATTTCACTCTCCGAGTGTGATCTTAAAGACTTGCAAGTTGTATTAATTACACAAAACCTTTATATTCCTTATAGAGTTGAGCCTGAAGAGGCTAGGTGATAAGCCTCTAGCTTATCTAGTTTTATAACTAGTAAGGCCATTGTTTTTGTGCTAATGTTCGAGTTTAATCTCGTTTTCGCCCAAATTTGGCTTTAATTGTCCTCGAGCAACATTTTGAGTCTCTCAAGTAGTTTTTAGGATATTTTAGTTAATTTTGAGTCAAATAAAATATTTAATGCTATTCTTTATTTTCAGGTTAAAAGTGAAGCTCAAGGGAACTTGGAAAATTGAAGAAAACAATAAAAAGGGAAAGTTCAAGGTCTCGCCCCGCGAGAGCAGCACTCGCCACGCTAGCCAGAGCTGATGCTGAGCAAGGAATTGGGATCTTTCAGGCTCGCCCCGCGAGCCAGACACAGGAAATCTGAGAGCGTTCTGTCTCGCCCCGCGAGACAATCTTCGCCTCACGAATATTAGAATCTGCTTGCAGCCAGATTCACGTGAAGTAAATGGTGCAGGAGCCCACATGATAGTTTTGAGTCCAAATCAAATTGGATTTGGATTATTATGATTATAAGATAATTTAATTGGCATTGAGATAATATATTGGATCCAAATCAATTTGAATTTGGATAATAATTGCCTATCACAACAATAAAGGATATGATAAGATTTGGCGATTAATTTGGAAAATTGAAGCCATTAAAGAATTTTCTTTGTCAATTGTTGCTTGGTCAATATGAATTCAATGTGCTAAAGACTCACATGATCACCTTGTGATTACAATCATCACATAATAAAGTTCAATTGCAAATTGGAGAATAAATTGCTCCATGGACTAGTGCAGCATGTGAAGATTTGGAACCAAATCACTTTTGTGATTGCAAGATCAAGTGAATTGAAATTTGCAACCATAGTCAGCGTGAAATCAAAAGTGTACCATGATGGATTCAATTGGAACTTATTTGTCAATTAGCAATATTGAGAAAAGGACCCACACAAAAAGAATTGGAGGCTAATTGAATTAGGGATGTTGTACTATATATAGACAGGGGGGAACGCAAGTCAGAGTGCCGCAAGGAACGCAAGTCAGCAAGTGCCAAACGCAACAGTCACAGCAGCACCGCAGGAGCAACACAGGGATGGAGTTTTGCGTAGTTATTTTTGTTCTTATTCTTTCTTTTCTTATGAGTAGTAGCTAAATATCTTTTTCTAGGGTGACGATGTAACTGCGTCATGATGGTTTGGTGATTTTATTTCAGTTTTCTTAATTTCTTCTTCTCTTTCATTTGTGTTTTATTCTCTATTCTTAATGCTTCTAATTGTTTGATCACCAATTAGATGATAGGCTAATCATAATGAGACCGAGAGGAGATTTATGTGTCAAGGGTATTGAGATAAAACCATAGGGCTAATACGGATAGAGATATACCGTAGGAGCTTTATGCAACTTCAAAGGAGAATCATAGAACTTAATGAATTTCTTGATAAATAATCATCATAGAGATATAGTTGATTAGGGATTAAGCGATGTGTTATAGCGTACTCGGGAGAGACATTAGAATAAATTAAGATTCTTGGTTGACATTAGAAGTTGAATAGAAATTAGGAAGAATTGATATAATTGAATCAAACCAATTGGAATAAGTATTTCTTGTCTATGAGGGATGCGTATTCACAGCGTTGGTAAAATTGGATCCCTAGGATATTCTTTTTAATTGTTTGTTCCTTGTTTAGTTTTGATTTTTAGTTAATTAATTCAAAAATCCAAAAAATATTTATTTTAGTTTCTTTTTATAATTTTTATCTTAATTAAAATCCTCAATTTCCTTTGGTTTAAATAATTGTTAAATTTGTGAAGTGGTACTTGGTCACCCAATCCCTGAGTTCGATACTCGGTTTCTCACCGTTTTATTATTACTTGCTTCAATCCGGTATACTTGTCGGAGCCCATCACTAGGTGAGCAAATAATACTTGTTTGAGTGTTGATCCTGAAGAGGCTAGGTGTGAAAAGAATACTTGTATTGTAAATTACTCAATTTTAGTAGAAACATGGTGCTGCCAAGAAACTGAATGTAGCCCTTTGGATTTTGGGGTTAACCAGTATAAATCTCTTAGTGATATCTCTCTTTCCTTATCCCTTACTTTTGTTAAGTATCTTTTGTTTTTAAGTTTTTTAACCTGGGGAGTTAAGCTGCAAATACCAATCCTTGTTTTACCCTTCTATGCCTTGTTTGAATATTAGACGATTCACTCGTCTAATTTTCTCTTACCTAAGTACAGCTTGTTGTTCATACGAAAATCCTTATTAAAGTAACCGAAAAAGTTGGTAACCACAATCCAACCCCCCTGTTGTGTTAACTTTGGTTATTTCATCTATTTCTATTAATTCCTTAATTATCCGTTTTTGTTCTTCTTTACAAAAAGCTAATTGCACTCTTCGTTGCATTTGTTTTAGATAAAGTTCTTCTTGTCAGTGTTGATGCTTTAACTTATTAATTATTATTTGTTTACAGTCTTTTGGTAATTTTATAGCTAATTTACTTAATATTTCTTTATCCATTATTCTGAATACCAGTATTCATCATTAGAATATCTTTTTTCTTCAATTAATTCCATTTCTTCTAAATATTCAAATTCAAATTCAATATCTAGCCAGTGTAAATAGTATTCTTCTTGCCAGAATTGTTCTTTTATATTTTTTTATTATAATTTGCTTACAATCAACTGGAAGGTTAAATTGTAATATACTTATTATTTCTTTATATGTTTGTTCATCTAAGTTCATTTTTCTTTTATTCACTATCTTCAAAAGGTGGTGCTTCAATTCTGAAGTGATTAGAAGAGGAACTTGAAGCCTCAAGATCCAAATTCTTTATACATTCTATTATATTTTTTATTCCTTTTCTATATTGTATATTTATTTTTCTTTCTTTGTTTTCTAAATCAATTAGTTCCTTTTATTTTCTTATTAGATGTTTTTCAATTAATTTTCTATTTCTATTTTCTGGATCTCTTTCTAGATAGTAATCTAGAGCTCCAGTAAAGTCTCCAATATCTATTTGGGCTCTATCTTCCCTTAGGTAAAATTCTTCCATGAATTGTTTTATTTCTTCTCTTTGTTTTAATTATTCATATTTTATATCTATTTTATCTTTTCTTAGGTAAAACTCTTTCATAAATTGTCTTAATTCTTCTCCTTTGTTCATATTTTATTTTTTACACATAGGGTCAGTTCTTTTACTTGATTAGATAATTTTATGATATCGTTTTCTTCATTAGATCTTTTTTGTTCTGGGAGACTATTTGGTCTTGGAATTAATTCTATTTCAAGAATTCTTGGTCTGCTTATAAAAGTTCCTAATTCTGTTATTTCATTTTTCTTTGGATAATATATTTTTCCTATATCTTCAAATAATCTCGGAATGTCTATTCTATCATTATTTCTGAAGGTAATACTATGATGTGAGTTGGTTAATGTATAGTTTACACAGTATGTAATTGAAAATATTTTATCTCCAGGTTTCATTAGAGTTTCTCTTAAAAATTTGTGTTCAAGAGTTAATGCTTGGTTTAGTCTTTGAGTATTTAATGGAATTCCTATAGCCATGTAGCCATTATGCCTTTCTTCTTTTTTGAAGAATTTCTTTTTATCCTTTAGCTCAGGGCAATCAGCTTTGAAATGACCAGGTTTCTTGCATTCAAAGCACAAGGGTGGACCTTTTGGCTTGGAGTCTGACTTCTCCTTGGAAAACTTTTTGTTGAGTTACTTCCTTCTGAAACCACCTTTCTTTCTCCACATATGTTGAATCTTCCTGGAGATAAAGGATAATTCATCCTCATCTGATTCTTCATTATCATCAGAAGATTCAGTCTCATCAGATCACTCAGCATCTTTGAGAACTTTTGATGAACTTGCTTTCTTTGCCTTTAGAGCAATAGATTTTCCTTTTCTGTAATTTTCTTCTTCATTAAGTTCAAGTTCATGAACCTTGAGAGATCCAAGAAGCTCTTCCAGAGAGAGTGTATTCAGGTTTTTGGCTTCTTGAATAGCAGTTACTTTGGGTCTCCATTGCTTGGATAGACTTCTCGTGATTTTTCTGACATGATCTCTATTTTCATAAATTTTTCCAAGAAATCCGAGACTGTTGGTGATGGTTTGGAATCTTCCAAACATTTGGTCTATTGTTTCATGTTCACCCATCTTGAACAGCTCATACTGATGAACCAGCATGCTGATCTTAGATTCCTTAACTTGTGAGGAACCCTCATGAGCTAGGGCAAGAGTGTCCCAGATTTCTTTAGCAGTATTGTAGCTGTGAAATTTGTCATGTTCAGATCTGGTGATGGTACACATCAAATAATGCTTAGCTTTAAGATTGAGTTGATGCTTTGCCTTTTGATCTACTGTCCAGTCTGCTCTAGCAACAGCAGCTCCATTTTCATTTCTGGGTTCGGTATAACCAGTTTCTGTGAGCTCCCATATGTCTAGACTTTGTGCATCCAAAAAGGCCATCATCCTCTTCTTCCAGTAGTCATAATCAGAACCATCAAAGAGAGCAGGTCTGTTGATAGCTTGTCATTTCGCATCCATGGTTGTTGGATCGTACTCCCTCAGCACTTGTTAGATGCTCAACCCTTTCGAGGCTGAGCTCTGATACCAACTGAAGTTGACACAGGCAAACACAGGAGGGGGAGGGGGGGTGTTGAATTGTGTTTGTTAATAATTTTCGAAAACAACCTTTAAAACAATTTTTGCACTCAAGGAGGTTAGAAACAGAAGCAAGCACAAAGACAAAGATACTTTTTAAAAGACTTTAACAAAAGCAATATCAAAACCCCACAGTTAGTATAAACAAATAAAACTGAAGAGTTTAGGGATAGAAGATTCACGCAAGAGATTTTATCTTGCTTCACTCTCTTCCAACCAAGAGCTACGTCCAGTCCCTTCGACTTGAAGGATTTATCCACTATTTCTCCAAATAGATTACAGCCAAGCATTCAACACCTCTCCAGGCTTACAAGTATTCCTTTTTTACCAAGCCTCTTCAGGCTCTAACTCTAACAAATAGATTTAATGTTTGATCTTCTTGACTCACTATGTGTGAGGATATGACAGTTTATGATCAGTTGAATATTATAATAATATTCAAACTAAAGAATACAAACTCTTGCTCTTGAAAGAATATTAGAATGAGTGATTATTAATTGGCAAAAGTTGTTCTTTGGAACTTGAGGTCTTCTATTTATAGTGACCTTCTTCTTCACTTGTATTTCTTCAACAGTTACTTCGAATAATCCCGTTTAGAGATAGCATTTAATGCATGATATCCGTTGTGACTGATAGCTTGATTGTGGCAATGTTGAATAGTACTCTTGGTTATCGAGGTAGCATGAAATCGGAGGTTCACTCCTCTGAGTATTGCAGCTTGAGCACTTGTTGTTCCTCCTTTGTGTATAATCCAGCTTTTTCAGTCATAAAGTTATCATCGTATAGATCGTTTTGCAGTATCTTATTGTACGATTCTGCTTTTTGCATTTCTTGATTGTACTATGTTTCTTTTTCAACAATGTGAAACATTAAAGCAGATAAAAGAAATGTGAAGAACAAATATTCTATTGAAATAAATATCAATCATTTGAAATAAAATCAATAGATTCGGATTACATTTAATTCTTTTCAAGGATGGAGCTCGTCTAAAAAGAAACTCCGTCTACTTAGTTATATGAGAGACTGAGTCTGTTCAATATTTTATTTTGCTCGTCTGATGACGTGGCATATCCTTTTGTCTATTAAGTCTTCGGACTTGCTATTCCTTAATGAGTTATAAAGATCTCCGTCTAGTGACGTGGCGGTTAGAGCTCGTCTACTAGATTACTTTATGTTTTTGTTCATTTACTGCTATTAATTACTTATGTCTGCTTACATGGCAAGATGGATGCGCTTATTTATCAAGTCTTTGGACTTGCTGTTCCTAACAAGTTATTTTGGTATTCATCTAGCAAATATTTAGAGCCTCTTCTACTCAAGAAAACCAGCCTATTTAATTAAATAACTAGGTAACTTTACCAAAGTATTTGAGCAGCCCGTCTATAAGGGTGGAGCGTATTTTTCAATGAAAACTTATCCCATGTTTATTTTACTTATATTAAAGTATTCCTGCATAACTGAAAACACATGTTAGATCTTAACTAACACTTTGCCAAGCAAATTTAATCCTTTTGTTAGCATAAAAAATTAGAGATTATTTAATCCAAAACCACTTTGTTTCCAACAATCTCCCCCTTTTTGATGATGACAAAACTAATTAAATTTGAAAGCAAAGTCTAAGAGAGCTTGCACGGCTCCCCCTAAGGCAAATCATTCAAATAATTAAGCAGAATTATAAGCTAACAGATACGTGCAACAGCTTATCAAACATAAGTATCAGAGCAGCAGATAACAAAGCAAATAAGCAAACATAAGTATCAGAGCATTTTTTAAGTAGAAGAAAATATGCAAATACAGACTAATATGAACTTTGCAAAAATTGACTTTTTTATATATGAATATAAACAAATCTCTTTTCATTCATTTCTCCCCCTTTTTGTCATCAGCCAAAAAGGTAAAAGGAGATGACCATCATTGTCAGCGAAAAACAAGGTAAAGGTTAAGCAGGAGGAGGTGGTGGAGGAGGAGGGTTCTGAGCTTGACTTTTCTTGAAGTCCATGAGGAATTCAAGCATTTTATTTACAACCTCTAAGGTTGGAGCCATTGAAGTTTGAACTTGATGATGGACATCCTCCTTAATCTTCTCAGTCAACTTTTCAACCTTCTCATCAACTAACTTGCCAACCCTTTCATCAACTAGTTTTCTAAGAACTTCTTCAATATTAGATGGCAGAGTTTGTTGCCTTGTGCTTTCTGTAGACTCTTGAAAAGTGCTTAGTGTTCTTGAATGATCTTCAGGGTGCATCACAACTAGTGCTAAAGGTTGTGAAGATTGTCTTTCTGATGAGCTCTGTTGGTGAAATGATTCAACAGTATCTTCTAAACTATCACCAGTGACAATTTGACCATGTTCTTCAGCAACAGGTTCATCTACGATAGGCTTTGGAGTAGGTGGGGGTTTTGTAAGACTAAGCCCTCATTCATGTTTTGATGTATGACAAACAAAGTGTATTTTGCATAAGGTTTTTAATTCTGTCTACGTACTCATTACGTGTTAAGTTGCATGCAAGATCACTCGTCCAACAAAGCAAAACTAGCGCACGTCCAACACAGGGAAAATATAAGCGCTCGTCCAATGAAGTGAACCAAGAATGACGTCCAACAAAGTAAAGAGCTGAAGTCCAATGAACAATTAAAGAGCTTGTCCACTAAAGGAACAACAAAGTAAAGAGATGAAGTCCAATGAACAATTAAAGAGCACGTCCACTAAAGGAAGAACAAAGAAAGCTGACGTCCACTAAAAGAACAAAGAGAGCGCATCCACTAAAAGAACAAAGTAAAAAGCTATCGTCCACTGAAAGATCACATGAAGCGCGTCCACCAGAAGAAACATAAGAGAAGAGCTCGTCCGCTGACGTGGTACATGAAGCGCGTCCACTGGAAGAAACAGAAGAGCAGAGCTCGTCTGCTGACGTGGCACAAGCACACGTCCACTGATGAAACACAAGCGCGTCATCGATGAAACAGAAGCTCGCGTCCACTGATGAAACAAAATCTCACGTCCACTGATGAAACACAAGCGCGCGTCTTCTGATGAAACAGAAGCTCGCATCCACTGATGAAACAGAAGCTCGCGTCCACTGATGAAACAGAAGCTCGCATCCGCTGATGAAACAAAAGCTCGCGTCCACTGATAAAACAGAAGTGCGCGTCCATTGATGTAAAAAGGAGCTCGCGTCCACTGATGTAACAAGAGTGCGCATCTACTGATAGTAACACTTGGAGAGCTCGTCTACTGATGGAAAAAGGAGAGCTCGTCCACTGAAAGTAACAAGATCGCGCGTAGTCTACTGATGTAAAAAGGAGAGCTTGTCTACTGACAGTAACACTTGGAGCTCATCTACTAATGATACACGCTAAACTAGAAGCTCCGTCCACTTACATGATATATAAAGCTCGTCTACATTTGGAGCCCGTCCAATTGCCTGGTGTTAGCACTCTCGTCTACCAGTTGGAGCCCGTCAAATTACCTTGAGCTAATACTCCCGTCTGCTGACGTGGCAAATGGACACAGATATTTTTCTCTTCAATTAAACACGGATTAATTACTCTTCAAATAGACTTGGCTATCCTTTCAGATGGAAACATTTATATTTCAAGACGGAAGCAATCTCTACAAATATCAAACAGAATCACATTTTGAGATCAAGAATCAAGAAAGCAGATTTTGATAAAACAAATCCAAATCTGTCTTAAATGATCCCAACGGCTATAATCTGTCTTCTATATAAAGAGGGATCAGAGGAACACTTTTCTACAACAACATAACTACACAACAACAACGCAACTCATACTGATTGTGAAACAAAGTGCTTTATCGCTGAGAAAAGTGTGATAGTTAGAACTTCAATTTGTATTATCAGGCTTTTAGAATCTTGCTTCTACTCAATTCTTTTTGTGAATTAGAGTGACTAAGAGAGGGTATCTCTTAGGGTTCAACAAGGATAGAAGGGATCCTTGGGTAAAGAAAGCTAGTGTGCTTTCTGGAGAATTTTTAAGCAAGGAGGGTATCCTTGTGTTCTTTGTAATTAGAATTGTGTAAATTGCTGATTATAGTGAAGAAATCCACAGTGGTGTGGGACTGTACGTAGGCTTACTAGAGGAGGTAGCCGAACCAGGATAAATCGGTTTGCGTGTTCTTCTAATCCCTAAACTCCATATACTTGTTTAAACTTGAATCTTTAAATCTGAAATATGTTGTTCCTACTTATAATTCTTCTTGTCATCATTACTTGTTCCATAACCTAATTCTTGGAACTAAAATTGAGTGAAAACCAATTTTCTTTAAAGAAACATTGTTTTGCTTTAAATTGTTGAATAAGTTTTCAATATCTCAATTCACCCCCCCCCCCCTCTTGAGACCGTAGCCACTACCAACAATTGGCATCAGGGCTAAAACTCTTGTTACAAAGCTTAATAGCTTCAAGAGATGGCTACAAATGATGTCCTGGGTGATGGGGCTTCACTCACTAGACCACCCGCCTTTAATGGCTCCCAATACATGTACTGGAAAGAAAGAATGCTTATCTTTCTTGAGGCTGCAGGTTTAGATGTTTTAGATGCTGTTGAAAATGGTCCCTATGTTCCATTTATTCTTGATGCTAAGGGAAATAAACAATCTAAACCAAAAGATGACTAGAATGATGATGATAAAAGAAGAGTTGGTTATAATGCTAAAGCAAAGAATATTATAACAACTGCTTTGAATTATGATGAGTTTTTCAGGGTCTCCAATTGCAAAATGGCAAAGCAGATCTGGGATACTCTTCAACTCACTCATGAAGGAACCAATGATGTGAAAAGAGCAAGGATGAATGCACTAGTCCATGAATATGAACTCTTTCACATGAAGAATGGTGAGGAGATAGATGATCTGCAAAAGAGGTTTACACACATTGTGAACCAGTTAGAAGGACTCGGACATACAATCACAGATGAGAAAAAGATTAACAAGATTATGAGATGTTTGAGTCGTGAATGGGAGCCAAAAGTTACTGCAATTGCTGAAGCAAAGGATCTTGACACAATGCAGATTGATACTCTATTTGGCAAGTTGAAAGAACACAAATTGGAACTGAATAGATTGAAAGATCAGGAAGATAAGGAGAAAAAGAAGAAAGGACTCTCACTCAAGGCTTATATTTCCAAAGAATCAATAGAAAGTGATGAAGATGAACAACTTGATGAAAGTGAAGAATCCGAAGAAGAAGACATGGGATTGCTTGTGAGGAAATTTAAAAGATTCATCAAGAAGAACAGAAACAAGAAGCAATTCAATTTTCCCACCAAAAAGAACATGAACAAAGGTGAAAGCTCTTCCTCAAAAATCAAATGCTTTGAATGTGGAAAGCTTGGACACTACAAAAATGAATGTCCAAAGCTACAAAAGAAAGAAAAGTATGAGAAGAATGACAACAAGGAAAAGAAAGGAAGAAAGCCTAGAAGAGCATACATAGCTTGGGAAGATAATGATATGGATTCCACTAGTAGTGAACCAGAAAATGAAGAAGCCAACCTATGTCTCATGGCAAATCATCAAAGTGACAGTGAAACCAAGGTAAATGATTCCTCTCCTACTTATGATTAGTTACAAGATGCTTTTGATGAATTGCATGAAGAATATGTTAAGATTAGAAAACAACTTAAATCTTCTAGAAAGATCATGGCAAAACAATGTAGTGATAATGCATCTTTACAGATAAAGCTTAAAGAACTAGAAGATGAAAATTCAAAATTACTTGCATCTAGTTCAATTTGCACCAAATGCACTACACTAGAAAAGAAGGTTGAAAAACTGAATACAACTCTATCTAAGTTTACTTCGGGTAGAGATAACTTGAATGCCATATTAGGACAGCAAAAGGGTGTGTATGACAAAGCTGGAATTGGATATAAGCCAATGGTACATGAAAAATATTTTAAGAAGCTTTTTGTTACATCCATTTCCTCAACTAGTCCTTTTGTTAAATGCTATTATTGTCTAAAGAAAGGTCATACAGCTGCTACTTGTAGACTTAGAAAGAACATTCATGTTGGCATTAAACAAATTTGGGTTCCAAAAGGAACTTATGTTGCTACTAACACTAAAGGACCCAAACAGATTTGGGTACCTAAAGGAAAAGCATAAAAGAATCTGTTTTGTAGGTGTGTTTGAAGGCCAAAACCTCAAGCTGGTTTTTGGACAGTGGCTGCTCCAAACACATGACCGGAGACATCACAAAATTTACATCTTTCACTTCCAAGGAAGGTGGAAATGTCACCTATGGAGACAACAACAAAGGAAGAATCCTTGGTGTTGGAACAATAGGAAAAAGTCCAGCAATCAAGATTGAGAATGTTCTCTATGTGGAAGGACTCAAACACAATCTACTAAGTATAAGCCAATTATGTGATAAAGGCTACAAGGTAAACTTAGACTCAAATATGTGTATGATCGAATCTATTCATGATCATAACATAAAATTGATTGGAAATAGAATAAATAACATCTATATGTTAAACATAGACAACTTAATTCCCAATGATGCATGTTGCTTAATTTCCAAAGAAGATGAAAATTGGCTTTGGCATAGGAGAATAGCTCACATTCATATGGATCACTTGAATAAATTAATTTCCAAAGAACTTGTAATCGGTTTACCAAATAAAAAGTTTGTTAAAGAAGGCTTATGTGATGCATGCCAAAAGGGTAAACAAGTGAAAACCTCATTTAAGGCTAAAAACATTGTTTCTACTAGTAGACCCTTACAATTACTGCACATGGACCTTTTTGGACCTTCTAGGACAAAAAGCTTTCGTGGAAATCTCTATGCTCTTGTAATTGTTGATGATTTCTCTAGATTCACTTGGACCTTTTTCTTAGCACAAAAGAATGAAGCTTTTAAAGCTTTTAAGAAAATGGCTAAGGTTGCTCAAAATGAGAAAGACTTGAAAATTGTTTCAATTAGGAGTGACCATGGAGGAGAATTCCAAAATGAGGAGTTTGCTAACTTTTGTGAAGACCATGGTATAAAACATAATTTTTCTGCACCTAGGACTCCACAACAAAATGGAGTAGTTGAAAGGAAAAATAGGTCACTTGAAGAAATTGCTAGAACCATATTGAGTGACTCTAAATTTACCAAAGTATTTTTGGGCTGATGCTGTGAGTACTGCATGTTATGTTTTAAATAGAGTACTAATAAGGCCAATTTTGAAGAAAACTCCATATGAACTCTACAAGGGAAGAAAACCTAACATTTCTCATTTTCATGTCTTTGGCTGTAAATGTTTTGTACTAAACAATGGCAAGGATAATCTTGGGAAATTTGATCCCAAAGCTGATGAGGGTATTTTCCTAGGTTATTCATTAACTAGCAAAGCATATAGAGTGTTTAATAAGAGTACTTTATCAATAGCGGAATCTGTTCACGTAACATTTGATGAGTCTAACCCCAAAAGGTTGGGAAAGGACATTTTTGATGATGCAGAAACTCTTGAGGATGAAGTAAAATCTGATGAAGGAAAGGAGAGCAACAAGGAAAAGGAAGATGAAGAAAGTAATAAAGAACCTACAGCAGAACTTCAACAAGAAAATCTTCCTAAGGAGTGGCAAGCTTCAAAGAATCATCCCCTAGACAATATCATTGGTGAGATCACCAAAGGGGTAACCACTAGAAACTCTTTAAGGAATATTTGCAATACCATGGCGTTTGTATCTCAAATAGAACCAAAATGTGTTGATGATGCTATTAATGATGAACATTGGATGATTGCAATGCAAGAAGAGTTAAATCAATTTAAAAGGAACAAAGTTTGGGATTTAGTTCCAAAACCCAAAAGTAACCAAATAATAGGAACTAAATGGGTGTTTAAAAACAAAATGGATGAGAATGGAATAATAGTCAGAAACAACGCTAGACTAGTAGCTAAGGGATACAATCAAGAAGAAGGAATTGATTATGATGAAACATATGCTCCCGTAGCTAGATTAGAAGCCATAAGAATGCTCTTAGCCTATGCTTGTATAATGAACTTTAAACTGTACCGAATGGATGTAAAAGTGCCTTTTTAAATGGAATAATACAAGAAGAAGTATATGTAAGCCAACCACCTGGCTTTGTTGACAGTGAGTTCCCAAATCATGTCTATAAGCTGACTAAAGCCCTCTATGGACTCAAGCAAGCTCCTAGAGCTTGGTATGAGAGGTTAAGCAATTTTCTCCTAGAGAAAGGATTTAAAAGAGGAAAAGTTGATACTACACTATTTACTAAAACAAAAGCACACAATATCTTACTTGTTCAAGTATATGTTGATGACATTATTTTTGGCGCTACTAATGAGTCTTTATGCAAGGAATTTGGTGAACTAATGCAAAGTGAATTTGAAATGTCCATGATGGGAGAACTTACCTTCTTTCTTGGACTTCAAATTAAACAATGCCAAGATGGAACCTTCATAAGCCAAACAAAATATTGCAAGGAACTACTAAAGAAGTTTGGAATCGAAAGCGCAAAGGAAATGGCAACACCAATGAGTCCAGCCTGCTACTTGGACAAAGATGAACATGGTAAATCTATAGATGTATCCAAGTATAGATGTATTATCGGATCCTTACTTTATCTCACTGCAAGTAGGCCAGATATAATGTTTAGTGTGTGTATGTGTGTAAGGTATCAAGCTAATCCTAAAGAATCACATCTTACTGCAGTTAAAAGAATCATGAAGTACCTCTTAGGAACAAGAGAAATGGGGCTGTGGTATCCCAAGGGATCCACTTGCACATTAATAGGATATTCTGACTCTGACTTTGTTGGATGCAAGTTAGATAGGAAGAGCACAAGTGGAACATGCCATTTATTAGGAAATTCCCTAGTGTCCTGGTTTAGTAAGAAGCAAACTAGTGTGGCCTTATCCACAGCTGAAGCAGAATATGTTGCAGCTGGGAGTTGTTGTGCTCAAATCCTATGGATGAAACAATAATTAATTGACTATGGTGTTTATCTAGATCATGTACCAATAAAATGTGATAACACTAGTGCAATTAATCTAACAAAGAACCCAATTATGCAGTCAAGAACCAAGCATATTGAAATTAGACATCGTTTTTGTAACATCCCTGGCTGCTCTATGGATTGACGACTGTCCCCACAGACCAACACGGGTCTTTTCAGCATGCTTTGTCCTCACTCACATGCTTCCTGGGAAAACTTCCCAGGAGGTCACCCATCCCAGAATTGCTCCAAGTCAAGCACGCTTAACTATGGAGTTCTTAAGTGATGGGCTCTCGAAAAGAAGATGCATCTTGTTAGTATAGGTAGTACCAATCAATTCATATAAGCCTTCCTCAACTGTATAGTCCCATACCTACACAGTCTCAGGATCCCTCTCATTCGGGTGTGTAATCGGTTCATTCATGTGTCCCTCTGCCTAGAAGCCTACCAGGAGCCGCTCCTTGTCCGTGCCTTCTTGCACCAGCGACCACTCCCCGCCCTCGTCGGCACCCGGGTGTTACATGCCCACCAGCTTCCGCTTGGTTCGTCCCCGAACCACACCGTACTGGGAGAGGTGCCGCTCTGATACCATTTGTAACATCCCTGGCTGCTCTATGGATTGACGACTGTCCCCACAGACCAACACGGGTCTTTTCAGCGTGCTTTGTCCTCACTCACACGCTTCTTGGGAAAACTTCCCAGGAGGTCACCCATCCCAGAATTGCTCCAAGTCAAGCACACTTAACTATGGAGTTCTTAAGTGATGGGCTCTCGAAAAGAAGATGCATCTTGTTAGTATAGGTAGTACCAATCAATTCATATAAGCCTTCCTCAACTGTATAGTCCAATACGTACACAGTCTCAGGATCCCTCTCATTCGGGTGTGTAATCGGTTCATTCATGTGTCCCTCCGCCTAGAAGCCTGCCAGGAGCCGCTCCTTGTCCGTGCCTTCTGGCACCGGCGACCACTCCCCGCCCTCGTCGGCACCCGGGTGTTACAATTTTATCAGGGATCATATTCAAAGTGGTGATGTTGTGATTGAACATATAGATACATCTACGCAATTAGCTAATATATTCACCAAACCACTTAATAAGGAAAGTTTCTTCTTTATAAGAAGGGAACTTGGCATAATTGATCCTCAAAATAACTGATAACAGATGGCACGCAAGGCAGCACAAGTTGCTGAAAATTATGAAGGACATGGGCAAGATGCTAAGCGTCCTTAGGTGTCTGTAATTTTTTTTTTGTATTTTGGATATTTTGATGAATTGCATAAGTTCTGAAATGCTTTATTATCAATGAATGCAAGACTGTTTTTAAGTTTGATGTCAATATTCTCCATAGTTTCTTTTTGATAATGACAAAGGGGGAGAAAGATACATCTGAGATGAACTAGAAAGATGAACCATACATCTGAGAAATATGAACCATAAAAATGAACCATGCATTCTCTGATATGTAAATTTTTATTTCTCTGACAAAAGGAGAGAAATATGAACCATAAAAATGAACCATGCATTTTCGCATTCTCTGATATGCAAATTTTTATTTCTCTGACAAAGGGGGAGAAATATGAACCATAAAAATGAACCATGCATTCTCTGATATGTAAATTTTTATTTCTCTGACAAAGGGGGAGAAATATGAACCATAAAAATGAACATGCATTTTCTGATATGCAAATTTTTATTTCTCTGACACATAAGTAAGAACTGCTTTGAAAAGAAATACTAGAACTTATAATAATTGCAAGATGTTTTTTTTTGATATGATAACACTTGATCTTTGGAAAGACATCAATGACACAGGGGGAGGACGAAAATAACTAAAGAACCATGCTTACTGAATAGCTGCACTCTGATTTGTTAAATAACTAAGGTTAAGTATGGTAAGGTTTGTCATAATCAAAAAGGGGGAGTTTGTAAGACTAAGCCCTCATTCATGTTTTGATGTATGACAAACAAAGTGTATTTTGCATAAGGTTTTTAATTCTGTCTACATACTCATTACGTGTTAAGTTGCATGCAAGACCACTTGTCCAACAAAGCAAAACTAGCGCACGTCCAACACAGGGGAAAATATAAGCGCTCGTCCAATGAAGTGAACCAAGAATGATGTCCAACAAAGTAAAGAGCTGAAGTCCAATGAACAATTAAAGAGCTCGTCCACTAAAGGAATAACAAAGTAAAGAGCTGAAGTCCAATGAACGATTAAAGAGCTCGTCCACTAAAGGAAGAACAAAGAAAGCTGACGTCCACTAAAAGAACAAAGAGAGCGCGTCCACTAAAAGAACAAAGTAAAAAGCTGTCATCCACTGAAAGAGCACATGAAGCGCGTCCACTAGAAGAAAAAGAAGAGAAGAGCTCGTCCGCTGACGTGGCACATGAAGCGTGTCCACTGGAAGAAAGAGAAGAGCAGAGCTCGTCTGCTGACGTGGCACAAGCACGCGTCCACTGATGAAACACAAGCGCGCGTCTACTGATGAAAAAAAGCTCGCGTCCACTGATGAAACAGAAGCTCGCGTCCACTGATGGAACACAAGCGCGTGTCTACTGATGAAACTGAAACTCGCGTCCATTGATGAAACAGAAGCTCACGTCCACTGATGAAACTGAAGCTCGCGTCCACTAATTAAACAGAAGCTCGTGTCCACTGATGAAACAGAAGCTCGCGTCCACTGATGAAATAGAAGCTCGCGTCCATTGATAAAACAAAAGCTCGCATCCACTGATGAAACAGAAGCGCCATCCACTGATGTAAAAAGGAGCTCGCGTCCACTGATGAAACAGAAGCGGGCGTCCACTGATGTAAAAAGGAGCTCGCGTCCACTGATGTAACAAGAGCGCGCGTCTACTGATAGTATCACTTGGAGAGCTTGTCTACTGATGGAAAAAGGAGAGCTCGTCCACTGAAAGTAACATGATCGCGCATAGTCTACTGATGTAAAAAGGAGAGCTCGTCTACTGACAGTAACACTTGGAGCTCGTCTACTAATGATACACGCTAAACTAGAAGCTCCGTCCACTTACATGATATATAAAGCTCGTCTACATTTGGAGGCCGTCCAATTGCCTGGTGTTAGCACTCTCGTCTACCAGTTGGAGCCCGTCCAATTACCTTGAGCTAATACTCCTGTCTGCTGACATGGAAAATGGACACGGATATTTTTCTCTTCAATTAAACATGGATTAATTACTCTTCAAATAGACTTGGCTATCCTTTCAGATGGAAACATTTATATTTCAAGAAGGAAGCAATCTCTACAAATATCAAACAGAATCACATTTTGAGATCAAGAATCAAGAAAGCAGATTTTGATAAATCAAATCCAAATCTGTCTTAAATGATCCCAACGGCTGTAATCTGTCTTCTATATAAAGAGGGATCAGAGGAACACTTTTCTACAACAACATAACTACACAACAACAACGCAACTCATACTGATTGTGAAACAAAGTGCTTTATCGCTGAGAAAAGTGTGATAGTTAGAACTTCAATTTGTATTATCAGGGTTTTAGAGTATTGCTTCTACTCAATTCTTTTTGTGAATTAGAGTGACTAAGAGAGGGTATCTCTTAGGGTTCAACAAGCATAAAAGGGATCCTTGGGTAAAGAAAGCTAGTGTGCTTTCTGGAGAATTTTTAAGCAAGGAGGGTATCCTTGTGTTGCTGTAATTAGAATTGTGTAAATTGCTGATTATAGTGAAGAAATCCACAGTGGTGTGGGTCTGGACGTAAGCTTACCAGAGGAGGTAGCCAAACCAGGATAAATCGGTTTGCGTGTTCTTCTAATCCCTAAACTCCATATACTTGTTTAAACTTGAATCTTTGAATCTAAAATCTGTTGTTCCTACTTATAATTCTTCTTGTCATCATTACTTGTTCCATAACCTAATTCTTGGAACTAAAATTGAGTGAAAACCAATTTTCTTTAAAGAAACATTGTTTTGCTTTAAATTTTTGAATAAGTTTTCAATATCTCAATTCATCCCCCCCCCCCCCCCCCTCTTGAGACCGTAGGCACTACCAACAGGTTTTACTGAGATTTCCTTTGCCCATCTACTGGGGTAGATGAATTCCACATTTCTACTGTTTATAGGAAGTCCCCAAAGGTCTTTATAGATCATATATCTAAAGTGGGAAAGACCACACTTCCCTCTGACCTTGGGAATATCCTTCTTCTCCTCTTCAGACAGACCAGAGGAAGATGCTTCTCTGGTGCAGTGGAAAATGTGAGACTTCCAGAAATCAGCAGCTCTATGTTCATTGATCAACTCAATGGATTCAGTATGCAGAAGGAAATCCAACATTTAGTAAGGCAGATCCTGTAAGGCATGATTCCAATTCTGGTTGCTTCATTATGCCTCAGCCAGGATGGAGGGACAAAATACGTGGCTCTATCTACTCTGATTTGACTAAATTCCCACTTCAGCATTTCATAGTAGAGATGATTCAGAAAGAAGTCAAGGGCCCTCCCATAAACTCTGGGATGCTCAAAAGACACCCATTTTGTGTCCCTTGGCATAATCATGGGGACATGCTTAGAAGATCTTGCTCTTCTCTTGGGGATGGTAGGATGATTTTTCCTATTGGGGTCAGTCTCCCAGACGGGTATGATATGTCTCTCAACTCCATCGGTGAGTGGTATGAAAGGAGGAGTTTTGACAAGATTGGGGTAAAATTTACCGGGGGGAATTTGTTTAGGGGGTAGGTGGGTGACTAATGGCCCTAAGTCATTGTGCATTTGAGAAGGCACATTTTTGATTAATTTACACTAGGGATGAGGTGGGTAAAGGGGTTCAACAGATGGGCTAACTTCTTCCTCATACTCAGGTAGAGGATACCATCTGTCTGGAATGTGTTCTGGTTTAGGTTGGTGAGAATGGAACATAATTTTCCATTCCCTTTTTACCTTGGCCCAATCCTCAGATTTGCCATTATAAAGGACAAAAGTTGGGGTGAAGGGAAATAAGGTTCTCAAGGGTTTGGGGAAAGGTGCACCAGGGGAAATGCCATCATCTGGTTGATTTAACCAGGGATCATCGGCATGGATAATAGGTTGAAATTGTGGAATGGCTATTTGTGTTGGTTGGGGTGAAAGGGGTGTGGGAATATACACATCATCTGGAGTCGAGACAGGCACATCATCTATCCTAGTTTCTAAACTAGACACTAGGGCATCTACTGCTATTTGAACAAGATCATTAGCAGAGATGGTTACCTTAGGAGTCTTAGTTGATCTAACTTTTCTTACTGGTTGCCTTCTAGGTTTAGTTGGTACAATTGTTGGAACAGGCACAACGACCTCAGCAGCAGCAACATAGGTGTTCTGCTTCTTCAGAATTGAACTGATAGGAATGATGTCCTCCTCAGATTCCTCATCTTCATTGTGAGAGAAGATAACTCTTCTTGGCTTCTTTGCAGCAGGGGCATCAGATGGCTCCCTGATAATAATGCCACTTGCAGGTCTCTTGGGGGCAGGCTTCCTTGTAGCAGTGGTCTTTTGCCTACTTACCCTTTTAACTCATAGGACTTCAGCATTGTTTTGTTCCACCATCTCTTCTTTAGACTTCATTAACTCCTTAGTCTTGGCCATTACAGCAGCAGCATAGGTACTGAGGTACATGTTGGCTACGTTCATTTTTTCAAAGTCTGCAGCAGACATTGGTTTTTCAGTCAATATCCTAGCTTGCTCCTCTGGAGTCTTTGCAGCAAGAAACTCATGAATTCCTTGACCCTTGAAAATCTTGAAAAGAAGATGGCAAAAAAGAAGTGCAGAGAGTCTTTTCTTATTCATCACAGCATCTCTGAATCTTCCATACAGGATTCTTGGAAGATTGATTCTTGTTTCTGTGAGAAGATGGCAGAGACAGAATTTGTGCAGAGATGAGAGGTTGTCCTTGGATCCAACCTTGTGAAGAACCACCTTGTTGAGAAGCTGATGAAGGATACGAACAATGTCCTTCATTTCAACAGCCTTCCAGGTGTGAGTTCTGACTGTATCTTCCTTCATGAGACTGACTTCAATAGTCTCAGAGCCACCCAAGTCCTCTTCCCATGACTCTGTAAAAACTAAATCTTCCAGAGCACAGAAGTTTGCATCAGCAATAGTCTTCTCCGAGATTGTAATCTTTTTCTTAACACCGTCAAGAAGAAATCAGTATCAGTTAGTTGACGTTTCTCCAAAAATCCCTGGTCAGGTTGGGAAAGATAAAGACCTTCTCTGTGAAGAGTCCTCCCCACCCGGCTGCATTAACATATTTGCTTATGTCTAGATTGTAGTCTTGCAGCACTCCAAGATTGAAATGATGCTCTATTGCCAAGTTGAGCATGTCCACGTTAAAGGTTGAAGAAGAAGCCATTTTAGGTGATCAAAGAGCTTAGGGTTTGAAAGTAGAGAGAGGTAGAGAGAAAGATAGCTCGAGAGGTTTTGGAAGCGTAAAGTTTTTATCAGAGGGAAAAAATTACTTTTAAAGGAATTTTGAATATCAAAGGTTAAAAAAAAAACTTTTGACATGACATATCATTATGATAAAACGACGTTGGTAACTTGGAACTATAAAAAGGTCTTGATGGGATTGATGGAAGTACTAACTTAGCAAAGAGAATAAAGGATAAATTTGTCTTGGGACAAAATAAATGCATTTATTAACAAAAAAAATATATTCTTAAGCATAGGCAGATGTGAACTCGTTTGAAACTATACAATGGACGTGATAACCAGTATCAGTGGACGCATCATATGGACGTGCAATACAATATGCAATAGACGCACAACTTTAAATAGGTATTAGACGAGCATAGGTAATAGACGCAGGATTAACAAGACGAATTTTTCTCGAGGCTGGACGCCTAAATCAACCTACACATATCATATTAAGATGCTTCCTAATAAAAATAAATATGTCCTCTTCAAGAGGTTTAGTAAAGATATCTGCCCATTGATGGTCAGTATCTACAAATTGAATATCAATCACACCTTTTTGCACATAATCCCTAATAAAATGATGTTTAATCTCTTTGTGCTTAGCTCTAGAATGCAAAATGGATTCTTAGATAGATTTATTGCAACAGTATTATCACACATAAGCGGAATACTACTTACAAATACATTGTAGTCCTCCAATTGATGTTTGATCCAGAGAAGTTATGAGCAGCAACTTGCAGCTGATATATACTCAGCTTCAACAGTTGATAAAACAATGGTACTTTGTCTTTTGCTTGACCATGAGACAAGATTAGCTCCAATGAAGTGACATCCTCTACTAGTGCTTTTTCTTTCAATACTATCTCCACCATAGTCAGCATCACAGAAACAACTAATTTATAATCTTCATTTTTCTTAAAGCACAAACCAAGATTAGTAGTACCTTTTAAATATCTAAAAATTCTCTTAACTGCTGATAAGTGAGGTTTTCTAGGATCAGATTGAAATCGAGCACATAAATATACATTGAACATAATATCAGGCCTAGACACAGTAAGATATAAGAGAGATCCTATCATACCTCTTTATACCTTTTGGTCTACCTTTTTCTCTTTATCATCTTTGTTCAGTATGGAAGTGGGGTGCATAGGAGTATTCATTGGTTTACAATCATCCATCTTAAACTTCTTCAGAAGTTCTTTTGTATAGTTAGTTTGGTGGATGAGCACCTCGTCCATGGCTTGTTTTACTTGAAGTCCAAGGAAGAATTTGAGTTCTCCCATCATGCTCATTTCAAACTCTTTCTGCATTAACTTAGAGAATTCTTTGCATAGAGACTCATTAGTACCACAAAAAATAATATCATCAACATATATCTGTACAACTATGAAATTAGACTTAATGAATTTTCTAAATAAGGTTGTGTCAACCTTTCCTCTATTGAATCCATTTTCCATAAGAAAGGAACTTAGTCTGTCATACCAAGCTCTAGGAGCTTGCTTAAGACCGTACAAAGCTTTCTTAAGCTTATATACGTGTTCAGGATGGGTTTCACACTCAAAACCTGGAGGTTACATAACATAGACTTCTTTATTAATAAAGCCATTTAGAAAATCACTCTTAACATCCATTTTACAAAGCATAATACTATGATGTGCAACGAATGAAAGTAGAATTCTAATAGCTTCTAATCTAGCACCAGGTGCACAAGTTTCAGTATAATCTATACCTTCTTCTTGAGAGAAACCTTGAGCAACAAGTCTTGCTTTGTTTCTTATTACCTTACCATTTTCATCAAGTTTGTTTCTGTAAACCCACTTTGTTCCAATCACTAGTTTGTCTTTGGGCAGTGGAACCAGAGTCCAAACATCACTTCTTTCAAACTGATTGAGTTCTTCTTGCATAGCTAGAATCCAACCATCATCTAGCAGAGCCTCGTCTACTGTCTTTGGTTCCAACTCAGAGACTAGTGCAGAATTGTCTTGTTCTCTGAAGGTTGATCTGGTTCTTAGCTTGTCATTGGGGTTTCCAATGATATGATCTTATGGATGATAATTCTTGAAGTACCAAGATTTTTGAACTGTATCATGTTGAGAAGTGGAAGTTTCTGGTTGTTGAGTGGGGTTATCTTCTTGATCATCACCTTTTATCTCAGGTGAGTCTCCTGGAATGCTTAGATCAAGATCTCCAAAAGCTTCATCTAGCTCTGATAATTTCTTATCAGGCTGTTTGACATCAAACTTGATGTGAATACTTTTTTTCTACTATCAGAGTCCTAGAATTATAAACTCTAAAGCCTTTAGATGTTTCAGAATATCCTAATAGTATTCAACTATCTGTTTTAGCATCAAACTTACCAAGTTGATCTTTAGTATTCAGTATAAAGCATTTACAACCAAAAGGGTGAAAGTTAGATATGTTGGGTTTTCGTCCTTTCCACAGTTCATAAGGAGTCTTATTCAGGATAGGTCAAATGTATATTCTGTTCTGAATGTAGCAGAAGATAATGACTTCGCCCGAGAAGTGTCTAGGGACAGAGTTGTCATTGAGCATAGTCCTAGCCATCTCTTGAAGAGATCTGTTCTTTCTCTACCACACCATTTTGCCGTGGTGTTCTAGGTATTGAGAAGTTGTGAAGGATACCACTCTCTTCACAGAACTTATGAAATATCTCATTTTCAAACTCTCCCCCATGATCACTTCTGATTGAAGTGATACACATACCTTTTTCATTATGTACACGTTTGCAGAATACATAAAAGACCTTAAAAGACTCAACCTTGTGAGTTAGGAACATAACCCATGTCCAACTAGTGTAATCGTCTACTATGACAAGACCATATTTCTTACCACTGACAGAGGCAGTCCTTGTTGGACTAAAAAGATCAAGATGTAGCAACTCTAGTGGTCTATTAGTACTAACAACATTCTTAGATTCAAAAGAACCCTTGACTTGTTTTCCCTTTTGACATGCATCACAGAGAGCATCAGATTTGAACTTAAGGTTTGGTAGTCCTCTCATAAAGTTATGCTTGTTTAGCTTTGAAATTAATTTCAAGCTTGCATGACCTAGCCTTTTGTGCCAAATCCATCATTCATCTTCAATGGACACTATAAATGATACAATTTGATTTGAAAGGTCCTCCAAGTCAATCTTATAGAGATTGTTTTGCTTTTTTGCAGTGAATAAAAGTGACCCATCATCTTTCTTGACAGTACACATGTTCTTATCAAAAGACACTGCATATCCACTATCACATAATTGACTTATGCTCAGTAGATTGTGCTTTAAGCCATTTACCAAAAAAACATTATCAATGGAGGGAAAATGATGTTTACCAATTTTACCTATACCAATGATTTTCCCTTTCCGATTTCCTCAAAATGTGACCCAGCCACCATCTTTGGGCTTAAGGTTTTGGAACATAGACCTTTCTCCCGTTATGTGTCGTGAGCAGCCACTGTCCAAGTACCAAGACATCTGTTTTCTTCCTGTTGTTAAGCAAATCTGCAACATATATTATCTTATGTTTAGGTACCCAAACTGACTTGGGTCCTTTCTTGTTAGTTGATACTGGACGAGTATGCTTAGCATGTTTATTGTGTATGCATCTAGATGTAATATGACCACTTTTTCCCCACTCTTTACAAAAGGTGTTGGATGAGCTAGACTTAGCTTTGGTATGTTTATTTGGAACTTTTGAAGCTTTATGATGTTTAAGGATTTTGACTTTGTGAGATGCGACTTGCTTCTCTTTGTCATAACCAAGACCAGATTTATCATAAGGTGACCTAGAGTACCTTAAAATGAGAATCAGCTTATCTGAGCCACCTACAAGGTTTGACAGAGAATCAGTTAGATATGTTACATCTTGTTTCAGTTTTGCAACTTCACAAGAGACATCAGGTTCACACACCACTTTGTCAGCTAGACTAACATTCACTGATTTTAGTATGTTGTCTTCATTTTTGAGATTTTGTTTCTCAGTGCAGACCCTATCATATTCTTTAGACAGTTTAGAAAACTTCTTTTTGAGACTCTTATATTCTCAAGAGAGTATAGATGACTCATGCAACAATTCATCAAAAGCATTTTGAAGAGTGGATGGGTCAGAGTCCATTACCTCAGCATCAGTGTATTCACTTTCTGATGCAGTGTCTGCCATGAGACAGATATTTGCTTCTTCTTCTGCTTCATTTTCTTAATCTGAAGAAGACAGATCAAGATCCTCCCATGTAGCCATTATGCCTTTCTTCTTTTTGAAGAATTTCTTTTTATCCTTTAGCTCAGGGCAGTCAGCTTTGAAATGACCAGGTTTCTTGCATTCAAAGCACAAGGGTGGACCTTTTTCCTTGGAGTTTGACTGCTCTTTGGAAAACTTTTTGTTGAGTTGCTTCCTTCTGAAACCACCTTTCTTTCTCCACATTAGTTGAATCTTCCTGGAGATAAAGGATAATTCATCCTCATCTGATTCTTCATTATCATAAGAAGATTCGGACTCATCAGATGACTCAGCAGCTTTGAGAACTTCTGATGAACTTGCTGTTCCTAACAAGTTATTTAGGTATTCATCTAGCAAATATTTAGAGCCTCGTCTACTCAAGAAAACCAGTCTACTTAATTAAATAACTAGGTAACTTTACCAAAGTATTTTAGCAGCCCGTCTACAAGGGTGGACGCGTATTTTTCAATGAAAACTTATCCCAAGTTTATTTTACTTAAATTAAAGTATTCATGCATAACTGAAAGCACATGTTAGATCTCAACTAACACTTTGCCAATTAAATTTAATCATTTTGTTAGCATCAAAACTTAGAGATTATTTAATCCAAAACCATTTTGGTTCCAACAGTTGTCATATCATCTTCATCATATATGATTCTCCTTGCTTCGTCCATTAATGGAAAATTATTGTTGCTTATGCCTACGAAGGCGAAATGCTTGGCTTGTTGTTTTGTTTGGAAGTCTGGGTATGCTGAATAGAATTTTAAATAAATAGTTCTATCTCCGGCTACCTTCTTCCTATATAGTTGAACTGCCTCTTTGAAGTAATGTGGGAATATATTAATCTCATCGAGATTCTTGCTAGGATAAATACACTCAATTAGTCCAAATTGGAACATATTGAATGCTAGAGCTGGGGTTGCTCCTGGAGTAATTATTGTCTTAAGTCCATAGACATTTCTATCAACCATATAAAAACATTTGATTTTTTTCTTTTTCATTCCAGTTAATTAATCTTCCGAGGTGTTCATAAAATTTTTCTTCGAAAAATTGAACTATTAATTCATGGTCTTTTCTGGTAATTATAGGATAATTGTCTAAGGAGGATGGAATTCTCCCTAGAATCTTCATTGGATTCTTTGTTTCTATTTTTGTTATTTGAGTTGTTTCCGAGTAAGTCATTGGTCCGAGATATATCTCTTTTCCTGCTTCTTGGACTTCTTTGCCTTTCCTTGCTTTTTCATTTTCTTGAGAAATCTTTAGAGCTTTTTCTGCTGCTTCTTTGGTTGGAAATGCTTGATGATGAACTCCTGATATTCCTTGACAATGAGGGACTGCTTTGTACCAGTCATCATAGATTCCTAGCATTGGTCTGTTAAAGACAATGTACCATTTATTTGTTTATCTTCGTGCTGCTTCTTTAATCTCATTTGGGATTCTTTTTTCCAAAAGTCCTTCTGTTTGCATTTGGAGTTCCAATACTTTTAAATCTGATTTAATTAAGTCTAATTCCCTCAGCTTCTGTTCTTCAAGTGCTTTTTTGAGCTGGTACTGCTGCTTTAATAATTCTGATGTGTCTCGCTCCATTCTCTAGATAAAATATCTGCAAGAACATTCTTTTCTCCCTTAATATGAGAGATTGAATAATTGTATTCAGATAATTTCATTTTCCATCGGAATAATCTCCCTTGCTTATAGGTTCCTTTGTGATTAAGATTTTTGAAACCTGAAACATAGGTTGAATCAGTCCGAACAATAAATTCTTTATCTAGCACATAGATCCGATGTTTTTCCAACATTCGGATTAGTATCTAGTACATAGTAATTCTTTCTTTTGCCATGGGGGCTTTGCTTTCATGACTCCTCCCCAACAGTCATTCGATGCATCGGTTTCTATAATAATTAGATCATCATCCGATGGATGATATACCTCAGGAAGAACCTAGCATATTAATTTCATTTTTACAATAATTTCTTTGTCTTCCTCGGTCCAAGACCAGATGGCATCCTTCTTTAATTTTTGTTGAAGTACTTTCCTTTCTGTTGCAAGATCCTTGATAAAACCTTCACTGGAAATATATGTTAGTAATCCAAGAAATCTTTGTAATTCCTTTTTGTCTTTTAATTTGGTAGGAAAATTCCATTATTTTTCTAACACATGCCTTTGCATTAAAATCTTTCCCTTTTCAATTTCTAATCCTAAATAATTAATTTTGTTTTGAGCTACTATTGCTTTTTTCTTGCTTAAAACTACTTCATGCCCTAAGCATTTATTTAGTATTAATTCAACCTTGTTAAAATGATCCTCTAAATCTTTATTAGTAAAGATCAAGATATCATCAATATATATAAGACATAAGTCCTTGAATTCTTGAAGTATTGAATCAATTCTTCGTCGAAAAATTCCTGGTGACTGCTTCATTCCCATTGGAAGTACATTCCATTCATATTGACCTTGAGGACAACTGAACGCTGTTAATGCTTTAGATTCTTCAGATAATCTAATTTGATAAAATCCTGATTTGCAATCAAAGGTACTGAACCAATTCATATTTCTAATTCGTTCAATAATTAAATATTTTCTTGGAAGAAAATGAGCATCACCTTCCATTGCATCATTTATCTGTTTATAATTAATTACCATCCTTCGTTTTTCCTCTTTTTATTTCATTATGATTTTCTATATAAAAGGCTGGTGCATAATGCTTGCTTTTTTATGGCTTAATTAATCCTTTTTTGCACATTTCCTAAATATCTTTTGCAAATTCATCTCTATCTTATTTTGTGTAAATCATAGGTTTACATTTTACTTCTTTTGTTGGGTCTTTTAATTTTAACACAGTTAACTCAGTATTTTTGTTATTGATATTTGGATCTAGTAGATTTTTACTAGATACTTTATCTAAAAGTTCTTCTATATGAGCTGGTATTCTTCTATTTGGTTCTAGGTTTAGTAATACATGACGAATTTTCAAACATATTTCTTTAACTATCTCACCACGATTCAGCTTGCTAAACTCTGATTTTTTAGAGTAAATACATTCATAAGAGTGAATAATTGGAATGTTAATTATCTCTCTTTTTTGTTTCTTGTAAATATATGGTGTCTTTAGAGATATATATTTTAAATACCGGGAAAATGGTGCATACAATCTTAAAAAGTTATTCCCAATAAGCATATCTAAACTTGTATCTTGTTGATATATTGTTGGTACTACAAATAATTTTTCTTGTATAATTAATGTAATTCTTGATACCACCCAATATAGTGGATGTATTGATCCATCTTCAATTTGTATTTTGATTGGTTTTTCTAATTTTTCCCATTTATCAAACAACGCTCTTGTTGCTAGACAAATACTTGCTCCAGTATCTATATATGCTTCAGTTTCTTTTTTACTTTTTTCTACTATTATTTTTATATAAGTATTATTCGGATTATGTTTCTTCTGAAGATAATTCATCTTCAAGATATTCATATATGCTTTCATCAGTATCAGTTAATTCTTCTTATAATGGTTCAAGCTCATATATTTGGTATACTTGCTTTATTAATTTTGATTTTTCTTTAAAATCTTTTTCTTTCCGCTGAAGACATTCATTAGCATAATGTTCTTCAACATTACATATCCAGCAAACACATTTTTTTTTCCTTTCGGACAATATTTTCTTGGTGTTATTTTTTTTTCGTAAATAATTTTTTCTTGTTACTTTTATAATATGTTTTCTTTCTTAGATATCTTTTCTTTAATTTTGGTTTCCTATAATATTTTCTTTTTCTTGCTGGTTTTTCACAGCCATAATTTCCAGGTTTTTCCATTTATGGGATATCGCAGCAAATTGCAATGCTCCCTCTATTTAATTGTCTTATTGTTTCTCTTGTTATACATTGTTCTCTTAATTCTTGGTATACAGTTTGAATAATTCCTCCTAAGGTGTTAGCTGTTTCATCTTGTCTGGATTCCCATAATTTCTTTATTTTAGTATTAAGGGGATATGGTAGCTTATCTATAAAGATATATTTGTAAGTTTCTTTTGCTTCTTCATTCACTTGATAATAATATTTTTGGTATTAAAAAATAAAGCTTTCTATTTGACACATGTAACATATTTGCATTTTATTTAGATGAGTTTTAGCCTTTTTCATTTAAGAATTCATTTGTTATTTCTTGTTGATCAACAATAGTATATCCTAGAAATTCTTGATAGATCATAGCCGGTACCATTTTGGAAAAATCTTGGTTATCTTTTACTAATCTTGCATGTCTTTGCCAAGTTTCATCTTTTATATCGAGTAAAAGTCTTTGTACATCCCCTGTTTTTTAAATGTTAAAAAGATTTTTACATCCATTACATTTAATTTATTAAATCTTTCACGGTTGCTATTAGTAATATCATTTCATTGGTTCATTGTACTAATACTTCCTCTTTATTTCTTGCATAGTCGAGATTCAATACATTTCCTATTCTGGTTGATTCATAATGAGGTTTAAATTCTTCTTGAAATTTTGCCCATTTGCTATTTTTTCTTGCATATCCTTTTTTATACATCGTTTCTTCTTCATATTTGTCTCATGCTCCATCAGGAGTATATTTATATCCTTCCAATTTTCTTTTGGGTTTTGCCCCACTATATTCTCCTTTTTCCATCTTTATATAATTTTCTTCATATTCTGAAGTTGAACTATAGCTTAAAATTATTTCTTCGTTTTCATCATTTTCTTTTATTACTTGTTCTATTGGATCTATTTTTTGTATTTGGTCATGTTCTTCTTCAATTATTTTTTAACTCTTCTAATAATTGTTGGATTTCTTCTAAATCATTTGATTTCTTTAATGTTTCCATATACTCGTCTTTTATCCTCTCCATGAAGTTACCGGTTTAGATAATATTGATGGTTCTAATTGTGTTTCTTGTTTTATAATTACTTTATCTAAATCTCTTGATTTCAGTAATTCTTCTAAATCTTTTATTGTTATATATTTATTCTTCTCTTCATCTTCTAAAAGATGTTCTAATTGTTCAAGAATTTGTCTAATTCTTTCAATGTCTTTATTTTCATCTATTTCTTTACCTTTACTTAAACTATTTAAAGTATCTCTTATATTGTTTATTTCACTTTGCCCTTTTTGTATTCTACTATAAGTGTAATTTGCAATTTTATTAGTATTTTTTATTAATTGGATGATATTTTTATTTGTTCTTCCATTATTTTTTCTATTGCTTCGAAATTTATTATGATTTTTCGGATAAACCCATTATTTTAATTTTTTTATTATTTTATTCAAAGATACGGTACGCCGGAGTACCAGAGAATTCTCCTTACAAGACTACCATTAATGAAATAAACCTGTTCTTGTTTTTCAGAACTTTACGTTAAAAACCGAACCAAAACACTTCTTCGATGTTGTCATTTTTCTGTTTTAAAAACTGAAAAACAGATATAGTTTTTAAAACTAATTTCTACAAAACAATCTTTTCAAACAGTTTTTTTTTATTTTTTTTGTTTTTGAAAACAATAAAACTTTTCTTGAGAACAGTAAACAAACAGAGCAATTCCTAAACTAGAGTATTGGTCGGCACTGCATGTCTCTCAATTTACCTTTTTCTGTTTTTGCTAAGGTAAAAATTAAAAAGTGGTGAAGATTATAATGAACAACAATGGTAGATATGTAATTTAAATAATCACTTACTGATATTCGAGAAAGCTTATATCTTGGATAATGCTGAAGACGTTCTTTATAGCTAGGAATATTATACCACGATAACTTTAATTACCCTCCTTATATTATTATCGAAAACAAAATTAAAAACGAAAGTGAAGAGATGCCATCTATATGGAGGGTTGGGTTAAGGTGCACCATCCATATTTTGCACCACCCACTACATCACCCATATGGTGTAAATTTTGGACCAATCAAATTGTCACATGGGTTTGGTCAAAATTTCAAACTTTCTGGTTGTATTTCTACTGTAGTCAAATATATGAATACAATATATTGTAGTATATTATATGTACTCGTTGTATTCGTAAATTCAACCCATATTAAAATAATGTTTTTTTATTAAAAAAACTGATTATATTGCAAAATAATATTTTAATATGAATTAAAATAATGTTCATTGTCAATAATATTTTGCAATATAATCAGTTTTTTTAATCAAAAAACATTATTTTAATATGAGTTAAATTTACAAATACAAAAAGCACATATATTATACTACAATATACTGTATTCATATAGTTTGACTACAGTATAATACAATTATAAAGTTTGAAATTTTGACCAACCTATGTGTCAATTTGATTAGCCCAAAATTTGCCACATGGGTGGTGTAGTGGGTGGTGTAAAATGTGGGTGGTGCACCATAGCCCAACCCCTATATGGAAGTTGGAAAGGTATAGAAAGCATGTGAAAGTTTTCTATATGCAGCCAACAAACTAAATAACATCAATGGAGAGCTGCCAATACTGTAAAGATTGCAAAGTCTCTCTTAAACAAATTGGAGAATGAATGCTTTATTGAATAGAAGTCAAACCATTATATAGGCATTGATCAACAACAATAACAGAAAGATGAGATAAGTCTAACTAAAAGATAACTAAAGCTAATTAAAGATAAACTAACTAAAGATAATTAACTTATCAGAATGCAATCTGATTTAGCTAACAGAAAAACTAAAGATAAGATAAATAACAAACTCAACAAACCCTCCCTTAAACTAATTGCAGTCATGCAATTTGTTTAATTCTGGAATCTCACACACTCCTAGTTGTATTCGAAGTTTCTGGAAAGAATCCAACTTTAGAGGTTTGGTCATCACATCAATAACTTGATCTTGTGTTCCATAATGAACTAGTTCAATTACTCCATTTGATGAAGAGTGTCTGCTCATTCTAACTTTTGTGGAATCCTTCACTAATAAAGTAAGACTCAATGCGGCTAAACCAAGCTCATGGTGCTTGTTTTAGACCATACAAAGACTTGTGCAGTTGATAAACCATATGCTTACTTCCTTTCTTCACATATCCTTTTGGTTGTTCAACATACACATCCTCACTCAATGTTCCATGAAGAAAGGCCGACTTCACATCAAGCTGATAGATCTTCCAGCCTCTTTGTGCAGCAAGTGCTAATACCATTCTGACCGTATCCATCCTAGCAACATGTGCAAACACCTCATTGTAGTCAATTCCATATTCTTGTGAATACCCCTTTGCCACTAGTCGTGCCTTGAATTTGTCCACTGCACCATGTTCATTTAACTTGGTTTTGTATATCCATTTGACCCCTATCTTCTTTGCACCCTCTGGTAATTCAACTAATTTCCAGGTTTGATTCTTCTCTATAGCTGTGATCTCAGCTTCCATTGCTTGCCTCCACTTAGCACATTTTACTGCCTCCTCAAAGCACATTGGATCTGCAGATTCTGTCAAGGCCATGTTGATCACATCTTCTTCTTCTGATAGTCCTTCTCCTATCACATAGTCTTCCATCCATGATGGAGCATGTCTCATTCTGCCCTTTGCAACATTATTATTTGGCATTTGTTGAGCTTCAAGATGATCATTTTCACCTTGTTCTACCTCCTCATTTGCTGTTGCATCAACCTATTTGATCCGCTGTCGCACACGGGTCAAAAAGCGAGCGATCACTACTACAGAAAAGGGCTTCAGTAGCACTTTTTTTTGTCTTTAGTAGCGCTTCAAAGCGCTATCTATTCACCCGCTATTGAAGGTGGGAGAGATTCAATAGCGCTTAAAAAAGCGCTACTGAAAGTAGGAATAGGTAGCGCTTCCTTGAGAAAGTGCTGTCTAAAGTTGGTAATAAGACAATCTATTACATACTTTAGACAGCGCTTTCTCAAGGAAGCGCTATCTATTTGTCACTTTAGGCAGCGTTTTTTCAAGAAAGCGCTACTGAAAGTAGGAATAGGTAGCGCTTCCTTGAGAAAGCGCTGTCTAAAGTTGGTAATAAGACTTTAGACAGTGCTTTCTCAAGGAAGCACTATCTATTTGTCACTTTAGGCAGCGCTTTTTCAAGAAAGCGCCACTGAAAGTAGGAATAGGTAGCGCTTCCTTGAGAAAGCGCTGTCTAAAGTTGGTAATGGGACAATCTATTACATACTTTAGACAGTGCTTTCTCAAGGAAGCGCTGTCTATTTGTCACTTTAGACAGCGTTTTTTCAAGAAAGCGCTACGTATCCCCCCCCGTTTTTTTTTTCATTATTCACTGTTTTTCTACATTTCCCACCTGCACAACCATCCCTCATCAATTCACAGTAACACTGCATTTAGGTACATCACACACATACACATATATAATGTACAAAGCTTACATACAATATTAATAAGCATATATATATATATATAAACCAAACCAAATATCAAAATCATGCATATATAACCAATTAATTAAGTAATATACTTTAACACAATTCACAGTAACACTTACACATAACCAATTCTACTATTTAAGTCCATAAACCAAAAGGTCGCTAACCTACACTAGATAATAACCATGCATACTAACAATGTGTACAAGCTAATGAACACACTAGTAGTAGTAGCCACAGTCGTTGATCTATTGCGTGTATCTTCATCTACAACCTTTTGAAATCCTCGATTGTAATCAGGGGCAAGCCCTCCCAGATCAGACATTATCAGTTTGTCCCATCTTTCTTTTGACCAATTTCACTTCTTTCTTCTTATTTAATGATAAGCTCATTACCCTGGAAACCCATTGATCCTCATTACCTGTTTCTGCCCGAGCATGTAAAGGGGTATAATTTGCAAGTGTTCCCTTTGTCCTCCATCGAGATCCACATGCATTGCATAGCACTGGCTTCTCTGGTGGCCCATTGCGCCAAAGTGGTGTGCCTATTGCAATGCTTATATGTCAGCTATCTATAAAATTTAAAAACCCTTGTAATCAGGAATAGAGATGTATCTCAGATTGGATAGATTAATAAAAACCACATATTCATATTTCCCTGATATAATAGAAAACTGAACAAACAACTAGAATGTTGAGATAGTATCATCTGTCAGCATTCATTATCATAAGGAACGAACAATTTATGAATTAATTGTTGACAATCTGCCTGTTATTAGCCACTAGTTTCAATGTTTTAGAAAATACAAAGCAATACCCTTCTGCAAGTAAACAAGATATTGGTCCATACTCTACATTCCTCAAGCAGATAGCGGTAAAGCTCAAATTAAAAAGACATGCAGACTGGTGGTAAAGACTATGTTTTCATTTGAACTGAAAGGATTAAAATTTGTCTGATGAGTATCACTCAAGGCATCAAAGTTAAGGCAATCTAAATGAAACATTCTCATTCTTGGTGACCAAAATCATTGTAGTCAAGTGCTGGCACTAGAGTTTTGAAGTGCACACCAATAGCAATGACTTCAACGCTTGGAAACTGTTTCAAAATTATCAGAAGAACAATCAACATCTATAAGGCTTAAGGTGAACTGTTTCATGAACCAGAATTGTTCTTTCAAATGGAGAAAGCTTGAAAATATAATAATGAATAATCATGAAGATTGAATTTTTTTTTTCACTTGGAAGGGAGGGGAGTAAGACATGTATGAAGGATGAATACAATGCATGGACCAATCTTCTGATACAATGAGAAGTTTCTCTACAGAGAAAGTGACAATAAAACAACTTTGTAAAATCCTTTTAGAACACATGAGTGGATTAACTATGGGCATTTTACAAATGCAGAATTCTCTTCCTTTTCTTTTGCACTCTATCTTAAGTTCTCATAACTCAAATGGGAAGAAGTAATATAACACCCTGTTTTTCGTATGCTTCTTTATCGGTAAATACATGCTTTAATGTATTTATTTTCGATAAAATCCAGAAGATGATTTTATTTAAAATAAAATCATTTTCTTGTGTTGTTTTACCGTATGAAGTCGCAGTAAAATTTTCGATCAAAAATTCAAACGAAAACCGGTCTGGGTTCTCACTGCCAGTACAGGTTTACTGAGCTAGAGACAAAATTTTAATTCGTGAACGAGACGGTTAGTGTTTTTATGATGTTTTGTGTGGGTTTGGTAAATTTTCGAATTTTGTTGTCCGGGAATAAAATATAATATTTTATCCGGACGAAACCTTCAGAAAATACGATCGGATGTGCAACCGGTTACGTATTTAAGCAGTTAAAGGAACCCTAAAGGATGAGAGAAGGCTTGATGGGAAGCCTAATTAAATGCTTATGACACACCTAAGAAAAAATAAATCTTGACTTCATTCCAAAATCTTACTTTTTCATCTTTCTCTCTCCAATCACATCACATTACCTTAACTCTTTATCCTCTCTACAAGCAACCCACCTTCTTTCTTCTTCTTTCTTCTCTTCTTTCTTCTTCTCCCTCTCAAAACCGTGCACCCTCTCCATTTACTCTATAAATACCACTCCTCAACTTCACTTCATCACTTTCCTTTTAAAACACTTAAGCTTTCATCTTTTCTTAACTTCAAGCTTCCAAAGCTCTAGTTTTTCTTCTTCTTTTCACTAAGTGTTCTTCATCAAAGTTGTTCCTCTTGTTTAGGGTAATACTCTCATGTATTATTTTCTTTAAAAACTTCATCTTTTTCTAAAGTTTCTTCTTTATATCATATATGAGCTTTTATCTTCAAAAATCTCTCAAAAATGGTAGAAAACTCCTTTTGAGTTGAAACCAATTTATATGGTCTTGTATTTACTTGTAGTTTAACATACTAAAAGGTTGTGTAAAACAAAGTTTCCTAACCTCTACTTTCTAATGAGGCCGAACCATGCATATGGTTTAGATGGATCTTGTTTCAACTTTTACAAGTATGAGTTTGTATTTAAAGATTTGTTTTCCCAAAATGATCATGGACCAAGGCTCCTTTATGTTAAAGGATGCTATGTCTAAAGTGATTGGAAAGTTTAAAGATTTTTACTCTACTTTTATGTCATTTACTTTTATGCCATTTATATTAATGCCATTTACTTTATGTCATTACATTATGTCATTTACTTTTATGTCATTTATATTTATCTCATTTACTTTATGTCATTTACATTATGTCATTTACTTTTATGCCATTTATAATTATGTCATTTACTTTATGTCATTTACATTATGTCATTTACTTTATGTCATTTATGTTTGTCATTTAAGATTCATTTACTTATGTCATTATACTTTAATTACTTATAAGCCTATGTTGTTATTACTTTATTTGCTTATGAACCTTGTTATTTAAAGTCATATGTTGCTTTCAAGATGATCATAGACTTGAGCTCCATAAGTTATTGGATGGTAAAAGGTCTAAGAGATTGGAAGAATTTAAAGATTTTTATCATAAAAACCCAAGGATGGCCGAATCTTAAAGGTTATGGACCTAGGGTGTTTCGTTTTTCATTTATCCAAAGTGATCATGGTTTTGAGCTCCTTACTATTAATGGATGCTAAACCAAAGAGATTGGAAAGTTTAAATGTTCCTAGCCTATCTTATTGGTCAAGGCCGAATCTCCATCAAGTGTAACTTGGTGGGATTTTTGTTCAACTTTGTTTAAAGTAATCATGTTTTAAACTCTTAGCACTTGAGGATCATAAATCCCTAAGTTGCTTGTGTTTTGGAAACTTATAGCCCTAAGTTCTTGGTTGAGTTCTAATCCTTTGAACCTTGTGTCTTGAAACCTAGACTTGCATCCTAACCAACCTTGAAGAACGTTCGTGAAACTGTTTATTTTCTCGCATTATCTTACCTTCTTGAGGTAAGAGGGGATTTCCTAAAGATATTCAATAACTGTATGCATGTGTGTAGGTGTTTAACTGGATATTTATATGTCGATTGAGCTTACTTGATTATCTAATGTACTTGAACTGTTATGCTGTTATCTGATGTTGAACTGTACTTGTTCTAAATGTTATAATGCATATATGTGATGAACTGCTTTCAACTGTGATATTAGCATTGAACTGATAATATATACTGTTGTTGATTGAAAGTTTGCTAAGCCAGACTTGCGTATGTGCTCAACTGTTATAAGGATTAAAAACCTTAATAAGCTTTGAAGATGAAGGGATTGGTGTTCTTTTCCAAAAGCTCATTAACTTAAAGTACTTGTTTTTAATGTTGAAATGGTTTGGTGAACTATTGTTATACAAGAGAAAAATCATTTTCGAACTATGTGACTTCAATTTAAAACTTTCAAGATTATTTGGCAATATCCTATTGGGGGAAATATTTCAAAGATAAAAGTATTTCAAAGATGCTTTATAAAAGATTTTCAAAGAAAAGGTTTTTCCTAAATATTTTAGAAACTTTCCGATAGCCTGGATAGGTTATCGAGGATTCGGTTTGAATTTGTTTTTCACTGATCGAAAAATAAGTACTTAAGAAAGAGAATCTAGTACGCGAGACGTCGCCTCTAGTATTCAGTTATGCGCACGTGATCTTGGATCAGTGTTGATTCGGGACTATGAGTCCTATTCATGATGTTATGGACTGAGAGTCCAATTCTCGAAATTGAGGACAGTGCGTTCTGATTTCGCTGTGATGGACCGTGTGTCCTAATTACGTTGTTGTGGACTGTGCGTCCTAATCACGTTGTGATGAACATTGTTAAAGGTGAATGTTGTTTTCTACGACCACAACCCTTGACTGCGGCATCGGTCTTGGGCGTTGTGATTGAGCATTCGGACTGTGTGTCCTATGCTTCTGAGTTTTCAAGTGATGGGGAAATGATGATTAAGTCGTTAGCCTTGAGCTGCGACAGTGAAAAGAATGAACACAAAGAAAACCTTTTAAATAAATTATTTTCTCATGTGCATTTCCCCCAAGCAGACGTGCTTTTTATATATCAGATACAAGGTGGTATCTAGGAGTCTGTCCATGTAAACCGAGTTCAGAGGCACATGTGACGTTGCTCGTCCTGAGACCTTAAATGCATGAGGGTATGGAGGCAACTGCCCGGTGGGCTAGAGATTGACCAACTCTAATTCTTCTCCAGTGGAAAACGGTGTTGATATCTCATGAGATTACGTTAGAGCCTGATATTGAAGTGCCATGCATATTTTCAAAAGATTGACTGTGCGGGTTTGAGACCCTTTGATATAACACTGTTATATTGTGTATATGTATGATTTAACTGCTTATATGATTCTGTGATGTATGTATCATGTATATGGTTGTTGTGGGATATATCTTATGACGGTATCTCACTCTTTCACAATTGTATGTTTTGTTCTTTTCTTCTTGTATCGGGAATGCACGTGCTCTTAGATGGATCCGGATGTTCCCTTGGCACCGACGAACTCGAGGAGTGAGGTCTTCGATCATGCTGGGGCGGCGGGGAGTTGGACTATACATGAAGGAGCGACGACCGCGACTTATCGGGGACCGATCACGACCACCGAGACAAATGCTAACGGAGTACCCATACGGAGGATCCATACCGTCGAGACAAGGACTGTGGCGCTTCCACCTCCATGGTTTTACCTCCATACGCTACAGGTCACCGGACTTCTTCATGAGCACCTTGACCCAGTTGAACCCCTCGAAGAGGATCCAGTGGAAGAGGATCCCGAAGAGGATCCTGAGGAAGAACCTTTTGAGTTCATAGAGGTCGAGGACGAGGAGGAGGAGGAGCCAGAGTACCATCCACAGGATCCCGGCAACGACGACATCCCTATCGATGATGGCGGTGACGTTATTGATCCGGCAAGTGATATCTCGTCTGAAAGTAGCGTCTGCGGTCACTCCGCATGCAGGAGGCATGGGTAGATCATTGTTGGCTTTTAGAGTTGTCCCGATAGTCCCTTGGCTTTTAGAGCCATCTTTGGAGTCTTATACCCGATTCCCTATTCCCAGTGTGATGTTTTCTTTTACCTACTTCTTCAGTCTTTGTATCAGTGTATGTTGGCCAGTTCGACAAGGCCTGTCTTGTAATCAAAAACCTAAGATCCCAAGTGGGACAGCTATATTTATATGTATGATGTTTATTTACATGTTCTGAGTGTTCATCATTTTTCCTTAACTACCGCTTACTATTACAAAAAAAAACAATGAGTACCCTTTTTCAGTAACCTTCTAATAAAGGTTATTTTTCCGAAAGTGACCAGTGTTTTAAATAAGTTTCTTTTCCGCAAACGGGTAACCATGTGATGCCAGGTTTTAGGGTGTCACATTAGTTGGTATCAGAGCTAGTCGAGTCTTTCGGGAATGTTTGGGTTTAGGTCTGTTGTGTTGAAGTTGTGTTTTCTCTGACTGGATATTGTTTGAATTACCTCCTTGAGGTAATGTGTGATAAACCGTGGTTCACATCCCTTTTCTGGCTGATATCTGACTACTTGTGTGGTATAGGGTCAGTATGAACCAAAGAGGTGCTCGTGGACGTGGACGAGGCTACAGAGGAATGGATTTTGCTGCCCAAGCACTGGCTGACGTGGCTGCTGCCATAGCTCTTCAAACAGCTAATGTTGCTGCCCAGAACCAACAGGAGCAACAGAGGGCAGAACAAGCTGCAGAGGGAAGGCATCTGGATGCTTTCCGACGTCAGAATCCATCGCAGTTCGATGGAGACGTGGATCCAATAAAGTCTGACCTTTGGATTCAGGAGCTAGAGAAGATCTTCGATCTGGTACACACTCCAGAGGAATCTAAGGCACCCTATTCCGTGTTCCAGCTAGTGGGCGATGCTGAGTACTGGTGGAAGGGCACCAGGCAGTTGTTTGAGGCCGAGTACCAGGCGATCACCTGGGGAGTATTTCGTGGCAAGTTTCTAGACAAATACTCTCCTCAGAGTGCCAGAAAAGAGAAGGAACAGGAGTTCATGAGGCTGAGTCAGCGGGACCTGACAGTAGGGGAGTATGCGGCGAGGTTTGAATCCCTTGCCAAGTATTTCGGTTTCTTTCAAGACAATCCCAATGAGGAAGGGAAGTGTGAACAGTTTGAAGCCGGTTTACGCTTCGAGATTAAAGAATCGGTATTGCCGTTGGAGATCAGGAACTTCCAAGCACTAGTGGAGAAGTGCCGGAAAATTGAGATGATGCGCAGAGGAAGGGATAACAAGGGAAGCGCAGGAGGACCTATTCGTCCTAAGAGCCAGAATCAAGGCCAGAATTCAAAATGGAAACAGAACCAGAGGAAGCCGTATCACCAGGCATTTAGCTACAACTAGAAACAACAAGCTCGTCCCAGTGTTTCAGGGACAGGAAGTGGAGGCCAGAGAAACAACGATCAAGGCCAAGAGAGGAGATGTTTCAGGTGTGGAGATCCGAGCCACCTGGCAAATGCTTGTCCGAAGAAGGATCACAAGTGTAACAACTGTGACCGCGTGGGACACTTGGAAAAGGTGTGTCATGCACCAAAGAGAGAGCATCATGTCAACCATGCTAGAATAAACAAGCCAACCGTTAAGGGAAGAGTGTATACCATGAGTGGTGCTGAGGCATCGAACTCCGATGATCTCGTGCAAGGTAAGTGTGACATTGCTGGTAATCTTTTGACTGTACTTTTTGATTCAGGTGCAACTCATTCTTTTATTTCGATGGATCATGTGAAAATTCTAAACTTGCCTGTTTCTTCCTTGCCATATAATCTGATTGTTTCTACCCCAACTGCTGAACCTGTGACTGTTAATTCTGTTTGCTTAAACTGTCCTATCATCGTTCAGAATAGACATTTCCTTGTAGACTTGATTTGTTTACCTTTGGTACAGTTAGATGTAATCTTAGGCATGGATTGGTTATCTTTCAACCATATCCTAATAGATTGTGCTCAGAAAACCTTAATCTTTAGGGAGGAGATTTCTGGATTTTTATATGCTAGTCAGGTAAGAGCTTCTTTGAAAGAAGGAGCTCGAGGTTACATGTTACTGTTTTCCTAGGACGTCGAGAGTGAGTTTGACTTGGAATCCGTACCTGTCGTTCGAGAGTTTCCGGAGGTTTTCCCCGAGGATGTACCTGGATTGCCCCCTGTTCGGGAGATCGAGTTCGCGATTGATCTGACTCCAGGCACCGGACCAATATCCATGGTACCATATCGCATGTCGCCATTAGAGTTAGAAACCTTGAAGGGCCAACTTGAGGAGATGATGAGGAAAGAGTTTATACGACCTAGTGTGTCACCGTGGGGAGCTCCAGTCCTGCTAGTAAAGAAGAAAGATGGAACTGCTAGGCTGTGTGTGGACTTTCGTCAGTTAAACAAAGTCATGATTAAAAACATATATCCTCTTCCAAGGATCGATGATCTTATGGATCAGTTACGTGGCGCGACAGTGTTTTCAAAGATAGATCTGCGGTCAGGATACCACCAGATACGAGTAAAAGCAGAAGGTGTCCCTAAGACAGCGTTTCGAACACGCTATGGGCATTATGAGTATTTGGTGATGCCGTTTGGAGTGACGAATGCACCTGCTATATTCATGGACTATATCAATAGGATCTTTCGTCCCTTTTTGGATCAGTTCGTAGTCGTCTTCATTGATGACATTCTGATCTATTCTCCGGACAAGGAGACTCATGCTGAACATCTTAGCATTGTTCTTCAGATCCTGAGAGAGAAACAGCTCTATGCGAAACCAGAGAAGTGTGAATTTTGGTTGGATCAAGTTCAATTCTTGGGGCACGTAATATCCCGCGAAGGAATCGTTGTGGATCCAACGAAGGTCGAGGCTGTTTTGGAATGGGAAAGGCCAACAACGGCAACGGAAATCCGTAGTTTTGTGGGTTTGGCTGGCTACTACCGGAGGTTCATTGAAGGATTTTCCAAGATTGTAGGACCTCTCACCCAGTTGACGTGTAAGGACCAAACGTTCGTGTGGACAGAAGCCTGTGAGAAAAGCTTCCAAGAGCTAAAAAGGAGATTGACAACCTCACCGGTCTTGATCCTACCTGATCCGAAGGAATCTTTTGAGGTTTACTGTGATGCTTCGCATCAAGGTTTGGGCTGTGTACTGATGCAAAATCGGAAAGTTGTGGCTTATGCTTCGAGGCAGTTGAAGATTCATGAGAGGAACTATCCGACGCACGATTTAGAACTGGCTGATATGGTCTTTGCTTTAAAAATATGGAGACATTACTTGTATGGAGCTACTTTTAATGTTTTCAGTGACCATAAAAGCTTGAAGTACCTGTTTAATCAGAAGGAGTTGAATATGCATCAGAGACGTTGGTTAGAATTCCTGAAGGATTATGACTTTCAACTACAGTATCACCCTGGAAAGGCGAATGTAGTGGCCGATGCCTTGAGCAGGAAGACAATTCACGCATCAGTGATGATGGTTAAAGAACATGAACTGCTGGAAAAATTCCGAGATCTAAGTTTGTTAGTGGAAAGTACACCAGGAAAACTGTGTCTGAACAGGACCACCGTGTCAAATGGATTAATGGAGCAGATAAAGGAGAAGCAAGAGACTGATCAGTATCTACAGAAAGAAAGAGACTTAGTACGTCAAGGAGCTCTGTCAGAATTTAGAGAAGGAACAGATGGAATTTTGAGGTTTGGTGAGAGAATCTGTGTACCTGATTATGCTGAGCTGAGGAAGCTGATTTTAGAAGAGGCTCATAAGAGCAGACTGAGTATGCACCCAGGAGCCACGAAGATGTATCAAGATCTTAAGAAGTTGTATTGGTGGTATGGGATGAAGAGAGATGTAATGGAATACGTCGCTTCTTGTTTGATATGTCAAAAAGCCAAAGTGCAACACCAGAGACCAGCAGGAATGTTACAGTCTTTAGATATTCCAGAATGGAAATGGGATGGAATCTCAATGGATTTCGTGACCAGTTTACCAAGGACTAAGAAGGGGTATGAGGCTATATGGGTAATAGTGGACCGACTAACTAAGTCAGCTCACTTTTTGCCAATCAATATGAGATACTCTATGGAGAAGTTAACCCAACTGTACATCGGAGAGATTGTTAGACTGCATGGTGTGCCTTCAAGCATTGTTTCAGATCGAGACCCGTGATTTACATCGAAGTTTTGGCAGAGTTTGCAAGAATCGCTTGGAACGAAACTCAGATTGAGTTCCGCATATCATCCACAGACGGATGGACAATCGGAAAGAACAATCCAGTCACTAGAGGACTTGCTGAGAGCTTGTGTTTTGGAGGATGTCGGGAGTTGGGACGAGTCCCTACCGTTGATAGAATTTACCTACAATAGTAGTTTCCATTCAAGCATTGGAATGGCACCTTATGAGGCCCTGTATGGTCGACAATGTCGGACGCCTTTGTGTTGGTACCAGGATGGTGAGAGTTTGCTATTGGGTCCAGACTTCGTGCAACAAACAACAGAAAAGGTGAAGATGATACAGGAGAAAATGAGGACAACTCAGAGCCGACAGAAGAGCTACGCGGACAAGAGACGACGACCTCTAGAGTTTGAGGAAGGCGAACATGTATTCTTGAGAGTCACGCCAACGACTGGGATTGGCAGAGTACTAAAGTCCAGAAAGCTTACACCCAAGTTCATTGGACCCTACCAAATTCTTCGTCGTGTAGGTCCAGTAGCTTATAAAATATCTTTACCACCCTTTCTTTCCAATATCCATGATGTTTTTCATGTCTCTCAGTTGAGAAAATACATTCCTGATCCATCACATATCATAAAGCCTGATAAAGTACGGTTAAAAGAGAACCTGTCCTTTGTGACTTCGTCGACACGAATCACGGATAGGATGACAAAGCAGCTCAGAGGTAAGCAAATTCCTTTGGTCAAAGTCATCTGGAATGAGACAACCGAAGAAGCAACGTGGGAAGCTGAGGACAAGATGAAGTTGCAGTACCCTGAGTTATTTCAAGGTACGTAATTTCGAGGACAAAATTCTTTTTAGAGGGGTAGAGTTGTAACACCCTGTTTTTTGTATGCTTCTTTATCGGTAAATACATGCTTTAATGTATTTATTTTCGATAAAATCCAGAAGATGATTTTATTTAAAATAAAATCATTTTCTTGTGTTGTTTTACCGTATGAAGTCGCAGTAAAATTTTCGATCAAAAATTCAGACGAAAACCGGTCTGGGTTCTCACTGCCCGTACAAGTTTACTGAGCTAGAGACAAAATTTTAATTCGTGAACGAGACGGTTAGTGTTTTTATGATGTTTTGTGTGGGTTTGGTAAATTTTCGAATTTTGTTGTCCGGGAATAAAATATAATATTTTATCCGGACGAAACCTTCAGAAAATACAATCGGATGTGCAACCGGTTACGTATTTAAGCAGTTAAAGGAACCCTAAAGGATGAGAGAAGGCTTGATGGGAAGCCTAATTAAATGCTTATGACACACCTAAGAAAAAATAAATCTTGACTTCATTCCAAAATCTTACTTTTTCATCTTTCTCTCTCCAATCACATCACATCACCTTAACTCTTTATCCTCTCTGCAAGCAACCCACCTTCATTCTTCTTCTTTATTCTCTTCTTTCTTCTTCTCCCTCTCAAAACCGTGCACCCTCCCCATTTCCTCTATAAATACCACTCCTCAACTCTTAAGCTTTCATCTTTTCTTAACTTCAAGCTTCCAAAGCTCTAGTTTTTCTTCTTCTTTTCACTAAGTGTTCTTCATCAAAGTTGTTCCTCTTGTTTAGGGTAATACTCTCATGTATTAGTTTCTTTAAAAACTTCATCTTTTTCTAAAGTTTCTTCTTTATGTCATATATGAGCTTTTATCTTCAAAAATCTCTCAAAAATGGTAGAAAACTCCTTTTGAGTTGAAACCAATTTCTATGGTCTTGTATTTACTTGTAGTTTAACATACTAAAAGGTTGTGTAAAACAAAGTTTCCTAACCTCTACTTTCTAATGAGGCCGAACCATGCATATGGTTTAGATGGATCTTGTTTCAACTTTTACAAGTATGAGTTTGTATTTAAAGATTTGTTTTCCCAAAATGATCATGGACCAAGGCTCCTTTATGTTAAAGGATGCTATGTCTAAAGTGATTAGAAAGTTTAAAGATTTTTACTCTACTTTTATGTCATTTACTTTTATGCCATTTATATTAATGCCATTTACTTTATGTCATTACATTATGTCATTTACTTTTATGTCATTTATATTTATGTCATTTACTTTATGTCATTTACATTATGTCATTTACTTTTATGCCATTTATAATTATGTCATTTACTTTATGTCATTTACATTATGTCATTTACTTTATGTCATTTATGTTTATGTCATTTAAGATTCATTTACTTATGTCATTATACTTTAATTACTTATAAGCCTATGTTGTTCTTACTTTATGTGCTTATGAGCCTTGTTATTTAAAGTCATATGTTGCTTTCAAGATGATCATAGACTTGAGCTCCATAAGTTATTGGATGCTAAAAGGTCTAAGAGATTGGAAGAATTTAAAGATTTTTATCATAAAAACCCAAAGATGGCAGAATCTTAAAGGTTATGGACCTAGGGTGTTTCGTTTTTCATTTATCCAAAGTGATCATGGTTTTGAGCTCCTTACTATTAATAGATGCTAAACCAAAGAGATTGGAAAGTTTAAATGTTCCTAGCCTATCTTATTGGTCAAGGTCGAATCTCCATCAAGTGTAACTTGGTGGGATTTTTGTTCAACTTTGTTTAAAGTAATCATGTTTTAAACTCTTAGCACTTGAGGATCATAAATCCCTAAGTTGCATGTGTTTTGGAAACTTCTAGCCCTAAGTTTTTGGTTGAGTTCTAATCCTTTGAACCTTGTGTCTTGAAACCTAGACTTGCATCCTAACCAACCTTGAAGAACGTTCGTGAAACTGTTTATTTTCTCACATTATCTTACCTTCTTGAGGTAAGAGGGGATTTCCTAAAGATATTCAATAACTGTATGCATGTGTGTAGGTGTTTTTGGTTGAGCTTACTTGATTATCTAATGTACTTGAACTGTTATGCTGTTATCTGATGTTGAACTGTACTTGTTCTAAATGTTATAATGCATATATGTGATGAACTGCTTTCAACTGTGATATTAGCATTGAACTGATAATATATACTGTTGTTGATTGAAAGTTTGCTAAGCCAGACTTGCGTCTGTGCTCAACTGTTATAAGGATTAAAAACCTTAATAAGCTTTGAAGATGAAGGGATTGGTGTTCTTTTCCAAAAGCTCATTAACTTAAAGTACTTGTTTTTAATGTTGAAATGGTTTGGTGAACTATTGTTATACAAGAGAAAAATCATTTTCGAACTATGTGTCTTCAAGTTAAAACTTTCAAGATTATTTGGCAATATCCTATTGGGGGAAATATTTCAAAGATAAAAGTATTTCAAAGATGCTTTATGAAAGATTTTCAAAGAAAAGGTTTTTCCTAAATATTTTAGAAACTCTCCGATAACCTGGATAGGTTATCGAGGATTCGGTTTGAATTTGTTTTTCACTGAACGAAAAATAAGTACTTAAGAAAGAGAATCTAGTACGCGAGACGTCGCCTCTAGTATTCAGTTATGCGCACGTGATCTTGGATCAGTGTTGATTCGGGACTATGAGTCCTATTCATGATGTTATGGACTGAGAGTCCAATTCTCAAAATTGAGGACAGTGCGTTCTGATTTCGCTGTGATGGACCGTGTGTCCTAATTACGTTGTTGTGGACTGTGCGTCCTAATCACGTTGTGATGAACATTGTTAAAGGTGAATGTTGTTTTCTACAACCACAACCCTTGACTGCGGCATCGGTCTTGGGCGTTGTGATTGATCATTCGGACTGTGTGTCCTATGCTTCTGAGTTTTCAAGTGATGGGGAAATGATGATTAAGTCGTTAGCCTTGAGCTGCGACAGTGAAAAGAATGAACACAAAGAAAACCTTTTAAATAAATTATTTTCTCATGTGCATTTCCCCCAAGCAGACGTGCTTTTTATATATCAGATACAAGGTGGTATCTGGGAGTCTGTCCATGTAAACCGAGTTCAGAGGCACATGTGACATTGCTCGTCCTGAGACCTTAAATGCATGAGGGTATGGAGGCAACTGCCCGGTGGGCTAGAGATTGACCAACTCTAATTCTTCTCCAGTGGAAAACGGTGTTGATATCTCATGAGATTAAGTTAGAGCCTGATATTGAAGTGCCATGCATATTTTCAAAAGATTGACTGTGCGGGTTTGAGACCCTTTGATATAACACTGTTATATTGTGTATATGTAAGATTTAACTGCTTATATGATTGTGATGTATGTATCATGTATATGGTTGTTGTGGGATGTATCTTATGACGGTATCTCACTCTTGCATAACTGTATGTTTTGTTCTTTTCTTCTTGTATCAGGAATGTACGTGCTCTTAGATGGATCCGGACGTTCCCTTGGCACCGACGAACTCGAGGAGTGAGGTCTTCGATCACGCTGGGGCGGCGGGGAGTTGGACTATACATGAAGGAGAGACGACCGCGACTTATCGGGGACCGATCACGACCACCGAGACAAATGCTAACGGAGTACCCATACGGAGGATCCATACCGTCGAGACAAGGACTGTGGCGCTTCCACCTCCATGGTTTTACCTCCATACGCTACAGGTCACCGGAATTCTTCATGAGCACCTTGACCCAGTTGAACCGCTCGAAGAGGATCCAGTGGAAGAGGATCCCAAAGAGGATCCTGAAGAAGAACCTTTTGAGTTCATAGAGGTCGAGGACGAGGAGGAGGAGGAGCCAGAGTACCATCCACAGGATCCCGGCAACGACGACATCCCTATCGATGATGGCGGTGACGTTATTGATCCGGCAAGTGATATCTCGTCTGAAGGTAGCGTCTGCGGTCACTCCGCATGTAGGAGGCATGGGTAGATCGTTGTTGGCTTTTGGAGTTGTCCCGATAGTCCCTTGGATTTTAGAGCCATCTTTTGAGTCTTATACCTGATTCCCTATTCCCGGTGTGATGTTCTCTTTTACCTACTTCTTCAGTCTTTGTATTAGTGTATGTTGGCCAGTTCGACAAGGCCTGTCTTTTAATCAAAAACCTAAGATCCCAAGTGGGACATCTATATTTATATGTATGATGTTTATTTACATGTTCTGAGTGTTCATCATTTTTCCTTAACTACCGCTTACTATTACAAAAAAAAAAAGAGTACCCTTTTTCAGTAACCTTCTAATAAAGGTTATTTTTCCGAAAGCGACCAGCGTTTTAAATAAGTTTCTTTTCCGCAAACGGGTAACCATGTGATGCCAGGTTTTAGGGTGTCACAAGTAAACTGTGAGTTGACTCTTTTTGATAAACACCTTTAACATGAATAGGTGTTCTGCCTATCAAGTAACAAGTCCAGTCCAATATTCAATAGATTTTGAGCTTAATTTGGCAACAATTACATTTGCTCATACTTCAAACACAACAAAAAAAAACGAAACAAAAACCCAACAAAGGACTGAGAACAAACACATCAAAAAAGGAACCTAATAGAATTTTTCAGAACTTTAAATTCCAAATATTCTAGCCAACAAGAATACTTGTACTCTTGAATTCTAATACATCCAGAAGAACATTATGCTAAATTTTTTTTGTCTGTTTATATTGGCCAGCAACTCTTCCTTTTGCATATATCTCTATTTAATCACAATCACAATCCAAGCTAATGGTTCCAGAACACACTTTGAATAAAAAAAGGGACAAAATTTCAACAACAAAAAATGGAAACAAAAAATTGTATATTGGAGAAACAAATGTGTCACCTTGGATCACAACAGTTGGAGCCAGCACAATGGATAGAGATTTTCCTGCATAAGTTGGGCTTGGGAATGGAAGAAAGTTCACTGGAGTGTCAATCTATAAAGGGAAAAGCATGGTATCAGTTAAGAAACAATATCCTTTGATATACATGGGGAGTAACTCCAGCAGTCCTGATCCAAAATCTTTGTGCTTGGAAGGTACTTTAGATTGTCACTTGGTTTCAGGAAAGATTGTGATTTGTGACAGAGGCATTAGTCCTAGGGTGCAGAAGGGTCAGGTGGTGAAAAATGCTGGAGGCTTGGGAATGATTCTTGCAAACACTGAAGCTAATGGAGAAGAGCTTGTTGCAGATTGTCACCTCCTTCCAACAGTTGCAATAGGAGAAAAAGAAGGCAAGGAACTCAAACATTATGTGTTAACAAGTAAAAAAGCTACTGCAACTCTAGCTTTTTTGAAAACAAGGTTGGGAATTAGACCATCTCCTGTAGTAGCAGCCTTTTCATCAAGAGGGCCTAATTTTCTCACCCTTGAAATTCTGAAGCCTGATGTAATGGCTCCTGGGGTGAACATTCTTGCTGCTTGGAGTGGAGTCATTGGTCCATCAAGTTTACCAACAGATCACAGGAGGGTTAATTTCAATATACTGCCTGGAACTTCAACGTCATGTCCACATGTTAGTGGGATTGCTGCATTGCTCAAGGCTATGCATCCAGAATGGAGTCCAGCTGCTATAAAATCTTCTTTAATGACAACAGCTTATGTTCATGACAATACCATCAAGCCTCTCAGAGATGCCTCAAGTGCTGAACCTTCAACTCCTTATGATCATGGTGCTAGACACATTAACCCCAGAAGAGCCCTTGACCCAGGTTTGGTCTATGACATTGAGCCAAAGGATTACTTTGAATTCCTGTGCACACAGAACATACTAAAACCACGCCTTTATCTCTTAAGCTGTCAATGCTAATTCTGCGGTTTACTCAATAAGGGTCTGTGCACACAGAACATACTAAAACCATGCCTGATGGAATATTGACTCAATCAGGGGTAAGGTTGTAAAGAGTACTAGAGTAGGGACTTATCCCTACGCTTTGCTATCTGATATAACCAAAAGAAAACCAGGTTAACACAGTTTTTTTTTTGGTGTGAAAACCAGGTTAACACAGTTGATGCTATAATATTTCTACCTAGATAATCTCCAGATAAACATAAAAGAAGAAGAAGAAAACAAAAACACAAACCTCAGCTTGGAAAAACCTTAATTTATCAGGCCACAACCAAGAAACTATAGGCCTTCCAATTAACTTAGACAAAAAGAAGCATGACGATGCTCCAGCAGTGGCATTGAAAACAACTAACAGGATCCCTCGAACCACTCCAAAAAGAGCCCCAGCTAACAAAGACATGAAAATTGTTCCTGGAATCATAAAAGTCTGCATGAAGATGTAGGTGGAGCAGTAACCAAGAATGAATTGTGCATGATGGTTTTTTGCATACTTCGAAAGATTATCTCTGCACAAAAATAAAACTAACAGAATAAAACATGGTAACTATATACACACATATAGATTGAAACCATCAAGCAACACATTACAACTCAAATTTTCATTTCTTCATTAAAACCATGCCAAAACTATATAGCTACATTTCCAGCCATCAGAACTATAACCTAATTCTAATTGGATAATCTCACGGTCCAGATTATTGGCACAAACTGAAATCAAGACGTGACTGGATGTTGGTGATCGTGTGAAAAAAATACACTCAAGCAAAATGATTTCAAATGTAACAAACCAAATACCTTCAACAGGGGTTTCGACTGGGTTCTCCAATTGAAATCTAATGTCGTACGATTGGGTTAAGGCAGCGTGAAGAAGTGAGACGCGAACCACTCTTAAAGTGTGGCAGAGACGAAGTTAGGGCAGCACTCTGTTTTGAGATGAAGAGATAGAAAAACAAAGAAGTTAGGGCAGCACCGATGGAGAACGAAACTGCAGAGAGAGCAACAGGAAGCTGCGCGAGAGGATTTGAGCGTCAGTGTCACCGATGGAGAACGAAACTGGAGAGAGAGCAAAAGGGGACGGACGGCGTAGGGGACAAAGATCGCAGCACACTAGAAAACAAAGTCTCACTCACTGATTTGGGGAAAAGAGAAGTCACAAACAAAGTTTGAGAATAAGGGTTTGAGAACGAGGGAAAAGAGCCGCGTGAGAGAAAGATTTAGTAAAAGGGGAATAGATAGCGCTTCTTTGAAAAAGCGCTACCTATTTATTTACCTATGATAGCGTTTTTTTGAGGAAACGCTATCTATTCTCTTACTTATAATAGCGCTTCCTCAAGAAAACGCTATCTATTCCTATCAATCTACATTTAATAGCGTTTCCTTAAAGAAGCGCTGTCTTAGAATAAGGAATAGATAGAGCTCTCTTAAGGAAGCGCTATTAAAAACCTTCCGCCTATTTTTTAGTAGCATTTTTCATTGAAGTGCTACTGAAAGTGCGCTGCTAAAACCCTTTTCTGTAGTAGTGGATTGGAAAAAGTGTATTTAGCGCGACAACTTGAGTATCGTCTCTCAAGGACTCTTGGATTGTTATTAACCTTAAAATCTTTTTTTTTTTGGGGGTTGAGATTGAAGATTCAATTAAGAAAACAGTTAAGAAATAAGTGATTAACAATAATATAAAATGATTAATCTACTGTTTCGGTTTCCCACTATCATTGATTCATATAAATTCCATGCCTTAAGCAGATTCTAATCCCTTTTCGATTGTAGCAACAATTAACAAGAGAAATTGACACTACGAGATATATGTTCCTAATTCCGAATTAAGAAAATGGATTGAAGCTCTCGTGAATTAAACAAACACAATTGAACACACGCGAATTAAGCAAACGTGATTAGGTATAGGAACATAGAATCATCGAAATAAATCAACACTTATTCTATACAATCCTGAATTAAGCAAACAGAACATTCAAAATAATATTGAAAGAGAGAAGCAAATCAATTGGGAATTATAGAACCTCAAGTGGCGGTGGAAACCGATTACAGCAGATTAATCCAAGGGAATTAGTTCTCCATCACAAATGCAACACAAAACACAAACTAATTCGCAGTCGTCAATGGAAAATGTAGGTCTCGAAGTTCTCTTCAATCTGCCCTAAAACAGACTATAAATAGAGGTTATGGGTGTCGCGCGCTCGCGGGGCGAGACCTCGTTCGCAAGGCGAATCTTACGAAGAGATCTTCAGCGTTTGGATTTCTCGTGAGGCGAGATGATGATTCGCGAGGCAAGACAGAGAGGATGACATTTCTGGCACAGTCAAGCCTTCAGGCTCGCGAGGCGAGATGGTGATTCGTGAGGCGAGACAGAAAGGGTGACTGCTGCTATTCATGCTGGTCTTCAGGCTCGCGAGGCGAGCAGCCTCTCGCGGGGCGAATATTTCCAGAATTGCTTTTCTTATTAACCTGAAAACAAGAAATAGCAGTAAATGCTTTATTTGACTCAAAATTAACTAAAATACCCTAAAACTATTTAAGAGACTCAAAATGTTGCTTGAGGACAATTAAATCCAAATTTGGGCGAAAACGAGATTAAACTCGAATAAAACCTATGGTCTTACTAGTTAAAAACTAGATGAGCCAGAGGCTGATCAAAATACCCCAAACTTAAACTTTGCTTGTCCCCAAGCAAACTAAAACTCAAAAAGACTCAAACTTGGCAAGCTTAAAGGATTCAACCAAATTCGCACAAATTTCATGCAATTCTAACAAAACAATTTTTTCCTTCAATGTTTCCCCCCTTGCAACAATGCAATCCCCACATTTTATTTACTTTAAACAATTGAGAATTCCATCATTCATGCAATCAGTAATCTGAGTTGAGGATCCAAGTTACACATGAAAGGGAGATCACCAATTTCAAACAATTGCCTTCCTCACAAGGGCGCTTAATATTTCACTCGTTCGCTCAATTTGTCTAGGCTATCAACTTTTCACTCAAATTCACATTTCAAGAGCACTTCCCATGAATTGAGTTTTCATCTCAAAAATAGTTCCCACAAAAACATGCATGCAACATCAAAAGGTCTTTTAAGGGTTGAGGCCTGGCTAAGGGTAGGATATTCAAAGGTACTAGGCTTAAGTCCCTAGGAACTAAGAGAGCATGAACATTTTAACACATTGAATTTCCACTCAATTTCCTTTTTCCATTTTTCTTTATGCTTTGGGTGACTACAGCTTTTTCTTCTAATACCCTTTTTTTGGCATTTTTTTTTCTTTTCTTCTTTTTCTTTTTGCCTTTGGCCTCAACCTTTATATATATTTTTTTTCAACCCAGAATGACATACCAATCCTTGTAGCCACCCCAAACTTAGTTTCTTTCAACCCTTGTCTTGCTAAGCTTCCATGCTCTCCTAATCCTAAGATTGGGTTAACATGGTTTTTTTCAGATTTCAGGCTCATAACATAGGGTCATCAAGAAACAATAGGCTTGTTAGGCTCAATGTGGCTAACTAGGGAACATGCATTAGGGATGGTTCTTTTAGGCCAAGTAGATAATTCAAATAAAATTTCCTAAATCATTTGATGCAAACACATAAGCATGCAAACCATGAAGAGATTCAAGCAAATTCGGGAAAGTGCAACTTAAAAGTGATTCACACAATTAAAAACATGTTGGAGGCTCAAATCCTCACCTGGACATTTTTCGCAAATTGTTTGACCGAGATTCAATCCCTAGTGTGTGCATCCCTTCACCCCAAACTTATCATAAATCATGCAGTCATAATAGAATTTCTCAAAGTTCACTTTTCAATTTTTCACATGGGGATCAATTTTCAATTTTCAAGACCTAGGGGGAAATCATCAATAGTCAACATATATCATGCAATCCATCTATGCAAAATTTAATTAAAAATCCAACAAGCTCACCGACACAAGACTCACACACAAGACTCGAAGCAAGGAAAAACAAAGCGAAGACAAAACAAAAACAAAACGAAGATAATTAAAAAGAAGAAGGTTTGGAGAAACTCATGAAGGCGGTTCCACCGGGATCCCACTACCTGTGATACAGCGGCCAAGGAATGCTCAAAGTGCAATATGATCCTCCCGGATCCCATGGCATGCAGCATAAATATGAAAGTGAGCGCTTGACCATCATGGTGACCTCGCCAAGTGCGGCAGACTTCTCACTCCCTCTTGGGTCAAAGATGACCTCCTTGTCAACAAAGTCTTCCCAATAAAAATGGGATTCAACCTCTTGGACTGGCCATAGTGCCTTCAAATTTAAGGGTGCAAAATCCAGTCTCTCTGGCAGAGGCTTGAACTCCATCGCTGGTTGTTCCACAGTGGGTGGTGGCAAACAAGTGGAGAGGATCTGATATTCAAAGGTACTAGGCTTAAGTCCCTGGGAAATAAGAGAGCATGAGCATTTTGACACATTGAATTTCCACTCAAATTCCTTTTTCCATTTTTCTTTTTGCTTTGGGTGACTACAGGCTTTTTCTTCCAATACCCTTTTTTTTTTCTTTTTCTCAACCCAGAATGACATATCAATCCTTGTAGCCATCCCAAACTTAGCTTCTTGCTACCCTTCTCTTGTTAGGCTTCCATGCTCTCCTAATCCTAAGATCGGGTTAACACGGTTTTTCCAGATTTTGGCTTATAACATAGGGTCATCAAGAAACAATAGGCTTATTAGGCTCAATGTGGCTAACTAGGGAACATGCATTAGGGATGGTTCTTTTAGGCCAAGTAGCTAATTCAAAGAAAATTTCCTAAATCATTTGATGCAACACATAAACATGCAAACCATGAAGAGATTCAAGCAAATCCGGGAAAGTGCAACTTAAAAGTGATTCACACAGTCAAAAACATGTTGGAGGCTCAAATCCTCACCTGGACATTTTTCGCAAATTGTTTGACCGAGATTCAATCCCTAGTGTGTGCACCCTTCACCTCAAACTTATCATAAATCATGCAATCACAATAGAATATCCCAAAGTTTAATTTTCAATTTTTCACATGGGGATCAATTTTCAATTTTTTTTAAAACCTAGGGGAAAATCATCAACAGTCAACACATATCATCCAATCAATCTATGCTAAGATTTAATTAGAATCCATTAAGCTCACCGACACAAGACTCACACACATACTCTTGATCTTCTCAAATTATTCAAGAGCTAAAAGAAAATAAAACAAAAATAAAGCAAGGATAATTAAAAAGGAAAAGGTTTAGAAAAACTCATGAAGCTAGTTCCACCGGGATCCCACTGTCTGTGATACAGCGGCCAAGGAATGCTCAAAATGCAATATGATCCTCCCGGATCCCAGGGCATGCAGCATAAGTATGACAGTGAGCGCTTGACAATCGTGGTGACCTCGCCAAGTGCGGCGGACTTCTCACTCCCTCTTGGGTCAAAGATGACCTCCTTGTCAACAAAGTCCTCCCAATAAAATTGGGATTCAGCCTCTTGGACTGGCCATAGTGCCTTCAAAGCTAAAGATTCAAAATCCAATTTTTCAGGCAGAGGCTTGAACTCCATCGCTGGTTGTTCCACAGTGGGAGGTGATAAACAAGTGGAGGGGATCACTGGTGCTGCTTTGACTTCTGCACAATCATCATTCACTGCATTATCAAATCCATCACCTGCTATACATGCAGTAATCTCAGCACACACCACACAAAGGTTAGTATTAGTACAATCAGTACATATAGTACAATAGGCAGAATCAGAAAAGGCTTGAATGTTTGGAAATTCAACAGAGTTCATCAATAATAGTATTCTTGACACCATTATCAAAATCATGTTCAATAGAAGTATTGTCAAGAACAACCATTTGTGAATCTGTATGTTCTTCAAGGAGATGTTGAGGTTGCAGTGTAGCCGAGGTGGAGGCAATGTGACCAATTTGAGTGGCCAAATTCTGAAAACTAGCTTCTGTTCTCCGTTGAAAATCAAGATTGTGTTATGTCATCTGTGGCACCAATTCTTCCAGACTGAGTTGGAGTAGTGTGGGGTCAGGCTGATATTGATGCTCGCGTATTGTCATTTGATGCACTAAAGAAGCTATCTCATCCAAGCTGCCCTGTCCTCCACCATGTTGGCCAGAATAATCATTCACTCCAAACATGCCAAAATCACTACTAAACTCATAACCTCCAATGAAGTTAGGATAATATATGCATGATGGCTCATAATCAACATAAGGCATATAATTATCCATGGGAAGTACTAAGATTCACGATGAACACAATGTGCAATAATCATCAATATGATGTAAACATGTAAGCTCAGAACAACCAGACCTAGTAGCTAGAACTAATTCAGCAGAAAACCAAAAAAAGAAAAAAAAATGCGAAAATAACAACAAGAGTCCCCGGCAACGGCGCCAATTTTGACACGCTGTCGAACACGGGTCAAAAAGCGAGTGGTTTACAAAATTGTAGTTAGGGCGTGACAACTCGAGTATCGTCTCACAAGGACTCTTGGATTGTTATTAATAGCAAAATCATTTTTTTTTTTTTTGGGGGGGGGGGGGGGGGGGTTGGTTTGAAATTCAATTAAGAAAACGGTTAAGAAAAACAGTGCAAACTAAATGATTATCAATAAGCTAAAAACGATTAATCTACTGTTTTCGGTTTCCCACTATCATTGATTCATATAATTCCATGCCCTAAGCGGATTCTAATCCCTTTTCAACTGTAGCAACAATTAACAAGCGAAATTGACACTACGAGACATATGTTCCTAATTCCCGAATTAAGCAAACGGGGTGAAGCTCTCGTGAACTAAGCAAACACGATTGAACACACGCGAATTAAGCAAACACGATTAAGTATAGAAACATACAATCATCGAAATAAATCAATACCTATTCCATACAACTTGAATTAAGCAAACAAGGCATATATCATAACTATTGAAAGAGAAAAGCGATAAGATTGGGAATTACAGAACCTCAAGTGTCAATGGAACCCGATTACAGCAGATCAATCCAAGGAGATTAGTTCTCCATCACAAACATAACACTAAACCTAATTCGCAACCGTCAATCTGAAAAAGATAAGAAGAAGCTGCCTAATCTGCCCTAAAACAGCAATTTATAACCTTCAGAATCTGCGCCCGCTCGCGAGGCGAATCTTATGAATAGGTCTTCAGTGTTTGGATTTCTCGCGAGGCGAGGTGGTGATTCGCGGGGCGAGACAGAGAGGATGACTGTTGCTGTTCTGGCTGGTCTTCAGGCTCGCGAGGAGAGTAGCCTCTCGCGGGGCGAATATCTCCAGAATTGCTTTTCTTATTAACCTGAAAACAAGAAATAGCAGTAAATGCTTTATTTGACTCAAAATCAACTAAAATACCCTAAAACTACTTAAGAGACTCAAAATGTTGCTTGAGGACAATTACATTCAAATTTGGGTGAAAACGAGATTAAACTCGAATAAAACCATGGTCTTACTAGTTAAAAACTAGTCGAGCCAGAGGCTGATCATTTCCTGTACACTTTTGCATGCATTTTTCATATATATTAGGCATTCTTTATTTGATTTTAGTTAGTTTTTACCTTGGAATGGGTGAAGCGGTTTCTTGGTGTTGTTTTGCAGAAATTAATGTAAAAATGATCAAAATCAGTCATAATAGAGCTTGGATGAAATAGAGCTAAAAAGGTGAAGAATTGAGCCAAACAGAGCCCATCACGACCATGATCAAGCAGAGCAGAAGGCAAAAGTAAGAAGCTGTCACGGCCTAGCCGTGATGCCAATCACGGCCGTGACAGACCAATTGGTGGAGACAGAAGCGATCACGGCCTAGCCGTGATGAGGCTCACAGCCGTGATGCTCCAAATTTGAAAGCGCGCCTATGACAGAACGTGTCACGGCTTGGCCGTGATGGCCATCACGACTGTGACGCGTGGCCTCTCTATAAATAGAGTGCAGAACAGACAGAAAAAGAGGCTGGGGGGATTCTGGGGGGTCTCTGACACAGATCCATCAGACAACTTTTAACCTAAAGGATTCTTGGAGGCTGCGAAAAGGGTTCCAACCCTAGAAGGGAGCTGCTGAGAGGGGCTGCTGGACTACTGTGGGAAGCTGCCATGGAGTTCTTCCTTTCCCTTTTCTCTATTGCTTTTATTTTGGCTTTCTTTTTAACCATGAGTAGCTAAATCCCTTTTTGGTTGGGATTAGATGTAACTAAACTAAACTTCATGTATTTGTCTTGACTGATTAATCCGTGTTTATGTTTCTCTATTAGTGATTGATTTCCATGCTTAATGCCTGTTGTGGCTAGCACCCCCATGACTTGATTAGTGTTTCGATATGCAATTGGAAAATTCGTATTAGAACCAGAACTGAAATTAATCACCTAGTAAACCTTGCATCTAGGAATGGAGTTTGGTTTATTAGTAATCGCGTAATCCCTAATCCTAATGCAAATTCATTAATCTAGTCCACCTAAGGAATTAGGGTCTATTAGTGGATTTAGGCTCTTGTCATCTGAGGAATCAAGGCTTGAGTAATCCTAATGCCAATTCTTTTCGCATTCCAAGTATTCGATAAAAATACAAAAAGATTTTATTCCTTTTGTTTTGTTTGTTTTGAATTCTCTCTTCATAGTCTAGATAGTTGCTGAACTTGTGAACTGGTAATTGACATCCAATCCTCGTGGGAACGATATCGGTCTCACCACCGTATTACTTGCACGACTGGGTATACTTGCCCAGATCTGTCGACAGTAGTGGACGCGTAGAATCCACTTGCTCTGGACGTCATGACTAGTGGACGTGCAGAGAGAGCATGCAATGGACAATCAATTTAACAATAATTATACTAGCTCAATCCACATACAACATATTCAAATGCTTTCTTATACTACAAATTGAACATCAAACACACCTTTTTGCACATAATCCCTAATAAAATGATGTTTGATTTCTATATGCTTGGCTCTAGAATGCAATATTGGATTCTTAGATAAATTGATTGCAGCAGTATTGTCACACATAAGTGGAATACTACTTACAAATACATTGTAGTCCTCCAATTGGTGTTTGATCCATAGAAGTTGTGAGCAGCAGCTTGCAGCTGATATGTATTCTGCTCCAGTAGTTGATAGAGCAATGGTACTTTTCCTTTTGCTTGACCATGATACTAGGTTAGCTCCAATGAAGTGACATCCTCCACTGGTGCTTTTTCTTTCAATTCTATCTCCAGCATAGTCAGCATCACAAAAACCAACTAATCTGTAATCATCATTTTTCTTAAAGCACAAACCCAGATTAGTAGTACCTTCTAAATATCTAAATATTCTTTTAACTGCTGAGAGATGAGACTCTCTAGGATCAGATTGAAAACGAGCACATAAGCAAACACTGAACATTATATCAGGCCTAGACGCAGTCAGATATAAAAGATATCCTATCATACCTCTATATACCTTCTGGTCTAGCTTTTTCTCTTTATCATCTTTGTTCAGTATTGAAGTGCGATGCATAGGGGTATTCATTGGTTTGCAATCATCCATCTTAAACCTCTTTAGAATTTCCTTTGTATACTTAGTCTGATGGATGTACACCTTGTCCATAGACTGTTTAACTTGAAGTCCAAGGAACAATTTGAGTTCTCCCATCATGCTCATTTCAAATTCTTTCTACATTAACTTAGAGAATTCCATGCACAGAGATTCATTAGTAGCACCGAAAATGATATCATCAACATAAATCTGTGCTATAATGAAATCAGACTTCATAGACTTTCTAAATAGAGTTGTGTCTACTTTTGCTCTGTTAAAACCATTTTCCATTAGAAACGAACTTAACTTATCATACCAAGCTCTAGGAGCTTGTTTAAGTCCATACAATGCTTTCTTAAGCATATAAACATGTTCAGCGTGATTTGTATTTTCAAAGCCAGGAGGTTGCATGACATATACTTCTTCATTAATAAACCCATTTAAGAAGGCACTTTTAACATCCATTTGAAAAATCATAAAGCTATGATGTGCAGCAAATGATATTAAAATTCTTATAGCTTCTAGTCTAGCAACTGGTGCAAAAGTTTCAGTGTAGTCTATACCTTCTTCTTGACAGTAGCCTTGAGCAACAAGTCTTGCCTTGTTTCTCACAACCTTACCATCTTTATCAAGCTTGTTTCTGTACACCCACTTTGTTCCAATGACTAACTTATCTTCGGGAAGGGGTACAAGCGTCCAGACTTCACTTCTCTCAAACTGATTTAGCTCTTCTTGCATAGCAAGAATCCATCCTTCGTCCAGTAGAGCTTCGTCCACTATTTTTGGTTCACATTCAGAGACAAGAGCTGAATCACTTTGGTCTCTGAAGGTTGACCTAGTTGTTAGCTTGTCATTGATGTCACCGATGATTTGATCTTGAGTATAGTGGTTTTTGAAATACCAAGATTTCTGAGCGTTTTTCTGTTGAGAGGTGGAAGTTTCTGGTTGTTGTTGAGAAGTGTCGTCTACTTGGATATCAGATTTGATTTCTGGTTTCTCTCCTGAGATATTTAGATCAAGACCTGCAAAAACTACATCAAGCTCTGATAGTCTCTTATCAGGCTGTTTGTCATCAAATTTTACATGAATACATTCTTCTACAACTAAAGTTCTAGAATTATAAACTCTAAAGCCTTTTGAAGTTTCAGAAAATCCTAGAAGGATTCCATTATCTACTTTAGCATCAAATTTCCAATGACTGTCGTTCATCCTAATGAGCACCCTCAAACTTCCAGAGCTCTAGACACTGTTCGAAGCCGAGCACATGCTCAAGACAGTGCTGAAAGTTCAAGGCCCTCACAGCTTCCAAACTTTGAAGAGACAATTGAAAAAATTATAGAAGAGAGAGTAAAGGTTTAGGTCAAGGAACAAGTGACAGAGCAAGTTGCAGAATCCCTGGCTCCATCGAATGTAATGATCAACCAGATGATGAGCATTGTGCAAAGTTTTCAACAGAGTCACAATTTGGCAACTCAACCTCATCAACCTCCACCAAACCAGAACCCTCCTTCACCACCTCCACCCTCCTCTTAGCCTTCTTCTATTGGACGTCTGCTTGTTTCACTTCATTGGACGTCTGCTTGGTTCACTTTATTGGACGTCTGCTTGGTTCACTTTATTGGACGTGCGCTTAGAAATCTTAGTGTTGGACGAGCGCTTAGAAATCTTATTTCCAAAATCATTTTCATTTACGAAAACTTATTCCTTTTAATGCAGGTTATGAAAAATGATTTTCTTCATGCATCTTTTCAAATGAGCTTTTTGTGAATAAGAGATCTCTTATAGATCATCTAAGACTTAAAACTAATTCCTTCGTTAAGCTCTTGTCTTGATGATTCCTTGATCTTCGTCTTTGGTCTTTGAATCATCCAAGTTCTTCCTTGAATTTTTTCCTTTGATTGCTCACTGAACTTGTTCATGCATCTTTGATTGTTGTCCATGATTTTGCTGTGTTATGAAGTTACCCAATAATTTTCTAAGTATATAGAGTATCAAAAGAGTGAATTAGTGCAAGTTGCAGGGTGTGTGCAAGTTCTGTTCGATAGAACAATGCATTTTCAATGATTTTTTTGCCCTTTTACATGCTTTGGCACAATTATAGGCCACTATTTTGGTTCCTTTATGTTATGCAGTTACCCAAGAATGTATTTTCTAAGTGTATGCAGTGTAATCAGATTGTGTTTAAGGAGAATAAATCCATGTACGATGATTGTTTTGGCCTTGGTGCTTTGGCACAATTTTGGTTCCCTGTTTTGGTTACTTTTTTATTTATGTATGTATTTTACTAAGAGATGGTTTAATCTAGCTATTAGTAGACTTTTGCAACAAGTTCCTGGTTCAAGAATGTGTGCACAGCAACAACAACTCACCAGAAATCTTTAAATAAGGAAATGCACATTTCATTCATTAACATTTACAGCAAAAACAATCAGAACATTTTGTCCAACCTGGGAAACCAACATATTATAGTTGATGTACTTCATATAACTCACTTCCTACGTTACAATTTGGACAATTCAATACCTATAAGTTACATTCTACAAAGACATTAGCATAAACAGCTGATATGAAAGTACAATCTTCTATCAGTCTAATCTAATTAGCACAGTTCCAGTGATGAAGAGGCAAAATGTTGAAGACGGTCAGCGAGCATACAGTGGAAGCAACTCCATCAAAAAGAATAGAGTAAAAGCCTCTTCATGAGATTTATTATTTGTCATTCAAAATTCAAAGTTACATTCAATACAAAGGTTTAGGAATCAATGGCAAAGTAAAAATGACAAAGGACAAATACTGGGATTACCATACTCATAGTCATCATGGGAAAGACCAAGGTCCTAGGTCCTAGTACGCTGCACAACAATATGATAAAAAACAGTGGAAGAAATAACACATGAACATATATAGCAGGGTAAGTAATATCCATAATTTCCACAAAATATCCATAGTCACATAATGGATTAATAACATAGTCCAAGATTTCACACCATAATGTAGGGACATTTTAGTCAATTTGGGTCCATCTTGGTTGATCGGGCCTTTGTAGGTCTATTTTCCTCGACCAAGTCCTATTCGACGTGTTTTCTCGAATTGGGCCAACTTGGGCCGTACTAGTCTTATCGGGCCTATTTACTCATATTGGGCCATAAGGGCATTCCGGAACATCATGGGTGACTATTTGTCATATTGGGACATTTTAGTCAATTTGGGTCCATCTTGGTTGATCGGGCCTTTCTAGGTCTATTTTCCTCGACCAAGTCCTATGGGTAGCATCAGTGATATTCTTTGTGTCTGTATGAAGACCTGAAATCGGACATCAATTCATTGTGTCTGTATTCTTTCAAAGCACGCTCAAAATTGTGCAAAAAATCGACTAAGTTGTTCCTTCGTTGCACATATCTCTTGATGAAGGAGTTAATGCCTTCACACATCGAGGTTGTTCTAATGTCGCAGAATAACTTATCACGCAAGTACGCACTAGCCCACGATTCCTTCATCTTATAAATTTTTTTTACCCATTTGTTATTATGCAGGCCATATTTACCAATTACAGCCTCCCATTGTTCTTCAAACTTGGCAGGAGAGAAGTTGCCATAGATTAGCTTCTTCAGCTCTTCAAGGAAATCAGAGTTCTTTACATTTTCAACACCATTTTGGTGAAGGTGCCATGAACAAAGCCTATGGGTAGCATCAGGAAACACAATTTTTATAGCTTCCCTCATCGCATTGTCTCCGTCAGTAACAATTGCATTTGGGTGTTTGTTACACATAGCTTCACAAAACGTTTCTAAAACCCATCTATACGTCTCTGTCTTCTCATCGTCAAGAAGTACACAACCAAAAATTGCAGTTTGTCCGTGGTGATTATAACTACAAAAAATCACCAATGGCTTGTTGTACTTGTTCTTTTTATAGGCAGTGTCAAACACCAGCACATCACCAAAACATTCATAGTCCATGCGACTGGCTCCTGATAGTGTGATTTTACATGATGTTTCATATACACTTTTGCATGCATTTTCATATAGATTAGGCATTCTTTATTTGATTTTAGTTAGTTTTTCCCTAGGAACGGGTGAAGCGGTTTCTTGGTGTTGTTTTGCAGGAATTAATGTAAAAATGATCAAAATCAGCCATGATGGAGCTGGATGAAATAGAGCTTAAAAAGTGAAGAATATGAGCCAAACAGAGCCCATCACGGCCTGCCCGTGATGACCATCACGGCCATGATCAAGCAGAGCAGAAGGCAAAAGTTAGAAGCAATTCTGGGAATGCTCGCCCCGCGAGAGGCTACTCGCCTCGCGAGCCTGAAGACCAGCCTGTGCCAGAAATGTCATCTTCTCTGCCTTGCCCCGCAAGAGGCTACTCGCCTCGCGAGACTGTGGACCAGAAACCATCACGCCCAGGCCCTGATACTCATCACGGGCGTATTTGAGAAGACCCTTACTGTCTCGCCTCGCGAGCCACTCTCGCCTCGCGAGAGATGCTGTCTCTGAAACAACAGATTTTTAACATTCGCCTCGCGAGCCAGGTCTCGCCTCGCGAGCGTGCGCAGAGTCTGATTGGTATAAATTGCTGTTTTAGGGCAGAATGAGGGAGTTTTTTGAGTTTTTTGTAGAGTTTTGGAGAGTTTTAGAGGGAGTCACTTGGAGGCTGCGGCTGGGCTAGGATTCCAACCCTAAATGGGAGCTGAGTTAGGGGGTTGCTATGACGACAGTGGGAAGCTTCAATGGAGTTCTCCCTTTCTTCCTCTCTCTACTGCTTTTCTGGTTTGGTTTTCTCTCTTATGAGTAGCTAAATCCCGTTTGTTGGGATTAGATGTAATCAAACTAAACTTCATGTATTTATCTTGACTGATTAATCTGTGTTCATGCCTTCGTATTAGTGATTAATTTTCCATGCTTAATGCTTGTTGTGGCTAGCACCCCTATGACTCGATTTGTGTTTTGATATGCAATTGGGAAATTCGTATTAGAATCGGAATTGAATTTAATCACCTAGTAACCCTTGCGTCTAGGAATGGAGTTTGGTTTACTAGTAATCGCGTAATCCCTAATCCTAATGCGAATTCATTAATCTAGGCCACCTAAGGAATTAGGGTCTATTAGTGGATTTAGGCTCTTGCCATCCGAGGAATCGGGGCTTGAGTAATTTAGTGGATTGATTTTAATATCTGAAGCATGAATGGGAGGTATCTAGTCCTGGTATTGCATGAGGTAGAGGTTTGGTGAAGTCTAGTCCCAACATATCCCTTTCGCACTCCAAGTGTTCGATAGAAATCCTCAAAGAATTTTTCCTTTTCTTTTGTTTGTTTTGATTTCTCTTCATAGTCTAGATAGTTGCTGAGTTTGTGAATTGGTACTTGACATCCAATCCCCGTGGATACGATAACCGGTCTCACCACCATATTACTTGCACGACTGGGTATACTTTCCCAGATCCGTCCAACAAGTTTTTGGCGCCGTTGCCGGGGATTGGTTTTGCCAATATCATTAGTAACAAAGGAGGCAACTAATTTAGAAATTTTTTATTTTTTATTTCCTGTATATATTTGATCTTTTTGTTTTAAGTTTTGTTGTGCCAGGTGGATGAAATTCATGGACAATTAATGTTATCCACCTGATGAGGAAGCCTCAAGTCACACCTTGGAGGACGACTGGTGTTTGGGAGACTGCATGGATTTGCTGAATCATATTATTCCAGCACAGGTTGATAGTGTGACGGGTAGGCTTATGTATAATATCTCCGAGGAGGATTGGGAAACCTTTTGCTCGTATCTACCACCTCCACCACCATGTATGATTCCCATAGAGCCACATGAAGCAGAATTTGAGCAGAATATGGTTGTGGGAATGGATCACAATGAATATGAAGAGGTGGTGGTAGATGAGCCACAAGAAGAGGAATTACCTTTCACGCACCCTTGGGGAGGAACAAGTGAGAAGGCAGGGCATTTGGAAAGCATTCACTCCACCATGCTTGCTGAATTTACTGCATTAAATAAATTTGTTGGCTTGCATGCATGTGTGGACACTGGTAAGTTAGCCCCTTCCACTTGTCTGGCACACTTCCTCATGAAAACACCATTTGACCCGAGAGGAAGTGAGTTCATAATTGCAGAGGTCAATGGAGTTTTCACATACTGGCTGGGTGGAGTTGAGGATAAAGTCATATTACTTCTACAATCTCCACTCCACAGACCATGGGATCCGGGAGGAGGATCCTAGCACGTCAAGCTAGTGACGTTAAAGAAGCGCTTATTGGGAGGCAACCCAATTTTCCTTTTCCTTTTTCCTTTTGTTTTTGACTTTTAAACTCTTGAATAATTTGAGAAGATCAAGAGTTTTCTTTTACTAATAAAATTGCCAAGTGATTTCAGGGAAAGAAGGAAGGGAGAGCAAGAAGACAAGGAAAAAAGCAAAGTCAACACCCATCACGGTCGTGATGCATTTCCCAACAAGTTTCTGACTGGAATGAGAGCCAACACCCGCTACCGCCTCGGTAAGCCGTTCCATTTTTCTCCTCTTTCCAACTTGATTGTTTACATTGGGGACAATGTAAATTCTTAAGCTTGGGGTAGGGGTATTTTGCATTTGCATTTTTCATGTTGCATTCATATAGTTTTGCATGATCACACAATTAGATTGCCCTTGTTTAGATTTTGCATCCAATTGCGAGAACTGAGTGCCAATTAAATTGAGATAGTGAATTTTTGAACCCAATTTTTTTTTCATTCTTGTGATATGGCTACAAATGAAAAATGCTTGAGATAATCTTGGATAGTTGATAATTAGCATATGGTTCTATAGATTTGTGTTTTTCATTGATTCTTGAACTACTAAAATGTGAGATTTTGAGCCAAAAGGGGTACTCACTAAATCTACCCCATTCCTTGTGTTAGAGTGTTATTCCTATTGGATTGTATTTCTCTAGAACTTGACTTGAAACCGTTTTGAAGCTTATAAATTTTTGAAAACAATTTTGAAAATGATTGAGGCACTAGGAATTTTTCTGGCCTTCTGAGCTTTGAATGATGAAATGCTACCCCTTAGTTGCCCAATTTTGAGCTTGAAAGAATAAAATACTTTTCTTGGTACCTTGAAATATATTGTTGAATGATGCTTGATAGGACCTTCTAAAGTATTACAAAAGGGTAAAAAGGTATTTGAAAAAGTTTGGGATGAAAGAATCAGAAAAATATTTCTCTTGAGTTGAAAAATCTCCCCTTCTCCAAGCAAAAGAAAAACAAAAGAAAAATAAAAATATATAGAGAAGGGATGACAAAAAGTAATGAGAAATAAAATGAAAAGAAAGAAAGAAAGGTGGAAAAAGGAATCAAAACCCAAAAAGAGTATTTTAGAACGTCTTGTGTTGCAATGATTGATATTTTATGCAGCCTTTTGAAATTTCCTTTTCTTGATGTCCCCACCTAACGTTAAATCCCATGGCCATGTTACAACCAAAGCAAAAGACCTCTTGATTCCTAATTGTTTTCATTAATAAAGTAGAGATTTGGTTGATAGTCAAGCCTATGGGAGAATTCATTCCTTGAGGAAAATGGAGCGAATTGTCATATATCCCTAAACACTTGAGTGAGGTAGAAAGAGAGCAAATCAAATGAACAAGCTTGGGGTGAGCTTCAGGTGAGAAAGAGTGCCCAAATTAGTGAGAATATGAGTCTAGGGAACCTAAGCGTCTAATTGGACTTGAACTGATTGTCTCTTGCTGAATTATTTGAAATGCCTGTTACTTGGATTATTTACTCGGGTTCTTGGTTCACTATCCATGCTTTGATTATCTTGATCTTCTGGCCTTAGTGATTGCTTGAGGACAAGCAATTGAATAAGCTTGGGGTGATTTGATAGTGTGATTTTACATGATGTTTCATATACACTTTTGCATGCATTTTCATATAGATTAGGCATTCTTTATTTGGTTTTAGTTAGTTTTTCCCTTGGAACGGGTGAAGCGGTTTCTTGGTGTTGTTTTGCAGGAATTAATGTAAAAATGATCAAAATCAGCCATGATGGAGCTGGATGAAACAGAGCTTGAAAAGTGAAGAATATGAGCCAAACAGAGCCCATCACGGCCTGGCCGTGATGACCATCACGGCCATGATCAAGCAGAGCAGAAGGCAAAAGTCAAAAGCAATTCTGTGAATACTCGTCCCGCGAGAGGCTACTCGCCTCGCGAGCCTAAAGACCAGCCTGTGCCAGAAATGTCATCTTCTCTGCCTCGCCCCGCGAGAGGCTACTCGCCTCGCGAGACTGGGGACCAGAAGCCATCACGCCCAGGCCCTGATACTCATCACGGGCATATTTGAGAAAACCCTTACTGTCTCGCCTTGCGAGCCACTCTTACTCGCGAGAGATCCAGTCTCCGAAACAACAGATTTTTAACATTCGCCTCGCGAGCCAGGTCTCGCCTCGCGAGCGCGCGCAGAGTCTGATTGGTATAAATTGCTGTTTTAGGGCAGAATGAGGGAGTTTTTTGAGTTTTTGTAGAGTTTTGGAGAGTTTTAGAGGGAGGCACTTGGAGGCTGCGGCTGGGCTAGGGTTCCAACCCTAAAAGGGAGCTGAGTTAGGGGGTTGCTGTGACGACAGTGGGAAGCTTCAATGGAGTTCTCCCTTTCTTCCTTTCTCTACTGCTTTTCTGGTTTGGTTTTCTCTCTTATGAGTAGCTAAATCCCGTTTTTTGGGATTAGATGTAATCAAACTAAACTTCATGTATTTATCTTGACTGATTAATCTGTGTTCATGCCTTCGTATTAGTGATTAATTTTCCATGCTTAATGCTTGTTGTGGCTAGCACCCCCATGACTCGATTTGTGTTTTGATATGCAATTGGGAAATTCGTATTAAAACCGGATTTGAATTTAATCACCCAGTAACCCTTGCGTCTAGGAATGGAGTTTGGTTTACTAGTAATCGCGTAATCCCTAATCCTAATGCGAATTCATTAATCTAGGCCACCTAAGGAATTAGGGTCTATTAGTGGATTTAGGCTCTTGCCATCCGAGGAATCGGGGCTTAAGTAATTTAGTGGATTGATTTTAATATCTGAAGCATGAATGGGAGGTATCTAGTCCTGGTATTGCATGAGGTAGAGGTTTGGTGAAGTCTAGTCCCAACATATCCCTTTCGCACTCCAAGTGTTCGATAGAAATCCTCAAAGAACTTTTCCTTTTCTTTTGTTTGTTTTGATTTCTCTTCATAATCTAGATAGTTGCTGAGTTTGTGAATTGGTACTTGACATCCAATCCCCGTGGATACGATAACCGGTCTCACCACCGTATTACTTGCACGACTGGGTATACTTGCCCAGATCCGTCCAACAGCTCCATCAGCCCAAAACAAATTCCGCAACCTACCTTCCGGTGTTGTTGTAAACTTGGCAAAGGAAATGGGATCGTTATCACCCTTTGCTTGCAAATAGGACAGCACGGTAAAAGCATCACCATCTTCTATCTTAGCATGCTTTTGACGATCTATGTGGTTGTACAAGTCCTTCTTACAAAATCCTAGATCACCATGTCCACCTTTCTGTCCAAGCATTAGACCCATTATATGGCATGTCCTCACACCATATAAATGAAGGATGTCTACTTGTGCCTTGTCTACATTGCTCATTGACCGATAAGAAGGAATCATATGAACTTGTTCAGGTGATGTCAAATCATGGTTATGTGAATCCTCAAACGCAGTAACTATCCACTTCGAATGTCTGCCATCAATATGGACACGAAACCTGGCAGTGCACATGGTACGGGTAATAGGCCCGTGTTCTCTACTTCTGTCCAGTCTATCCAAATGACTTTGATTTCTCTTGCCCTCCCTATTGCAAACTAACTGACGCATGTTTATCTCTCCCATCGCATCCCGGCGAATTTCATCTTTTCTAGCCACGAATCCACGACTCTTAGCATATGAAAAGTAGAAGTTACATGCTTCAACTTCATATGCAAATTCCAAGCCAAAGATGTCATCCAACGACAATTCAGTTATCCTTTTCAAGCCTTCATCTCCATCTTACTTATTTTCATTGTTATTACCAATAACAACATTACTTGTACTTCTATCGTTATTCCATTCTGAATCACGACTGAGATCGACAGCGTCTTCCACCTGAACATCAACCATCTAAAACAAAATAGAACATACAATATACACAGCAAAAATCAAATTGAGCAACGTAGAACACTATACATATGCTATGGGAAGCTAGAAGGAGGTTAATCGAAACAAATATGGGGGATAACATCATAGAACAACCATTTTAAATATCATTCAGCGGTAATTTAAATAATCAACCTAAACAACAATTTTAAAACAATCGACCAAAACAATAATTTCAAATAACGAACAAAATGGGGATTGGCACTCACACTAACAGAATGAGCTTTCTGGTTGGTTGAATTCGACATCTACTTCAATATTCCACTCGTCCTCTTCGTGTATGTTTAGTTATTCAGACTGGGCACTTTCGTGCTTATGGTATCAACAATGGTGTACCCATGATGGTCGACAACGGTGGTGAATTAGGGTGAACCGTCGATCGCGAGTGAGGAGATATGGATACGATACGAAGCTGTAGCAGAAAAATAATGGAGGTGGATTAGGTTGGTCCGTCGAACAAGAAAGAAGACATATGGGAAACAAAAACGTTGCAGAAAAACAATGGTGGATTGATTAGGGTAGAGCGACGAACACAAATGGGAAAATGGGGGATCCAAGATTTTACTTTAGTTGGAAATTGCAGCTTGGTCTTTTTGGATTAATAAAAAGAAAAAGGAAAATAAATTTATTTTGGGTTTGCACTAAGGTCCCTGTGGGGCAAATGTGCAAGGTAAAAAGTGGGGAGGGGTTTAAAAGATAAACACCTGGTGAACTCTAAGGTGGCGCTGGTGTGGCCTTTTTAATTGAGTTGTCAGCCTTTGAGTGGTCCAGCTAGGAAGTGTAAACTTAACCCAATATTTATCGTTGGTACCGAAGAATTCACCTTTTCTCTTTCTCTTTCTCCATTACTCAGACTTTCACTCTTCCTCCATTTACTCTCTTTCTCTTTCTCCATTACTCAGACTTTCACTCTTCCTCCATTTCTCTCTCCTCTCTTCCTCCATTTCACCCCTTGCAACACAAGTTCATCTCTCTCGCAGATCTGATACAGAGGCCCCTATGTTGCTCTTTCTTCGCCGTCGTCGAGAAAACCATGTGGCCATTGTCAAGAGTGCTAAGCACGCCGTGGCCGTCGGTCAGAGCACCACCCGCGCAGCTATGATGGATTTGTGTGTTTTCGATCTGGCTCTGCTTCAACAAAGAAGACCAACTTTTGTGTGTTTCAGATCTGGATTTACAGATCTCTTTTTTCTTCTTTAGTTTGTTCTTTTGATATTGTTCTTTTTTTTTTTTTTTGGATTTTGTTGAAATTGCATGTATTATTTTTTTCCCCTGGGTTTCTACATTCTCCTACTCTGTTTACCATTTTTTTAACAAAAACCGCTCGAACCCACCCGTTACCCATGCCGACGAATAGAGCAAATGCGTGGGCAACGGCTACTTCCACCAGGCCCGGTGCATCCAAGGCTGCATCTGATGTGAGTTCATCTACATAACAGTAAATAAATAACCACTCAGTCATTGCTTGTAAGTTGTAATATATATATATATATGCTGTCAATTTTAGGATATAGTAATATTGTAAATTTTTAAATACTATTCTAACTCTTAATTTTTCTTTTTTTGGTGCTTCTAAGTTCTAACTCTTAAATTTAACAAAAGGAGAATGTTAAAAAGGAATTTTTGTATATGACAATGGTGTATTTAAAATATTGAAAAATTTTACACTTGTGCTTTTAATATAAAATTTATTTTATTTATTTATTTATTTATTAATGGATGTTCTAAAGATATACTAGTTAGTAAGACCCTTTACAAAATATTTACACATTTTCATATTTTTTTTACATGAAATGTAAAAATAATTTCAGAACTATTATTTTTTTAAAAGAAATCACATGATAATTAGTGTATTAATTAATTATTTGAATATAATTTTGATATATTACATGTTTAAATTTTTTTTATATTTTTAACTAGTCACAAATCATTTTATGTGTGACTTTTAAGATAATTATGTTAAATATAAAAAATTAATAATATAATACTTTATAATTGGTTAACGATATAAAAAAAATTAGGGATGATGCATACTAATTAAATTCATTATCTATTTTTTTTAATAGAAATTCATTATCTATTACATACGAACAATAACAACTGCTAGTTGAGAGTGTTGGAACCAAAGTGGTTTCGGATTTAATAATCTCTAAGTTTTGATGTTAACAAAAGGATTAAATTTGCTTGGCAATGTGTTAGTTGAGATCTAACAAGTGAGTTCAGTTTATGCAGGAATATTCACAATAATATAAGGTATACAATGCTTGGACTCGTACAAAGAATTACCCGTCCAAAGGTTATTTAAACTGTTTATAATTTAATTGATAAAGTAGACTAATTTTCTAAAGTGGACGAGTCTATAAATGAATACCTAAATAACTTGTTAGGTAGCAAGTCCAAAGACTTAAAATAAGCGCTTCCATCTTGCCTAGTCAGCAGACGGAAGTACTAAAACACAAAGTAACCTAGTAGACGAGCTCCATATGCCACATCATTGGACGGAGATTCTCATTAAGGACTTAGCAAGTCCAAAGACTTGTGTTGACGAGCGCTTCTGTCACTTTAGTGGACGAGCGCTTCTACCACTTTAGTGGACTAGCGCTTCAACCACTTTAGTGGACGAGCAGAATAAAATCTTCTATAGATGCGTTCTTAAAACTAAGTAGACGGCTATATATCTTTACTTGAATATGATTTAATGCAATCTGGTCCACGATGAATTTATTTCAAATGATTGATAAAGTGGCAGAAGCGCTCGTCTACTAAAGTGGCAGAAGCACTCGTCCACTAAATTGACAGAAGCGCTCGTCTACTGATATGGTAAAAGCGCTCGTCCACACAAGTCTTTGGACTTGCTAAGTCCTTAATGAGAAGCTCCGTCCAATGACGTGGCATATGGCGCTCATCTACTAGGTTACTTTGTGTTTTAGTAACGCTTCTTCCATAGTTAACTCTAAGACCTCGTTTATTCTTATTTTAACGATCTCGTCTATCATAAAGCTAAAGACCCAGAATTTTACCAAGAGTTGTAGACTGGTCTAGAGGTTTGAACTAGAATCTGTAGATTCCATACTTTAAATTTTAGTTCCTCTGACTCGCATAAAATCAAGTAATCCATGCATACTTATAACAAACAAGTTAGATCTTTGACAAATACTTTGCCATACAAATTTAACCTTTTTGTTAACATCAAAACTTAAGAGATTATTTTAATCCAAAACCACTTTGGTTCCCCCTTTTTGATGATGACAAAAACCAATTAAATTTAAGTGAGCAAAGTCTAAGAGAGCTACAGAGCTCCCCCTAAGACAAAGCATTCAAACTTAAAGAGTAAAACAGATAAGCAGCAGCATATAACGGTTTTAACATATCAGATAAGTCATGTTGAAAACATAGTATCAGAGTTAACTATTTTAACAGAGCTTATAAGTCCAAACACAGATAGCAAAATCAGATCATATTAAGCACAAGTATGCAGCAAAATAGTATGCATGTGAAAGCAGATATGTATAACAAAAACTGACTTTATATAAAATTTAATTTCTATATCCTTTCTCCCCCTTTTTTGTCATCAGACAAAAAGGAAACAGGAGTGGACCATCATTGTCAATATAAAGGAATAGAAGAAGGCTAAGAGGAGGGTGGAGGTGGTGAAGGAGGGTTCTGGTTTGGTGGAGGTGGATGAGGTTGAGTTGGCAGATTGTGACTCTGTTGAAAACTTTGCACAATGCTCATCATCTGGTTGATCATTACATTCGTTGGAGCCAGGGATTCTGCAACTTGCTCTCTCACTTTTTCCTTGACCTCAACCTTTACTCTCTCTTCTATAATTTTTCCAATTGTCTCTTCAAAGTTTGGAGGCAGTGAGGGCCTTGAACTTTTAGCACTGTCTTGAGCATGTGCTCGGCTTGGAACAGTGTCTAGAGCTCTGGAAATTTGAGGGTGCTCATTAGGATAAATGGCAGTCATTGGAAATTTGATGCTAAAGCAGATAATGGAATCCTTCTAGGATTTTCTGAAACTTCAAAAGGCTTTAGAGTTTATAATTCTAGAAGTTTAGTTGTAGAAGAATGTATTCATGTAAAATTTGATGACAAACAGCCTGATAAGAGACTATCAGAGTTTGATGAAGTTTTTGCAGATCTTGATCTAAATATCTCAGGAGAGAAACCAAAAATCAAGTCTGATATCCAAGTAGACGACACTTCTAAACAACAACCAGAAACTTCCACCTCTCAACAGGAAAACGTTCAGAAATCTTGGTATTTCAAAATCTACCATCCTCAAGATCAAATCATCGGTGACCCCAATGACAAGCTAAGAACTAGGTCAACCTTCAGAGAACAAAGTGATTCCGCTCTTGTCTCTGAATGTGAACCAAAGTCAGTGGACGAAGCTCTACTGAACGAGGGATGGATTCTTGCTATGCAAGAAGAGCTAAATCGGTTTGAGAGAAGTGAAGTCTGGACGCTTGTACCCCTGTCTGAAGACAAGTCAGACATTGGAACAAAGTGGTTCTACAGAAACAAGCTTGATGAAGATGGTAAGATTGTGAGAAACAAGGCAAGACTTGTTGCTCAAGGCTACTGTCAAGAAGAAGGTATAGACTACACTGAAACTTTTGCACCAGTTGCTAGACCTGAAGCTATAAGAATTTTAATATCATTTGCTGCACATCATAGCTTTATGCTTTTTCAAATGGATGTTAAAAGTGCCTTCTTAAATGGGTTTAGTAATGAAGAAGTATATGTCATGCAACCTCCTGGCTTTGAAAATACAAATCACCCCGAACATGTTTATAAGCTTAAGAAAGCATTGTATGGACTTAAACAAGCTCCTAGACCTTGGTATGATAGGTTAAGTTCGTTTCTAATGGAAAATGGTTTTAACAGAGGAAAAGTAGAAACAACTCTATTTAGAAAGTCTATTAAGTCTGATTTCATTATAGTACAAATTTATGTTGATGATATCATTTTCGGACTGTGCAAGGAATTCTCTAAGTTAATGCAGAAAGAATTTGAAATGAGCATGATGGGAGAACTCAAATTCTTCCTTGGACTTCAAGTTAAACAGTATATGGACGAGGTGTACATCCATCAGACTAAGTATACAAAGGAACTTCTAAAGAGGTTTAAGATGGATGATTGCAAACCAATGAATACCCCTATGTATCCCACTTCAATACTGAACAAAGATGATAAAGAGAAAAAGGTAGACCAGAAGGTATATAGAGGTATGATAGGATCTCTTTTATATCTGACTGCGTCTAGGCCTGATATAATGTTCAGTGTTTGCTTATGTGCTTGTTTTCAATCTGATCCTAGAGAGTCTCATCTCTCAGCAGTTAAAAGAATATTTAGATATTTAAAAGGTACTACTAATCTGGGTTTGTGCTTTAAGAAAAATGATGATTACAGATTAGTTGGTTTTTGTGATGCTGACTATGCTGGAGATAGAATTGAAAGAAAAAGCACCAGTGGAGGATGTCACTTCATTGGAGCTAACCTAGTATCATGGTCAAGCAAAAGGTAAAGTACCATTGCTCTATCAACTGCTGAAGCAGAATACATATCAGCTGCAAGCTGCTGCTCACAACTTCTATGCATCAAACACCAATTGGAGGACTACAATGTATTTGTAAGTAGTATTCCACTTATGTGTGATAATACTGCTGCAATCAATTTATCAAAGAACCCAATACTGCATTCTAGAGCTAAGCACATAGAAATTAAACATCATTTTATTAGAGATTATGTGTAAAAAGGTGTGTTTGATGTTCAATTTGTAGATACTGACCACCAATGGGCAGATATCTTTACTAATCCTCTTGCTGAGGACAGATTTATCTTTATAAGAAAACATTTGAATATGTTGTATATGGATTGAGCTAGTATAATTATTGTTAAATTGATCATCCATTGCATGTTTTCTCTGCACGTCCACTAGTCATGACGTCCAGAGCAAGTGGATTCTACGCGTCCACTACCTATGTCTTTGCACGTCCACTCTTAGTCTTGTGTGGACTCGTCTATGCACACATTTATTGCTGATATTATTTTGTTCTTGAACACATTTATTTAAAACGTTTCTCTTTCCTTGCTGAGTCAGCTACTCTCATCAATCCCATCAAGACATTTTTATGGTCCCAAGTTAAGTTACCTTTTTATTGTCCCAAGTTACCAACACCGTTTTACACTTAATGACATGTCTTGTCATTATATTTTTTGGAAACTGTTGGCTTTCAAAAATCTTTTAAAGTAACCTCTTTCCCTATGAAAATCTTTTCGCATCTCTTCATCCCTATCAACCTCTCTCTCTCTCTCTGAATCTTTCGAACTCTGTCTCCCTTGTTCTTCCAAAACTCTGCTTACTCAACAATGGCTTCAACCACTGCTCCCATGCCTGCTTTTACAACTAATACGATGTCCATATCCGTGGAACACCACTTCAACTTCGGAATTCTACAAGAATACAACTTGGATGTGAGGAAGTTCATCAACGCTGCTGGTTGGGATGGAATCTTCTTGGAAAAGGTCTCGGTGTATCCTGACTTGATAAGGCAATTCTGGAGGAGACCAAAGATCTCTGAAACATAAGTGATTGGGTTCGTGCTGGGAAGGAAAGTGATAGTATCAGAGAAAACCATCTCTGATGCCATTGCTTGTGCTCAAGAAGGATTAATCTTCACTGAAAACTGGGAAGAAGACCTAGGTGGTGCTGAAACAATTGTTGTTACCCTTATGAGGCAAGACAGCGTGAGAAATCATTCTTGGAAATCTTCTGAGATGAAAGATCACATCAGAATTCTTCACCATATTCTGAATAAAGTAGTGCTGCATAAGATTGGCTCCAAGGACAATTTATCAGCTCTTCACAAATTCTGCTTGTGAAATCTGGTTTTTGAGACCAAGATTAACCTTCCATGGATCCTATTTCATTGCTTCAAGGATGCCATTACCAACAGATAATCTGCCTCTCATATTACCTTCACCCATCTCTTGTCAAAAATTCTCAAGAAACAAGGCTTGTACGATATTCTAAGTGCAAAGCCGAAGGATGAACAAGAAAGACTCCTTCGTGAGAAATGATTGCAAGCTGTAGACTTTGGCCGAGTACATCTTAGTGGCATGCTACTCAGCACTTACAAGCAAGTGGAGTTGGCAAAGCTTGAAGAGGAAATGAAGGTTAAGGAAGAGTCTCTTGAAGCCAACGAAGCTGCAATTCTTGGTTTGAGGAAAGGAACCAAGAGAAAAACTGTGGCTGTGAGGCAACCCATTCCCAAGATGACTACTAGAGGATTGGTCCCCTCTGTATCCTCTAGTGCTACTCTTCCACCTGCACCAAAGAGGGCAAGGAAGGTCATTATGTCTGAAGATGAAGACGATGATGAACTTCCAATTGCTGCTATTCTTGAAAAACAGGCTGCTGTTGTTGCTGGTCCAATTGCAAAAAAGAAAAGGCAACCAGCAAAGAGGGCTAGAACAACTTTGGCTTCTGACGTAGTAATCTCTGCTAATGACCCTGTTAGGTTAGCAATAGATGAACTAGTCTCTAATTTGACAACTCATAATGATAATTTCTCTGCTCCAAATGATGTAAATAATGCTTATGTTCCTACCCTGCCACAATCACCACCCTCACCACTACCACACATAGATAACAGCATTACCATTGAAGCCCCCTTTCCAAAACGCTTGAAAACTCTATTTCCATCCATAGTTCCCTCTTCCACTCTCTATGCTGGCAAATATGAAAATTGGGCCAAAGTACAGAGAGAATGGAAAATAATCTTCCACACCATTCCACATGAACCAGAACTCATCCTAACCAGATGGTATCCCCTGGCTGAATATGAGTTTGAACCCCTCAACATCTATCCTTACTGGGTCAACCCTGAACCCCACACTCCTTCTGGCCCATTCCCTTCTCAAATGTTCAATAACATGGACCTCCCCTCACTCACCTTCCCCAAAAAAGATTTCCTGCCAAGAAAATCTACCCCAACTTAGTGAAACTTCCACCTCTTAAACCTTTCACTGATGGACTAGAAAGAGTTATCATATCTGACTGGCATACAGACACAAACAAGAAAAATCTTGGAAGTGTTTTTGAGAAAAGAGCAAGATCCTTCAGGAAAATTCCTTTTGTCATAAATCAGACTGGAAAATGGATGACTTTCAAACATCCAAGTATCTATGGAGCTGATGTTGACGAGTTTGTGGACACTCTGATGTATGAAATGCTGAAATGGGAATTCAGCCACTTCAGAGCAAACAGCTGCACATTTTGTCCCTCCAACTTGGTTAAGACACTCCAATTCAACAAATGTTGGAGTCAAGCCCAACAAGATCTGTCCTAGATTGACAATGATTGATCTAAACAAGGACAAGGACAGAAAGCATCCAAGGCACAAAGGAAAGATGCCAGTAGTGAAAGACATCATGTTGGATCTTCATTCTGAACCCTTTGACCATTCACAGATGGATTACATTCAATCCTTATGTTAGACGAAAATATAGGCAAGTATACCTAGTCGAACAAGTAATACGGTGGTGAGACCAATATCGTTCCCACGAGGATTGGATGTCAATTACCAATTCACAAATTCAGTAACTATCCAGACTAAACAGTGGCATAGAAGAGAATTCAAATAAAATAAAACAAACAAAATCTTTTTGTATTTTTATTGAATACTTGGAATGCGAAAGGGGATAAAAGATGTTGGGATCAGATTTCACTAAACCTTAACCTCATGCAATACCAGGACTAGATACCTCCCATTCATGCTTCAAATATTAAAATCAACCCACTAGATTACTCAAGCCCTGATTCCTCAGATGACAAGAGCCTAAATCCACTAATAGACCCTAATTCCTTAGGTGGCCTAGATTAATGAATTTGCATTAAGATTAGGGACTACGTGATTACTAGTAAACCAAACTCCATTCCTAGACGCAAGGGTTACTAGGTGAGTAATTTCAGTTCCGGTTCTAATACGAATTTCCCAATTGCATACCAAAACACTAATCAAGTCATGGGGGTGCTAGCCACAACAGGCATTAAGCATGGAAAATCAATCACTAATAGAGAAACATAAACACAGATTAATCAGTCAAGACAATTACATGTTATTTCAGTTTGGCTACATCTAATCCCAACAAACGGGGATTTAGCTACTGATAGTAATAGAAATTACAAAGGAGAAAGAGAGAAGAGATGAAGAAACTCATGAAGAATCCTCCAATCCTTCTTCCGATCCAAGAGCAGAGAAAAACCACCTTTTTAGGGTGCAAAGCCTTCCCCTAGTCGCAGCCTCCAAGTCTCCTTTTTTAGGTTGTGTGTAAAGTCCCCAGAGAGAAAATCTCTCCTAGGTCCAAGTCTCTCTTTCTTGTGCGCCATGTGCTCCTTTTATTGCCCAAAACCCAAAAATGCAGCATGAGTAGGAAAAATCAGCACTATCAATTATCATTAAAATCAAATAAATGTAGATTCTCTTAATTGTAGTGCAATCTTTATTATTCCTTTTCACTTTGAATTCACGTGGGGCCCTTGGCATTTTCTATTTATGCTGACCATCATTGCAAATTGCAATTCATTATTTGCTTTAATTTGGATGCAAGCCAAATCTCCTCAAATTGTGATCAAGGGCCCACATCATAGTGTAAGTCCAATCTTTATGCTGATTCACACTTCTTTGTCAATCTTCAAGTTATATTGCTGCTGGACTTTTGTCAATTGTCATAAAATATTTCCATTCCAAATTAAATTGGAGTTACCCAATATCTCCACTTTTCAAGCTCCAACTTAATACAGGCTCCATCATGGCTCATTTTGGGCATTTTATCTTTAATTTATGCAAAACAACACCACAACACCGCCTTACCCGTTCCAAGATAAAAACTAATAAAAATCAACTAGTTATGCCTAAACTATATGAAAAAATGCATGCAAAAGTGTACATGAAACATGATGTGAAATCACACTATCAAATCACCCCAAGCTTATTCAATTGCTTGTCCTCAAGCAATCACTAAGGCCAGAAGAAATATATAATCAAAGCATGGATAGTGAATCAAGAACCCGAGCAAATAATCCAAGTAACAGGCATTTCAATTAATTCAGCAAGAGACAATCAGTTCAAGTCCAATTAGAAGCTTAGGTTTCTTAGACTCATATTCTCACTGATTTGGGTACTCTTTCTCAGCTGAAAATCACCCCAAGCTTGTTCGTTTGCTTGGCACTCGTTCTCTCCTCACTCAAGTGTTTAGGGATAAATGACAATTCGCTCCATTTTCCTCAAGGAATGAATTCTACCATAGGCTTGACTATCAACCAAATCTCTACTTTATTAATGAAAACAATTAAGAATCAAGAGGTCTTTTGCTTTGGTTGTAACGGGGCCATGGGATTAATCGTTAGGTGGGGAAGTCAGGAAAAGGGAATTTCAAAAGGCTACACAAAATATCAATCATTACGAAACATGACACCTTCTAAAATACCTTTTTGGGTTTTGACTCACTTTTCCACATTTCTTTCTTTCTTTTCATTTTATTTCTCATTCCTTTTTTTTTTTTGTGTCATCCCCTTCTCTATATTTTTGTTTTATTTTTCTTTTTATTTTTCTTTTATTTGGAGAAGGGGAGATTTTTCAACTCGAGAAATATTTTTTTGATTCTTTCATCCCATACTTTTTCAACTACCTTTTTCACCCTTTTTGTAATACTTTAGAAGGTATCCTACCAAGCATCATTCAACAATATATTTCAAGGTACCAAGAAAAGTATTTTATTCTTGAAGGCTCAAATTTGGGCAACTAAGCGGTAGCATTTAGTCATTCAAAGCTCAGAAGGCCAGAAAAATACCTAGTGCCTCAATCATTTTCAAAATGTTTTCAAAAATTTTTAAGCTTTGAAATGGTTTCAAGTCAAGTTCTAGAGAATATCATCCAAGAGGAATAAAACACTCTATCATAAAGAATGGGGTAGATTTAGTGAGTACCCCTTTGGCTCAAAATCTCACATTTTAGTAGTTCAACAATCAATGAGAAATACAAATCTACTGAACCACATGCTAATTATCAACTATCACAGATCATCTCAAGAATTTTTATTATTTGCCTTATCACAAGAATAAAAAGATTGGGTTCAAAAATTCACTATCCTCAATTTATTTGGCGCTTAGCTCTCACAATTGGATGCATAATCTAAGCACGGGGGGTAATCTGATCATGTGATCATGCAAAACTATCATGCAAGACTATATGAATGCAACATGCCAAAATGCAAAATTAAAAATGCAAAAATACCCCTATCCCAAGCTTGAAAATTTACATTGTCCCCAATGTAAATAATCAAGTTGGAAAGGGGAGAAAAATGGAACGACTTACCGAGGCGGTAGCGGGTGTTGGCTCACATTCCAGTTAGAAACTTGTTGGGAGATGCATCATGGCCGTGAACCTCATCACGAGCAGGCCATGGTCAATTCTGGTTCTCAGGGCTGGCCTGTCACGGCCGTGATCTCCATCACGGCTAGGCCGTGATGCTCTCTGATCTTCAGGGTCCTCTCATCACGCCCGTGATGGGTATCACGGCTGGGCCGTGATCCTTTCTGGTCTTCTTATTTAGCTCATCACGGTCGTGACCAGTGTCACGGCCTGGGCATGATGGCTACTGACTTTGTCTGTCCCTGCCATTTTTGCTTCCCCTTCCTCCTTATCTTGAAAACACTTAACAAACCTATTATTCTATGAGTTTTACTCTTGATCTTCTCAAATTATTCAAGAGTTTAAAAGTCAAAAACAAAAGGAAAAAGGAAAAGAAAACTTGGGTTGCCTCCCAATAAGCGCTTCTTTAACGTCACTAGCTTGACGTCCTAGGATCCTCCTCCCGGATCCCATGGTCCGTGGAGTGGCGATTGCAGAAGTAATATGACTTTATCCACAATTCCACCTAGCCAATGTGTGAAAACTCCATTGACCTCTTTAACTATAATGATGAACTCACCTCCCCTAAGGTCAAATGGTATTTTCACAAGGAGGTTTGACAGACAAGTGGAAGGGACTAACTTTGCAGTGTCCACACATGCATCTAAGCCAATATATCTATCCAATACAGCAAATTCAGATTGCTCAGCAAGCATGGTGGAGTCCACTACCACTTCATCTTCATTTTGAACTATCCCCAAAACCATATTCTGCTCAAGCAATGCTTCATGTGGGTATTGTACTAACTGTTTGCAAATCTCCCCCACTTGCATTTTAAAGCTTTGCATCAGAGCATCAATACAATCATAATTGGCTCTTGCATTGGCCTCAGAGATGGATAGTTCTTGGGAATATTGTTCTAGAGCAATTTTCAGAGGTGTTTGCTCATTCCATTCCCATTCCTCAATTTCCCAAGGATTTGTGGAAGGTAATTCCTCTTCTTGTGACTTGTCCACCCCCACCACCTCATCTTCATTTTGATCCATCCCTACAGCCATATTTTGCTCAAATTCTTCTTCATGTGGCTCTATGGGAATCAAACATGGTGGTGGAGGTAGTAAATTCGAGCAAAAGGTTTCCCAATCCTCCTTGGAGCATCTGTATACAACCCTACCCGTCACACTATCAACTTGTGCTGGGATAACAAAATCTCCCAAATCTGGTTGATCCTCCCAATACCAGTAGTCCTCCAAAGTGTGACTTGAGGCTTCCTCATCAGGTGGATAATAGTGATTGTCCATGAACTTCATCCACCTTGCACAACCAGAACTCAAAAGAAAAGATCAAATATATACAGAAAAATGAAAAATAAAATAAAAAATAGAAAATAAAAAAATTGTCTAAATTAGTTTCCTCCTTTGTTACTAATGATATTGGCTAAATCAATCCCCGGGAACGGCGCCAAAAACTTGTTGGACGAAAATATAGGCAAGTATACCTAGTCGAACAAGTAATACGGTGGTGAGACCGATATCGTTCCCACGAGGATTGGATGTCAATTACCAATTCACAAATTCACCAACTATCCAGACTAAACAGTGGCATAGAAGAGAATTCAAATAAAATAAAACAAACAAAATCTTTTTGTATTTTTATTGAATACTTGGAATGCGAAAGGGGATAAAAGATGTTGGGATCATATTTCACTAAACCTTAACCTCATGCAATACCAGGACTAGATACCTCCCATTCATGCTTCAAATATTAAAATCAACCCACTAGATTACTCAAGCCCTGATTCCTCAGATGACAAGAGCCTAAATCCACTAATAGACCCTAATTCCTTAGGTGGCCTAGATTAATGAATTTGCATTAATATTAGGGATTACGCGATTACTAGTAAACCAAACTCCATTCCTAGACGCAAGGGTTACTAGGTGAGTAATTTCAGTTCCGGTTCTAATACGAATTTCCCAATTGCATACCAAAACACTAATCAAGTCATGGGGGTGCTAGCCACAACAGGCATTAAGCATGGAAAATCAATCACTAATAGAGAAACATAAACACAGATTAATCAGTCAAGGTAATTACATGTTATTTCAGTTTGGCTACATCTAATCCCAACAAACGGGGATTTAGCTAGTGATAGTAATAGAAATTACAAAGGAGAAAGAGAGAAGAGATGAAGAAACTCATGACGAATCCTCCAATCCTTCTTCCGATCCAAGAGCAGAGAAAAACCACTTTTTTAGGGTGCAAATCCTTCCCCTAGTCGCAGCCTCCAAGTCTCCTTTTTTAGGTTGTGTGTAAAGTCCCCAGAGAGAAAATCTCTCCTAGGTCCAAGTCTCTCTTTCTTGTGTGCCATGTGCTCCTTTTATTGCCCAAAACCCAAAAATGCCGCATGAGTAGGAAAAATCAGCACTATCAATTATCATTAAAATCAAATAAATGTAGATTCTCTTAATTGTAGTGCAATCTTTATTATTCCTTTTCACTTTGAATTCACGTGGGGCCCTTGGCATTTTCTATTTATGCCGACCATCATTGCAAATTGCAATTCATTATTTGCTTTAATTTGGATGCAAGCCAAATCTCCTCAAATTGTGATCAAGGGCCCACATCATAGTGTAAGTCCAATCTTTATGCTGATTCACACTTCTTTGTCAATCTTCAAGTTATATTGCTGCTGGACTTTTGTCAATTGTCATAAAATATTTCCATTCCAAATTAAATTGGAGTTATCCAATATCTCCACTTTTCAAGCTCCAACTTAATACAGGCTCCATCATGGCTCATTTTGGGCATTTTATCTTTAATTTCTGCAAAACAACACCACAACACCGCCTTACCCGTTCCAAGATAAAAACTAATAAAAATCAACTAATTATGCCTAAACTATATGAAAAAATGCATACAAAAGTGTACATGAAACATGATGTGAAATCACACTATCACCTTGCCAATTGAGATGGTCAATGAGGCTAACTATGCAGATGCCTTATGGCAATCCCACATAATTCAATGCACCGAAGAGGCATCTTCCTCTGGATTGACTAATGAAGAAAAGGAAGACATTCCCAAAGTCAGAGGGAAGTGTGGACTATCACACTTTAGGTACATGACATACAAAGACCTCTGGGGGCTTCCAATCAATAGCAGGAATGTGGAATTTGTTTATCCTATTAAATGGGCAAAGGAAATCAAAGCTAAACCCAAACCTACTCCAAAGCCTATCTCAGATGACCTTGTTGCTGAAGCAAATGGACAAATTGTCATTGCTGATATTTTGGAAGACACTGCTGAATCGTGTCATCAACAGAACTCATCTGAAAGACAATCTTATCAACCTCTGGCATTAGTTGTAGTGCACCTTGAAGATCAGTCAAGAACTTTGAACACTCTTCAAGAATCTGCAGAAAGCTGAAAGACTCTGCCATCAAATATTGAAGAAGTTCTTGGAAAGCTGGTTGATGAAAGGGTTAGCAAATTAGTAGAAGAAAAGGTTGACAAAATAGCTGAGAAGATCAAGGAGGATGTTCATCCGCAGGTTCAAAGCTCAATGGCTCCAACCTTAGAGGTTGTGAATAAAATGCTTGAATTTCTTATGGATTTCAAGAAGAGTCAAACTCAGAGTCCTCCTCCACCACCTCCATTTGCTTTGCCTTCACTTTTGTTTTCTTTTCTTGTGCTGACAATGATGGTCCACTCCCTGTTTACCTTTTTGGCTGATGACAAAAAGGGGGGAGAAAGGGAAAGAAAGACAATTATATATAATATATATCTTTAGAAAAGTTCTTATATGATTGCTTATTCTCTTCTACTTGATAATTTGATCTGCTTTACAGATGTTTAAATTATATGATATTTGATGCTCTGATACTTGTGTTTATATAGATTCTAAAAATGGTAAGTGTTTGTATCTATCTATTAGTCTGCTTAAGTTTTTGAATGCTTTGTCTTAGGGGGAGCCTTGCAAGCTCTCTTAGACTTTGCTATTTAAATTTAATCAGTTTTTGTCATCATCAAAAAGGGGGAGATTGTTGGAACCAAAGTGGTTATGGTTTATTTAATCTCTAAAGTTTTGATGCTAACAAAAGGATTAAATTTGCTTGGCAAAGTATTAGTTGAGATCTAACTAGTGCTCTCAAATGCGTTCTTAAAACTAAGTAGACGGTTCTATATGTTTACTACCTTGAATGTGATTTAATGCAATCTGGTCCACGATGAATTTATTTCAAATGATTGATATTTATTTCAAATGAATATTTGTTCTTCTCATTTGTTCTATCCGAATTAATGTCTTGTTTCCCTTGAGAAAATTCATAGTACTACCAAGGAATCCCATTTGCTTCTGAAGTATCTCTACGTTCAAACCTTGTATGGTTGACTCTTAGATGATAAGTACCAATCCACAAATCACTTAACCTCTTCATTAGCGCATTCTCATTCTGAATATATGTCTATAAATTTTACAAATCCAATTTTTTTTCCCCACTTATCTCTCTTGAGTGGGATGAACACATCAATAGCCTTTCCACACCTTAGGAAAATTTTCCAAAAGTCATTTGTCATACATGTCTCTGGAAAATTTGTGAAGTAGAATGATGAAGAGCCCTGAAAATAACTTCTTTCATGTTGCTGTAGATGCCCTTATCGAGGACCTAATCTGAGTGAAGTATCTCTGTTGAGGTGTTGGGTTGATCTCTCCCTTACCCAATAACTCTCAGGTTTCGTGAAGTATTTTCCTTTTCTGTTGACCTTGATCCACTCACCCTCAGCCACTCTCTCACTAAGTTTCTCTCTCATCTCACTAACTTTAATTTATCGATAATTTAGAATTGTATTTTTATGAGCTCATATTCTTAATTGAGTTTTTAAATGGTTTATTCATGCATTTGACAAGTGTTACTCAAATATAGCTTTTCAATAATTCTTCCAAAAATATAGAACCAGACGTTGCAGTTCCATATATTCTTTTAGGCACATAATCGAATCATCAATATATTGGTGCATTTCCGTTGTCAACACTCAAAATCACTAACCACGTGTCCCTATCCAACAAGGGCTTCATGTTAACACACGCGTAGAGTGAGAGTTTGAGACTAGAGTGTATATTAGAGGAGAGAGGGGACTAGCTTTATATCCATTAATCCATATAAGTACATATTTACATATAAAATACATATTTATAATATTCTTTCATATATTAAAACCAAATATAAATATTTTAATATTCTCTCTCTGTATTTGTTTTTCTCAAATAAAAATCATATAAATTTGTCATATATAACTAGGATGATGAAGTTCTTTTTTAATTTGGTGATCTATTTGGTTGCTTTAATTAATTTGTTATATATGTGTTCCGTTCTTTCATGTGTGCATGGTAATTGAGTTGATGTACCCTGTTCACACTTTACACAATCATTTTTCTTTTAATAATATTCTTCTTAATTTAAAATCGTTACATTATATATACCTTCTATTAGTAGCTTACACAATAGTTTTCTTAATTTAACATCATCATCACCTTTCATTCCATTACCCACACACTCTTTCTATATAATGGTAGTAATTCTATCTTTCTCTCTCTAAACCTCTAAAGTTTGAGCATATTCATTCTCATCCTTTTAAGTTTTAATGAACTAGTCTAATAATTAATTTAAAGAAGAAACCATTAAATAAATTATAAATCTCATTTTATATTTGCATTTTTGTTTTATGTAATTATTAGAGTTTTAGGAAATTTATCCATGTTTTCTTATTTTATTTTATTTCTAATAAAATTAAGTATTAGCTTATGCAATTTTAAGTCAAAAGACTAGAACTTGTCGGTTAGGTAAATTCATTTTTTAAGTCATTTTTTATAGACTATAGAACTCTACGCGTTGCAATTAACTAAAAATAACTAGAGATAGCTTGAAAGGGTTGAATTATAATTGACACACTTAGTACATGCAAGTGGAAGTGATCAGATTATTGTTATTTACACATAAATATTTTTATTACATCTTTTTTTACGAGAAAAAATAAATTTCTAAGGGAGCATGTTGGAATTCATATGTGTTTTTTATTTTTATTTTATAGTAACCAAAAAAAATAGTAGTATAACAAATATGTGCAAATAATATTATTAAATAGGAAACTATTTGTATGATATATAAGTTTAAGCCAAGAAAGGGAGATATGAAATGAACATGTGTTCACATTCGATTAAAGAATAAATTAAGATAGGAAAATGCGCTTAAGGCAATGCTTGGATATCTGACAATCAATCAATAGGATGAAATGGAATGAAATATAAGAAATGGAATGAAACAAAATAGAATAAAATAAAATTAATTGCATAAGCTAAAACTTTTAATAAGATGGGGCCAATGTCAACGCCAGGAAGCTCTTTAGTGAAAGAGTGAAGCCATGCATGAATATTGACAGTGAACTGGCAATGGGGAATTAGAGCCGATCTAATTCACAAAGCAAATTAATTAATTCATGTAGGAATACTAATTTTAAAAGAAAAATGATGTATAAACTTAATTAGCATGGCACACATGAATTAAAGAACTGAACCCAAATATAACAAAGCAACCAAATAGGCGCATCACCAAAATAAAACAGATAAAGATAAAAAACAGAACATCATGATCAATATTCTATGATAATGACCACTAGCAGCAACAACCAAGACAAATCCCAAAAGTTCATGAAACCGTTACAGCACCAAGCACATGCAGCAACACACCGTGATAGTTCATCTTAACCATACAAATAATTATACTTTTGATATATGCAAAATTATACATGTTAATGAAAATACGCATATTCTTAATATGACTTGCACACGATAAAATATATATTAAAAAAAGAAAATATATATTAAAAAAAGTTAATTGCATGTATAAGCAATTGATACATTTGAGAAAAAAAATTTGATATAATTTAATACTTCTATCGGAGTATTAATTTATTCTCTAAGCAATTTTCCCAATACTTTTAATTCTGAAAATAAATTAAGACCATTAAAACCAGAATGTTCACTAAATCTTTTTAAAAAAAAATATTAATACAATATTTTTTAGATTCATCCTCATCTAAAGTTTTAAACTTTTCAGATTAAAATTAAAAACCAAAAATAGCTCTATGATAAAAATTGTTCAAATCGTGTCTCAAATCTCAACAGAAGAAATATATTGATATAATATGTATAGAAAATATTCAATATGAAAAGATTCTTCATCTATATGTGATTTCATCACTAATATTTTCATCAAATGTGAATTGCACTTGTGATTGATTTTCGATCTAATAATACATACATTGTATGCGGAACTAGGCTTTGTTATTCAATCACTTACCAAACTAATTGTCATTAATTAATTTATATATATATATATTATAAAAAAGAAGGGGCCTAAGGCAGTGGCATTAATTATGCACATTTATTTTTTGTGCATATAATGTTTAAGGTGTAAGGAAGACTCGTAATATTATTGTTAAAAACGAAACCACTAGTTACTTCAGTTGGTTCATATAATGTGTATTTTGTCTCATGAGTCGTGTTTTATCTCGTGAGACTATTTCTGGTGCTAAATGACAAAGAAACAATGTGCTGTTGGACGGGGATGTCCCGTCCATTCCGTTGCATGTGCTGTTGGACGCGTCCAGTCCATTGCATTGCATTTGCTGTTGGACGGGGAGGTCCAGTCGATTGCATTGCATTTGCTGTGGACGGGTCCGGTCCATTGCATTGCACTAGCTGTTGGACGACGAGGTCGATCCATCGCATTTCTTTGTTGGACGGGTCCGGTCCATTGCTTTGCATTCTTTGCTGACGGGTCGATCCATTGCATTGCATTTCTTTGTTGGACGGCGAGGGCCAGTCCATTGCAATTGTTGTTGGACGGCAAGGTCCCGTCCATTACATTGCACTTGCTGTTGGACGGGGAGGTCTCGTCCATTGCATTTACTGTTGGATGAGGAGGTTCCGTCCATTGCATGTTTAAACTTCTGTTGGACGAGGAGGTCCGTCCAGTCCATATCTAATTTTGCATATCTAACTTTTGTTGGACAGGGAGGTTCCATCCACTACAATTTTATTTTCAGGCTGGAGGATAAAGAATAAAGAAAAGAAAGGGGGAGAAAGGAAAAGAAAGATATTTATAAATAAAGTCAGTTGTTTGTTTGCATTTGCATTGATCTGCTTTACTTATATTATTTGCTTTGATATTTACTTGCTCTGATACTTATGTATGATAAGTGTTTATACCTATCTGTTAGTCTGCTTAAATATTTGAATGCTTTGTCTTAGGGGGAGCCTTGCAAGCTCTCTCAGACTTTGCTATTTAAATTTAATCAGTTTTTGTCATCATCAAAAAGGGGGATGTTCTATATGTTTGCTACCTTGAAATAATATAAGTAAAGCAATCTCCCCCTTTTTGATGATGACAAAAACTGATTAAATTTAAATAGCAAAGTCTAAGAGAGCTTGCGAGGCTCCCCCTAAGACAAAGCATTCAAATACTTAAGCAGACTAACATATAGGTAGAAACACTTATCATACATAAGTATCAGAGCAAGTAAATATCAAAGCAAATAATATAAGTAAAGCAGATCAATGCAAATGCAAACAAACAACTGACTTTATTTATAAATATCTTTCTTTTCCTTTGTCCCCCTTTTTTCATCACCAAAAAGGTAAAAAGGGAGTGGACCATCACTGTCAGCAAAATAAAATAAGAAAGAAGAGATTCTAAGAAGAAGGAGGTGGTGGAGGGGGTTGGTTTGGATTTTGATTCTTCTGAAACTCCATCAGCAAGGCTAGCATTTGAGTCACCATGGCATTTGTAGAGGCCAAGGTGTCTTGCACTTGCTTTTGCACTCTTTATTCAATTTGTCGTGCCATCTGCTCAGTCCTCTCTTCAACAATCTTTCCAACATTATCATCAACAATTCTGCCAATGATATCCTCAAGATTGGATGGAAAAAATAATTGTCTTGAGCTTTCAGCAGAGTCTGAGATAGTGTCTTGAGCTTGGGCTGGAGGATGAACCATAGCAAGAGCTAATGGTTGAGAAGATGTCTTAGCAGACTCAACACCATGCTTAGAAGCACATAACTCATCAGACTGTTCTGTCAAAGTTGGCTCAACAGTAGCAACAGCATCGGGTAGAGGAATTGAAGGCTCAAACAGGTTTTGAAAGGATTGCAACATTCAGTTCAGGGCCTTCCACAATTAAATCTTCAGATGTATGCTCAGAGGATGAAGTTGAAGCTGTGGCAAAAGCATATTGTATAACTGGCTCATGGATATCCTTTGCCCAGTGAATTGGATAAACAAATTCCACATTTCTGCTATTGATAGGAAGTCCCCAGAGGTCTTTATATATTATGTACCTAAAGTGTGAGAGTCCACACTTTCCTCCGACTCTGGGAATGTCTTCCTTTTCTTCATCGGTCAATCCAGAGGAAGATGCCTCTCTGGTGCAGTGAATTATGTGGGATTGCCAGAAGGCACCTGCATAGTTAGCCTCATTGACCATCTCAATTGGCAAGGATTGAATGTAATCCATCTGTGAGTGGTCAAAGGGTTCAGAATGAAGATCCAGCATGATGTCTTCAACTACTGGCATCTTTCCTTTGTGACTTGGATGCTTTTTGTCCTTGTCCTTGTTTAGATCAATCATTGTCAATCTAGGACAGATCTTGTTGGGCTTGACTCCAACATTTGTAGAATTGGAGTGTCTTAACCAAGTTGGAGGGACAAAACGTGCAGCTCTGTCTGCTCTGAAGTGGCTGAATTCCTATTTCAGCATTTCATACATCAGAGTGTCCACAAACTGGTCAACAACAGCTCCATAGATACTTGGATGTTTGAAAGTCATCCATTTTGTAGTATGATTTATGACAAAAGGAATTTGCCTGAAGGATCTTGCTCTTTTCTCAAAAACACTTCCAAGATTTTTCTTGTTTGGATCTGTATGCCAGTCAGATATGATAACTCTTTCTAGTCCATCAGTGAAAGGTTTAAGAGGTGGAAGTTTCACTAAGTTGGGGTAGATTTTCTTGGCAGGAAATCTTTGTTGGGGAAGGTGAGTGAGGAGAGGTCTATGTTCATTGAACATTTGAGAAGGGAATGGGCCAGAAGGAGTGTGGGGTTCAGGGTTGACCCAGTAAGGATAGATGTTGAGGGGTTCAAACTCATATTCAGCCAGGGGGATACCATCTGGTTAGGATGAGTTCTGGTTCATATGGAATGGTGTGGAAGAGTATTTTCCATTCTCTCGTACTTTGGCCCAATTTTCAGATTTGCCTAGATAGAAGTGGAAGAGGGAACTATGGATGGAAATAGATTTTTCAAGGGTTTTGGAAAGGGGGCTTCAATGGTAATGCTGTTATCTATGTGTGGTAGTGGTGAGGGTGGTGATTGTGGCAGGGTAGGAACATAAGCATTATTTACATCATTTGGAGCAGAGAAATTATCATTATGAGTTGTCAAATTAGAGACTAGTTCATCTACTGCTAACCTAACAGGGTCATTAGCATAGATTACTACCAAGACATCCAGGAAGAACTACAATACTCTCCCTCACTTGCACTCAATCTTTGATCAAGAAAATGCCCAAAATCACTTCCCCCTATACAATAGATAAGACCTTATATATCCTATCAGTTCTAGTTACAGACTCTGTTGCAGAGTAGCTACAGATAACAAACTGATGCAACTAACAGATAACTAACTAACTGAAATAGATATCACATAGCTATTACAAATACACCCATGTACGCGGTATGTTGTGTTTAATACATCCGTGTACTACATCTATGTACGCCTATTCTAACTGATGTTCTTTGATGATGATCCACCAGACTCTAACAAAAACATATGATTGGAAAGAAAAGTGTTAAAAAAATGATTTTCAATTATATATATTGAATAAGGATTACTAGAGCCATTTGGAATAAAAACGTTAATCGTCTGCTGACGTGGCAAGCTAGACACGTTTACTATCAAGTCTTTGGACTTGTTGTATCTAAGAAGTTATTTTGATTTTCGTCTAGTAAGCATTTAGTCCCTAGTCTACTTAAAGAAACAAGTCTACTTAATTAAATAAATAAATAACTTTACCAAAACATTGAGTAGCCCGTCTACAAGGGTGGACGCGTTTTTTTCTCAAGGAGTCCAATGAAAACTTACCCCAAGTTTCTATTACTTATATTTAAATATTCCTGCATAACTGAAAGCACATGTTAGATTTCAACTAACACTTTGCCAAGCAAATTTAATTATTTTGTTAACATCAAAACATAGAGATTATTTAATCCAAAACTACTTTGGTTCCAACAATCTCCCCTTTTTTGATGATGACAAAAACTAATTAATTTGAAAATCAAAGTCTAAGAGAGCCTGCAAAGCTTCCCCTAAGACAAACCATTCAGATAAGTAATCGGTTAAAGCATATGAGACAAACTGCATATAAGCTAATAGATCAATGCAACTGCTTATCAAACTTAGAGTATATATGAAGGAATAAATAAGCATCATAGCAAATAGGTAGACAGGAGTATCAGAGTAGTTATAAACTAGAAAATAGAATATGCATATGCAGACGAATATGAGCTTTTCAAAACTAACTTTGTATTTATAAAAGAAATCTCTTTTCTTTCCTTTCTCCCCCTTTTTTGTCATCAGACAAAAAGGTAAAAAGGAGTGGACCATCATTGTCAGTAAGGAAAACAAATTCATGCTTGCCTTCTCTATTGCTTTGAATGTTTCTTTTCTTTACCTTTTTGATAATTCCAAAACGGGGAGGAAAAAGTATGATATAGAGAAAGGGGATAATAACAAATTATACATGCATATGTTGAGGGGGAGCTTAAAATCTTACATGATTAATGGGGAGTAAATCAAATACTGCTATGATATTATTTTTTCTCTCTGATATACTTCTGCTTTGACTGCTCTGATACCATGATATAAATCTGTCAAAAACACTTAGCTTCTGCTACACTTATACCCTGATCTTATAATTTGTTAAAAGATTTGTCATAATAAAAAAAAGGGAGTTTGTTAGACTCAATGACTTAGAGATTTTGATATATGACAAATACAACTTAATGTGTATGCAAGTGTTTTAGTGTCAAATTGCAAAGACAGGTATCAAGCAGTAATCAACAAGTTCAATGAGCAATTACAGGAGAATATTCAAGGAAGAACTTGAAGGAATCCAAGAGCAAAGACAAAGATCAAGGAATCATCAAGACAAGAGCTTAAAGGAGAAATTATATTTAAGTCTTAGATAATTTGTAAGAGATGAAATCTCTTATTCACAAATAGCTCATTTGAAAAGATGCATGAAAGAAAATCAATTTTCATAACCTGCATTAAAAGGAATAAGTTTTCGTTAAATGAAAAATGATTTTTGGAAATAAGATTTTTTGATTCGAAGCGCTCGTCCAACACTGAAGTAATAGAAGCGCTCGTCCAACACTGAAGTCATAGAAGCGCCCATCCAACACTAAAGTAATAGAAGCGCTCGTCCAACGCAAGTGATACAAGCGCTCGTTCAACTAAAGTGATAGAAGTGCTCGTCCATTAAAGTGATAGAAGTGCTCGTCCACTAAAGTGATACAAGCGCTCGTCCACTAAAGTGACAGAAGCGCTCGTCCACACAAGTCTTGGGACTTGCTAAGATCTTAATGAGAAGATCCGTCCAATGACGTGGCATATGGAGCTCGTCTACTAGCCCGTCCGAATGTGAAATCTTAATGGCTAGATGGACGCGGTTATTTTCAAGATGGACGCGAATTCTATAAGGGCCGATGAAGAATCTTATTTCAAGAACCAGAATCAAGAAAATAGATTCTGTTATCAGATCCAAATCTGTTTTGATTGATCCCAACGACTATAACTTGTTTTCTATATAAGGAGGGATCAAAGGAACACTTTAAAAAAAAAGATAAGATAAAAAAATCGAACGATATCGATCATATCATATCAAATACAATTGTGAAAATCATTCATCATCTTCATTGGGCTTATTGTGAAAAGAGTGTTTCGTTCTCACAAGTGCTTCAATTTGTTTATCTGACTATTGAGAGTTAGGGATCAACTTTTGTTTTTTACTTTTTGATTGTAAAGAGAGAGGGAGTCTCTTTGAGTGATTAGGGTGAGGTATCCCTAAGGAAGAACATTGAGGCTCTTCACAAGAGTGTGGTATCTCGAGGTGAATGAGTGCTCTGTGGTGTAAAGGTTTTTCAAGCTACCTGGCAAAGCTTGTGTGTTAGTGTGTGAAATCCCACAGGTGGAGTGGGGACTGGATGTAGGTCATAGTGGAGGTGACTGAACCAGGATAAATCTGGTTGTGTGGTATCTCTAAACTCAAACTCCTTTACTCTCTATTTATGATCAAGAACCTGTGATTTTGATGTTTAAAGTTCAATATAATTCCTGTTCTTGATCTGTATAAGCTGTATTGAAACCCGAGTCCGATTGTAATCAAGTCTGTTTTATCTGCGTTCAAAACTGAGTTGATCAAAACCATTCTTGATTCTTTGAAACTGAACTAATATCAAACTGAAACCTGCAAGTTTGTTCTTGATTGTTAATGCTTGTATCTGAAACTTGCATAACTTGTTATTAATATTTAAAGGTTTAATCAGTTTCTGTACTTCGTTATTACTAAGTTTTGAACCCGAATCTATTCTGAATTAATATTTCTTATCCTCATCACCTTCTATTCAAGATTTTATATAAACACTTCATTGATTTTGTAAAAGATTCTGAGGCAAAATCCGCAACTCTGATTTGTAAAGTTTTGTAAATAGTTTTTAAGAGGGAAATATTTTTAAGAAAACTCAATTCACCCCCCCCCCCCCCCTCTTGAGTCGTTGAAGCCAAAACAACAATAGTGACCTTCTTCACTTGAAAAACTTCAACGGTTGTTTTGAATATACCCGTTTAGAGATAGCATAATATCCGTTGTGACCGATAGCTTGATCGTGACCATTGTGAAATGTACTCTTGGTTATCACTTTTGTACGAAATGAAGGATCACAGCTCTAAACAATTGCAACTTGAAAATTTGTCTTTCCTCCTTTGTGTAAATTCTAGCTATTCCAGCGATGAAGACAGGTTACAGAGCATTTTGCAATTCCCATTGTACTATTTTGCCTTTTGAATTTCCTTGATGGTACTATCTTTCTCTCACAAGGAAACAAAGCATTAAAACAGTTAAAACAAATAGGAAGGACCAATATTTGTTTGAAATAAATATCAATTATTTGATATAAATTCAAGTGAACCATATTGCATTTATTCTTCTTAGAAAGATCATATTAGAGATAAAAACCCGTCTACTAAAAATCTCTGTCTACTCAGTTATATGTGAGACTAAGCCCATCTATTCTTTCATTTAACTCATCCACTGACGTGGCATGGACTTGCTATATCTCAGTGAGTTATCTTGATCTCCATCTAGTGATGTGGCAATTAGAGCTCGTCTACTCATGAGATAAATTCTCCTCTACTCGTTATTTTATTTCTCCGTCTACTCAATTCTATTAAAGATCTCGTCTACTTAAATAAATAAATAAGTAAATAACTTTACCAAACATTTGAGCAGCTCGTTTGTGGACGCGGATTCACAAGATCAAATCCAAGCAGATATATATGGTAACTTCATAACTTATAAGATTCATGTAATCCTGCAAAACTGGATAACCTTTTTAGATCTCAACTAACACTTTGCCAAGAAATTCAATCCTTTTGTTAATATCAAAACTTAGAGATTAATTAAATCCAAATCACTTTGGTTCCAACAATCTCCCCCATTTTGATGATGACAAAAACTAATTAAATTTGAGTAGCAAAGTCTAAGAAAGCTTACAAAGCTCCCTCTAAGACAAAGCATTCAAACTTTTAATAGGAAGAGCATATGACAGAAAATCAACAGCACATGTATATAGCTTAATAGATCAGTGCAACTACTTATCAGTTGAGATAAAATCAGAACTTTATAGTCTTTATCAAACTTATAGATAAGTTTCATAGCAAATAAAATATATCATATCAGACAGTGTTAGAGCATGTAGACTTAGGATATATCAGAGCAATAAACAAATCATAGTAAACAGTATCAGAGCATTCAAAACAGATATAGTATGTCAAGGCATAAACATAAAGAGACATGCATATGCAGACAAGTGTATACTTTTCAAAAACTGACTTTTCATATTAAATTTAATTCCCTTTCCTTTCTCCCCCTTTTTTGTCATCAGACAAAAAGGTAAAAGGAGTGGACCATCATTGTCAGTAGGGAAACAACAAAATAAAAGCCTAAGAAGAGGGTGGAGGTGGATGTGGAGGAGGAGGATTTGGATTTGGTTTTGGTAGAGGATCAGGAATTTGAGTTGGCAGATTTTGACTCTGTTGAAATTGCAGCATGATGTTCATCATCTGGTTCATCATGACGTTTGGAACCAGGGCTTCTGCTACCTGCTCTTTCACTTGTTCTTTAACCTTAGTATCTAATCTTTCATCTATAATCCTTCCAATAATTTCTTCAAAATTTGGAGGCAGTGAGAGTGAGGGTCTTGAGCTTTCAACACTATCTTGAGCATGTGCTAGACTTGGAAGATTGTCCAATGCTCTGGAAGTTTGAGGTTGCTCTGATGGATGAATGACAGTCAGAGCCATTGGCTGAGCTGATTGCTTCTCAGAAATGCTTGATCTAGGAGTAGATTCGGCAACTTTTTCATTCTCAGTGACTGATTTAACAGAATCAATCTCCATAGCAGGGTCTTCAACTATAATTTCCTCATCAGTATGCTCTGAAGATGGTGATGGAGGAGGTGAAGTAGCATATTGCAGCACTGGTTCTGGTATCTCTTTAGCCCAATGAATAGTGACATCATTTTCAAGATGCAGGTTAGTAACAGGAAGGCCCAAAATGTCCTTGATTATGATGAATCTGCATTTGGAAAGGCCACATTTGCCTCTGACTTTAGGAATGACTCTTTTCTCTTTTTGAGTCAGACCTGAAATAGATGCATCTCTAGTGCAGTGAATGATGTGAGAACTCCAGAAGTCAGCAGCCTCAATTTCGGAAACTTGTTCAGTTGGAAGAGATTCCCAATACTCCAGTCGAGTGTCATTGTTGTGGATGCTTGTCCTTATCCTTGTTGTGGTCAATCATGGGTCCTCTGAATCTTTGCTTCTTCTTGTCCTTATCCTTGTTGTGGTCAATCATGGGCAATCTTGGACATATCATGTAAGGCTTGATTCCAATTTTGGTCTTCTCCAAAGAATGCCTTAACCAAGTTGGAGGGACAAAGTTTGCAGCTCTAACAATCCTGAAGTGCTCAAACTCCCATTTCAGCATTTGATACATAAGAAGATCAACAAAATCAGCAGCTTTGCCATTAATGGTAGGGTGCCTGAAGGTTTGCCATTTGGTGTTCTTATCCATAATGATGGGGACATGCCCGAAGGATCTGGACCTTTTTGAGATGTCATCAATGAGATTCATCTTGGCAGGGTCTGTGTGCCAGTCAGAGATGACGTGTCTATCAACTCCTTCAGTGAAAGGCTTGAAGGGTGGATATTTGACAAGGTTAGGATAGATTTTTCTGGGAGGGAATTTCTTTAGGGGTAGATGGGTGATGAGAGGTCCAAGGTGATTGTACAGTTTGGATGGTGGGAGGTCAGTAGGAATGTCAGGGTGAGGTGAATGCCAGGGGTAGATAACAGTTTCAGGTTCATAATCATACTCAGGCAATGGATAGAAGGGTCTGGTAGAGACAGGTTCAGGTTCATGCTTATGGAATATAATTTTCCAATCCCTCTTAACTTTGGCCCAATTTTCAACCTAATTCTCATACACAACAAATGGGTCAATATAGGGAAATATGATTTTTCTTATCTTTGGAAGATGTGCACCAAGGCTAATACCAGTGTTTGGTTGGTTGAACCATGGGTCATTCTTAGGTATAATGGGTGGGAATTTTGGTCTTTTTGGTGAGGCTATTTGTGGTTGGTCAAGGGAATTTGTTTGTGGTGAAGGCCGTGTAGGAATGTACACATCATCTAGGATTTCAGGTTGGTTCACGAGGAATCAGACCATATCCATCCTATCCTCAAAGACAGAAACTAAGGCATCTACTGCTATCTTGACAGGATCATTAGCAGGAAGAATTACCTCAGTTCCCATGACAGCTTTGGCTTTTCTATGACGTTGCCTTCTCCTAGTTGGAATTTGGACATCAGCAACATCAACAGAGGCAACAATTCTATGTTTCTTTAACACAGAGCTGATGGGTATCCTGTCCTCATCATCCTCCTCATCCTCATTGTGAGATAAGATCAAGTTCCTTGTCCTCTTCTGAGAAAGTGCAGATTGAAGGGCAACAGCTGATGGTTCCCTAAATACAATTCCACCAGTGGTCCTCTTAGGCATAGGTTTCCTTGCTGCAGTGGTTTTCTTTCTGACTGTCCTTGTTAATCCAAGAACTTCTGCATCATTTTGCTCAACCATTTCTTCTTTGACCTTCATCATTTCTTCAGTCTTGGCCAAAGCAGCAGCAGTGTAAGTGCTTAGATTCATGTTGGAAATATTCACTTTGCCAAAAACAGCAGCAGACATTGGCTTCTCAGTTATTATTCTTGCTTCCTCTTCAGGTGTCTTAGCAGCAATGAAGTCATACATCCCTTGTGACTTGAAGATTTTTGATAAAAGATGGCAGTAAGGAAGTGCAGAGAGATTCTTCCTATGAACAGCAGCATCCCTGAATCTACTAAAGAGAATTCTGGGCAAGTTTATCTTAGTCTCTCGTAAAGAGATGGCAGAGACGAGAACTTGTGCAAGGCTAATAGGTTGTCCTTGGAACCAGTTTTGTGAAGAACCACCTTATTCAGCATCTGATGAGGAATACGGACATGATCCTTCATTTCAACTGATTTCCAGGAATGGGATCTTACTGTGTCTTCTCTCATCAAAAAGCCAGCAATGACTTCTGAGCCACCAAGGTCTGTCTCTCATGACTCAGTAAATACCACTCCTTCTTGAGCGCAGAAGATGGCATCGGCAATGGTTTTCTCAGAAACAACGATTTTCCTCCCTAATATAGAAGCGAAGATTTCTGTATTAGTGACTTGAAGTCTTCTCCAAAAGTCCTTTATCAGGTTGGTATAAATGGAAACCTTTTCTGCGAAAAGTCCTCCCCAGCCAGCAGCGTTGATGTTGTTGTTGATATCCAAGTTATACTCCTCCAATATTCCAAAATCGAAGTGATGCTCAATAGCAACATTCAGCTTGTCCACGTTGAAGGTAGAAGAAGATGCCATTTTTGGTGATTTGAGAGTTAGGGTTTTGGAAGCAAAGAATAGAGAGCTCGAGAATACTTAGAGTCAGAGATGACAGGATAGTGAAAGGTTTTTCAATTTCTTACTTCACATGTAATGGGCTGAGTGGTACGTAATGGGCTCGGGCCCCTAATTAAGGAAGCGGTCAGGGGTTCCAACTCCTAGCTCTTGTGTGTACGGGTTCGAGTACCCCGAGTGAGTACTCGCTTTAATATTATTTGACTTATAAAAAAATGTATCAATGACAAGGTTCTCTAAATAATATATTGGTTATTAAAATATTTTGTAATTTAATATATTTATCGCATTATAAAATTAATATAATATTAATTGTATTATTTTAATTTTTTTCTACTTTGCCTTACTCGGTATATATTAAATTTATTTTTACTCTTTTAACCTTTTTCTTGAAGTTGGCACAGGCAAACACAAGCAGGGGGGGGGGGGGGATTTTGATAGAATTGATTTTGACAAGACATGTCATAAAGGATAAAACGGCGTTGGTATTTTGAAACTATAAAAAGTTCTTGATGGGATTGATGGAAGTTACCGACTCAGCAAAGAGAATAAAGGATAAATTTATTTTTGAGACAAAATAAATGCAATTAATAAATAAGAGTATGGATGGATCCAATCCAAGTGAAATACAATCAAACATAGACACGACGGGCAGTGGACGCGGTACACAAAAACAGTGGACGTGGAATGCAATGGACGCGCACTAAAATCATGCAATAAACTTGAAATGCTTTAGACACACAAACATCAACAACAAAATTCTCAAGGTTGGACGCCTTAATCAATCCACACAAAGCGTATTAAGATGCTTTCTAATAAAAATAAACCTGTCATCCTCAAGAGGTATAGTAAAGATATATGTCCATTGATGGTCAGTATCTACAAATTGGATATCAAAAACACCTTTTTGCAAATTATCTCTTATAAAATGATGTTTAAATTCTATATGCTTAGCTCTAGAATGCAATATTGGATTCTTAGACAAATTAATTGCAACAGTATCACACATAAGTGGAATACTACTTACAAACACATTGTAGTCCTCCCTAATTGATGTTTGATCCATAGAAGTTGTGAGCAGCAACTTGCAGCTGAAATATACTCAGCTTCAGCAGTTGATAAGGCAATGGTACTTTGTATTTTACTTGACCATGAGACAAGATTGGCTCCCAATGAAGTGACATCCTCCACTGGTACTCTGTCTTTCAATTCTGTCTCCAGCATAGTCAGCATCACAGAAACCAACTAATCTGTAATCTTCATTTTTCTTAAAACGCAAACCCAAATTAGTAGTACCTTTTAAGTATCTAAATATTCTCTTAACTGCTGATAAGTGAGATTCTCTAGGATCAGATTGAAATCGAGCACACAAACATACACTGAACATAATATCAGGCCTAGACGCAGTAAGATATAGTAGACATCCTATCATACCTCTATATACCTTTTGGTATACCTTTTTCTCTTTATCATCTTTGTTCAGTATGGACGTGGGGTGCATAGGGGTATTCATTGGCGTGCAGTCATCCATTTTGAACTTCTTCAGGAGTTCCTTTGTATACTTGGTTTGATGAATGTGCACCTCATCCATAGTTTGTTTAACATGAAGTTCAAGGAATAATTTGAGTTCTCCCATCATGCTCATTTCAAACTCTTTCTGCATTAACTTAGAAAACTCTTTGCACAGAGATTCATTAGTAGCTCCAAATATAATATCATCGACATTTATTTGTACAATTATGAAATTAGATTTACTGGACTTTCTAAACAAGGTTGTATCAACCTTTCCTCTATTAAATCCATTTTCCATAAGAAATGAACTTAGCCTATCATACCAAGCTCTAGGTGATTGTTTAAGGCCATATAAAGCTTTCTTAAGCTTATATACATGTTCAAGTTGGGTTTCACTCTCAAAACCCGGAGGTTGCATTACATAAACTTCATTAATAATGTCATTTGGAAAAGCACTCTTAACATCCATTTGAAAAAGCATAATGCTATGATGTGCAGCAAATGAAAGTAAGATCCTAATTGCTTGTAATCTAGCAACCGGTGCAAAGGTCTCGGTATAATCTATACCTTCTTCCTGAGAATAACCTTGAGCAACAAGTCTTGCTTTATTTCTTACCACCTTACCATTCTCATCAAGGTTGTTTCTGTAACCTATTTTGTTCCAATAACTGATTTATCTTTAGGCAGGGGTACCAGGGTCCAAACATCACTTCTTTCAAACTGATTCGGTTCTTCTTGCATAGCTAGAATCCAGCCATCGTCCAGCAGAGCCTCGTCTACTGTCTTTGGTTCCAACTCAGAGACTGGTGCAGAATCTTCCTGCTCTCTGAAAGTTGATCTGGTTCTTAGCCTATCATTGGGGTTTCCAATGATCTGATCTTCTGGATGATAATTTATGAAGTACCAAGATCTCTGAACAACATCTTGTTGAGAAGTGGAGGTTTACGGTTTGTTGTGGAAGGTCGTCCACTTGATCGTCATCAAACTTGACATGAATAGATTCTTCTACTACTAGAGTTCTAGAATTATAAACTCTAAAGCCTTTTGAAGTTTCAGAATATCCTAACAACATCCCATTATCTACTTTTGCATCAAACTTTCCTAGTAGATCTTTAGTATTCAATATATAGCATTTACAACCAAAAGGATGAAAATATGAAATGTTGGCATTCAGCATCTACCACTTCATGCGCAAGCACGTGAATTTATCAATTCTCGTTCATTTCATGGTTTTTTGTTCTGTAAAGGTGGGAGCTTTTTCAATATCAAGGATTCAAATTTGTCTGTTATAAAGGTTTTGTAGCTTATAAGCATTAAGCATTGAGTTGTGTGTGTGTGTTAATGATGAGTGTGCGAATATGGTTTTCAGGGTAATCAATGGGGCGGAGGGCGACGGCGACGCCCAGCGTGGCGGAGGTAGCGGAGGGGCGGCAAGGTTCAATGTGTTGGACTCTCCATTTCAATGGGTTCAGTGGCAGCGAGCACGAAGGAATTGCACTCTTCCATATGACCATCGACGAAAACGTATTCCTGTTTCTTTTTTCAACCATTTGATGAAGCTTCGTATGCGAGAGCTATCGAAGCTTTGAGCAGAGCCATCGACGAGAATTATTCGTTCGTCTTTCAGAGATCAAAGCCATGGACGCTCTCAACTGTGAGCTCTCTCTCTTGTTTGTCACTCTCTTTGTGGATCCGACGGTGTTTACCCTCGTTAATTCTTGTAGGATTTGAAATTGAGTTGTTGTTGTAGATTGAAATCGGTACAATGATTTTCTATTTTGCTACTTACACTCTTCCATTGACCATTTTCCATTTTGTAGGATTTTAATTTTGTTTTGTTTATTTTAATTACTTTTATTTTGCTCATTAAATTTGATCGTTTAGTTTCATGTTCTGTTTGAATTTATGTATTGTGGATGCGATGTTTTTTAGGCGTATTTTTTTTGCACTCTAATGAGTTCGGAGGTCGATATATGGCCGTCTTGAATTTTGACTGGAATTGGAGTTTCTGATGTGGGATTTGGAAAATCATTGTACCAATGCTCATAGCAAAATGGATTTAGGTAGCTAGGTTTGGGGTATTGCTTTCTATTGAATAATTCTTGACTGTACAAATAGATTTCTAATCCTTTTTAAATTGAATATATAATCTGAAAAGCATGAACCAAATCCTACATTTATGGCTGTAAATAAGGCCTTTGAAGGTGCATTTTGTATGTGAATTTTCTGGTGGATTTTGTGAGCAAGGAGAAAGTCATATCTTGTTCGGTGTTCACAGCATGGCAGTGCATAGCTCTTGTAATTTATGAAAATTCCATGTTTGCATACTTTGGATTCGATATAAACTGAAATAACAGCTGCTACTTGACATTTTATATGTTCCAAATTGCAGAATATGTTGTCTTTCATGAATGGTTGAATGGTAGCTCATGTAGTATTGATAGATCATATGCATATTGTATTGCTTAGTATTCCCTGCATTTTGGTTCATAATTAGCTCATGAAAAATTGGATTTCAGTTCTGTTTATCTTGTTGAAAACCTGAGGTATATTGTGTTTCAATACTAAAATCCTGGGTTAATTCTCTCAGCAAGTTGGGTCATTTTTTTGGGTTAAAATCCGTGGCTGTCATGTATGATTTCAGCTTCTGATTTTAGGTACTCTTTGAACCATAACTTTGGCTATACAACTTGAAATGAAGCCCCAATTTTTTTCTTTGAAAGCTAACAGGCAAATCTTCTATCTATAAAAATTTCAAGCCAAAAACACATCTCGGTGTCAATGATTTTTACAAAACAGATCTGTTTCTTCACGTTTTGGACAGCATACACTTATTTCCATATATTCAAGTTTAAGCAATTCTTTTTGTTTACTTCTTGGGTGTAATTGTGTGTGTAATTGGTTCAAAATGGTTTGCCTGCTGTACTTAACGGATACTTGAGATATAAAGCAATTTGAGTCAAGCTATCATAGTGGCATGTCCCATTGTGTTGGCATATTGATATTTGGTGTTTTGCAACCTGATAAAGTTTTGCCTTTGGTTTGAAAATTTAGAATCTTCATTTTGTGTGGTTTGGACAGCATGCACGTAAGCTTGTTTTCTGTTCCTGCTTGTAAATGACCATGAAATATAGTATTTCTCTTTGTTGCACCATGTATGTTTCATAAAAGTTATTTCTCTTTGGAGAGATCAATATGATAATCATGGGCTTGGATAAGAACTGGAAAAAACCCTGCGGCTTTTGTTTCGTTTTGTAAGTCTCAATTCCTAATTAAACACTTTAACCCTATGGTTAGTCAGTACTATATTTTGACAGTATGTGATGCCTATATAGAATAATATTGGGCTACTTCATGCTTGTAAAGCTTACTGTGCCTGAACACAATCATAATGCCTTCCTTGTTTAAAAATTATTGCATGCCAGAAGTTTGATTGATCAAAATCATTCTTCAGAAGTTATTTAGAAGTGTGTGTATCTATTTAATTATTCTGCTTGTTTTTGTTGCTAGGTTCTTGATAGAATTAACTCTATGGTGGAACCTCGTGGATCATGATGTCAGGAAGAAGTACACCCTTTGGTGGTGTTTGCAAAAATTGCATATTTATCAGTAATTAATTTGGCTGGATATGATTCTTTGGTGGTGTTTCTTAAGGCTTCAAATGTTATAATTACAGAATATTAAAGGGGAAGTGAATCTAACTCAGAATTGATAATTAAGATGGTATCCCTTGCAGCCAATGTGGCCATTGAACCAAGAGTGGTTTCTATCTCCCATACTCTGATTTTCTGATTTTGGTTTTGAATGAATTGCAATTTGTGAATGCAATTTAGGTTTGCTTGGGTTGGTTATTGCCCCTTTTCCTCGTTGCCATTGTCAGAGCACCTATTCTCTTCTATTATCTTATGGTAAGTGCATCTATTCCATTATTTATAGATTTACAATCAACCCTATAACCTTAGTTTGTTTCATGAGGATTAAGAGCTTGGGAATCGAGTTTTTATTTACCATGATATTATTAGAAATCAAATTACATCTCTGTTCATGCTTTTCAACATTTAAAAACATGATTTTGCTGCCACAAAATGTTCAATCCTCATTTGCTTTCACAAATATATTGTATTGATGCAGCAGTGGTATCTCCTGGTCGCCTTGTAGCTGCTGCTGAAGGGGATTCTGGATTTGGATTTAGTGCTATTGAAGTTGAGGTTTACTTTGCTTCTCTTGTTCTATGAATGTCCTTACCTATTTGTCTGGATCAAGGGAGGGAGGTAGGTTTATATATTAAATGCCAAGTTCTGATATATGATAAAAAAAAATACATGTTAAATTCCTTAGAGGTTTATCCCTCGTGTTTTTTGTTTGTGTGTATTGATATGGATGTGTATATGTGGATATGGATATCTTGGTCTTTCATTAGGAGTTTACTTATGATCACTTTTACTTATGTTTAAAGAAATATGGATGATGATTTAATGATCAGTATTACTTATGTTTTTTGCTGATTGATAAGAAAATCACATTAGATTGTCATCATCTAAGTTCATTTAAAGAAAGCAGGTCAGAAGCATCACAAATCAGCAAATCCGATAACTATTTTTAATTTTTATTGTGCAGAAGATCAAAGTTAATGTATCACTATCACTATGTCAAACAAAGTTGTTATATAAATATGCATTGTGATAACTGACAATATGACATGATATTGTCATCACTTAAGTTCATTTAAAGAAAGTTCATGTTGTGCATAAAATTAAAGTTATAATATGACTAGTGTTAAAGTATAGCATCAATTACCCACTGACTTGAAAAAACCAAAACAGAGATATTGTATTTCCATCCCCTTTCCAATACACAATACATAATTGGGCATTAGAAAAAACATTGGCACTTTTGTTGACAGGAGATTTTTGTTTAAAAGTGTATGCAGTAATTTCTTTATGGAAGGTCAATTGTTGTGGCTATGCAGGTATTTTTGGCGTGGCTCATACGTTTCTATCTTATATGAGCTTTGTTTTCTGATTGTTATTTTTTATTATTCATAAGATTTTGGATGCTACAGATTTGGATGACTTAGCCAATGCCAAGAGTTCTGCTACAAGGGAATTTGATGCTCCTCATCATTGTGCAACTGTCAAGCTTTTGAAGAAGATACATCAAAATAAAGATTTGGAACCTTGGATTTTGTCTATTAGATGATGTTTTGACTCTGGCAGTTTTTATTTTTGTTTGGAAACAAACATGTTTTTTATGTACTACCATTGCTATAATGATCAATAGACCTGTTTTGGAAGTTAAACACAAATTTTTTATGTAGTCACCTTTTCTTATTCTAATTAGTTGCTTGGCAGAAAAAATAAAAAAAATAATATAGAATTCTTCAATCTGGATATATTTCTATCAGATTTATTGTATGAGTAGTTAGTGTCTAAAATTTAGTGTAAGCTCACTTACCTTAGCAACTTGAGACTGTAAGTAGGAAAGCTCCTAACATATGAAATACTTGTTAGTTTTGATGATATTTTATTTAAATAAGTGCATCTTGCATGATGTCTCAAGTTATTGGATGTCTACCAACTGAGGTTGGCATGAGTGGTTAAAGGCCTCTAGCCCCTTAACCAAGGTCTCGAGTTCGAGCCTTGGGTATGGAAAAAACCTCAGCTGGGAGGGATGCATCAATTACGATATTAATCACTCCAAATGTCGTAAATTGTGACTAACAATTATTAATACATCGAATGTTGGTTGTAGCAAAAACTCTGAAGTTTGGGTAATTAAATGGCTAGACATGGAGCACTGCTTTACTGCCAATCAAGTTGGCGTCGTGAGCATACTTTTTCATTCAACCTATATTGTATCAACATCTGTCTCATTGCATCAACTATTAATGATAATGTTGGTTCCCTGTGTAGGTGCATGAAAGGGCTATTCGAATGAAGCTGGCTTTGGCATTGTTACAAGGTAGCCATAACCAACGTTGGGCTGACTTTGCCAAAAAAGATGAAGCCTTTTGGGAAAAGGTTAGGTTTACGAAGCGAATCTGAGGCACGGTGTTCCAATGTTTTGTAGGACGTAGATGTTATATATTTTGTTGCATTTTGAATTCCTTTTGAACATGTTAATTTAGACCCTTATTATGTATTTGCTTTTATCTTTTATGTTGTTCATGATCTTCATTTCAAAGTATGAAGTGATCCAAAATTTTCTTGTGACCTGTAATGTCAGCAGAGATAAAAACAAAAACTGGTCACATTCCTTTGGGATCTCTCTTTGGTAATTCTAACATGGAAATTTAGGATTGTTGTATTGTCATTGGTTTATAGTGTTTTATTTGTTTGCCTGAAAACTAGTGCTTATTTTGATAGGGTACCAACTATTAGATAGAAAGCATGAACCAAATACTACATTTATGGCTATAAATAAGGCCTTTGAAGGTGCAATTTGTATGTGAATTTTCTGGTGGATTTTGTGAGCGGAGAATGTGATATCTTGCTCAGTGTTCACAGCCACTCTCTGTTTCCTTGCTTCTCTATTATATGTTAGCATATATGGATGATACAATCTTAAATGAGGTGCCATACCACCAAGACCATAAAGTATTATTTTCTTTTTCATGATCTTAGAGAGAATTGCTTTGATCCCTATTTCTCCTTGCTGTCGTGAATAGTAAATGTAGCAAGTAAAAATTTTACAAAGTAAAAAAGCAATTTATTAGAATCCCTTAACTTTATCGTTTATAAATTCTAGGTCGTAATCCTTGGATATACTTTGGTAAATACTAACTTCTTTTCTTTTCTTTTCTTTTTTAAAAAAAAAGAAAAAAACAATCATGAGTGGCTTCATCTTATCTAACCCTTTTTAAACCTTCCACTCTAATTACTTTTGTGCAATTACGCGGTAAATAAAAACTATTGTAATGTCTCTGGTTATATGTTGAGTTTTACTTGCATGTAATATAGAGTCGGTTTAATCTTAATAATTTGTTGACTCCAACATTTAAATTTCCTCTTTTACGTAAATAGCAACAATCACTATATATTTTTGGAAGAACAACAAAGATTAAAAAAAAAGTTTTTTTTAAGTGATTTACTTTCTTAAAATAAAATAAATATTTTTTCAAGGATAAAAAGGGAAATCAATTTAGCATACGCTTATTAAGTCTAACATTCGAGAGACGTCTAAGTTTTAATTTACACAATCTAAGGGTAACCGTCATAATAATGGATGCTCTAGGATGCCTGTAGATAATCACCCATACCTTCCCTAGGCATAATCGACTCCCGAACCTTGTTCAATCTTATTTTAAAAACAAGACGAGTTGCTCTTCAAGAAGGGTTTTTTCAAGGTTTCCCAACAAAAAACTTTGGTGGTGACTCCAATCTCAAGAAGGTAAACTCCTTTTTTTTTGCACCGTCCCCGCCACAATTTTCGATCGCGACAACGATAATATAACACCAATGATTCATTAAAGGCAACTTTTATTTGCGATTTTAAAAAAAAACAATAAAACTTTAATAAATGTCTTATTTTTTAAATTTTATTTTTAATACTAAAATTATATAGTAAACATTATGTGCTTACTAGATAGGCAAAGATAATCCATAAATCCCATCTAAGGTTTGGCCACCAAGCACCCCATGAGGCCTCCACTGATCTCATAATGTCGGGCAGTAGAAAATCCTACTTCTAAAGTAAATTTCTCCATTTCCTTCCCTGCATCAAAGGAGGACATGACTACTTATTTTTCCCTTGTGTTTGCCAAGTAATTTCCTAAAATTAAGCACAATAATGAACTGCATGAATCTCATCCATCCTTCAATGCACCAATCAATAGATTTGAAACAGGCAAATCACATGAGCCACACTGAGATTTGAAAAAACTACAATTTTTTTACAAACTTAAAAAAATCATAACAAATCAATAACCAAACTGAGATTTTTAAAAAACACGTAAATTTGTACATCATCACTACATTGTACAAGAACATACTTCAGAGCCAACTCTATGTTGAAGTCTGTAATAGAAAACTGCAAGATCACCATAGCTCTTCATGATCCAATCAAATCGTTTCTTCAAAAACAACTCCAGCTACTTCCAAACCAAGGGATGAACTTTGCATGATTTATCTCTATTTTCAGGAACACCAAGTAATAAATTCAATGCAACAGCTATTGATGTAGTCATTTTCTCCTTGTCAACAACAGCAGAAATGGCTGCCCACTATACATGCTTCATAGCTCGAACTATCATCTCATGAATACAAAGGGATTGCAGATGTGATAGTTTTTCTGAAAGCTTGGCCTATAAAGAAAAGCAAATTACATATATGATATAACATGAGAAAACAACATGAGCGATTCTAAACCCAAGATACAAAATCCCACTCAACCATCTAAACTGCAAGTGCAACACCCATCAATCAACCATGCCCACTGATCCTGTACCCAAACATCACGACAGCACCATTGGTACCGTGCAAAAATAAATATAAAGCTATGTCAACCCATAATTACAGAAAAAAAATCACTCATCAGAAAAACAGGATGGCACAAAAGTATGTAACCTTATCTACTCGACATTGAAGTCGTAGTTGTCAAACGCTATGTCATCTTCTTCTGATGGGAGCCATGTGCCGTACTCATTCTCCACCACATCATCGAACTCTCTCAATAAAGGGCACGTTAACCTATTATGCCTAGCCCCTCTACATGCCCCACACCTCGTTGTTCTCTTTGTTTTGATGCCCGAAGATGTTGAACCGTGAGTCCCACCACCCTTGCGCTTAACAAATGCTGGATCCCTCAAATTGCTAAGAACAAGTTGAGTTATACAAGCCATCCTGATCTCCGCTCTTTTTTTTCATATCAAGCACAATCTCGCTAACTCTATCCCTTCACTATGTTAAAATCTGTAGCACTGGTCGAACCCATGCTACACATTTCCCTGCAAGATTCAAGTAACCAAACATATCTAGCAACAACATCGGAGTCCCAGAAATTTGTTGTGTCTGAATTTCGACCATGTTTTTTGTCTTTCGCAACCTTACTCCATCTATCTAACACAAGACTTGCAGGCAACTCATCAATATTAAGATAAATCAACACAACAACCACGTGACCATATGGCAACCTAAACGATTCCATCCTCTGACAAGAACACCTAAATTCATCACTTGCCGGGTAACATGTCACATGCCACTCTTTCCCCGTCACCCTATACTTGACAACCTTGTAAATGGATACACCAGATGTTTGCCTGCAGTCAACAACATTCATAACAGATACCCGACCTAGAACATCACGGAAAAGCAAGAATATCTCCCTTGTCAGTACTTTGGCGGCCGACCTCTCTAAGTTTTGAAAGATTGTATGTAAAACTGGCTCTCCATACATAGAGGCAAAATCAGCCTCTATCTCCTTGAAACGCATATAGTTAAGACAACGTTCAAAGTGTTGTAAAAATTCTGTTAAGTTGTATCGTGATCGTACAAACTTGCCAATGAGTGAGTGTAATCCTTCACATTGAGATGTGGTTCTAAAACCTGCAAAAAAGTTTCCACGAATATACGTTGTAGCCCACATTGCCCTTTTCTCATATAAATCAAACACCCAATCATTATCCTCTAACCCAAACTCGGTTATCATTGAATTCCACCGACGTTTGAACTATCCTATGTCATAGTCACCCAACATACATCTCCTGAACTGCGACACAAAGGCTGGATTTCCAATGTTACTAGCTGCATTGCGAATCAAATGCCAAGCACAAAGTCTGTGGTGAGAGTTCGGATAAACTCTCCTTATGGCATTCCTCATAGCCATGTCTCCATCTGTGATAACCGAGGTAGGCGACTTTCCTTTCATTGCCTCAAGAAATTTCTCAAGCAACCACACATAAGTCTCCTCAATTTCATTTGCAATTACCGCGCGCACTACCAAACACATTTGTGTGGTTGTGATTGTTCACACCTGAGAAAACCACTATCGGACAGTGATACTTTTTTTTCCATATGTCGCATCAAATGCAACTACATCACCAACAGTGTTGTTAATATCGTTTATCGGAAAATATCGGAAGGCCAAAAATCCGATATGTAAAAAACCGGATATCATATCGAACAAATATCATAAGTCAAATATCAGTTGAAATAAATAAATTATATATAAAAATATATGCTGTATACAACAAATAAAAATGAGCTACATAACATTGCAGTATGCATTTCAAGACAGCAATGTGCATCATACGAGTATGATTGGGCAAGAATATGTCTAGCAACCCAATAAAAGCCATTAATCTGTGAATAAAACTATGTATAGCACACAAGACAGCATAGAAAATATATATGTATTGACAGAGACAGCAAGGTAAAAACATCCAGCATATAGTTGACGCAAGACAACAAAGAAAACATATGTATTCCCCAAAGACTGAGACAGAGACAGCAAAAAACTATTCCTTCTTCAAACAATCTAGTGGCCCTACACAACAATCTGAAAATTGTACAGGCCCCTGCACCCTTGCAGCACACCAGCTCCAAGATCAAATAAAAGAAGTGACATAATTATAATATTAACTCAAAAGTTTAATACTTCAAAAATCAAATCAAAACAAAATACTGATAAAGTGATAATATTGAGTCATTGACTAGGGAATACTAAAAAGTAAAAACAATAAAAAAGGTTCAACATAAAAGACAAGATCCATTCATTTCCTCCCGCCCTTGCTCAATATAATCATCATTCTCATTGTTAGAGACAGAGACAGAGTACGTGTTTGAGTGAGAGATATGGCTTGAAATACCCTTAAAATCAATTACTTACGTAAATAAAGGAGTGGACTTCTCAAAAAAGGGTGGGTCGGTGGACTCGGTGCTGACCCTTTGAATTCCCAGAGTTCAAAAAAAGAAAAAACACTTAAAATGCCAAACTTTCGTTATTTGATGACTCGGGTGATATAGCGGTATGCCGATATCCGATATATCGGACGATATGCCTCACAAATCGGAATGCATGTATCATATCGGGTCTTGAAAATCCGATATGATATATCGAGATATCGGCCGATATTTGACAACACTGATCACCAAACACATCATAGTCCATATGGCTGGTACCATCACACCAAAACATGTGCTCTAGCCTGCCATCCTCATCTTCGGTGTGCCTCACAAACATTAGAGGGTCATTCAATGCTAGCCATCTCATGTATTCTATTGCACTAGCAAGATCCGAACCTCGAAGCCGGCGTTTTTCCCAATCTGATTGTAAATGTCCTTCTTTCAAATTTTGAAATCCTATCTTTCCATAACCCCGAACTGACTTGAAAATGAGTTATAGATGTCAGGTGCACCAATACCAACCTTCCTTAGATTATTCACTTGCAAAATATCACCATCAGTCATTTTCCTATGTGCAGGCAGTATCCCGCGATACATCTCATCCACGGGTTCATGATTGTGGTCATCATCAAAACATGTCACATACCATCATTGGGAGTCGACATCAATGTGAACTCGAAATTTTGCTGAACAACCACACCTAGTTTCAGGCTTTGGTTCTTGTTTCCGATTCTCAATGGTTAAACCCTTCTTGTCACGAAAACCTTGCTTGTGACACAAAAATGTTTGCTGCACCGCCTGTCCTTTGATGTTTCTGAGTACCTTTCCTTTACGGGCAGAAAACCCATTCATTCTTCCGTACCAATTGTAAAAGAAGTGAGCAACCTCCAGGCTAACAAGATGACAGGAACTTAATTCTTCGGGACCCATACTCCTAAGGTCCATACTTAGAATGTCCTGCTTATAGTTTATTGCAACGCCTTCCATTCTGTCTGAACCATTTGTAAATTGATCGCCTTCCTCTACATCTGTTTCGGGCTCTTCAGTGGTGTGGCACTCACCTTCTGAGTAAAATGAAATGTCTTCAAGGCCCTGCAATATAAACACAAGCCAAGTAAACTAATTAAGAATAACCAAAACACTAACTTCAAACCAAAACTCTGGAATAGTATTATGTTGTGACTCCGGCAAGTGTACCGGGTCGTCGCAAGTAATAAAAACGCGGTAAGATTCTACCGAGGTCGAACACAAGGATTGGGTTACCAATTCGACTAAATTGTCAAGAAATCCGATACGTTGGTTAAGCAATAGAAGGTGGTTGAGAGAAAGAGATTGAGATCGCAATTTCAAGAATCAAATCAAATAACGCTACGGTGATTAAATTCAGAAATAAAAGCATCTAAGGTTTCGAATCCACCTACCCAATCATGCAAAGTACCCAAGTGATGATATTCTCCTCCCTAAGTTCAATTTTTAATGTCAACCGGGACCCCTAAATTCTCCTAAATCCACTTCCGTGCTCATTAGGACGTATTCGATGATTTGAGTTAATTACTTGCTAGGTCTCTTAACCCTAATCTCGAATTCTATTAATTCTTGTTCCCTATAGGTTGCATCGATCTCCTACTCACTCTCGTGCAATACTCGACCGATGTTCCCAATTCAAGTTCTAAAACACGAATCGCCGCTAGGCCTCAACACGCTTAACTAGTCGATCACGCTAGCATATAATCGACACAATGAAAACAGAATTGGAAAATCATAATTGAATTAAAGGAGAGAGAGTTACATTACATGAACACTATGCCGCCATGGGTGGCTTCATCGATCCCCTAGACAAGAGGATTAGTTCCTCATGTCCGTAACAACAACGCACGTACAATCGGGATTCATCCTAAGCCTAAGAATTAAGAGAGGAGAACAGGAGACGCAGCCCCAGAATAAGGATTACAAAAGATCTCTGAAAATTCTGATCCAAAAAGTCCTCTTTTCTGTTCTGATCTGCTCTATTTATAAGGAGGCCACGCATCACGGCCGTGACGGCCATCACGGCCAGGCCGTGGCGGTTTCTGTTTCTGGCGCACTTCTTGAATTCGAACTCTCGCGACGCGAATGATGTCTCGCCACGCGAACCCGCCTTTCACGGCCCGTGATGTAAATCACGGTCAGGCCGTGATGGTCTCTGACTTGTGTGGCTTTTAGGTCCACGGTAGTGATATGCATCACGGCTAGGCCGTGACGGCTTCTGTTTTTGGCGCACTTCTGGAAATTAAACATTCGCGACGCGAATGATGTCTCGCGACGCGAGCCTTCTTCTCACGGCCCGTGATGTCAATCACGGCCAAGCCGTGATGTTCTCTGCCTTGTGTGGATCTTGGGTCACGGCCGTGATACACATCACGGGTAGGCCGTGATGGTCTCTGACTCTGGTACTTTTCTGGTATTCACACACTCGCGACGCGAAGGACGTCTCGCGACGCGAACCTTCCTTTCACGCCCCGTGATGTGAATCACGGCTAGGCCGTGATGGTCTCTGTCTTCCCAGGTCTTCAAACTCTCGCGTGGCGAGCTTCCTCTCGCGGGGCGAGAATCTCCAGAATAGCAATCTCCACTATTTCTTGACTTTCCTTAATTCTTAGAGCTTCACTTATGGACCTGAAAACAACACAAGCAACCACAAGCGTAATTCTATCCGAAAGAAGCTAAAAACTACACAAAAGACGCAAAACGAGTCAAAATCCAACTTAGGAGCAAAACAAGGCGAATTTGGGCGAAAACGAGAGTGAACTCGAATAAATAGGCACATGAACCCTAGTTCATCTAGTCATAAAACTAGATAAGGCAGAGGCTTATCAAAATACCCCAAACTTAAACCTTGCTTGTCCCCAAGCAAGCTTAAAACTCAAAAACGACTCAAGACTTGGCAAGCCTAAAGATCTAATCAATTTTCGCACAAATTTCATGCAACTTTACAAAACAGTTTTTTTCTTCCTTGATTCCCCCCCTTTTTCATCAATGTAATCCCCACATTCATCTACTTTAAACAATTGAGAAATTATCATTCATGCCATCATTACTCTAAGTTGAGGCTCAAAGATACACACAAAGGAAGATCACCTATTTCAAACAATTGCCTTCCTCACAAGGGCATTTAGTATTTCACTCATTCGCTCAAGTTTGTCTAGGCTTTCAACTTTTTCACTCAATTTCACTTATCAAGAGCACTTCCCATGAATTTGATTTTCATCTCAAACATAGTTCCCACGAAAACATGCATGCACCATCAAAAGGTCTTTTAAAGGTTGTAATGGGGCCTGGCTGAGGGTAGGATAATCAAGGATATTTAGGCTTAAGTCCCTAGGAACTAAGAGAGCATGAGCATTAAACACATCTTCCACTCAAATTCCTTTCTTTCCATTTTTCATTTGGGCTCGGGTGACTACAACCTTTTCCTTGATATTATTTTTGTTTTGCCCCTTTTCTTTTGGCAATTTTTGTTTTCTTCTTTTCTTTTCTTTTCTTTTTGCCTTGGGTCAACCTTTATTTTCTTTTTCTCATCCCAATATGACACATACCTTGTAGCCACCCCAAACTTAGTTTCTCACAACCTTTCTCTTGCTCATTTCCATGCTCTCCTAATCCTAAGATTGGGTTAACATGGTTTTTCAGATTTTGGCTCGTAATGTAGGGTCATCAAGAAACAATAGGTCAATTGGGCTCAATTTGGCTAACTAGGGAACATGCATTAGGGATGGTTCTTTTCAGGCCAAGTAGTTATTCAAAGAAAATTGCCTAAATCATTTGATGCAACACATAATCATGCAAACCATATAGAGATTCAAGCAAATTCGGGAAAGTGCAACTTAACAGTGATTCTCACATTCAAAAACAGAGTTGGAGGCTCAAATCCTCACCTGGACATTTTGCAAATTGTTTGACCGAGATACGATTCCTAGTGTGTGCACCCCCTCACCCCAAACTTATCATAAATCAAGTAATCACAAATAAATTCTCAAAGTTCACTTTTCAATTTTTAAGTGGGGATCAACTTTTCTATTATTAGAACCTAGGGGGAAATCATCAATGGTCAATACAATTCATGCAATCCATCTATGCTCCAATTCAATTAAAATCCAACAAGCTTGCCGACACAACATTCATACAACAACTCTTGATCTTCTCAAATTATTCAAGAGTGACAAACAAAAACAAAACAAACACAAAAACAAAAACAAAAACAAGGGTGAGGAAAAGAGAGGGTACCTAGCTTGGGTTGCCTCCCATGTAGCGCTTGTTTAACGTCCCGAGCCTGACTCAAGTCGCCCCTAAGGGTTAATCTGGAGGAAGATCCTGCTTGCCATGCCATTCCTTGGCCCGTTCTTTGTAGGTTTGTACCCTTTCATCTACTCGCATGCGGTTCCCGGACAGCTCATTTAAGTTCAGGACCCTTCTATAATCAGCACGAACTCTCCACTCCGTGGTGATCCTTTTTGAGATCAATTCATTGTTTGTACTGACCACCACGGTTGTGCCACCCTTCAACCTTGGTGCTTTACCCTTCTTTTTCATTCCTTTACTGCTGAGTTCTTTCCTTGCACATTCTTCCCTTGGGAGACTCGGTATGGGTTCCATGTCTCGTAGCCACTCAAGGTAGACTTCATCCCCCGAAGGGCCTTTTTCCTCACTGTCTTTCTCATGAGATTCTACCGATACTGTTGCAAAAGAAGGATCATGGTCTTCTCGAGTTGTCTTCACCTTTTCAGTTGGGTCCACCACATTCACTCGATACACTTCCGACCTCTCTGCAGGGTGCTTCATTGCTTCAAAGAGATTGAAGACTACCTCATCATCTTGCACCCTTAGAGTGAGTTTCCCTTGCCGCACATCTATCAAGGCACCCCCAGTGGCCAAGAAGGGCCTACCCAATATGAGAGGAACCTCGGCGTCTTCATCCATATCAAGCACTACAAAGTCCGCGGAAATATAAGCTTGTCCACCTTCACCAACAAGTCTTCGACCACCCCATAAGGATATTTTATAGAGCGGTCGGCCGGTTGGAGCGACATCCGTGTATCCTTAACTTCTTGGATCCCCAACCTCTTCATCATAGAGAGGGGCATCAAGTTGATGCTTGCCCCTAGATCACATAATGCCTTCCCTACGAGTCATCCCCCAATGGTGCATGGTATCGAAAAAGAACAGGATCCTTCAACTTTGGAGGTAGTTTTCTCCGAAGAATGGCACTACACTCCTCGGTCAAAGCAACTGTTTCTTCATCTACTATCCTCCGCTTCTTGGTGAGAAGCTCCTTCATAAACCGGGCATATGATGGCATCTGTTCCAAGGCTTCCGCAAATGGAATGTTAATCTGAAGTTTTCGGAAGACATCAAGGAACTTATTGAATTGTTTATCCTGTTGAGGCTTCTTCAATCTTTCAGGATACGGTACCTTCATGTAAGGTGGGAGGTCTTGGGGTTCAACCCACTTCTTTCTACGGAACTCTTCATCTACAAGCTTCAGCCTTCCCCCTTGCTCCGGTGCCTTGTCACTTGCCAACCCTTCTTTCTCTGGTTGCTCTTCCTCAACGGGTAGTTGTTCCGGGGCCTTGCCATCCTGAGAACTAGTGGTACCCCTGCTAGGTCCTAACACCCTTCCGCTTCTAGTAGATATAACATTGCATTGTCCCTTGGGGTTGTTCTCGGTGTCACCTGGGAGAGTACCTGGGAGACGCTCATTAAGTTGCCTTGCGAGCTGAGCAACCTGCGTCTCTAGATTGTGAATTGCCGACCCTGTATGAGTTGCCAACTTGTCAACTGACGCATTCACTTTCTCTAAAGCTGTGTATGTATAGGTTGACAACTTCTCAACTGTCGCGGTCATCTTCTCAAAGGCCAACTCCCACTGTTGTCTTCCACCATCTGATATTTGCAACTGATTAGGCCCCGGCGGAGCCTGCTGAGTATTGCGCTGCTGAATTCCAATGTTTGGTCTCAGACCCTGTTGAGGTTGTTGCCAATTCTGTTGAGGGTGTTGTTGACCGGCTAGACCACCATTAACATCACTCCAAGCAAATCCCGGATGGTCTCTTCTCATGTAGCCCCTATTCTGATTCTGATTGTTCCTCTGATAGTTGCTCTGGGGCACAGTGTCATAGAAGTTGTGGCATGAGTCCACATGCTCCTGAGAGAAATTTAGCGGGCAAATCTGAGTGTCATGATCTCCATTACAATTTGCACAACCCGGAGGCATTCCCTCATGTATCGCATTAACCCTCTTGTTCCCAGACAAAGCCTCATTTTGCATCTTCAAAAGTCTGTTTTGCTCTAAAATGGCTTCCATTGTCCCAGAACTGATTCCACTCGAGGTCTCCCTACCACGGTTGTAATCATTATATGACATCTTCTCTAACAGTGCCCATCCATCCTCAACCGATAAATATACAAAAGAACCGCCAGCTGCGGCATCACAGTTCATCTGATAGCGTCCCCTCAACCCATTAAAGAAGTGCTGTACTTTGGAAATGGGGTCAAAGAACGCAGAGGGACATCTTCTCAACAAACCATTGTACCTCTCCCAAGCTTCATTATATGTTTCATCCTCCGTTTGCCTGAATGAAATGACGGCTATTCTTGCTTGTGCCGCCTTCTGAGGAGGAAAGTATTTGGTTAGGAACTTCTGTGCCATTTGCTCCCAAGTTCTGATGCTGTTCCTATCCAAACTGTCAACCCAATCGCGAGCGACATCCCTAAGAGAAAGAGGGAAAAGCCGCAAGCGAAACTCATCCTGAGAGACTCCCCTTGTCTTCTGTAAGTCACAGGCTTCTAGGAAGCGAGTGATGTGTCTATGAGGGTCCTGTTTGCCACTCCCATCAAACTGATTCTCCCGGATCTGGTATGTGACACATGCTTCAACTCTGAAGGAGTCTGTGTTCAGGTTGCCCCTCACAATAGAAGAGTCACAATCTCCCAAGCTTGGTAGATCGTACTCGAAGAGAGGCTTGTAACGAGGAGGAGGAGGATTTTCTTCAGCCATGCCCTCTATTTTAATTGCTTCCAACCTCTTCCTTTCTCTGGCCTCTTTTCTTGATTGCCTCTCGGTCCTGGTGATCTCTGAATCGAATAGCAAGTCCTCTTGTAGAAGAGTACCTCGCATACAAAAACAGGCAAAGACCAAGTGGAATCAAAGAAACAGAGAAAAATAAAGGCAATTAAATAAAAGAAAATAAAACTAAAAGTCAGCTTAACCAACAGCCGAATTTCCTAAAAATTAGGAAAATTGGTTGTGCCAATCCCCGGCAACGGCGCCAAAAACTTGTTGTGACTCCGGCAAGTGTACCGGGTCGTCGCAAGTAATAAAAACACGGTAAGATTCTACCGAGGTCGAACACAAGGATTGGGTTACCAATTCGACTAAATTGTCAAGAAATCCGATACGTTGGTTAAGCAATAGAAGGTGGTTGAGAGAAAGAGATTGAGATCGCAATTTCAAGAATCAAATCAAATAACGCTACGGTGATTAAATTCAGAAATAAAAGCATCTAAGGTTTCGAATCCACCTACCCAATCATGCAAAGTACCCAAGTGATGATATTCTCCTCCCTAAGTTCAATTTTTAATGTCAACCGGGACCCCTAAATTCTCCTAAATCCACTTCCGTGCTCATTAGGACGTATTCGATGATTTGAGTTAATTACTTGCTAGGTCTCTTAACCCTAATCTCGAATTCTATTAATTCTTGTTCCCTATAGGTTGCATCGATCTCCTACTCACTCGTGCAATACTCGACCGATGTTCCCAATTCAAGTTCTAAAACACGAATCGCCGCTAGGCCTCAACACGCTTAACTAGTCGATCACGCTAGCATATAATCGACACAATGAAAACAGAATTGGAAAATCATAATTGAATTAAAGGAGAGAGAGTTACATTACATGAACACTATGCCGCCATGGGTGGCTTCATCGATCCCCTAGACAAGAGGATTAGTTCCTCATGTCCGTAACAACAACGCACGTACAATCGGGATTCATCCTAAGCCTAAGAATTAAGAGAGGAGAACAGGAGACGCAGCCCCAGAATAAGGATTACAAAAGATCTCTGAAAATTCTGATCCAAAAAGTCCTCTTTTCTGTTCTGATCTGCTCTATTTATAAGGAGGCCACGCGTCACGGCCGTGACGGCCATCACGGCCAGGCCGTGGCGGTTTCTGTTTCTGGCGCACTTCTTGAATTCGAACTCTCGCGACGCGAATGATGTCTCGCCACGCGAACCCGCCTTTCACGGCCCGTGATGTAAATCACGGCCAGGCCGTGATGGTCTCTGACTTGTGTGGCTTTTAGGTCACGGCCGTGATATGCATCACGGCTAGGCCGTGACGGCTTCTGTTTTTGGCGCACTTCTGGAAATTAAACATTCGCGACGCGAATGATGTCTCGCGACGCGAGCCTTCTTCTCACGGCCCGTGATGTCAATCACGGCCAAGCCGTGATGTTCTCTGCCTTGTGTGGATCTTGGGTCACGGCCGTGATACACATCACGGGTAGGCCGTGATGGTCTCTGACTCTGGTACTTTTCTGGTATTCACACACTCGCGACGCGAAGGACGTCTCGCGACGCGAACCTTCCTTTCACGCCCCGTGATGTGAATCACGGCTAGGCCGTGATGGTCTCTGTCTTCCCAGGTCTTCAAACTCTCGCGTGGCGAGCTTCCTCTCGCGGGGCGAGAATCTCCAGAATAGCAATCTCCACTATTTCTTGACTTTCCTTAATTCTTAGAGCTGCACTTATGGACCTGAAAACAAGACAAGCAACCACAAGCGTAATTCTATCCGAAAGAAGCTAAAAACTACACAAAAGACGCAAAACGAGTCAAAATCCAACTTAGGAGCAAAACAAGGCGAATTTGGGCGAAAACGAGAGTGAACTCGAATAAATAGGCACATGAACCCTAGTTCATCTAGTCATAAAACTAGATAAGCCAGAGGCTTATCATATTACCTCCTGCATCATTGGATCTGCAACATTCCTTGATTGTCCAGCTTCGTTTTGGTCATCCATGACTACAACGTCCAAATAAAATCCTCTGCAACCAAGCGTAACAAAAAGTGTGACACTAATGATATTCTCAACAAATTACCATTTCAAATCGAAGCCAAAAACAAAGGGGTACAACACCAAATTGGACGAGTGAATAATATGTTTAGATGCAATTCTCATAATAAAACAAAACATTCACTACCCCAAGAGATGTACCAGGAAAAATCAAAGACCAAGTCAATCATTAAAATAAAAGACATTAATTACATTCGACCAAACCAAAGTCACAAATTGACAGCAATTCCTACCATTTCACATTATTACCATTTTAATTTCTGATACAATCCTTCAAAAAGTAACAAAAGAAAAGCAGAATATAAATGCAGATGCCATGAAACACACCAAAACTTAAACACATGTTCCCTTCCTCATCTTCATTTGAGGATTAATAAATATAACAATTTTGGAAACATATATCATTTTCAATATGACATCTAACAAGACATTTTAAATCCCGAATTTGGTCAACTCAACCCCTTGTCCCCAATTTTAGGATGGCAACCGCTAAAAGTATAAAGGAAACAGGATTATACAGGATTGTTTTTTCTTAAATAATTTGCGCTGCCTTTCAATTGCCTTCTTCGTTCCTATTAGTTGTCCCTGAAAAAATATATATAAAAGAGTCCATGTTCAGTGAATCTTGCAAGCTCATTCAGTACCTAGGTGGCTAAGCCAAGGCCGAGGTTAAGGTGCTCCAAATTTACCTTTGATTTAAACCATATATTGATTGGGAATTTGACTGAAACACTCATACTAGTTTAGACACAAGCTATTACTCCTTGGTAAATCAGGGAAAAAAATTATATCCTTGGTAAAAACTCTTACTAGATAAGGTCAAAAGGAACAACCCCCTTTTTGTCCTCCAAAACTTCCATATTACTTTGCAAGGAATACGCAAATTACTCACATGGAAGATTACTAAAGTGGTGGAAACTATATAGAAGATTACTCCCACAGTAGATCACTTTAGCAAAAATCAAGCAGCCTGTTTACAACGAAGAAATACTTCTGCCACATCAGTATAATTCACTACCACAAGAGATGTACTAGGAAATATCAAAGACCAAGTCAATCATTAAAATAAAAGACAATAATTACATTCGACCAAACCAAAGTCCCAAATTGAAAGCAATTCCTACCTTTTCACTTTATTACAATTTTAATTTCTGATACAATCCTTCAAAAAGTAAAAAAGGAAAAGCAGAATGTAAATGTAGATGCCATGAAACACACCATAATTTAAACACATGTTCCCTTCCTCATCTTCATTTAAGGATTAATATATATCCCAATTTTGGAAACATATATCATTTTCAATGTGACATCTAAGAAGACATTTTAAGCATTTCCAACGGATAGAAACTGAATAATAAGAAGTGGCGGATAGAGAGGGTCACCTTAAAATATGAAGTTAGCTTTGTATGATTCACTCCATGCAAAGATAGAACCTGAGTTTTAATCTTTGAAATGGGCACTTCCCTTCTCTTTTAAACTGCACAAGTTTGGAAGACATGAAAGTTAAAAGGGGTGGAGGTTTACTTCATTTGGTACTTTCAAATACGTAAGAGACATGGATTCTTGAAAATGGTGACCCTTTGGAATGTTGGCTACCCAAGAACCGGTTTGCTTTGAATATGAAATGAGATTAATTAGTTTGATGTGCATGTACCATGAAATTGGAATTAGAAATTTGGAAAATAATGTTGTGACCGAAATAAGTGTTACATGAGTATGTTAAAAGTTTAAGGTACACACGGTGATGTGAAAGTAACAGAATCAGTCAATAAAAAAAATTGATAAATGAAAAGTGTATTAAAAGGAGTACTAGGAGTACCCCAACCCGTATACAACACCAAAGTCCGACTGACTATGTACACTAATACAATTGCCAAAGCACCCAACTGCACACCAGATACTGATGGCCGCATAGGCTATATACTAATGCCCCCCCCCCAAAGTCCAAAAGTAGTTACAAATTTCCTACCCTGTAAAACATACTAACGCCAAAAAAGACACCCAAATTAAAAGTTCATACTTCATAGCATCACATTTTGGCCCAAAAAGCCAAGAACACCCACGCCCTTAAACACAATTTAGACCCCAGGTTCACTGTTGCATATACTGTGACCAAGTGCAAAGCGATCAATAAAACTTTGTCCATGGCATTTATTTAATTCACAAACAAGAAAGGGTGTGTGTCGGAGAAAGAAAGAAATTTAGTAGTTAACAAAGAGAGGGGAACAATTAGCTAAGTTGCATGGCAACATATACACATTCTTTGGATTTTGTTCTGCTTTGTACCGACAATTACTCCTGTACTATCAGTTACCAATAGGACCGACCATACATCAATAAACAACAATTTACCATCACATTAATCAGCCAGAGTCGATACCTAATCCCCTAAATATCATAGTCACCATAAACAACACACAAGAAGAGAGATCATTATTCTCACCTCAACGAAATAAATTACCCTTGTGCGACCACCACTCTGCAACAATCCAAGTGGGTCGACCTGCTTCGGGGTGAAATAACTCTGGGTTAGGATCTGAATCAAAACCTAACAAGAATAGATTAGGGTTTATACTGACCTGGAACCCAAGTACGAGTCAAAACCAAGATTCGGTCTTCTTCAAAAGCATGGGGTACGCGTCCTGGAGATGATTAAGTCCCAAGCGCGCGGCTACCTCCCCTTCCAAGTCCAACGTGATATGGGTTAAGGAAGGCAACTATCACATTTGCATCCAAGTCCCTAATTTTATTATATTTTTTAAATGTAAAACCCATTTTAGCAAATTAAAATAACTTCATTACCGTGCAAGACCGGCTATCCCAGGTTAGTGTCCTACTACATCGGTGTAGCAGTTGTTTGAAAACTACATGCTAGATTCGACAATCAACATTGTTGTACAACAAATTTATTTTAAATAAAATGATATTATGCTGGGTCTAATAGTTCAGAAAGCATAAGCAAGGCTAAATTATTATAAAAGATTTATGAAAAGCGCATAATAAAAATGTCATACTAAAAAAATATCATATCCTACAGTTAAATTCTCAATCAATCTGAACATGTTGTATCACATAATACTTGAAAGCAGGGCGTGAATACATCGCAAGCCATAAATTTTCTGCAATAAGTATTATACCAAGTGGGAGGTATGCATCATGACAAGTCATAAAAATTTGTGGTGGAACCAATAAGTCAGCATAAACAAAGGAGCATAGCCCTAAAATATTAGTAAATGAGTTTGGCATTTTACTAAAACAGCAGCTGCGCAAACAAAGTTCATAAAGAAATACTAAGGATTTTTGAATAATCTGAATGTCACAATAACTATTGACAAAATAAAACAGAAGATAACAAAAGAATAAAATTTGACCTTGACTTTGTAACTCCTGACCAACTAAAAATTGGCAAGTCAAGTTCAACAAATAAAATCTTTTCTAAATCTTTTTTATGTCATGGCATCATCATTGACATGTTGTATCACGTAATACTTGAAAATATCTGGTGCAATACTTGAAAGCAGGGCGTGAATGCATCGTAAGCCATAAATTTTCTGCAATAAGTATTACATAAATGCTAAATTGACACACTTTTGGAGACATCAATACGCGACATCGTATGTGCCGCACTGTGTGGCACTGTAGCTGCACTGTGCGGCAATGTAGTAGGTCTTTTTTTTTGAAAATTAAAATTAAAATTTTTTTATAAATAATTTTTTTGGTTAAGTATGTGTAAATATCTGGTGAATCGGGTACAAATATCTGGTGAATTCAGTTCATTATCTGGTGAATGGGTTTTTTTGAGAAATAATTTTTTGGTTAAGTATGTGTAAATATCTGGTGAATTCAATTCATTATCTGGTGAATATGTTTTTTTGAGAAATAATTTTTTTGGTTAAGTATGTGAAAATATATGGTGAATCAGGTATAAATATCTGGTGAATTCAGTTCATTATTTCGTGAATGTGTTTTTTTTTTATAAATAAAATTTTTGGTTAAGTATGTACAAATATCTGGTGAATCATGTACAAATATCTGGTGAATTCAGTTCATTATCTGGTGAATGGGTTTTTTAGAAATAAAATTTTTATTTTTTTAAAAAAGTCAAAAAAAAAAGTGGTGCTACAGTAGCGCTACTGTAGCAAATGTCGCGTATGATGTCCGAATTCTGTGTCAAATTAGCACAGCTCTACTATATATAACCAGTGGATCAATTTTCACTGTAGATCACTCAATGGGTGACAGGTGTCGGCTCTACCTGGCCCACCACCAATTTTCGGCTCTGCTATAGCATGTTTTCCACACCGATGACCTGCCACAAGCAACCTATCCCATTCTCAGTTTTCACACGTCTCTTTCAATCTTTCCCTTTCTTCTCTCTCGACCTAGCCGAGTGACAATTTGCGACGGTCGTAGAACCAACAGAGGATGAGGGAGGAACTGTGGTGGTGGAGACGACAGAGGAAGGAGGGGGTGATAGATGAGGGGAAGCAGAGGAAGATGGCGGCGAGGAGAATGAGGAAGTCAAGAGGGATAGTGGTGGTGGCGGCGGCAACGCAATAGTTGGAGAGTTTGAGAAGGGTGACGGTGCATTGAAATCTTCAGGGGAGAGATATATATTGAATTTATGCATGGAAAAAACTAGATAAATGGAATATAAGATGTTTACAGCTCGATACAATGAAAACTGGACATAGTGTGATAGTGTTTTGGCCTTTTGGGTTAGTTACTAATCCTGTGTGACATGTACATATGTTGATATTATTCAATGTTGGTGAATGTTAATTTAAAAGAAATTATGAACGTTGTAGATTGACAACTTATGATCCCTCTAACAAAAGCAAATGCATTTTGTGATTTGGAAGATGGTGCTAAATTGTTTCCTTTAAATTCATTGGGATTTTCTTTCATTGGAGTGGAGTGTCTACATCTCTTCTTGATCTCTGTTCACACGCATGATTACAAAAATTCCTTTATTGTGGGATATGTGTTGTTGGGTACAAAGTAATGGATTTCAGAATTTGGATGGTATTATACGTTTTCTGGAATTATTTTCTTTGTATTGTCAGTGTTAAAATAATTTGTAGAAAATGTTGATGAGATGCTTCACCTAGCTTCTTATTAGTTTTTCTTTGATTTGGGGGTGATTGATGGAGACTGTGTATGTCATATATCTCCTTGGGAAGGCAGTAATTTTGAAAATGTATCTATTATACAACAGATTTTGGATTAAAGAGAAAAGTGTTGGGAAGACATTTAGATTTTTTATATATTCAATTTATTGAAAATCTTTGACGATACCTAACAGATTTTGGATGTTCCTTTTAAAACAAAGGCAAAGTTCTTTCTTCTTGATCATCAATAGCGTGCATTGGTCCATTCTCACTTATCATAGAAAATTAATAGTTTCTTTTAACTTTCAAACCATTTTGTAAGAAGTTATTCTAATTGCAGTAGCACGCAACAAGAAGATTGTCCTGGGCGTTCCATTATAATACCTCTATCCTAGGTAACCGAATTTATCATGACTCGATTTAAACGTGGTTCCACACATAATGGTCTTGATAATCATGCAACAAACTTTCTATTTTTAAGGTTTCCCAAATGCATGCTCGGATTCACTATGTAATGGTGCCTTCTTCTTGAATGATTTGCGAGTCAACATGGCGATTGGATCACTGAGTAAGTAGAAGAAATGTCTTAGTACTACTTTTTAAGTTTTAAATTCTTGAAAATTTATATTTAATTTCATTGTCATCTTATTTCCAGCAATGATGGAAGACGGAATCGGGACCTACAACTTATCCTACTCCTGTCCACCCATCTTATGTGATGGATTTGGTTCTAATAAGGTGATAGATGATCCCTCCCTTTAAATGTGGCCTACTTCTAAGGGATGTCAACTCTGTAGTGGAGCGTCTTCATGATGATAAGGCAAACATAGCTAGACATCATCATTCAAAACAAAAACCATAGATAACTTAATTTGTGATATAGATATATAACTAAATTGGCAAGTTGTCCAACTATGTGTATGGTCTAACCAATGTAACTTTGACCACTGATGGTGCCAATTTTTTCATGCATACAACTTATATGCCAGTGATGTGATTGAGTTACAAACAACTGAAGAAGATGACCTTTTCTTAGTTACTATAGCCCTTATTTAGGAAGGTGGTTAAGAGTTGCTTCAAATTCACCCAATGTATTGCTTTTTTTGTCCATTTCAGCCTTTAAATTGCTATTTAAATCAAAGAGAACATTACACTAATTTGAAGTTTGCCCCTTTCAGGTTTGTCCCTTCACACGATAGTTGAAGTTTACCTTGATATTACGTGAGTTTATGATCTCTTTGATTTTCTATTTTAATGATTAAATGGAATATGTTTTTTTTTATCTGCAAAAGTGTTGATACTTCAGTTCAATAATTAGACCAATTAGCAATGTGAAGTGGTTTGGGCTAGGGTGCACCACCCACTATACCACCCATGTGGTAAGTTTTGGGTCAATGAAATTGCCACATGGGTTGGTCAAAATTTTAAGTTTTGGGCCAATGAAAAGTCAAATGGCCACATGTACAAAGGATTGGTGGAGCTCTTGACATGTGAGTGGTGTAATGGGTGGTGCACCACAGCCTTAACCATGTGAAGTATGATTTTTGTAAAAGTTGTAACTAACCTCTCATTGGTGTTTGATTTATTAAGATACGTTTGTTTTTTTAATAAACTATGAATAGGAGTGCGTCAAAGTTCTGTAATTTTATTCTTCATCTTTTTAAGCTGAAAGTTGAACAAAATGTTTTAATAGAAATGAAAGAGAAGTTATCAAGTTTTTCATTTGGAAATCTTTTTCTATTTATGTTATTTTCTTGACATATAAGCTTCTGAAGACAGCTGTAGTTAGTTTGTCTTTTTTTTTTTTTCTTTCCAAAGAGGTGACGAGCCAAGCAGTTGGCTTTCTCTGCTGCTCTTGGCATTACATTGGAGTCGGATTAGATGTAAAATGTTCCCTAGAAAAAAGGATAGGGAGATCAACTTTGAGGAGACAAATGTGGAGTATGTTGGCACTAATCTATTTTCATCGAATAAGGCTAAAACAAACATTTATTAACAATCATATTTTTAATGTATGTTGTTGTATAGTGTTATATTTAGTTTCAAATTTGATGTAATTCTAAAACTTGCATATTGATTTCTGATACTGATAATATTCAAGTAATATATTGATGCCCATTTGAACTGAGATAATACTGACACTATACTATATTCAATATTACTCTCCATAATATTGAATTGTTTTTTAGTCAGAGATGTCTTCTACTGAATCTGAACATGTTAAATTATGTTGGCATACGTATGAATATTTAAAAAAAAATTTAATGTATACCGAGTCAACTCCTGCCAAATACTATATATATATACATAAGTCAATCATAATAATTTATATATTTAATATATACTGTTTCATCCGGTTCAACCAATGACCTTGATTAGTATTTGTTTAATTAGATACATTTTTTATGGTAATGACTTTGAATTTGGAGTATGAACATGTTGAATTATGTTGTCATATATATGAATATTTTTGATTTTTTTAATGTATACCCGGTTCAAATCGAGTCAACTAGTGACCCCTGGTTGAACCAGTGACCTATTAACTCAGTGTCCTGACCGAGTCGATCACCGGTTCAGTTTTAATAACATTGCCCAATACACTTGACTATTATAGTGTGAATCATTGTGCTATATGGTCCTAAATCATTTTATTTCTTAAATTCATGCTCTCTTTGTAATCCCCTATTAAAATATGCTTTGCAGGCATGACTCTAGGAATTCTGTTTTGGAGTGGTTTGTCCTTTGTTATTATCTGCTGCAACAACGTTTCGCGTATGTTTGTACCATGAAGGAGCATCTGGGTAAGCATTATTTTATTTTATCTGTAACCTTAATATGTATCATCACAAAATGTAATTTGTAAGTTATCCCGTACATGTCTCCTGTAACGTCTCTTCTCTTGGATCATTTTATTTTATTGTCATGTAAGATCTGACATTTGAATATTTTAGAAATAGCAAAAAAGAGAAAATACAAAATATATTGCAGGTGACTGCAACAAAGATTTGATTTGTAATAGCACATGGATTGAATGAAATTCTCTAGGAAATTGGGCATGCCAATTTAATGACATTGATGATAGTAGATAGTTACTTCCATGGTCATGGCATAGTTTTAACGTTTGGTTTATACTTGCTTCTTATGTTTTCGTATCTTTTTGCAACTTTGTTTTCCTGTTCAAAGGAGGATTCTATTAATGATGGCATCACGACTTATAGGTGCCTAATTTAAATTTTGGCCAATATAAGACAAGTGTGATTTAGGTATCCGACCAATGTTGATCTTGGTCTTTTTCTCCCATTTAATTTGCAATTTGGGACTGAAGGAAAAATTGCTTGCTCAAATTATTGGTCTGTTATAAAAGTATGGTAATGACCTGAAACATGCTACTAGAACAATTAATGTTGAAAAATTATGATGGATGAGATTAACTTGGTGATAGTTTCAGCTCCTTTGCTTGGTGAAATTTAAGTTTTGCAAAACTACCCCTCTGGTCTATGTAAGGTGCACATTTTCTTGATTTGATCCAGCGGAAGTCATATTTTTTTAATGTCCATTCTTATTATAATTCATCTTATTTTAGTCCTTCCCTAAGTATTTAGGGTGTATGGAATTCTTGTGGAAGGACGAAATTGAGATGAATTGAGACAATCAAGTACTCAAATGATACAATAAACTTTGAGGAAGTAAATTGAACAGATGTTTATCTTTCAAGACCACAATAGTAGGGCTTTTTTTTGTTGTTGTTGTTTCACACTGGAACTTCTTCAACTATGACATAAACAAGTACTGTCTCAAGACATTGTTTTCATCCCTTATGGTACAAGATACAGTAAGCTATTGTCAATTTGTTGATATATGTTGTTAACATCTATTTCCAAGAGCTGGTATTACTTATTCTTGATGTGCATGACAACAAAAAGAGGTTTCTTTCCTCCTTCTTTCCGGTTCTTATTATTATTTTTCTTTTAAATATTGTTTATTTTTGTTGCATTGTTAGGATTTCTTCCTTCTCTTTGTTGTTTCCCCTTCCACTTGCACATGAGGGAATGCTATGTATGCAACATGTCCAATTTTGGACCCCACTTATATTTTCTTTTACTATTAATATGTAATGTTGTGAGAATACACTTTTCAGATGCTTCACGACTTTCCAACAAATCAAGCAAGAGTATACAACTTTGAAAAAGAAGCCTGAGACTTATTTCCATGTACCACTTTTAGTGAACATCATCTCAAGTAGCTGTGTCTATTTTCACCCGGTCACATTTGAACACTTTTTTTTTTGAGTCTGTGTTGGGTAGCATTCATTGGAATAGAGATGATATCTTTTGTTTTCTCTCTAATAATATTTTTCTTCTCTAGCTCACCAAATGAAAAGGTTCTGCTTTGAAGGTCTTCATTATTTGAATTTGAAGTTGAAGCTTTGAATTGAAGTTGAAGCTTATATACAAAACTGGAAAATTTCCAATGTTCAAGACACGTCATCTTATCATCTCTCTACTCCACTGTTATCAAAACGTGTCAGCTTACAAGCTTCTCTATTTTTTGTCTTCTCTAGAAGGAGGAGATGATTCGAGGGTGTTAACATCAAGTTGTCACTATATATTTTACCATGGTTTCAAGGTTCAATTTGAATATGATATTTGGGATAATTTAAATGTGTTGATATATCCTTTCTAATGCATTTTGCAAAAATTTATAAAATTAGCCATGTTTCTCTTCAATGTTTGTAGGCTATGGAATGATTCATATGATACTTAAAATGTGTTTACTTTCCTAAAAAGAATCACATGTGTATATTGATTTAGTCCCAATGAGTATTTTTATTTAAGAAGTATATGGGCCAAACTATTGAAACACAAGGTTAGTTATAAGGGATTTAGAGTGTTTTGGTGATGCGAACTATTGGAATGGATTGCAAAATTGTATGACCAAGAAGCTAAAATAATAAAGGAAATGTAATGTTACTTTATCGGTTTGAATATTTTAAATTGTGAGGATACTTAATAATGGTACTTTAATAGACATTTTATCCCTTTAGGTGGGGACAGCTATATAGATCCATTGAGGTCATCAAAATTTATGATTCATAATGATTAATGTGTTGAAGTATTATTATGCCAGTCAAGGTGCAAGTTGTGCAGTAAATGAGTAGAAAATGGCTATTGATATGTTGAGATGGATAACGCTAATTTATTGGCCATGTTAACAGTTTTAGTGTGAAAGTTGATAGACAAATTGTGGGATAAATATTATACAGTCAGTTATTGTAATTGTAAATGATGATGGAAGATTGGGTACATGATTTAAACACATCTTGAATTAATTTGCAAGTCTTATGATAGACGCTCTCGTGGCAAACTTTCCCCTAAGTTTCTTTGAAGCTTTAGTGAGCTTGATACCTGAAATGGAATGGAGGAGACTCAGTTACTGATATTGATGGCACCAATGTAAAAAAATAACTACAGGAAATGAAAAGGGTGTATTTGTTTCATAGAAAACATTGTTTCAATGCAGTCAAAGAAGGATGGAGATAAGTTATATGTACGTGATAGCGGAAGTTTGAAGGCTAGGTCTGAAACAATAAAAGTAAGAATTTGGTACAGTGGACTTAATTTGGGTTAAAATACAAAACCAATTTATTAGATATACCCGGGAAAATCTCCTTCTATATATATTATATTATTGAATGTCAAAATCAATTTTTTATTTTCCGTAACAAAGGTGCCCTTATTGTGTCTCAGCTTCAAAATAAGATTTTCATCTCCATTATCTTACCATATCAAATAGTATTCTTCTTTTTATTAACCATTAATTAACTAAATTTGATTTTAATTGAAAATTTATATGTGCATTGCACGGGTACACAACACTAGTAGGTAATAATGTAGTACGGTACTACCATAATGACAATTTTAAGTTTAAAAGAAGAAAAAGCAAACAAACGAAATAAGAAAAAAAAATTGCTGGGCAAGATGAACAGGAGACATGAAGAGTAAAGAGCACATTGTTTTATTAAAGAGTAAGTATATAGATTATGATTAGTTAAAAAAATTATTAATTTATTTCTATATTCCAGTAAAAAAAAATCAATTTTCTGTTTATTAAGATAAAAGAATATTTGTATTTGTGTTTATTAATTATATTTTCAATTTCTTACCTAATACTTCATCTGTTTCAAAATATATTAGTCATTAGATAAAATAATTTATAATTTAATATATTTTATAAATAAATATAATATTTACTTTATTATTTATTTTTATTCTTTGGTATACTTACTCGATATATATATAATTAAAAATGTTTTAATTTTTTTAACCTTTTTCTTTTCAATCATCACCCCTACGGATTCATTTTGATGAGAAAAAGTAAAAATAACCTTGTGATAAAGAAGTTTTTTTCTTAATTTTTTTAACCTCTAGCTAACCTTCTATTGAAAAGGAGGGGTAGAGCCAATAAATAATAGAGATAAATCATCGATTCATGCTTGGAGAGGCAGAGGAGGGAGAATCTCAATCGAATTTGTAACATTGAAAAAATAGGGAGATAAAATATGCAAAAAAAAACTTTGGGACTATAAAATCGTACATGATCAATATTAATAATAAAGTATCGAAAGTGTAATTAAGCCTAAAAAAATTATGCCCCTTACGAACATGAAAGCGTCAATCTAACTGCAACTAACCATTTATCAAACAAGCATTAGCTTTAGGTTTTTCTTAAGGCTTAATTAAATTATTTGTGCTCTGAAATTATCGACCATTTAAGCAATGTAGAAGTTTATGACACATTATAATTGATTCCTATTCAAATATATGGTATGTAAATAATATAATTATATTAAAAAGAAACTTTATGAAAGAGAAGAATCTTTTTTGCAAAAACCCAAAAAATAAAATTAAAACCAAAATACCCCAATTTAATAAATAATTACCAATATACCCTAATTTTTGTTTCAATTGGGAAGTCTAGACTACTAAAGCCAACTTTTTTTAAATAATTATCAATTAATTAATTAAGCCATTTTTAAATTAAAAAACAAAAAAAAGAAGATAAAAAAAAGCATAAAGGGAAGTCGGTTTTAGGCCAAGGAAATGCAAAACACTTCACGATACATTCTGTCCTACTTTAATTACTTCCGGCCGTTATTGTGGGGATTTTTTTGATCTCTTTCATGGAGACATTTGCCCAAACTTTTGGTGCCTTTTTTCTAGAGGCTTCATACACTTTTTTAAACGTACGTTTTGATCTGTTCAGTATGTTTGGTAGCACGTTTAAAATGGGGAGAATCACGTGCGTATGGAAGATGTAGATTGTTGGACGTGACGCAGAAGCTTAAAGTATAAGCTTCCACGTTAGATGTTAAAAAATATCACCATCCTACCACTTGGAACGTGATTCTGGCAAAATTTGTCTTGAAACCAAACAGGAGTGAACACAATGGACGCGGATGCAAACACATTTAATGTTTGGCGGTATTGTGGCCATGTGCTGGTTGCTTTTTACGCAGTAAAGCATTGTGTCTGTATTCGTGTAAAAAAAAAGCAAGCTCCCATAAATATTTCATTGAAAAAACAAAACGTTTCTAGCTTAAGCTTTGAGTCTACGTAGGGACGATAAGAAATTTAACAAGTAACAGAAGACAAAAATCAAGATCACTTTAAAACTTGCAATATATCAACTCAAACTTTTGAATATCAACTCATACCAAAAAGCCCTTAGATCTCTACATGTCTGATACAAGTTATTCAAAGGAAAGATGTAACACCCACCCCCTAAGGGTATTACTACGTAACACATGCGGAAGTAAATTAAAAGATAATTTGCTGGTTGCTTTCGAAAAATTTGTTTTCTTTTAAGTCAGAAAACTGGGGTATAAATTTTTTTATATCGGGATAACTCTGAAATCCATCATACATACATTTAAAACGTAAAGTCACGTTCGTAACAAAGTTACCATGACATACAACATTTCTCTAAGTTTCCACTTTCGAAAGAAAAGTTCAAACTACAGATGGATGTATATAACACTACATTTACCGACCTCTTTAGATATACAACCCAACTCAAACTCCTAAATTTGGTCATTCTATCAAATATTCATTGGAGAAACCCCCAATCAGAATACTTTCCCAACCTCTAACACTAGGTCTTCAAGTGACTTAGAAAGACTCCTCTGCAACATCGGTACTGGAGTACCAAGGTACTATGCGACACCCATTCTAGGGTCATCACATTGTTACCCAAACGCGGAAAATTAATTTATTAATTGCTGGTTACTTTCGGAAAATATACTTTAAAGTAAATGTCTCTTTACGAAAATAGTGTTGATTTTTTTTTCTTTAACATCGAACCATTTCAAACATAAACAAACATATATGTATATCTATATATTTGCATCACCTTTTAAATACATCCTACCTATAATAGGAGATAACAAAAGAGACCTCATAAGTATAGGCTATTCTCCACCAAACTAAGTAAAGAAAAGAAAGACATATACACATAAGCAACGAGTGGTTCAGAACCATACCAAAAACTCATGGCTCTCAGTAGCCAGATCAAAAACTGACGAGACTCGTTACCCCAGAACTACACCTATAGCTGGTCCAAATATATACAAATCTACTTAACTACTTGGTGAGCTAGAAATCAGTTAGATAACTACCAACTAACAAAACTGAAAGTAACAGAAATTAGTTAAACAACTGTAAGTATTAGCTGGCTGGTTGATCAGTTGTAAGAGTTAGGAAGTGATGAGTGTGATTCCACCTCATCTTTGTCCATCATTTTGCATGCATTTTCATGTAGTTTAGGCATATTTTTATTAGATTTTAGGTTAATTTTCCTTTGGAACGGGTAAGGCGGTTTTCGTGTGTTGTTTTGCAGATATAAAGGGTAAATTGCTCAAGATCAACCATGATGAAGTTTGGATGAAGATGGAGCTTTAAAACTGAAGAAAATGAGCCAAACAGAGCCCATCACGGCCTAGCCGTGATGCCCATCACGGCCATGATCGAGCAAAACTGAAAAAGAAGAAAGGTGAAGTCGAGTGCGTCACGGCACGGCCGTGATAGCCATCACGGCCGTGACCCAAAACCACCAAAAGTCGGAGCACATCACGGCCTGCCGTGAAATTCTTCACGGGCCATGAAACTGAAGTCTCGCGTCGCGAAACATATCTCGCGTCGCGAGAAATTGGATTTTCCCAGAATTCCGGAGGCGGAGACCGTCACGGCCTGGCCGTGATGGCCATCACGGCCGTGACGCGCTTTACTTGGATCGGAAGACACCGAAATAGATCAGATTTTGAGTTGGTTTGGGACTCTAACTTCCCCATTTCTATAAATATGGACCAAGGCATCAGATCTGAGGACATCATAGAAGGAACAACACATTAGGGGCTACTACTCTAGGCTTAGATCTCTCTTCTCCTCTTCTCTTCTCTTTTCTGATTTTCATTATGTTGTCAACCCACTTGTCATCTCCATGGCAAGACTGGAGTAGTAGCTTAGTTTCTAGGGATTAGGGCTCTGCCCGAGGTTTGTAAATGATGTTGATTTGATGTAAAAATCTTTGTTAATTACTATTTGCTTTAGATCTGATTTCTAGTGTGTTAATCACTCATAAATTTCGGCAACCGTTTATTTACGTGACATAGACGTTCTAAGGAGGAACCTAGCGGTGAACTTAGGATTTCTAGGGTGATTCACTCGTAAAGCCCGGCAGCCACTAGTTTGTGAGATGTGAATGATCCAAGGAGGAACCTAGCGGTGAACTTAGGTTATTTGCATAACTGAGACATTATAGGGAGGAACCTAGCGGTGAACCTAGGTGTCGGACCTATAGAAGTCAGACTTGGGACTGAAATCACGAGAGTTAGAAGCCGTCCCTCGAGGAGCAACGAGTTGTCACGGAACGCAAAGGGTCCAATCTGGGATCGACTACCACGAGAGTAGGGGTCGGGTCAATTGGGCACGGCTTTTGTAACCCGAGAGGGAGCTTAAGCTATCAGAGGATAAACTCGCCTTCAAGGCAATTTCGGTAATCAACAAAGGTAAATCTGTTAGCAACATAAACAGCCTCAAAGGTAACCCAAATCCCTAGGAATCCGTTTTAGATAAAAACCCCAAAAACAATTGTTTTCTGTTTTAATTGTTCTCTGCTCTTTTAATTTTCAAATTCAAAACCTTTTTCAAAACCCTTTACAAAGTCCAGATATAATCGATTAGAATTTAATTGCGATTCGAGAACACAGTCTCTGTGGGTTCGATATCTTTTATTACTTGACGGCAGTCCGGTACACTTGCCGGATACGCACGAGCGTCGTCGCACGTCGACTGACGCGACACATCACGTTTTTGGCGCCGTTGCCGGGGACTGTGCCTTTTCGAATCTCAATTCAAATTTTGAATTGATTTTTCTGGACCCTTTTCTTTTTGTTTTTTTTTTTTATTTCTGAAATTAAAAAAAAAAAAACATCAAAAACATTCTTTTCCTTCTATTGTATCCATCTCTCTGTGTGTTATATGCAAAGATCCCTAAGTCTTGGGAGCCTTAGTGAGATTGATCCGGAGATCGAGAGGACCTTCCACAGACGTAGAAGACTACAAAGAGAGGGAGAAAGGTTGAGTCCCGTTCCACTCATGGCGAATCAACCGGATACAAAGCCTTTGAAGGACTACGCAGCCCCAAATGCGAGAGGCTTGCGAACTGGGATTGCAAGGCCAGAGATTGAGGCGGAAAACTATACCATACCGCCCATGCTAATCAACATGATTAGGCAACATCAATTCGGAGGATTGCCTTCGGAGGACCCGACCGATCATATAGAAACATTCTCAGAGTTCACCGATGCAATCCGGATTAATGGAGCCTCAGTCGATGTTGTGCGTTTGAGATTGTTCCCCTCATCTCTCACTGGAAAAGCGAAGGCCTGGCTTAAGCAAATCCCCGCTAACACTTTGACTACTTGGGACCAACTGGAGCAGGCGTTCTTGGAGAAATTCTTCCCTCCATCCAAGACGGCCTACATAAGAACCCAGATCACCGGCTTCTTCCAGAAAGACGGAGAATCATTATCGGAAGCTTGGGATCGATACAAGGGACTGCTGGAGTCTTGCCCACATCACGGACTCGAGAGGTGGTTAATAGTGCACACCTTTTACAACGGATTGGACTACTCTTCGAAGGTGTCACTAGATTCTGCAGCCGGTGGAGCGTTTATGAATAGGCCTCTCACTGAGGCATTCAACATCATCGAGAATGTCGCCACCAACTACCACCAATGGGGATCCGAAAGAGGTAATAACCCGAACAAGATTTCGGGGGGTAAGTTTGAGGTAAATAGCACAGATCTTATTATGTCAAAGATAGACTCACTTAATAAACGTTTTGATCGGCTTGAAAGAGCTAATGTGAGTGCATTAGGTGCTACTAACCTTGTTTGTGAGATTTGTGGAATGCAGGGACATGACATGATGGGATGCCCACATGGATCCGGCGCTTCGGGTGAGCAAGTGAACTCTTGTAACAACTACTATGATACGAACCCGAAGCTGCCCAACTATGCTCCCCCAAATCCCTACAACCAAAGAAGAAACAACCCTTACCTCTCCTACGGCAACTACAGCAACACGCTTAATCATGAGTTCCAAGAGGGTCAAGGTAATAAGAGAGCAGCACCGGGGTACCCTCAGGTACAAAGATCTAAACTCGAGACTTTATTTGAAAGTTTTGTCGAAACTCAGACAAAACAGAATGAGGAGTTTAGACAACAAGGAAGGGCAGTGAGTGAGGCAATAAAGGATCTAGCATCTAAGGTAGACAACTTAGCAACTCATAACAAGATGCTAGAAACCCAGATTGCCCAACAAGCCAGCACGTACTCGAGACCTAAGGGTACATTCCCGGGGCAACCCGAAGCAAATCCCAATGAGCATTGCAATGTCATACACTTGAGGGATGATAAGCTTGGGGTGGGGGTAGCTGAAATGGAGGTGGAACCGGAGGAAGACATGAGCGAAAAAGAAGAGCCAGAACCGAAATATGTCCCTCCACCACCGTACCAACCCCCGATACCTTTCCCACAGAGGGTGGTCAGGAAAAAGCAAGTAGATGTAGAGACTAAAATGCCTACTAAACTGAAAGACCCAGGTAGTTTCTCCATCGCTTGCTCGATTGAACAAGTGCAAATTGACCAAGCCTTATGTGACCTAGGGGCTAGTGCGAGCTTGATGTCCCTCACTATCATGGAAAGGTTGGGAAGCAAAGAGTTGAGACCATTCAAATTCCCCTTACAAATTGCGGATGGCTCAACTAGGACTCCTCTAGGCATACTAGAGAATGTTCCTGTAAAGGTAGGGAAAATTCTCATCCCTACCGACTTCCTGGTATTGGACATGAAAGGGAATTCTAAATTCCCCATCATTTTAGGAAGGCCATTGATGTGATAAATCCCGGCAAGTGTACCGGATTCGTTGCCAAGTTATAAAAAGATCGATCCCACAGGGACCGTGATCTCAAACTTCAACTAATTAGGAAATCGATAAAACTGGACTAAGGTTTTGAAAAGGTTTTTTGAATATTTGAAATAAGATCAAGTAACAGCCAATTTCAATTTCGCAATTAAATAAAACAGAAAGCGATTCGAATCGGGGGTTTTCAAATTTAAAATGGGTTCCCAGGAATTGGGATACCACAAAACTGTTTATGATTCTGAATCGATTTCTCTTCTTGTCAATTACCAAAAAAATCTGTTTTGAAGGCGAATCTGTCCTAAGTTAGCTAATGCTCCCTCTCGGGTTACAAAAGCCGTGCCCGATTAAATCAATCCCTACTCTCGTGGTAATTGAATTTAGATCGGACCCCTTGAGTTTTGTGACGATTCGTGGATCCTCGAGGACGGCTTCTAACTCTCGTGATTTCAGTCCCAAGTTCGATTCCTATGGATCCGACACCTAAGTTCACCGCTAGGTTCGTCCTTAGTGTATCTATGGCACGCAAACAAGTGGCCACCGAATTCGCGAGTAATTAAAACGATAGGGATCGAATCAAAAACAAATCTGAATTAACAAGAAGTCAAAATCTATACATCACCATAAACAAGTTTCGGGCATAGCCCCAATTCCTAGAAACTAGACGACTACTCAAGCTTTGTCATAGTGACAACAAGCTTGATTACAAAATTTATCAAATCAGAAAATCAGAGAAGAAGAGGAGGAGAAGAAGAGATCCTAAGTTAAAGCCTAAATGGTAGCAGCAAAGTGTCCTCAAGCCTCTGACTTGATCCCATATTTATAGAACTGGGCAGTTGGAGTCCTAATCTAACTCAAATTAGATCCAATTCTGTTTCTTCTGATCCAAGTAACACGCATCACGGCCGTGATGCATTCTGCCATGTGCTCTGCTTCAGTAAGTGATCTGTCACGGCCGTGATGGCCATCACGGCCTGGCCGTGACAGATTCTGCCCTGAGGGTCTCTGGCTCAATATGCCTGTCACGGCCGTGATGAGCATCACGGCCTGGCCGTGACAGATTCTGACTTTTTCATCCTTTTTCAGCTTCACTCGATCACGGCCGTGATGGGCATCACGGCCTGGCCGTGATCAGCTCTGTTTGCTCCTCTTCCTTGCCTTCCAGGCTCCCCATCTTTGTGTCAGCTCTAATTGCGACTGATCCTGAGCATTTCAATCTATTTTCCTGCACACAAACACACAGAACCACCTTACTCGTTCCAAGGAAAAACTAACTAATAATCAAACAAAACAAGCCTAATCTATATGAAAATGCATGCGAAATGTTATGAAAATATGAGGTGAAATCACACTCATCAAACTACCCCAAGCTTAAGATTTTGCTTGTCCTCAAGCAATAACCAATGCCAGAAAAATTAACCAATCGAAGTATGGACATTGAACCTAGAACCCAGTCTTGAATTCAAGCAATCAAGCATATTTCATAAGAAACCAAGAGACAATCGATCTTAAGTCCAATTAGGAGCTTAGGTTCCCAGACTCTCATCTCTCACCAATTCGGGTACTCTTCTCACCTCACTCATGTGTTTGAGGGTTTGTGACAATTCGCTCAGCTTCCTCAAGTAAGGTGCCCTACCATAAGCTTGACTATTAACCAAATCTCTACTTTATCAATGAAAACACACAAGAATCAAGAGGTCTTTTATTTCGGTTGTAACGGGGCCAAGGGATTTATTGTTAGGTGGGGAGAAAAAAAGGGAAAATTCTAGAGGCTTAAACAAAATTGACCAGTGCAAGCATGACACCTCCTAAAATTCCTTTTTTCGGGCTTCAGTTTTTCACACCCCCCCCCTTTTTTTTTATTTCTCGCTTTATTTTTCTCGTCTCCCTTCTCCCCCTTTTTTTTTTATTATTTTTTTTTATTTTGAGAAGGGGAGAGTTTCAACTTTTCGAGAAATTCTCCTAACTTTTTATCCCAACTTTATCCTTTCAACTAGCCTTCTTGCCCTTTGCAACATTTTAGAGGTGCCAAACTAAGCATAGTTCATTAAAATAGATCAATGGTACCAAGAAAAATATTTATTCTTTTAGGCTCAAAATTGGGCAACTAAGGGGCAATTTATCAGTAGAGTTCAGGAGGCCTGAAAAATACCTAGTGCCTCAATCATTTTCAAATGTGTTTTCAAAAATTTTTAAGCTTTGAAACTGTTTCAAGTCAAGTTCTAGAGGGCACAATACAAGAGGAAATAAATCACTCAATGACAAGGAATGGGGTAGATTTAGTGAGTACCCCTTTCGGCTCAAAATCTCACCTTTAGTGGTCTAGAATCGATGAGAAACCTAAGTCTAGGAACCATTTGCTAATTGTTAACTTCAAAAGATTGTCTCAAGCATTTTTCATTCTTAGCCTATCACAAGAATTCAAAAATTTAGTTCAAAAATCCACTTGTCATAATTCAATCGATTGTCCTAACGGCACAAAGTTTTCACTATTGGAGGCAGATCCTAAGCAGGGGACAGTTTAATCATGTGATTTGTGCAAACTAATCCTATATGAATGCAACATGCAAGGATGCAAAATTGATACCCCTACCCCAAGCTTAAAAACTTACATTGTCCTCAATGTAAATAATTAGGCTGGAGGGAGGAGAAAATAAAATAAAATAAAAGGAAAATAAAAGGAAAAAGGAACTCATTGAGGTGGGGGGTGGGTGTCTTGGCTCAAATGCCGGTCGTGAGAGCTCTTTGGAGCATAGCTCTCTGCTCCAAGCTCGCTCTGCCTAATGCCTCGTTGCTCCTCTATGATGCGCTCCTGGTTCGCTAAAATGGTGTCGAATGAGGATGCGCGGCCGCGCATAGGGGTCCTCGGATAGACGGACCTGCAGCGGATGAAGATGGGTGCCCGGTCGGCCTAGCCTGCGGTGGCGGGCGTATCAGCCTCTCTACTCTAATGGGCTGAGGCTCCTCTCCCTACCGGTACTTTCCAAGTCGCGGGTTTGAAACATCTAACGAGTGTCGGGTTCGGGAGAGGAATTGGCTGCCTCGGCTGGGGGTGTTTCAGCAAGTAAATGTCGTCCTCCGGACGATCATCCCCATGGCCTCACAAGCTCTGTAAGGTGATACGGGTCCGTCCGGGAGCGGCCTCAAAACCATCCAAATCAAAGTTGAAGTGGAGGCATATGGTGGTGATGAGGCCACCAATGACAATAGTGCCAGACGCACTCTTGGCAACCTTCAAGAGGTGCCTAGCCAAATAGGACCCTGTGTCCACATTGCTTCAGGGTGGAGCATGGCCCACAATATAAGGACCTCGTCCCGACGGACGGACCCATCACTCTCGCCCCGGCCAAACGGGGTGTTGGCTATTACCCTGTGCATGTATCGATCTTTGGGGTTAGCGAAGGCCGTGGATTTGGATGTGCGAGGGTCAAACCTCCTGCCCTCACAGTCTAATACCGACCAGAAATCATGCGCCTTGAACCCTACGGGGCATCTTCGCTCACCCCCACCGGCAATCCAAAAATTCTATTAAACTCGGCCGTGGTCGGTGTGAAGTCCTGGTTGAAGAGGCGGAAAGTGATCCGCCCCTTCTTTGCAATGCTGCCCTGGATGATTTCTGCGTTCGAGGAGCTCAGGAATTCCAGCGTAGGGCCCGCGTATGCAGGGTAGCGGGTGCGAGCAAACTCGCTCCACCCTACGTTTTGCAACATCCAGTTAACATCCACAGTCAATCCTAAGGTGTCTAAACAGGCGTCATCAAGATATTTAGTTTGTACAATTTTTCTATTTTTTAACACATTAAACCTATCCTGTTGAGCACTGTCCCTAAAAATTATGCCAAACCCATACCCATCAGTTTCAGAATGTGAAGAGCTAGAGTCAGAGAGGTTACCTGCTCTACCGCGAGCACGCGATGCCTGGGCTGCTCTTTGCCTTTTTGTTGCCATGATCCAGAGAGTGCTAAAGATCCCAGTCTCCTTTCCTCTGCTTCTGTAATGGGTGGTTAGGGATCCAAATTTGGGGTTTTTGAAGTTACCCAAAAGTGGAGGTTTTTGCTTGATGGTGTTGATGAGTTGGTGTTAGCTATGGAGGAGTTATGGAGGGGAAGGGACCAGAGGAAGGAGAGGGTAAGAAGGAGAGGAGGAGGATGGCGTTGGGTTGGAAGTGTGAGTGGTGAGGAGAAGGAAGAAGAAGAGTTACGGCCGTGATGGAGTGGAAATCTGAGAAAATAGGATTTTAAAACCTAGGTCTGACACGCATCACGGCCGTGATGGTATTCACGGCCTGGCCGTGATGCATTCTGCTCTGGGGGAAATGGGACATCACGGCCGTGACGTATGTCACGGCATACCCGTGATGACTTCTGACCTCCCCTTTGTGCCTGTCACGGCTGTGACCATAATCACGGCCTGGCCGTAATAGGCTCTGTCTCTCCATGTTCTGTACATCACGGCCGTGACACCAATCACGGCCTAGCCGTGATGATTTTTGTTCTGTTCAGTTGCCTGTCACGGCCGTGATCTATGTCACGGCCCAGCCGCGATGGACTCTGACTTGTGAGGACTTGCCTGTCACGGCCGTGATATCCATCACGGCCTGGCCGTGACAGAGTCTGACCTTTCCTTTCCATTCCTCTTCATTCTTCGTCGTTTCCTGACCTGAAATCACTTGACAAATATTTATTTATGGGCTTTTTCCTCTTGATCTTCTCAAATTATTCAAGAGTTATATTCAAAAATAAATGGAAAGATAAGAAAGAAAACTTGGGTTGCCTCCCAAGAAGCGCTTATTTACGGTCTTAAGCTTGACCACCGTCCTTTCAATCCTTTCTTTGGTTCTAGGAGGGGAATTGCAACCTCCCTGCTCAAGTGGATGTTCCCGAGGTAGTGTTTCACCTCGGTCCATTGACCTTGAATGTTCCTCGTTCTTGGCTCCAGACCTCGACGGCACCATACGGGAATACTTTCATTACTTTAAATGGCCCGGACCATCTTGACTTGAGCTTCCCTGGAAATAACCGCAACCTCGAGTTATAAAGTAGCACGAGTTCTCCTTCATGGAATTCTCGACGAAGGATATGCTCGTCGTGCCACCTCTTTGTTCTCTCTTTGTAAGATCGTGCGGACTCATAGGCATCCAGCCTTAACTCATCAAGTTCCTGAAGTTAAAGAATTCTCCTTTCCCCAGCGGCTTTCATATCAAAGTTCAGCATCTTAATGGCCCACAAAGCTTTATGCTCAAGCTCGACTGGCAAGTGACATGGCTTACCGTAAATAAGCCTAAAGGGTGTCATCCCGATAGGAGTCTTGTAAGCCGTACGGTATGCCCAAAGGACGTCATCAAGCCTTAAGGACCAATCCTTTCTCGACCCTGAAACGGTCTTTTCAAGGATGCTCTTTATCTCTCGGTTGGAAACTTCGACTTGTCCACTCGTCTGAGGGTGGTAAGGTGTAGCGATCCTATGAGTAACTCCATACTTGAGTAAGAGTTTCTCAAATTGTCTTTCAATGAAGTGCGACCCTCCATCACTAATCACTGCCCGGGAATCCCAAACCTTGGAAAAATCACCTTCTTGAATAGCTTGATTACAGTTCTGGCATCACTTGTTGGGGAAGGAATGGCCTCCACCCATTTAGAGACGTAATCAACAGCTACAAGAATGAACTTATTATTGCAAGATGAAGGAAAGGGTCCCATGTAGTCGATTCCCCAAACATCAAATACCTCCACTTCTAACATGGTGTTGAGTGGCATTTCGTGCTTCTTAGAGATGTTTCCGTTCTTTGACATGGATCACAAGCTAGTACGAACATCCAGGGCATCTCTCGAAAATATGAGGCCAATAGAAACCAGCCCGGAGAACCCTTTTGCTGTCTTCGAGGCACCGGCATGTCCCCCGTAAGATGAGGAGTGACAACAACTCAAGATACTTGGGACTTCGGCTCCGAGATACACCTCCTGTATATGTTATCCGCACCCTTGCGGAAAATGTAAGGCTCATCCCATATGTAGTTCTTGAGATCGGAAAAGAACTTCTTCTTTTGTTGGTAATTGAGCTCGGCGGTAGAATCCCGCATACAAAGTAATTCACAAAGTCCGCATACCATGGAGCTTCCTCCCCCATAATGGCAAACAGTTGCTCATCGGGGAAAGAATCATCTATCGACCGAGTGTCCTTCTCATGTTCGAGATGGTTCCGGTCTGGATAAGTGGTCCGCAACTAGGTTCTCGGTCCCTTTCCGGTCTCGAATCTCCAAATCGAATTCTTGCGAAGCGAGAATCCATCGGATGAGTCTCGGTTTTGCTTCCTTCTTAGTCATGAGATGCCTTAGTGCGGAGTGGTCAGTGTACACTATGACTTTAGAACCCACGAGGTAAGATCTGAATTTCTCGAAAGCAAAGACAACTCGCAAGCAACTCTTTCTCGGTTGTGGCATAATTCGCTTGAGCTCCATCTAGAGTTTTGCTTGCATAGTAAATTGCATGGACCTTCTTGTCTCTCCTCTGTCCCAATACTGCTCCCACGGCATAATCACTAGCATCACACATGACCTCGAACGGCTCATCCCAATTTGGTGTTTGCAGAATGGGAGCGGTGGTCAGAGCCTCCTTTAACCTGGAAAATGCTGTCAAACATTCTTCATTAAAGTCAAATGGAGCATCTTTCATTAAAAGGTTAGATAAGGGTTTAGAAATTTTTGAAAAATCCTTGATGAAACGCCGGTAAAACCCAGCGTGACCCAAGAAACTTCTAACTCCCTTCACATTTATTGGTGGGGGCAAATTTTCAATGACATCTATTTTGGCCCTGTCCACCTCAATGCCTCTACCAGAGATCAAGTGCCCAAGCACTATGCCTTCTTTTACCATAAAATGGCATTTCTCCCAATTCAGCACCAAATTGGTTTCTTCACATCGCTGCAAAATCTTGGACAAATTTGTTAAACAATCATCAAAGGTAGTTCCATAAACAGAAAAATCATCCATAAAAACTTCCATGATGTTTTCAATGAATTGAGAGAAAATTGCAGTCATGCATCTTTGAAAGGTAGCCGATTGCATTACATAGACCAAAAGGCATTCTCCTATAGGCAAAAGTGCCATAGGGACAAGTAAACGTGGTCTTTTCTTGATCACTAGGATGTATAGGAATTTGGTGAAAACCGGAATATCCATCCAAGTAATAAAAGTATGAATGCCTAGCTAACCTTTCAAGCATCTGATCAATGAATGGGAGAGGGAAGTGATCTTTCCTTGTTGCCTTGTTCAGTTTCCTATAATCGATGCACATCCTCCACCCGGTTACTGTCCTAGTAGGGATAAGTTCATTATTTTCATTTCGAACAACAGTCATTCCCCCTTTCTTAGGAACCACATGCACCGGACTAACCCATTCACTATCAGAAATTGGATAGATAACCCCTGCATCTAACAGCTTGAGCACTTCCTTCTTAACCACCTCTTTCATGTTAGGGTTTAACCTACGTTGATGTTCAATGGATGGTTTATGCTCATCTTCCATTAAAATGCGATGCATACAAAAGGAAGGATTTACGCCCTTAATATCATCAATCGTATATCCAATCACTTTCCTATGCATTCTAAGCTCCCTAAGTAATTTCTCAGTTTCCAACTCGTTCAAGCTAGCATTTACAATTACCGGATAGGAAGAGTTAGGACCGAGAAATTCATACCTCAATGTTGAGGGAAGGGGTTTCAGTTCTACCTTAGGGGCTTCTTCATCCTTCAGATCTTTCATTTCTGGTGTCAACTCAAGTTTTTCCTTCTTTATTTTGTTGGGAGGAATTTCTGGACTAGCCTCCAGAAAGCGGGCATAATTCCCTACTTCTCCTCCATGAGCGCTTAAGTCCCCACCAATCAAACACATTTCAATGGGTCTTCGATACAAGCTTGTGCAGATTCTTCTTTCACCCGATGCATTGAGTCAATCCCGCAACAAGAATCTTCAAAAGAAGGGTGTTTAATAGATTTAGCTAAATCAAATTCAACCCTATCATCACCCACAATTAAGGTCAGTTTCCCGTTTTTAACATCAATAATGGCTCCTGCGGTTGCCAAGAAAGGCCTACCAAGAATAATGGGGATTTGGGAATCCTCTTCCATTTCGAGTACCATGAAATCCGCAGGAATGAAAAATTTACCAACCCTAATAGGGACATCCTCCAAGATGCCCACTGGAAATTTGACGGACCGATCCGCCAATTGAAGGGAGATTGTTGTGGGTTTAAGTTCACCCATCTCCAACTTCTTGCAAACAGAGAGGGGCATAAGACTAACACTAGCCCCTAAATCACACAGAGCCTTATCAAAACTTGTGTTACCAATTAAGTAGGGAATAGAGAAACTACCAGGATCTTTCAATTTAGGAGGCAATTTATTTTGAATTAAAGCGCTGCACTCCTCAGTTAAGGCCACTGTCTCATAGTCCTCTAGCTTCCTCTTATTTGACAAGATATCCTTAAGAAATTTAGCATATGTTGGCATTTGCTGTAATGCCTCGGTGAAGGGTACATTAATGTACAATTTCTTAAGGACGTCTAGAAATTTTCCAAACTGCTTATCCAACTTAGCCTTCGACCTTTGAGGAAAAGGTATCGGTGGTTGGTAAGGTGGTGGAGGGACATACTTAGACACTTTTTCACTAGGCTCTTCCTCGCCCGAGGGTTGTGTCTTAGTAGGTTTCTCCTCCTCAGCCTGCACTCTTGTCATTACTCTCACCTTTAGCCTCAATATTTTCAAGTTTCTTACCACTCCTTAAACTCACGGCCTTACATTGCTCATTATTCGGGTTTACCTCAGGTTGTCCAGGAAACTTGCCCGGTTGCCTCATCGAATTTCCAGCTTGTTGGGCAATTTGAGTTTCTAACATCTTGTTATGGATGGCTAAGTTATCGACCTTAGATGCTAGTTCCTTTATTGCCTCATTAACTACCCTCCCTTGTTGCCTAAATTCTTCGCTCGCTTAGTTTGAGTGGCAACAAAGTTTTCCATGAGCGACTCGAGCTTAGATTTTTGAACCTGAGGGTATCCAGATGCTGGCTTCCTATTACCTTGTCCTTCTTGGAACTCGTGATTCAATGTGTTGTAGTTGTTTCCGTAGGAAAGGTAAGGACTATTCCTCCTCTGGTTGTAGGGATTCGGGGGAACATAGTTTGGCAGCTTCGGGTTTGTGTCGTAAAAATTGTGGCAAGAGTTCACTTGCTCCCCTGAAGCACCGGACTCAGAAGCGACACCATGTGGGCACTCCATTATATCATGTCCCTGCACACCACAAATCTCACAAACAACATTAGTAGCACCGACTGAACTCACATGAGCCTTTTCAATCTTATCTAATCGTTTATTTAGTGAGTCAAATTTAGACATAATCAGGTCGGTACTATTCATTTCGAACTTACCCCGAAAGCTTTTTCGGGTTATTACCTCTCTCGAGCCCCATTGGTGATAATTGGTGGCCACGTTCTCAATGATGTTGAACGCCTGATCGAGGGTCTGTTCATGAAGGCTCCACCAGTGCTGAGTCGAGTGACACCTTTGATGAATAATCCAATCCGTTATAGAAGGTGTGCACTAACAGCCACTTTTCCAGCCCATGATGTGGGCAAGACTCCAGCAATCCCTTGTAGCGATCCCAAGCTTCAGATAGACATTCTCCGTCTTTTTGGAAGAAGCCGGTGATTTGGGTCCTTAGGTAAGCAGTCTTGGATGGAGGGAAGAATTTCTCCAAGAATGCTTGTTCTAATTGGTCCCAAGTTGTCAACGTGTTAGAAGGCACTTGCTTCAACCAAGCTTTCGCTTTTCCAGTCAGAGAGGATGGGAATAATCTCAGGCGTATAGCGTCGATCGAGGCACCCTGGATCCTTATCGCATCGGTGAATTCCAAGAATGTTTCCACATGATCCGTTGGGTCCTCTGAGGGCAATCCTCCAAACTGGTGCTGCCTAATCATGCTAATTAAGTGAGGCGGGATGGTGTAGTTTTCCGCCTCAATTTCCGGCCTTGCAATCCCAGTTCGCAGACCCCTAGCATTTGGGGCTGCGTAGTCCTTTAGCGGTTTGGTATCCGGTAGATTCGCCATTAGTGGAATGGGAATCAACCGCTCTCTCTCTCTCTTTGTAGTCTTCTTCGCCTATGAAAGGTCCGTTCGATCTCGGGGTCGGCTTCAACAAGGCTTCCGAGACTTAGGGATCTTTGCATAAACGGGAAGAGTACCTAGGGAGAAGAGATAGATACTCTAGAGAAAGAAAAAGAAATAAAAAAATAAATATGTCCAGAAAAATCAATTTAAAATCAATTGAAATTTAAGAAAACACGGTCCCCGGCAACGGCGCCAAAAACTTGATGTGATAAATCCCGGCAAGTGTACCGGATTCGTTGCCAAGTTATAAAAAGATCGATCCCACAGGGACCGTGATCTCAAACTTCAACTAATTAGGAAATCGATAAAACTGGACTAAGGTTTTGAAAAGGTTTTTTGAATATTTGAAATAAGATCAAGTAACAGCCAATTTCAATTTCGCAATTAAATAAAACAGAAAGCGATTCGAATCGGGGGTTTTCAAATTTAAAATGGGTTCCCAGGAATTGGGATACCACAAAACTGTTTATGATTCTGAATCGATTTCTCTTCTTGTCAATTACCAAAAAAATCTGTTTTGAAGGCGAATCTGTCCTAAGTTAGCTAATGCTCCCTCTCGGGTTACAAAAGCCGTGCCCGATTAAATCAATCCCTACTCTCGTGGTAATTGAATTTAGATCGGACCCCTTGAGTTTTGTGACGATTCGTGGATCCTCGAGGACGGCTTCTAACTCTCGTGATTTCAGTCCCAAGTTCGATTCCTATGGATCCGACACCTAAGTTCACCGCTAGGTTCATCCTTAGTGTATCTATGGCACGCAAAACAAGTGGCCACCGAATTCGCGAGTAATTAAAACGATAGGGATCGAATCAAAAACAAATCTGAATTAACAAGAAGTCAAAATCTATACATCACCATAAACAAGTTTCGGGCATAGCCCCAATTCCTAGAAACTAGATTCGACTACTCAAGCTTTGTCATAGTGACAACAAGCTTGATTACAAAATTTATCAAATCAGAAAATCAGAGAAGAAGAGGAGGAGAAGAAGAGATCCTAAGTTAAAGCCTAAATGGTAGCAGCAAAAGTGTCCTCAAGCCTCTGACTTGATCCCATATTTATAGAACTGGGCAGTTGGAGTCCTAATCTAACTCAAATTAGATCCAATTCTGTTTCTTCTGATCCAAGTAACACGCATCACGGCCGTGATGGCCATCAAGGCCTGGCCGTGATGCATTCCCGCCATGTGCTCGCTTGATGAAGTGATCCGTCACGGCCGTGATGGCCATCACGGCCTGGCCGTGACAGATTCTGCCCCGAGGTCTCTGGCTCAATATGCCTTTCACGGCCGTGATGAGCATCACGGCCTGGCCGTGACAGATTCTGACTTTTTCATCCTTTTTCAGCTTCACTCGATCACGGCCGTGATGGGCATCACGGCCTGGCCGTGATCAGCTCTGTTTGCTTCTCTTCCTTGCCTTCCAGGCTCCCCATCTTTGTGTCAGCTCTAATTACGACTGATCCTGAGCATTTCAATCTATTTTCCTGCACACAAACACACAGAACCACCTTACTCGTTCCAAGGAAAAACTAACTAATAATCAAACAAAACAAGCCTAATCTATATGAAAATGCATGCGAAATGTTATGAAAATATGAGGTGAAATCACACTCATCAGCCATTCTTGGCAACCGCTGGAGCATTAATAGACGTAAGGAATGGCAAACTCTCTCTAAATGTAGAGGAAGGTAGGGTAAATTTTCAGTTGATTAACTCTTGTAACAACCCTCCTTTTGAGAGCCATGTGTGCAGAATTGATGTAACGTCTCCAGCGGTAGAGAAAGAACTTAGCATGGAAGCAACCCCAAAGATATGCATGGTTGGAGATGCACCCAGTGGTGAAGTTGGAATTGCTGTCCATGCAGAAACAATACTTCCGCCGGGAGGAAGGAAGGCTAGGAAGCTCCGAGAGAAAAGAGCAAAGCGGAAGCGTTACTGGCCGTATGAGCAGAAACGACTATTTGAAGGAGCTCCATGGAAAAGAAGTGTTCCTGCACTTCTACGCCCAGCCGACCCCGGTTGACTTGAGGAAGTATGGTCAAGCTTAAGACCATAAATAAGCGCTTCTTGGGAGGCAACCCAAGTTTTCTTTCCCTTTTTCCTTTTGTTTTTGATTTAACCTCTTGAATAATTTGAGAAGATCAAGAGGCAAAAATATCATTAATAAGTTTGTCTAGTGTTTTCAGGTTGAGAAAGAGAAGAAGAGCATAAAAAAATAAAGTCAGAGGCCATCACGCCCTGGCCGTGACAGTGGTCACGGCCGTGATGAACTAAACAAGAGCACAGAAAGGATCACGGCCTAGCCGTGACAACCATCACGGGCGTGATGAGTAGGATGCCAAGATCAGAGAGCATCACGGCCTAGCCGTGATGTAGATCACGGCCGTGACAGGGCAACTCCTGAGGACCAGAAACGATCACGGCCTAGCCGTGATGAGCCTCACGGCCGTGATAAAATTTCTACCCAAATTTTGACTGGAATGTGAAGCCAACACCCGCTACCGACTCGGTAAGTTGTTCCATTTTTCTCCTCTCTCCGACTTGATTATTTACATTGGAGACAATGTAAGTAATCAAGCTTGGGGTAGGGGTATTTATTTTTGCATTTGCATTGTTGCATTCATATTGCATTCACATAGGCATAGATTGGTATGATCACATTCTCTAGATTTCCCCTCACTTAGAACATGCATCCGATTGTGAGAACTTGGAGCCAAATGAATTGAGATAGTGAATTTTGAACCCAATTTTTCATTATTCTTGTGATATGGCTAAAAATGAAATTTCTTGAGATAGTCATTTGATAGTTGATAATTAGCATGTGGTTCATTAAACTTGTGTACCTCACTGATTTTTGAACTACTAAATGTAAGATTTTGAGCCAAAAGGGGTATTCACTAAATCTACCCCATTTCTTGTGCAAGAGTGATTTAATTCCTCATGGACTGTATTTTCTAGAACTTGACTTGAAACCATTTCAAAACTTAAAAATTTCTGAAAACATTTTTGGAAATGATTGAGGCATTAGGTATTTTTCTGGCCTCCCGAGCTTTGAATGATAAATGCTACCCCTTAGTTGCCCAATTTTGAGCCTAAAGAAAAAAATACTTTTCTTGGTAACTTGAATTAATTTGATAAATAGTGCTTGGTATGGCACCTTTTAAAGTATTACAAAAAGGGCAAAATGGTAGTTGGAAAAAGAATGGGATGAAAATATTTCTCTTGAGCTATAAATCTCCCCTTCTCCAAACAAATAAAAAATGAAATGAACAGAAAAAAAAATGGAGAAGGGGATGACAAAGAAAGTGAGAAAAGAAAAAGAAAAAAAGAAAAAAAAAGAAAGAAAGAAGAGAAAGGTGGAAAAGTAAATCAAAGCCCTTAAAAGGTATTTTAGAAGGTGTCATACCTTGTAATGTTTGATAATCTATCTAGCCTTCTTGAAAATTCCCTTTCTTTGATTTTCCCACCTAACAATAAATCCCATGGCCACATTACAACCAAAGGAAAAGACCTCTTGATTCTTAAGTGTTTTCTTAAATAAAGTAGAGATTTGGTTAATAGTCAAGCCTATGGTAAAATACTTTCCTTGAGGAAATGGAGTGAATTGCAATAAACCCTAAAACACTTGAGTGAGGTGAGATGAGTGCCCAAATCAGTGAGGACATGAACTTGAAGAACCTAAGCTTCTAATTGGACTTGAACTTGATTATCTCTTGAGTGCTTATTAAAAATGCCTATTGCTTGGATTAGCTTCTAGGGTTCTTGGTTCACTATCCACGCTTTGATTGATATATCTTATGGCCTGAGTAATTGCTTGAGGACAAGCAAAGTTTTAAGCTTGGGGTGATTTGATGAGTGTGATTCCACCTCATCTTTGTCCATCATTTTGCATACATTTTCATGTAGTTTAGGCATATTTTTATTAGATTTTAGGTTAATTTTCCTTTGGAACGGGTAAGGCGGTTTTTGTGTGTTGTTTTGCAGATATAAAGGGTAAATTGCTCAAGATCAACCATGATGAAGTTTGGATGAAGATGGAGCTTTAAAACTGAAGAAAATGAGCCAAACAGAGCCCATCACGGCCTAGCCGTGATGCCCATCACGGCCATGATCGAGCAAAACTGAAAAAGAAGAAAGGTGAAGTCGAGTTCATCACGGCCTGGCCGTGATAGCCATCACGGCCGTGACCCAAAACCACCAAAAGTCAGAGCACATCACGGCCCTGCCGTGAAATTCTTCACGGGCCATGAAACTGAAGTCTCGCGTCGCGAAACATATCTCGCGTCGCGAGAAATTGGATTTTCCAGAATTCCAGAGGCAGAGACCGTCACGGCCTGGCCGTGATGGCCATCACGGCCGTGACGCGCTTTACTTGGATCTGAAGAAACCGAAATAGATCAGATTTTGAGTTGGTTTGGGACTCTAACTTCCCCATTTCTATAAATATGGACCAAGGCATCAGATCTGAGGACATCATAGAAGGAACAACACATTAGGGGCTACTACTCTAGGCTTAGATCTCTCTTCTCCTCTTCTCTTCTCTTTTCTGATTTTCATTATGTTGTCAACCCAGCTTGTCATCTCCATGGCAAGACTGGAGTAGTAGCTTAGTTTCTAGGGATTAGGGCTCTGCCCGAGGTTTGTAAATGATGTTGATTTGATGTAAAAATCTTTGTTAATTACTATTTGCTTTAGATCTGATTTCTAGTGTGTTAATCACTCATAAATTTCGGCAACCGTTTATTTACGTGACATAGACGTTCTAAGGAGGAACCTAGCGGTGAACTTAGGATTTCTAGGGTGATTCACTCGTAAAGCCCGGCAGCCACTAGTTTGTGAGATGTGAATGATCCAAGGAGGAACCTAGCGGTGAACTTAGGTTATTTGCATAACTGAGACATTATAGGGAGGAACCTAGCGGTGAACCTAGGTGTCGGACCTATAGAAGTCAGACTTGGGACTGAAATCACGAGAGTTAGAAGCCGTCCCTCGAGGAGCAACGAGTTGTCACGGAACGCAAAGGGTCCAATCTGGGATCGACTACCACGAGAGTAGGGGTCGGGTCAATTGGGCACGGCTTTTGTAACCCGAGAGGGAGCTTAAGCTATCAGAGGATAAACTCGCCTTCAAGGCAATTTCGGTAATCAACAAAGGTAAATCTGTTAGCAACATAAACAGCCTCAAAAGTAACCCAAATCCCTAGGAATCCGTTTTAGATAAAAACCCCAAAAACAATTGTTTTCTGTTTTAATTGTTCTCTGCTCTTTTAATTTTCAAATTCAAAACCTTTTTCAAAACCCTTTACAAAGTCCAGATATAATCGATTAGAATTTAATTACGATTCGAGAACACAGTCTCTGTGGGTTCGATATCTTTTATTACTTGACGGCAGTCCGGTACACTTGCCGGATACGCACGAGCGTCGTCGCACGTCGACTGACGCGACACATCAGGAAGGAAGAACATAACAAATTGTTAAAAATGACAATCGTCTTTTTTTTTAAATAGTCAAATGTTAGTAATGTTAGTAATTAGTATGTTATGTTAGTGGGGGAGTTGAACCCATGACCTCCTTATCACTCCAATCCCTATATCCCTCCCCTAATGAAATGCGGGAAGACCACCTGTTTAGCTGGGTTGCCACCCCTGAACGATGGCAACAGGCCATGGTGAATGTTAATTATGTCCTTCCCGTAGCTCCTTAAAAAGTCGCTGGATAATATCTTCACAAATAAACTTCAAGAGTAAAACCAGTTCTTCCAAAAAGCATCCAAAATTGAAGAGTAAAACCAAAACGTTATTTACCTGCATATACCGCGCAAGTACTAAAAAATCAGTATCTTGAACTAGCTCTAAGATATCCCCTTCTCTTTTATTCTCTGGGGTTGTGCTTAAATAATGATAAGGAATACCATGCCTTTCAAGGAATCGAATCACATAGGTTTTTGAACCTCTATCATGGTTACTGTTCAATGTATCATAGAACACAATAACTAAGATTGCAAAAGAGATACAAAAAATAAACAAAACAAGAGACACATAACCGAATTTAGTGATGTAATTTCTGAAATTTCACTTAATAACACAAGTTATATCCACTGGGAGTCTTCCATCTTGCCATCCATGTAATGTATCAACCAGGCAATGGTCCTGCAACAAGTTTCAACACATATATTAAAAATAAATATAAATAAATAAATAACAGAAGAACATTAACAATGTAAACCTGCTTTGATGCAAGAACATCAATCTTATATTTAGGATCCAGAGCTGGGACCCTTACAACAGATTTGATAGCACTGAATGTTTTCGAGAGGTTTAAGAAATCCTTGTCCATTTGTGGTCGTGGCCATTTAACAGGATCAAAAACAAAATCACTGCAATGAACATGATGAAACAAGATAAATTGGAATGTGCATGTGTGTAGTATACAGTAGATGCATAGAAATTAAAGACGCGAGAGTAGTACGTTCTAGAGTAGAAGACTTGTTTATTTTGAGGTAAAAAAACATCAGCAGCGAGGATGTTGCCACCCCTAGAGGCAATACAATCTGAAACCTTGGCTACTATTCCAACCGCATCCTATCACAAACACAATTCACATGGCTGTAATAATTTCAAAAGTAACTAACTTAGAAAGAGATGAAGAATGTGGCTTACGGGGCGTTGAAAGACGTGGATTCCATGGGTGAGGAAGGAACTGGAAGTGTTCTTGCTGCTTGATCCAACAACTTTGGAGCATAATCTTCTTACGATCCCCATTTCATTTGCCTATCTCACAATTAAACTATTTGGACACATGGTCTAAGAATGGCTATGGGTCAAGTTCCAACTCGGGCCATGTCGTAACAGTTTTCATCATTAATCATTCTATTCCATTATTTTAAAAAACTCTCAAACAAGAGTTAAAGTTTTTTTTTATCATTCATTACATTATTTACCATTCTATCCATCCATCCATCCAAAAATATCCTAAAATATATTCTTTTTTGAAAATAAAATTATTACCTTTTGTCTTAGATTTTGTTGTTTATGTCACCATTTCTTTTTTGTTGCTATTAATTTTGGTAAGAAAATAAATATGGGCTCATAAGCCCAATGGAATGTGGTGAATGAACCCGACCTGAAAGGGTTATCCAAAACCCTTGTTATGTTTTGCGTTTCATATCTCTGGGCTCCTCTGTATGTTGATTTGCCAAATCCGTTGTCGCCTCCCTCACTCTATTCCTCGTTCTCAAACTTCAGTGCCACACAGATAATAATGACGATGATGCCCCATCCCCACTTTTAATATTTCAATTCCACTTCTCAACTTTCATATTTCTTCATTCTGCAACACATCACTATGTCAAGGTGTCTCTATTTTATGTATTTGACCTTGCAGTTCACTTATCAGTTTCAGATATGAAAATCCGTTAATTTTACGTTTTGTTGCAGTTTCCATCGTCACGTTACGGATATGGTGAGTGAGGGCTGATCAAGGCCTCCGCCGATAAACTCGCCAGAGAGATCCAGCAATTCGGAAACCCACCGGTTTTCACAGAGGAAAAAGAAGATAAGGATGAGGTCGAGGTTGAGAATTCAAACGCTGATGAAACTGCTTCTGCTCCTGATAAATTCAAGGGTAAGAAGTCTAAAGCTGCAGCTAAATCAAGTGGACAGGTTTACCAATGGGAAATTATGCGTAGTGTTGGTATATCTGATTCTGATATAGCAAAGTTTTAGGACCCTTATGAGTGGCTTAAGTTTTTCCCTCCATTGGCTGTGGATGACCTTAAGGCTTTTGGGTTAGGTTGTGATTGGAGAAGGTCTTTCATTACAACTGATATGAACCCATATTTTGATTCTTTTGTGAGGTGGCAGATGAGGAAGTTGAAGTCCATGGGGAAAGTTGTTAAAGATGTTAGGTATACAATATTTTCACCATTGGATGGACAACCATGTGCTGATCATGATAGAGCATCTGGTGAAGGGGTTTTGCCTCGGGAGTATACTATTATCAAGATGGAGTTGTTAAAGTCTTTCCCTGAAAAATTCGGGGTGTTGGAGGGAAGGAAGGTGTTTTTGGCTGCTGCGACTTTGAGACCCGAGACAATGTATGGCCAAACCAATGCGTGGGTGTTACCTGATGGCAAGTATGGTGCCTTTGAAATCAATGAAACTGAGGTGTTTGTTATGTCGCAGCGAGCCGCCCCTAACCTTGCTTATCAGAATCATTCGAGGGTCCCTGAGAAACCCTCTTGCTTGCTTGAACTGACCAGTCATGACTTGATTGGCCTTCCACTGAAATCGCCTCTTTCATTTAATGAGGTTATTTATGCACTTCCTATGTTGTCCATTTTAATGGATAAAGGTATTGGGGTGGTGATCAGTGTGCCTAGTGATGCTCCTAATGACTACATGGCCTTGCACGATTTGAAGGTAAAACCAGCATTTAGGGAAAAGTATGGTGTGAAGGATGAATGGGTTTTGCCTTTTGAGGTTGTGCCTATTATTGAAGTTCCACCCTTTGGGAATAAGTGTGCAGAGATAGTTTGCTTGCAGATGAAAATCAAAAGCCAGAATGAGAAGGAGAAGCTTGCAGAAGCCAAGAAGCAAACATATTTGAAAGGATTCAACGAAGGAACATTATTGTTGGGGAATTCGCAGGGAAGAATGTTCAGGAAGCTAAACCCTTGATTAGCAACGAGCTTTTGGAAACAGGTCAGTAAATTCCCCCCACACTAATTTTTTTCGAAATTTTATTATTCTTTTATTTATCACAATTTATTACCGATCACTTTAATCGCCGCTTGATACAATTGTCTAAGGGGTTAAATTCTTACAATATTTTATAGAAGACTGTGATTAGATGATAATATAAAATATAAAAATAATATTGCACTAATAATGAATCAAAATTAAACCTGGCATTTTAAATTATTGTAATTTTATATGTAAATATGAATATTTAACAAATTTTTACTTGTGTGTCTGTATAGTCCTTGTTCATTTTGTCCCCCACTACTAAAAACTTCTAGTTTCGCTCATGCAGGTCAGGCTATTGTTTACAGTGAGCCAGAGAAGCGTGTAATGTCAAGATCCGGTGATGAGTGTGTTGTAGCTCTTACGGATCAGTGGTACATTACATACGGAGAACCAGAATGGAAGAAGTTAGCTGACGAGTTCCTGTCTAGCATGAACCTGTATTCTGATGAGACACGACATGGATTTGAGCATACTTTGAGCTGGTTGAACCAATGGGCCTGCTCACGATCCTTTGGTCTGGGGACTCGCATCCCTTGGGATGAACAGTTCCTAGTTGAGTCTCTATCTGATTCCACTATTTACATAGCTTATTACACCATTGCCCATCATTTGCAGAACGGAGACATGTATGGATGCGGAGAGTCTGCCATTAAACCTCAACAATTGACTGATGACGTCTGGGATTATATTTTCTGTGGTGGACCATACCCTAAGTCATCAGATATCTCGTCATCAATTTTAGACAGAATGAAGCAGGAGTTTGAGTATTGGTATCCCTTTGATCTTCGAGTTTCTGGTAAGGATCTCATCCAAAACCATCTTACCTTCTGCATTTACAACCATACTGCAATTATTTCCAAGAATCATTGGCCCCGTGGGTTTAGATGCAATGGCCACATAATTCTCAGTTCTGAGAAAATGTCCAAGTCCACTGGAAATTTCAGGACATTACGTCAGGCAATTGAGGAGTTTTCTGCTGATGCTACACGATTCTCTTTGGCTGATGTCGGTGATGGTGTTGATGATGGAAATTTTGTCTTTGAGACAACAAATGCTGCAATTCTTCGGCTCACTAAAGAGATTGCATGGTTTGAAGATGTGCTGGCTGCAGAGTCTTCTATGAGAACTGGTCCCCCATCTACTTATGTTGATCGTGTGTTTGCCAATGACATTAACATTGCTGTCAAAACTGTTGGTGTAAGCCCTAGAAGCCAATGTATTTCTTTAGACTTACATTTGTATCTTGCTATTTCATATATATATGATATGAGGCATTCCAGTTTATTGTGTTACTTGTTTAAAAATAATAAAGTCCTTAGAATAGAAATTTCAGTTTAATAGAATATCAAGTATATGACTTGATCGTGAGACACTATTGAACACTGAAATCCTATTCTTAAATATCCGTAGTCAAGTATTTTATTAATAAGGACAATAATAATACAATTGAGACTATTATGTGTGCAGACTGATGACCATATCTCACGGGTCATGGATATGAGATATCGAGTCGCCACATAGGTACACATTAAGGTAATGATGTACTGGATTGACCCACCATGAGAACACTACATGGAGCGTTATGTGAGTGTCATAAGTAGTTCTCATAGTGACAATGGTGTATGCAATCCTTCGACCTGAAATCACTACGATCCCTACATGAGGAGTCGTGTGCTTTAATATCGTCAAACGTCATCTGTAATAGGATGATTATAAAGACGGTCATTGGGCATACCACGAGCCATGCAGAGGGATGTGAGTGACCTAGATGGAATTTGTCCCTCCTACATAACAGGAGTAATATCTGTGGGCCCCCTGATAGAGTGAGACTGTAAAATGGATGGCCGTACTGAAATGAGTCAATATGAGATATTGACCTCATTTGTTCTTAAGTCTACTCGGGTATCAGGGAACATGATATTGAACCATACAAGGGTGACACATTCTATGTCTTGTGTTCAATATAGATATATGGACAAAGGGATAATAATGCACATGAATATTTGTCACAGAAAGGTTTCGTCAAATCACTGACTTTCTCACTACTTAGGTAGCAGTGATGTATTGCTAGATACGCTCACATCGTTTGTAATATTAAATGGGATTTAATATTACTACTAACGTTTTGGGAACCTATAGGGTCACACACATAAGAGCGGATTAAAAGAAGCATTAAAAGGAAAGTTGGACTTTCCTATTGGGCCTAGCGCATAGTACATGGGCTTAGGTCAAATGCTGCTCACTAAGTCACTTAAGGAGGCGCTACTATAAGTAGACCACTTAAGTTGTTGTGGCCAAACGGTTAATACCCTAGCCGCACATAGAGAGTAAGTGTGAACAGTAAGTCTCCGTTTTGAAGCTAGCACTGTGAGACAGAGACGCTTCGGGTTCGTGACGTTGGACGTTCACGGAATCTGCTCGTGTGGATACCTTAGAGACACCGTTCGTGCGGTGTTCGTGATAGACGAATTTCAACCAACAGCCATCGCTTCAAGAGGTAAACCTTCTAATCATGAATCATGACCATTCGCAAGGATCCTTCGATGGGAATTTTTCCGCTGCGTTTCTTTTTTGTTTTATACGCAAATTCCCAACAAAAACAACTGAGCAAAATTTCTCCAACTACATGTTTCTAGAAGCTCTTAAGACTGGCTTTTATGATCAGCAGGCTGCTAGGGATGAGTATAGATTATCGTGTGGAGTTGGAGGTTACAATCGTGACTTAGTGTGGCGTTTTATGGATGTGAATACACGTCTTCTAGCACCTTTCTGTCCGCATTATGGAGAATTTATCTAGAGAGAGCTTTTGAAAAAGGATGGTTTTATGGTAAATGCAGGCTGGCCAACTGCTGATGATCCTGATCTGACGTTGAAGAGTGCTAATAAATATCTGCAGGACTCTATTGTTTTGATGAGGAAGTTGTTACAGAAGCAACTTTCAGGCTCAAAGAAATCAAATAAGAAAGGTGCTCCAGTACCACCAGTGACAAAGTGTAACACCCCGATTTTCACTGTTTCAAAATAATCGAAATGCGGACGATTATTTGTATATATTTATATGAGTATTAGAAATTTATTTTAAATAAACGGAGTTCATCACTCAATCCTACTTGAATGTAGGAAGCTACGATTAAAATTTAGGTTTGAAAGTCAGGCGAATCCCGGCCCGCGAATTTCATTGACAGTATAATTATACTGCTCAAAAGACCTAATTTTAATTCGTGAACGAAAGACTTAAGAATTTTATTTTATTTCCTACAATTCTGTATTTTTAGAATTATTTCATAGAAAAATGAAATAATATACGTTTTACGGGTGAAATACGTAATCGGGCGAACGACATAGTGGATTTCGGAGTTTCCAAGAGCAGATAAAGAGGTTATCTTAGAATTTTGATATGATTCATGGGGATGAATCACACTTTTGAGTCTAGAGGATTCTACAAGGTTAAAGTGGCAATTTATGGATTTTGCACTTTAGTCCTTGAACTTTCTATTAATTACACTTTGGTCCCTAAGTTAGTTTCTATGTTTTTCTAAGTGAATTGGGCCAGAATCTTTGTTCCCAATCTATTAATGGACCGTGGCCATGAAGCCCAAATTCCTTGTCCATGGATTAGTTCCATGAAGCCCATTAGAAATCATGTAAGTTTCCTATATCATGTTTAAGCCTTAAGCAATTTAGTGGGCCCCACATAATTAATCCAAGCCCAAATTTATTAGGCCCATGCGCAAGCCCATGAGGGAGTAGGGGCTGCCCTCATCTTGGATGAGCCAAGATTATTCTAGAATTTTCTACCATGTTCTCACATATTCTACAAGGTTCCACACCATTCCATTATGTTCTCCATCCTTCTAGGTTTTTCCAAAAAGTCTCAAGGAAAATTCAACCAAAAAGAGTCAAGATGAGGACACATTTAATGTGGCACATGGTCATCATTTCAATCTATTGACAAATTGCAAAATAGTCCTTATACTTTTGGAATATTTGCAAAATGGTCCCTAGGAATTATTTGCACTTTCTCCTTTGAAAAGCCACCTCCTTTCTCCTAAATCCTTCAAAAGTGGCGCACCACACCTCTATAAATACCTTCCCTCATGTTTCATTTTCTTCCTATTGCTATTTGTTTTAAAAACTCTAAAGTTCATAAGCCTTTAAGCATCACTTTGTGAAGCAAGTCCTTGGATCTTCACTTGTCTTTGATCTTCAAGAGGTGAATCCTATTCTTCTTCCCTAATCATGTCTATGTTCTTCAATAATTTTCATGATTCAAAGTCTATTTCATCTATGTTCATCACTTTTAAGTTTCTAGATCTAGAACTTTGAAAATTCATAACTAATTCTAGAAAAATCCTTTTGACATGAAACCAATTGCTATGATCTTAAAATCATCTCTATTTTCAACATCTAGAAGCATATGATCATGAGAAATTTCTTTCCTTGATTTTTGGACTGGGCCGAATCTATGACAAAATGATGTCCATAGGTTTTGTTTCATTTTCATGTCTTGATTCATGATTCAATCTTCTAGTACCTTGATAGTTCTTGTATTACATAGAAGATCAAAAATCAAACTCTAACGTATTTGTTTCATAAAGGCCGAAACCCTAGTTCTTGGAACTAGATGAGTTTTGTTCAAAGTTTTCATTAATGATCTTGGTAATCAAGCTATTAGTATGTATGCATAATAAATCCAAGTTGGTTTATCAAACTAAAAACCCTAGCCCCATGAACATGTTAAGGCCGAATCTAAGTATATGAGAGTTACGGAGTTTTGAGTTTAAAATTTAGTTGTTTAGTCACTAATCCATGATCTTGGTTGATTAAGGACCATTAATCCATGACTTAATCATGATTAGAAATTTTAAGGATTTTGAACCCTAAAAGTGAGCCCTTGGCCGAAACCAACATGTAGGATTTTAGGCTTGATTTAGTTGTTTGTTTGTTGATTGAGTGTTATGTTTAATGAAGGATAAACTAGATTATCGTGTACGTGCGTTGACGGTTCCCAGATTCACGACAAAGTTTTAAATCGGAAGCTAAGTTCTTCGAGAGGTAAGGGGAGCTTACCTGAGGGATTTTCTCAATAACTATTTGCTTGTCGTGTTGTTGATATGATTTATATGTGGTTGTGGTTATTTGTTTATGTTGTTTACGCTGTGTTGTTTATCTGTGTATCGGTGATTGATATGCTTTTAATTTATTTAATTATCTGCAGTTGTATATTATGTTGTTATGATGCATGATCTACCTGGTGATATAATCCTGATGATGTTGTTGAATGTTGAATGTTGTTTGAGAGGCCTGACAGTGGTCAGTACACAACCGATAAATCAGATAAAAACTTTAAGGATTTATTAGTGTAAAAGCAATTTATAAGTTATGGTGAGAGCGTAACCGTGAAAAATTTTTGTACTACTAATTTTTACGCAAGAAATTCCGAAATATTATAAAAAGTTATTTTGTGAAATTAATATTCGAAAATACTTTATAAAAAAAAATAAAAAAAAAAATAAAAAAATAAAAGTCAAAGTCAAAGTCAAAGTTTGACTTTAAAAACATTTTCTTGGAAAATGATAAACGACGGCAAGTTTCGAAATTATTTACGGTGAAAGTTTAAAAATAGCAGTACGTATGTTGAGAAGAAATTTAATCTAAATCAATTTACCTTTTTGAGTTGAAATTTCAGTAAGAGAGTTCTTAATGATTTGGCATTTTACAAACGAATTTCAAGTAGAAATGATTTTCTGTAAATGAGTTTTACTTAACGACGTAAACAACGATATAGAACTTAGTAACCGAGATGTCGGGGTACTAGTGTTTTTATGACGTTGTCTTATTTTGGATTTGTTTTTCACAGACAAAAACGATGTAAAACGATGATATGGAACTTAATAACCGAGACGTCGGGGTATTAAGGTTCGTTGTGTTGTAGACTGGGTATCTACTTACAGAAGTTAAAAGGTTTCGAGATGTTTTCTATTACCACGAACCTAAGACTGATTGCAACGGTCTAGGGGCTTCGTGATTGAGCACTCGGACTTTGAGGTCCTGTGTTGTTAATAAAAGTTGTAAAGGTGTTAAAAACAATGATGCTTTTGAGAGCATTCGATGTTAAAATGATGATGCTTTTGAGAGCATTCGATGTTTAAAACGATGATGGTTGTAAGCTTTTGAGAGCTTTGACAAATAAAGATATAAAACAAAGAAAAGTGTTTTTCTTGCATGCATTTGGCAGACGTGCCATGATCAAACGAGTGATTACCTAGCGGCGTCAGGGTAGATCATACCAACGATGTTCTCAATGTGCCTGGAGTTGGACAATGAGGCCCCACCAACGTTGTTAGCACCTATGCCCCGATGTTGGACAGTGTGAGATGCGTTTTGACTGTGTGCCTGTGGCTGTATGCCTGTTTGCCTAGTGTGGCAATTGAGCCTGATCAACTCATCACGAGGTTGGAGATATCTCATGAGATTAGGTGTGAATGTTTAGATGATGTATTGAAGTGTTCATGCATAGTTTTCCAACGTTGATGTTTGGGGTGTGAAACCCATTGATAAACGATGTGATATAATATGAATAAGTACATTGTTATAGACATGTATATGTGTATATGCCTTCTTTGTGTTGCGCATTTAGTTATGGTGATAAATCCATATATTGGCGTCTCACCCTTACAACCATATCAGAGTCGCACAAGGGGGTATGATCTCTACAAGAAGGAGAAGGCTATCTAGTTCGGGACATGCTGTTACTGCTTCTATCGGTTGTAGTGTCTGTTAGTTACGACCAGCTTAGGTCCTATTATGTTATATTATGTTTTGAGGATAAAACTGATAATGATCTAGGTTTGAAAACATATGAGGCAGTATAGTTGTATGACTTATATACATTGTGTATTTAAGTGTGATTTGATTACGTTGTTGTGGTTGAGGTTAAAAGAAAAAGTAAAAAATTTTATCACCATATTTTGAAAAGATGAACGTTGAGAAAACATTATTTTCCGAAAGCAACCAGCAAATTAAGTTTTATTTCCGAAAACGGGTAACCATGTGATGACCCGAGGTTAGGGTGTCACAGAAAGCAAGCTAACAGGCTTGATATATGTAAATGAACAGTTTGATGGTTGGAAAGCTGAATGCCTCAGTATTCTCCAGAGCAGATTTGACCAAGAATCTCGAACTTTTGCTCCTGACTCAGAGATTTTGGGGGCTTTACAGGAGAGTTCTGTAGGTCAATCTTCCAATTTTAAACAAAATCAAAAGCTCTACATGCCTTTCTTGAGGCTTAACAAGGAGGAAGCAATTGAACTTGGGCCTCAAGCCCTGAATTTGAGATTGCCATTTAGTGAAATTGAGGTTCTTCAGGAAAACTTGGACTTGATCAAGAGACAGATAGGTCTAGAAGATTTGGAAATTGTGTTTGCGGCAGATGCTGATTCTTTGGCTAGAGCTGGACCTTTAGCTTCGCTGCTAAATCAAAATCCTCCTTCCCCTGGAAATCCAACTGCTATCTTTTTAACTCAGTAGCTACTGGGTGAGTTACCCCCTTTCTTGAAATAAGTCATGGTTCTTCTTACATAATTTCTATATATATGTAGACACAGTATGCGTTACTGAACCTTTGGTGTTGTGAAGTTTTGCCTTTGATCTGATTTGAGGTTTAACTTCTGTATTTTGTCATATTTGTTGTTTTGGTGGTGCATTCTCTCTTACATCCCCTATAACTTTAAGAGGTGCATTCATTCAGATTTAAGCCCTTTTCCCAGTAGTTGATTTCTTAGTTCTTTGGATTTGGATGGGTGTTTATAAGATGCACCTAAGAGTATGACCGCAGTTTGAAGGACAAGTAAATTAATGTGCAAACTACTTATTCTTGTTGTCCAGCTTTGTCTGGTTGTTTACATCCTTTACTTCATGACTATAGGTGATAGAGAAAATTTATCAACGAAAATTGTTTTATATTTAATTATGCCCTTCTGAATTTTGCTTCACTGATTTTGCCGCAGGTGAAAAAAATTAAGTGATATAAAAATGTATGCGTAGCATTGTGTAGGTCTATTGTTTAGTTCTATTTGCATCATATGGATAACTAGAGCATTCATTTTATGGAATCTGACTCATTCATGTGATTATCATTTATAGGTTGTAAGAATGCTCCACCCGGAACAAGTAGTGTGATTATGGCGATCCTGCTTTGTTGGATATTGGGAGATGTAAAATTCAGATTTGCTGATGTCGTACTTCCCTGTGCCAAAATGATACCCCTTCTCAGCTTTTAATTTGATTACTCCTTTAGTTTCTTTTATTTTTGGGCCCACAACTTTTTCATGGCCAATTTGTTGGTGTCCTGACTATAGGGAAATTTGTATTTTGTTCTCGAGTGTTCTTATAGTGATAAGTTAAAATTTTTTTGGTTGCTCAGTGATAAGTTATTTTTATTAGTTGAGAGAACAGTCTTTAAGGCATACTTAAATGTTGATCCAATTATAATTGAACTTTATTGCCGTTAGAATCATTAGATGTGCATGCATATCTATAAAGTTGCGAGTCAGAGTCAGGAAATAAACTCAGGAATCCGTGCTGAGAGTGGAAACAAGTATAATTTGATCAAAATTTATCGGCGGAGGCCTTGATCGGCCCTCACTCACCATATCCGTAACATGACGATGGAAACTGCAACAAAACGTAAAATTAACGGATTTTCAGATCTGAAACTGATAAGTGAACTGCAAGGTCAAATACATAAAACAGAGACACCTTGACATAGTGATGTGTTGCAGAATGAAGAAATATGAAAGTTGAGAAGTGGAATTGAAACATTAAAAGTGGGGATGGGGCATCATCGTCATTATTACCTGTGTGGCACTGAAGTTTCAGAACGAGGAATAAAGTGAGGGAGGCGACAACGGATTTGGCAAATCAACATACAGAGGAGCCCAGAGATATGAAACGCAGAACATAACAAGGGTTTTGCATAACCCTTTCGGGTCGGGTTCATTCACCACATTCCATTGGGCTTATGAGCCCACATTTATTTCCTTACCAAAATTAATAGCAAAAAAAAAAAAAAAAAAAAAGAAATGGTGACATAAACAACAAAATCTAAGACAAAAGGTAATAATTTTATTTCCAAAAAAGAATATATTTTAGGCTATTTTTGTATGGATGGATGGATAGAATGGTAAATAATGTAATGAATGATAAAAAAAACTTTAATTCTTGTTTGAGAGTTTTTTAAAATAATGGAATAGAATGATTAATGATGAAAACTGTTATGACATGGTCCGAGTTGAAACTCGACCCATAGCCGTTATTAGACCATGTGTCCAATAAGTCGATTATCTCCTATTAAGTTGTGACTACTGAAATTCGTAACCGACCTTGGACTTGTAACCGCGCTCATCATTGACGTCCATAATCACTCATAATGATCCATTAATGCCATGTAACGGTCATCCTCACACTATATATATGGGGCATTACCTTAATATTTAGACGACTTCACACACACGGCTGACTAGGTTGCTTAGCCGATCGGGTTGGCAGCTTTTTAGCTAAAACAATTACTAAAACTCTATATCATTCAAGCTCTCAAGTTGTCATATCCCCCAATTTAGTCTTTGGGATGGAAAAAAATATAAATCACTTCGTATCCTTTGTAATTCACTCCAATTCGTAATTACAATGCGACGTGGGAGCAATGAAGTTGCTCCCTCTATAAAAACTCTCAAATAGTGGAGTGCTTTCCAATTTATTTTATTCTAAATCACCTCATTTCATCTTCAGAACTCTCCGTTATAGCTTTGATGTATTTTTTTAGTTTGGTACAATTATCAGCGTCCATCTACTAAAAAAATAGAGTTTTTTTCTTGATAAAAAAGGGTAGACTTATGACTTATCAACTCTAGAAATTCTTGCATATAATGAAAAGAAAGAAATAAACTCCCTTTAATATTTTTGTTCCTCCCATTGTTTTAGACCACGTATATTTGATTTGATATGTTAGAAAAATGTATGAACGTTCGTTAATACAAGCAAATGACAACGGATAGAGAGAGAGTTGAACAAGTGGACATAGAACCCGACCAAATAGTTTAATTGTGAGATAGGCAAATGAAATGGGGATCATAAGAAGATTATGCTCCAAAGTTGTTGGATCAAGCAGCAAGAACACTTCCAGTTCGTTCCTCACCCATGGAATCCACGTCTTTCAACGCCCCTTAAGCCACATTCTTCATCTCTTTCCACGTTAGTTACTTTTGAAATTATTACATCCATGTGAATTGTGTTTGTGATAGGATGCGGTTGGAATAGTAGCCAAGATTTCATATTGTATTGCCTCTAGGGGTGGCAACATCCTCGCTGCTGATGTTTTTGTACCTCAAAATAAACAAGTCTTCTACTCTAGAACGTACTACTCTCGCGTCTTTAATTTCTATGCATCTACTGTACACTACACACATGCACGTTCCAATTTATCTTGTTTCATCATGTTCATTGCAGTGATTTTGTTTTTGATCCTGTTAAATGGCCACGACCACAAATGGACAAGGATTTCTTAAACCTCTCGAAAACATTCAGTGCTATCAGATCTGTTGTAAGGGTCCCAGCTCTAGATCCTAAATATAAGATTGTTGTTCTTGCATCAAAGCAGGTTTACATTGTTAATGTTCTTCTGTTATTTATTTATTTATATTTATTTTTAATATATGTGTTGAAACTTGTTGCAGGACCATTGCCTGGTTGATACATTACATGGATGGCAAGATGGAAGACTCCCAGTGGATATAACTTGTGTTATTAGGTGAAATTTCAGAAATTACATCACTAAATTCGGTTATGTGTCTCTTGTTTTGTTTATTTTTGTATCTCTTTTCCAATCTTAGTTATTGTGTTCTATGATACATTGAACAGTAACCATGATAGAGGTTCAAAAACCCATGTGATTCGATTCCTTGAAAGGCATGGTATTCCTTATCATTATTTAAGCACAACCCCAGAGAATAAAAGAGAAGGGGATATCTTAGAGCTGGTTCAAGATACTAATTTTTTAGTACTTGCGAGGTATATGCAGGTAAATAACATTTTGGTTTTACTCTTCAATTTTGGATGCTTTTTGGAAGAACTGGTTTTACTCTTGAAGTTTATTTGTGCAGATATTATCCAGCGACTTTTTAAGGAGCTACGGGAAGACATAATTAACATTCACCATGGCCTGTTGCCATCGTTCAAGGATGGCAACCCAGCTAAACAGGTGGTCTTCCCGCATTTCATTGGGGGAGGGATATAGGGATTGGAGTGATAAGGAGGTCATGGGTTCAACTCCCCCACTAACATAACATACTAATTACTAACATTACTAACATTTGACTATAAAAAAAAAAGACGATTGCCATTTTTAACAATTTGTTATGTTCTTCCTTCCTAATTGTTACAACTGATCAACCAGCCAGCTAATACTTACAGTTGTTTAACTAATTTCTGTTACTTTCAGTTTTGTTAGTTGGTAGTTATCTAACTGATTTCTAGCTCACCAAGTAGTTAAGTAGATTTGTATATACTTGGAACTTCTATACATTTTAGTAATCAATCAATCAGGAAAGAGAAACCACTGTCTCTCCCTCTTCTTACTTTCTCTTGTTCAACACGATTCTTGGTTCAGTCTTCTTCATATCACCATGATCATGTCTTTCTTCACTAACTGCGTATGTCTTTCTGAATTATGATGATTCATGCCACCCTAGTTTTAGCCACCTAGAACTACGAGAGCCATTAAGATAGACTGATATAGCTGCCACTGACATGATATAAGATATGTGCTGGTTGATCTTGCATTTTTATGAGATTTATTTTTCTTTAGGGTAAATTTCCTCATAGATGTTCTTACTTCTTGATTTTGGTGTTTTCTTTTCTAAAATAAAGGACATTCACATTCAACAAAAATAGATGCTCTGTTTGACAATAAAATTAGATACTAGCACACAGCTGTAGAACAATCTGTATAGCATATTAATTTTGTTGCTTCTATTTCTGTTCCTAGTAGGTCGAATTTTCAAGGTATGCTTCATCGTAACATTTTGTTAAGTCATCGGCGAGATGACAAATTATCAGTTTCTACCTCAAACGCAGGTTGAGAGAGTTTCCCATAGAGATAACTTGCAGAGCTTTGTGCAAAAATCAGAGAACCTTGAGAAACAATGCCTATCAAAGGCCATCAGGTCTTACTGCCAGCTTCGAGTATTGCCATATGAAGAAAAGAATACTGTTGTATTTTGAAGCCAAAAAGCAAATATAATGCATCTAAATGAGTGTATCTATATATGCATCCAATTATTTACTTGGAATACTCGCATTATATTCCACTTAGTTGCAAGAATGAGCATAAAATCATGAGTTCTTGATTCATTTCGTCATGAAGCCATTGTCGTTAAATTTGTGAAACTAATTCCCCAACTTCCAAGGTTCGTGACTCTGATTATTAGCCGTCGTGGTCTCTATACAAAAATCATGGCAGTGAGTTGTATAAAAAAATAAAATCATGGCAGTGAGTCTGTGTCTCTGTGACACGTTAAACTCATAAAACAAATACCTTAAGAAATGATTAATATTCATTGCCTCGTTTTAAAATCTATATCTATGTAATATACAAATCGATCACTATCTCTTGCAGTATGGTTTTACACGTGTCACTTCTGCATTGCAACCTAGCTTCGGTTTTACACATGACACTCTATTGTGCTTTGCTTGCAAGGTTTGGAATTTCAATCATGGCTCCACTATATGACAATGATTGTAGCATTAAATATTTGATGCATCATATTTGGAATTCAAATTGAGATATACAAAATCCATATTTAAACTTACCAGCCCCAGGATATTATTATTTTAATATTATTTTAAAATCCATCAATATTACTCAAATTTCATTCAGTATAAATTCCTGATATGATAATTTATGAAAATTGGTACTACTACTACTACTACTACTACTACTACTACTACCACCACCACCACCACCACCACCACTACCACTACCACTACCACTACCACTACCACTACCACCACTACCACTACCACTACCACTACCACTACCACTACCACTACTACTACTACTACTACTACTACTTTACTATGTACTGGCTGAGGAGTAAAACCCGTCCACCGAGCTTGGATACCCGATCCAACCTAGATATTAAAGGATAAAATATCGATATTATTAATCCTGATATTATCTTAAATAAACTTACCCGGTTAAAAGAGATAATATCCCTTAATTTAAGGATAGGATATTGATATTACCTTTAATAATCCTGATATTATCTCAAATAACCTTATACGGTTAAAAGATCAATTTAAGATAATATCTTAAATCAATCCTGATATTATCGCACACAACCTTATCCGGTTAAAAGAGATAATATCCCTTAAATTAAGGAAATCACATCTCAAAGAAGATTTAAGAGATAAAAGGAAATATATCCAGATCTCTTAAAGATAGGGGGATCCTATTATAAAAGGAGGAGAACCCCAAGAGAGAGACTCACTTTCACTAACCCCGGTAACTCTCCCTTAAGCGTATTAGAGAAACTAGCTCGACCAAGAGACTATTGAGGAGTCCTTGCTCGCTGGTATTCATCAGATACAAGATTAAGGGATTGAGATCACCATATGGCCAAGGGTTGAACCTAGAACTACGTCTGGCTTTGATTCCCATTGGGATACGTAGGACCGGAATACAACATTCTGTCAAGCCATAATCTAAAACAACCCCCATTGTTCGCTCTTGGTTTAACGTTCTACGGCGAGATTCCGGCAAGTCGGATCTCGGCGGGAACATTTGGTGCCCACCGTGGGGCCGAGGAAAAACTTTCCCCGGTTCCATAAGAAAGCTTGATGGTGACTACACGGAATGGCCTGAGGGGAGGGGCGAACAGCATGAACCATGAAGATCATGAGGCTTCAAACACGAACCAGAACCGTGACAATCACCCTCCCCCTCCCATCGATGAAGATAACCCTCAGCTGAGAGAGGCTATGGCACAGTTAAGGCAGCTGCAAAAGGAGAATGAGGAGATACGTGCTCAGAATCAAAGGCTGTTAAGAGCTCGGAAAAGAGAAAGATCAGTAATCCATCGTACGTACCTTCTCCTCATGATACGAGCCGACCGTCCAAGACCAAACCTCACCCAGAAGAACCAGGAGTTAAATCTCGTGTAAAAAGGACTGTCCGGAAAAAAGGGTAACAAACCGACGACCGAGGTTGCCGTTCACGGATGACATCGATGAGGTAATCATGCCTAGACATTTTAAGCCTCTTAAAATTGATAAATTCAACGACACCACTGACCCAACCTAGCACGTAGAATCCTTTATTTCTTCTGTTTATCTGGTGACCGATTCAAAAGTCGTCATGTGCAAAATCTTTCCAACTACTTTACAAGGCCCTGTCTTAACCTGGATTACGAATCTCCCACCTGGGTCAATTGATTCCTTTGATGTGCTTGTGACTAAGTTCACTGCACAATTCGCAGCTAGCCGAAAGCATAAAAGGCACTCGGTCTCGCTGGTGAATTTTGAACAAGAAAAGAATGAGTCACTTAGAGATTATATGGCTCGCTTTAGTCCCAAACAAATTTTAATTCCTAATATGAGCTCGGAACTCTGTCTACATACCGTCATGGGCGGTTTGAAGACGGGGCCATTCTTTGAGTATTTATCTCGAAAACCACTGAGAGATTTTGAAGAGTTGCAGGAAAAAGCCATAGGCTGCACCTCAAATGCATTTGCTTTTGTTAGAGGGACCATAAGTTGTCAATCTACAACGTTCATAATTTCTTTTAAATTAACATTCACCAATATTGAATAATATCAACATATGTACATGTCACACAGGATTAGTAACTAACCCAAAAGGCCAAAACACTATCACACTATGTCCAGTTTTCATTGTATTGAGCTGTAAACATCTTATATTCCATTTATCTAGTTTTTTCCATGCATAAATTCAACATATATCTCTCCCCTGAAGATTTCAATGCACCGTCACCCTTCTCAAACTCTCCAACTATTGCGCTGGTTCTACGACCGTCGCAAATTGCCACTCGGCTAGGTCGAGAAAGAAGAAAGGGAAAGATTGAAAGAGACGTGTGAAAACTGAGAATGGGATAGGTTGCTTGTGGCAGGTCATCGGTGTGGAAAACACGCTATAGCAGAGCCGAAAATTGGTGGCGGGCCAGGTAGAACCTACACGTGTCGCCCATTGAGTGATCTACAGTGACAATTGATCCACTGGTTATATATAGTAGAGCTGTGCTAATTTGACACAGAATTCGGACATCATACGCGACATCTGCTACAGTAGCGCCACTGTAGCACCACTTTTTTTCTTTAATTTTGACTTTTTTAAAAAAATAAAAATTTTATTTATAAAAAAACCCATTCACCAGATAATGAACTGAATTCACCAGATATTTGTACATGATTCACCAGATATTTGTACATACTTAACCAAAAAATTTATTTATCAAACAAACCCTTTCACCAGATATTTACACATACTTAACCAAAAAATTTATTTATAAAAAAAAACACATTCACCAAATAATGAACTGAATTCACCAGATATTTATACCTGATTCACCATATATTTGCACATACTTAACCAAAAAATTTATTTCTCAAAAAAACCTAATCACCAGATAATGAACTGAATTCACCAGATATTTACACATACTTAACCAAAAAAATTATTTCTCAAAAAAACCCATTCACCAGATAATGAACTGAATTCACCAGATATTTGTACCCGATTCACCAGATATTTACACATACTTAACCAAAAAAATTATTTATACAAAATTTTATTTTTTTTTTCAAAAAAAAAAGACCTACTACAGTGCCGCACAGTGTAGCTACAGTGCCGCACAGTGCGGCACATACGATGTCGCGTATTGATGTCTCCAAAAGTGTGTCAATTTAGCATTTCTGTAATACTTATTGCAGAAAATTTATGGCTTACGATGCATTCACGCCCTGCTTTCAAGTATTGCGTGATACAACATGTCAATGATGATGCCATGACATAGAAAAGATTTAGAAAAGATTTTATTTGTTGGACTTGACTTGCCAATTTCTAGTTGGTCAGGAGTTACAAAGTCAATGTCAAATTTTATTCTTTTGTTATCTTCTGTTTTATTTTGTCAATAGTTATTGTGACATTCAGATTATTCAAAAATCCTTAGTATTTCTTTATGAACTTTGTTTGCGCAGCTGCTGTTTGGTAAAATGCCCAACTCATTTACTAATATTTTAGGGCTATGCTCCTTTGTTTATGCTGACTCATTGGTTCCACCACAAATTTTTATGACTTGTCATGATGCATACCTCCCACTTGGTATAATACTTATTGCATAAAATTTATGGCTTGCGATGTATTCACACCCTGCTTTCAAGTATTGTGTGATACAACATGTTCATAATATCATTTTATTTAAAATAAATTTGTTGTACAACAATGTTGATTGTCGAATCTAGCATGTAGTTTTCAAACAACTGCTACACCGGTGTAGTAGGACACTAACCTGGGATAGCCGATCTTGCACGGTAACGAAGTTATTTTAATTTGCTAAAATGGGTTTTACATTTAAAAAATATAATAAAATCAGGGACTTGGATGCAAATGTGATAGTTGCCTTCCTTAACCCATATCACGTTGGACTTGGAAGGGAGGTAGCCGTTGCCGCTGGACTTCATCATCTCCAGGACGCGTACCCCATGCTTTTGAAGAAGATCGAAGCTTGGTTTTGACTCGCACTTGGGTTCCAGGTCAGTATAAACCCTGATCTATTCTTGTTAGGTTTTGATTCGGATCCTAACCCGGAGTTATTTCACCCCGAAGCAGGTCGACCCACTTGGATTGTTGCAGAGTCATGGTCGCACAAGGGTAATTTATTTCGCTGAGGTGAGAATAATGATCTCTCTTCTTGTGTGTTGTTTATGGTGACTATGATATTTAGGGGATTAGGTATCGGCTGTGGCTGATTAATGTGATGGTAAATTGTTGTTTATTGATGTATGGTCGGTCCTATTGGTAACTGATAGTACAGGAGTAATTGTCGGTGCAAAGTATAACAATATCCAAAGAATGCGTATATGTTGTCATGCAACTTAGCTAATTGTTCCCCTCTCTTTGTTAACTACTAAATTTCTTTCTTTCTCCGACACGCACCCTTTCTTGTTTGTGAATTAAATAAATGTCGTGGACAAAGTTTTATTTACTGCCTGCACTTGGTCACAGTATATGCAACAGTGAACCTGGGGTCTAAATTGTGTTTAAGGGCGTGGGTGTTCTTGGATTTTTGGGCCAAAATGTGATTCTATGAAGTATGAACTTTTAATTTGGGTGTCTTTTTTGGCGTTAGTATGTTTTACAGGGTAGGCAATTTGTAACTACTCTTGGACATTGGGGGGGCATTAGTATATAGCCTATGCGACCATCAGTAACTGGTGTGCAGTTGGGTGCTTTGGCAATTGTATTAGTGTACATAGTCAGTCGGACTTTGGTGTTGTATATGGGTTGGGGTACTCCTGGTACTCCTTTTAATACACTTTTTATTTATCAATTTTTTTTATTGACTGATTCTGTTACTTTCACATCACCGCGTGTACCTTAAACTTTTCACATACTCATGTAACACTTTTTTGGGTCCCAACATTATTTTCCAAATTTCTATTTCCCATTTCATGGGACATGCACGTCATACTAATTTTTCCCATTTTATATTCAAACCAAACCGGTTCTTGGGTAGCCAACATTCCAAAGGGTCACCATTTTTTGCAATCCATGTCTCTTACGTATTTGAAAGTACCAAATGAAGTAAACCTCCACCCCTTTTAACTTTCATGTCTTCCAAACTTGTGCAGTTTAAAAGAGAAGGGAAGTGCCCATTTCAAAGATTAAAACTCAGGTTCTATCTTTGCATAGAGTGAATCATACAAAGCTAACTTCATATTTTAAGGTGACCCTCTCTATCTGCCACTTCTTATTATTCAGTTTCTATCCGTTGGAAATGCTTAAAATGTCTTCTTAGATGTCACATTGAAAATGATATATGTTTCCAAAATTGGGATATTTATTAATCCCTAAATGAAGATGAGGAAGGGAACATGTGTTTAAGTTATGGTGTGTTTCATGGCACCTACATTTACATTCTGCTTTTCCTTTTTTACTTTTTGAAGGATTGTATCAGAAATTAAAATTGTAATAAAGTGAAAAGGTAGGAATTGCTTTCAATTTGGGACTTTGGTTTGGTCGAATGTAATTATTGTCTTTTATTTTAATGATTGACTTGGTCTTTGATTTTTGCTAGTACATCTCTTGTGGTAGTGAATTATACTGATGTGGCAGAAGTATTTCTTCGTTGTAAACAGGCTGCTTGATTTTTGCTAAAGTGATCTACTGTGGGAGTAATCTTCTATATAGTTTCCACCACTTTAGTAATCTTCCGTGTGAGTAATTTGCATATTCCTTGCAAAGTAATATGGAAGTTTTGGAGGACAAAAAGGGGGTTCTTCCTTTTGACCTTATCCAGTAAGAGTTTTTACCAAGGATATAATTTTTTGCCCTGATTTACCAAGGAGTAATAGCTTGTGTCTAAACTAGTATGAGTGTTTCAGTCAAATTCCCAATCAATATATGGTTTAAATCGAAGGTAAATTTGGAGCACCTTAACCTCGGCCTTGGCTTAGCCACCTAGGTACTGAATGAGCTTGAAAGATTCACTGAACATGGACTCTTTTATATTATTTTTTTCAGGGACAGCTAATAGGAACGAAGGGGGCAATTGAAAGGCAGCCCAAATTATTTAAGAAAAAACAATTCGGTATAATCCTGTTTCCTTTATACTTTTAGCAGTTGCCATCCTAAAATTGGGGACAAGGGGTTGAATGGACCAAATTCGGGATTTAAAATGTCTTGTTAGATGTCATATTGAAAATGATATATGTTTCCAAAATTGTTATATTTATTAATCCTTAAATGAAGACGAGGAAGGGAACATGTGTTTAAGTTATGGTGTGTTTCATGGCATCTGCATTTATATTCTGCTTTTCTTTTGTTACTTTTTGAAGGATTGTATCAGAAATTAAAATTGTAATAATGTGAAAAGGTAGGAATTGCTGTCAATTTGGGACTTTGGTTTGGTCGAATGTAATTAATGTCTTTTATTTTAATGATTGACTTGGTCTTTGATTTTTCGTAGTACATCTCTTGGGGTAGTGAATGTTTTGTTTTATTATGAGAATTGCATCTAAACATATTATTCACTCTTCCAATTTGGCGTTGTACCCCTTTGTTTTTGGCTTCGATTTGAAATGGTAATTTGTTGAGAACATCAGTAGTGTCACACTTTTTGTTATGCTTGGTTGCAGAGGACTTTATTTGGACGTTGTAGTCATGGATGACCAAAACGAAGCTGGGCCATCAAGGAATGTTGCAGATCCAATGATGCAGGAGGTAATACTATTCCAGAGTTTTGGTTTGAAGTTAGTGTTTTGGTTATTCTTAATTAGTTTACTTGGTTTGTATTTATATTGCAGGGCCTTGAAGACATTTCATTTTACTCAGAAGGTGAGTGCCACACCAATGAAGAGCCCGAAACAGATGCAGAGGAAGGCGATCAATTTACAAATGGTTCAGACATAATGGAAGGCGTTGCAATAAACAGTAAGCAGGACATTGTAAGTATGGACCTTAGGAGTATGGGTCCCGAAGAATTAAGTTCCTGTCATTTTGCTAGCCTGGAGGTTGCTCACTTCTTTTACAATTGGTACGGAAGAATGAATGGGTTTTCTGCCCGTAAAGGAAAGGTACTCAGAAACATCAAAGGACAGGCAGTGCAGCAAACATTTTTGTGTCACAAGCAAGGTTTTCGTGACAAGAAGGGTTTAACCATTGAGAATCGGAAACAAGAACCAAAGCCTGAAACTAGGTGTGGTTGTTCAGAAAAATTTTGGGTTCACATTGATGTCGACTCCCAACGATGGTATGTGACATGTTTTGATGATGACCACAATCATGAACCCATGGACGAGATGTATCGCGGGATGCTGCCTGCACATAGGAAAATGACTGATGGTGATATTTTGCAAGTGAATAATCTAAGGAAGGTTGGTATTGGTGCACTTGACATCTATAACTCATTTGCAAGTCAGTCCGGGGGTTATGGAAAGATAGGATTTCGAAATTTCGAAAGAAGGACATTTACAATCAGATTGGGAAACAACGCCGACTTCGAGGTTCATATGCTGCTAGTGCAATAGAATACATGAGATGGCTAGCATTGAATGACCCTCTAATGTTTGTGAGGCACACCGAAGATGAGGATGGCAGGCTAGAGCACATGTTTTGGTGTGATGGTACCAGACAGATGGACTATGATGTGTTTAGTGATCAATGTTGTCAAATATCGGCCGATATCTCGATATATCGTATCGGCATTTCAAGACCCCGATATGATAAGCGATATGATACGTGCATTCCGATTTGTGAGGCATATCGTCCGATATATCGGATATCGGCATATCGCTATATCACCCGAGTCATCAAATATCGAAAGTTTGGCATTTTAAGTGTTTTTTTCTTCTTTTGAACTCTGGAAATTCAAAGGGTCAGCACCGAGTCCACCGAACCACCCTTTTTTGAGAAGTCCACTCCTTTAATTACGTAAGTAATTGATTTTAAGGGTATTTCAAGCCATATCTCTCACTCAAACACGTACTCTATCTCTGTCTCTGACAATGAGAATGATGATTATATTGAGCAAGGGGCGGAGGAATGAATGGATCTTGTCTTTTATGTTGAACCTTTTTTATTGTTTTTACTTTTTAGTATTCCCTAGTCAATGACTCAATATTATGACTTTATCAGTATTTTGTTTTGTTTTGATTTTTGAAGTATTAAACTTTTGAGTTAATATTATAATTATGTCACTTCTTTTATTTGATCTTGGAGCTGGTTTGCTGTAAGGGTGCAGGGGCATGTACAATTTTCAGATTGTTGTGTAGGGCCACTAGATTGTTTGAAGAAGGAATACTTTTTTGCTGTCTCTGTCTCAGTCTTTGGGGAATACATATGTTTTCTTTGCTGTCTTGCGTCAACTATATGCTGGATGTTTTTACCTTGCTGTCTCTGTCAATACATATATATTTTCTATGTTGTCTTGCGTGCTATACATAGTTTTATTCATAGATTAATGGCTTTTATTGGGTTGCTAGACATATTCTTGCCCAATCATACTCGTATGATGCACATTGCTGTCTTGAAATGCATACTGCAATGTTATGTAGCTCATTTTTATTTGTTGTATACAGCATATATTTTTATATATAATTTATTTATTTCAACCGATATTTGACTTATGATATTTGTCCGATATGATATCCGGTTTTTTACATATCGGATTTTTGGCCTTCCGATATTTTCCGATAAACGATATTAACAACACTGTTGGTGATGTAGTTGCATTTGATGCGACATATGGAAAAAACAAGTATCACTGTCCGATAGTGGTTTTCTCAAGTGTGAACAATCACAACCACACAATTGTGTTTGGTAGTGCGGTAATTGCAAATGAAACCGAGGAGACTTATGTGTGGTTGCTTGAGCAATTTCTTGAGGCAATGAAAGGAAAGTCGCCTACCTCGGTTATCACGGATGGAGACATGGCTATGAGGAATGCCATAAGGAGAGTTTATCCGAACGCTCACCACAGACTTTGTGCTTGGCATTTGATTCGCAATGCAGCTAGTAACATTGGAAATCCAGCCTTTGTGTCGTGATTCAGAAATGTATGTTGGGTGACTATGACATAGGATAGTTCAAACGTAGGTGGAATTCAATGATAACCGAGTTTGGGTTGGAGGATAATGATTGGGTGTTAGATTTATATGAGAAAAGGGCAATGTGGGCTCACAGTGTATATTCGTGGAAACTTTTTTGCAGGTTTTAGAACCACATCTCAATGTGAAGGATTACACTCACTCAATGGCAAGTTTGTACGATCACGATACAACTTAACAGAATATTTGCAACACTTCGAACGTTGTCTTAACTATATGCGTTTCAAGGAGATAGAGGCTGATTTTACCTCTGTGTGTGGAGAGCCAGTTTTACATACAATCTTTCAAAACTTAGAGAGGTCGGCCGCCAAAGTACTGACAAGGGAGATATTCTTGCTTTTCCGTGATGTTCTAGGTCGGGTATCTGTTATGAATGTTGTTGACTGCAGGCAAACATCTGGTGTATGCATTTACAAGGTTGTCAAGTATAGGGTAACGGGGAAACAGTGGCATGTGACATGTTACCCGGCAAGTGATGAATTTAGGTGTTCTTGTCAGAGGATGGAATCGTTTGGGTTGCCATGTGGTCACGTGGTTGCTGTGTTGATTTATCTTAATATTGATGAGTTGCCTGCAAGTCTTGTGTTAGATAGATGGAGTAAGGCTGCGAAAGACAAAAAACATGGTCGAAATTCGGACACAACAAATTTCTGGGACTCCGATGTTGTTGCTAGATATGTTTGGTTACTTGAATCTTGCAGGGAAATGTGTAGCATGGATTCGACCAGTGCTACAGATTTTAACATAGTGAGGGATAGAGTTAGCGAGATTGTGCTTGATATGAAAAAAAAAGAGTGGAGATCAGGATGGCTTGTATAACTCAAAACTTGTTGTTAGCAATTTGAGGGATCCAGCATTTGTTAAGCGCTAGGGTGGTGGGACTCACGGTTCAACATCTTAGGGTGTGACACCCTAATCTCGGGTCATCACATGGTTACCCGTTTGCGGAAATAAAACTTAATTTGCTGGTTGCTTTCGGAAAATCATGTTTTCTCAACGTTTATCTTTTCAAAATATGGTGATAAAATTTTTTCCTCCTTCTTTAACCTCATAACCACAACAACGTAATCAAATCACACTTAAATACATAATGTATATAAGTCTTCCAACTATACTGCCTCATATGTTTTCTCACATAAATCATAATGAACTTTATTCTTAAAACATAACATTACCTAAGTTGGTCGTAACTAACGGACACTACAACCGACAAAAGCAGCAGCATCATGCCTCGAACTAGACAGCCTTCTTCTTCTTGTAGAGATCATACCCCTTGTACGACTCTGATATGGTTGTAAGGGTGAGACGCCAATATATGGATTTACCACAATAACTAAATGCACACAAAAGAAGGCACATACACATATATATGTCTATAACAACGTGTACTGGCCGAGAATGTAAGATCGAGAACTCGTCTATACACTGGGCCAACCGAGCTTACCCCCACGAATGGGCCTTGGCCCAAATTCCTCCGAAGCCGAGGACATGTCAGCACACCTGACACCCGAGAATAACTACTCGGCCCCAAGCTATCCATCCGCAGCTAACTGGGCCGAATATCTCGCTAGCCATAATGTCATTCCGGACAATCAGGCTCCGGATATCTCTCCCCATGATCGCGATCTGATCCAAATATTCCTCCGCTTATTTCGGAGCTTGATCCTGAGAGATCACTATAAATAGGGGGCTTACCCCTCATTCAGAACTACGTTTGCTTTGATTCCCTTTTGGATACGTAGGAGCAGAATCCACATCCTGTCAAGCACAATCCAAAAACACCCCACTAATCCTCCTTCAGTCGAGTATCTCATATCCGAGATATTTGGACGGAACATTTGGCGCCGTCTGTGGGAATCGAAGCAAATATTTTCCCATACCACACAAAATGGTGAGGACGAGAAGCGGAAACTGCAGGAGGGAGGAGCCAAGGAATGCCAACAACGGAGTTAACAGGGATAATGGAGAACAGTCCGTAGGCCCAGCAGGAATGACTGACAATCCCGTGGTTCAGGAGCTTCTCGCGCAGGTTGCAGCGCTGAGAAGGGAGAATGAAGAAATCCGCCGGCAGAATGACCGTCGTGAGAGAGAGCAGAGCAGGGAGAGGTCGGTCTCTTCCTCACATGAAAGAGAGCGCCGACCTCCCGAGATTGAGGGGTCCAGAAACTTGTATCGGGAAGGGGGTCCTCACCTCCGGGCTTCCCACCACAACAACCGAGCAGAAAAAGAGGGATTCCCTAAGTAGGCCCCAGAATTTTCACTCCAAACGAACAGACTTAATGACAAGGCCAGCCTGCGGAAGCCGAGGCATCCTTTCACGAACGATATCATGGGGGTCCCCTTGCCAGCCAACTACAAGCCCATCAACATTGACAAATATGATGGCACCTCAGACCCCGAGCGCCACTTGGACGCCTTCACCACGCAGATGTACCTTTTTACGGATGACGACGCTGTCATGTGCAAAGTTTTCCCAACCACACTGAAGGAGGCAGCGTTGACTTGGTACACCCAGCTACCCCCAGCCTCGGTGGACTCTTTTGATACATTTGTGGCTAAGTTCAGCGCTCAGTTTGCCACGAGCCGAGCCCACCAAAAAACCTCGGCCTCACTGGTGAACTTTAGGCAAGAGAAGAATGAATCCCTGCGCAACTTCATGGCCAGATTCAGCAAGGAGGCGGTACTCATCCCCAAACTCAGTGCCGATGTTGCACTACACACCATCCCCGACCAGGGTTGAGACCTGGCCCTTTTGCTAGGTACTTAGCTCGGAAACCACCAGCCGATATGGACGAACTGAGAAGAAAAGCTGCAGGTTACATCAATATGGAGGAGGTGGAGGAGTCCAAGAAAAGGGATCGGACCGATGAGGCCGACAGGCGAGAAGGTAGAGACAAGAGGAGGGCAGGGGGTGATAAGCCGAGATTGAAAGGCCCGGCCGAGCATTTCCAGAGGGGACCGAAGTATGATCATTATACTCCCCTCAATACAAATCGGGCTCGGGTGTTCGAGGAAGCGTACAGCGGAGCTTCGCAGCCTCCCAAAGAGTGGCCACACCCCCCGAAACGCGGATCGCCAGAAGCATTGTCGGTATCACTGCAACTATGGCCATACCACCGAGGAGTGCTGGGTCCTACGGGATAAAATTGAAGAACTGGTTCAAGCTGGCCACCTCAACAACTTTGTCCGAAGAAACAACAACAACAGTGAGAGGCGCGGTGGAAACAGAAGGAGAGAGGGTGACCGAAGCCCGAGGAGGGGCGGCGATCGACGGAATGATGAGAGAGCAGAGACCAGAGAAAGGCAGAACGAAAGACGGGAAGAGGATAATGTCATCCTGTAGGTGATAAACACCATCTCCGGAGGGTTCGCAGGGGGAGGCACAACAAGTTCAGCTCGGAGAAGACATCTGCGGGCCATCCGAGCTGTCAACTCGGTATCTGGCAAGCCTCCCCGAAGTTCCCCCCTATTATCTTTTCTGATGAAGATTTTGTGGGAGTAGATCCCAATCAGGATGACCCCATGGTGATCACCGTACAGTTGGCCAACTTCTCGGTCAAAAGAACCCTCGTCGATCAGGGGAGCTCCGCGGATATATTGTATTACTCAACGTTTCAGAAGCTCGGGATCCCGGAGAAATCAATTCAGCCGTACGACAGTAAACTCGTTGGCTTCGCAGGGGAGCAGGTTGATACTCGGGGATATATTGACCTCTTGACCACTTTTGGCGATGGCAGAGCTTCTAAAACCATCATGGTCAGGTATGTGCTAGTTAACGCTGTTACATCGTATAATATCCTGATCGGAAGGCCGTCCTTGAACGAGTTAGGGGCTGTGGTCTCTACTCCCCACCTCACGATGAAGTTCCCCTCCAGCTCGGGGGACATAGTGGCTGTCCGAGCAGATCAGAGGATGGCAAGACAGTGCTATGCTGATAGTTTGCGGGTGAGCAAACTTAAACCCGCACCAGTAGAAACCCTAGACAGAGGGAAGGACAAGGCGGTGAATTCAGTAAACTCCGTTGAGCTGGATCCCAGGATGGACGTGCAGGAACAACGTCCACAACCTATTGAGGAGCTAGAGAAGTTCCAACTCGGCGCGCAGCCTGAATAGTGTACTAAGCTCGGTGGTCACCTTGAGCCTATTCTGAAAGAAGAAATAAAGCAAGTGCTGCGCAGAAATGCCGATCTATTCGCCTGGACCACATCTGACATGCCGGGAATTGATCCCAACTTTTTATGCCATAAATTGGCTATCTGTCCCGAGGCGGCTGATGGCCCGAAGAAAAAGGAGATTAGGTGAAGAGAGGAGAAAAGTAGTCGAAGAGGAGACAGCGAAGTTGGTCAAGGCCAACTTTATCCGAGAAGTAGAATACACCACATGGCTGGCCAACGTCGTTCTCGTCAAGAAAGCAAACGGCAGGTGGCGCATGTGCACTGATTACACGGATCTGAACAGAGCATGCCCAAAAGACTCTTATCCCTTGCCGAGTATCGACAGGCTGGTTGTCGGGGCTTCCGGATACAGAATTTTAAGCTTCTTGGATGCGTATCTCGGGTACAACCAAATTAGAATGTACCCCCGGATGAGGAGAAAACAGCCTTCATTAGCGAGGGGTCAAATTATCTGCTCTGAGTAATGCCGTTTGGGGTGAAGAATGCGGGAGCTACGTACCGAGAGACTTATGGACCGGGTATTTGAGAAGCAAATTGGCAGAACCATGGAAGTATATGTGGATGACATGGTGGTGAAATCGATGACCCCTGACCACCACCCTATAGATCTGGAAGAAATATTTCAGCAGCTGAGAAGGTACAACATGAGGCTCAACCCGGAGAAGTGTGTTTTCGGTGTCCAGGGGGGTAAATTCCTCAGTTTTATGCTTACGCACCGGGGAATTGAAGCCAATCCCGATAAGTGCCGGGCCGTAATTGAGATGAGAAGCCCGCAGAACGTTAAAGAAGTACAAAGATTGGCAGGACGGCTCGCGTCATTATCTCGGTTCCTACCCAAATCCGCTGAGAAAGCTTGGCCTTTCTTCAAACTGCTGAAGAAGCCCCAAACCTTCAAGTGGACCGAGGACTGCGAGAAGGCCTTTGTCGACTTCAAGGACTTTCTGTCCTCCCCGCCGATATTAACAAGACCCATCCCTGGGAAAGAATTGTATCTGTATCTGTCAGCCTCCGAGAATGCTATCGGTAGATCATCATCGTGCAGGAGGTAGAGAAAGCCCAAATGCCAGTATACTTCATCAGTAGGGTGCTTCATGATGCCGAAACTCGGTATCAAGTTATTGAGAAGCTGGTCTTGGCCTTGGTGACCGCAGCTCGGCGATTGCGCCCGTACTTTCAGAGTCACCAAGTGGTTGTTAAGACGGATCACCCGATTAAACAGATACTCAAAAAGCCCGAATTGGCGGGGCGTATGATTGCTTGGTCAGTAGAGTTGTCCGAGTTTGGCTTGAAATACGAGATGAGAGGACCCTTGAAATCACAATGCCTCTCTGACTTCATAGCCGAGCTCCATCCACAGCCAGTGGCTGAGGATATATGGTGGAATTTATACGTGGATGGATCCTCGAATGTCAGGGGAAGTGGAGCGGGGGTGATTCTGGAGGGACCAGGAGATTTGATCTTGGAGCAATCGTTAAAGTTCGAATTCAAAACCTCGAACAATCAAGCCGAGTATGAAGCTCTGATAACGGGACTAAGGCTGGCAAATGAAATGGGGGCAAAGGCTGTTAAGTGCCGGAGTGATTCACAACTAGTCACCGGACAAATATCCGGAGGCTATCAGGCGAAGGAACCTCAGCTCACCAGATATTTGTGTAAGGTCAACCAATTAATCTCCGGCTTTGAAAAGTTCACTATTGAGCACATTCCCCGAGAAGAAAACACTCGGTCTGATTTGCTATCTAAGCTAGCCAGCACAAAGAAGCCGGGACACCACAGAACGGTTATTCAAGAAACCCTCAATGAACCAAGCATTGGGACAGAAGAGGTGATGGCCAACGAGTTGGTTGACCGAGAGTGGATGGCACCTATATGGGAGTATTTATCCTCAGAAACTCTACCCTCGGATCAGGCCGAAGCCAGGAGAGTCAGGCTCAGGGCGAGTCACTTTACCATAATCGCCGGGGAGCTGTATAAGCGAGGATTCTCGGCGCCTTTGCTAAAATGTCTGACCAGGGCACAATCCAAGTATGTCATGGAAGAGGTTCACCGAGGAATCTGTGGTTTTCACGGTGGAGGCAGATCAATGGCCTCCAAGATAGTCCGAGCAGGGTATTATTGGCCTACCCTCAGAGCTGATTGCATGGAGTGGACGAAGCGGTGTGACGAGTGCCAAAGATTTTCCAATGTAAATCATACCCCCCCTGAAGGGCTTCACACATTAAACTCGCCTTGGCCGTTCGCAATGTGGGGAATGGACATACTGGGGCCTTTCCCAGTGGCCAAAGGCCAAGTCAAATTCCCTCGGTAGCAAAGTGGACTACTTCACCAAATGGATCGAAGCGAGCCTTTGGCCAAGACTACCGCCGAGAAGGTGCAGAAATTTGTGTGGAAGAGCCTTATTTGTAGGCACGAATTCCCTTTGCAATCGTTACCGACAACGGAAGACAATTTGTGGATAAGAAGCTACGGGAATTCTATGACAACCTCGGTATTAAGCACCAAGTTACATTCGTTGAGCACCCCCAAACCAATGGGCAGGCCGAAGCAGCTAACAAGATCATCCTCGGGGAACTGAAGAAAAGAGTAGGAAGATCTAAAGGAGCTTGGGCAGAGGAGTTACCGAGTATTCTCTGGGGCTACCACTGTACTCCTCAATCTACCACTCAAGAAACACCCTTCAGCCTGACGTACGGAACCGACGCCATGATCCCAGTAGAGGTTGGTGAACCGTCTTTCCGACGTGTGCAACACGAGCCGAACGACAATGAGAGCAATATGAGGATCGAACTTGACTTGGTAGAAGAAGTTAGGGAGGAAGCCAGAATCAGAGAAGAAGCACGCAAAACAGAGAGCCACTAGAAGGTATAATTCAAGAGTGAGGCCAAGGAGTTTTCTGCGCGGAGACTTAGTGCTGAGAATAAAAGGGGAAGCGAGGAAGGACCGCACGGAAGGCAAGTTAGCGGCAAACTGGGGAGGACCATTCCGAGTAGCTGAAAACCTGGGGAACGGGGCATATAGGTTAGAAGAATTGTCGGGAAATCCTATCCCGAGGACTTGGAATGCCTCTCATTTGAAGTTTTATTACAGCTGATGTATATAGTCGGGTGCTGTACTATTTTTCCTACCTCGGTATTTTTTCCCAAAATGGGTTTTGACCGGGGAGGTTTTAACGAGGCACACCGCGGACTCCATTCGATAAAAAGCAAAATGTATTATGAATATGGTTTTATTTTCTCTTGCTTTGCCGAAGTATTTATTTTGCAGGCATCTTATTCTGGTGGCTGAGTACGAGCCAATGGTCGAGTTCGAGCCAATCAGAGGGGCCAAGTTTGAGCCCGGCGGCCGAGTCCGAGCCGTTAAATTCTCAAGGCCAAGTTTGAGCCTAGTAGCCGAGTACGAGCCAATGGCCGAGTTCGAGCCAGTCAGAGGGGCCAAGTTTGAGCCCCGCGGCCGAGTCCGAGCCGTTAAATTCCAAAGGCCAAGTTTGAGCCTAGTGGCCGAGTACGAGCCAATGGCCGAGTCCGAGCCAGTCAGAGGGGCCAAGTTTGAGCCCGGCAGCCGAGTCCGAGCCGTTAAATTCCAAAGGCCAAGTTTGAGCCTAGTGGCCGAGTACGAGCCAATGGCCGAGTTCGAGCCAGTCAGAGGGGCCAAGTTTGAGCCCGGCGGCCGAGTCCGAGCCGTTAAATTCTCAAGGCCAAGTTTGAGCCTGGTGGCCGAGTACGAGCCAATGGCCAAGTTCGAGCCAGTCAGAGGGGCCAAGTTTGAGCCCGGCGGCCGAGTCCGAGCCGTTAAATTCTTAAGGCCAAGTTTGAGCCTAGTGGCCGAGTACGAGCCAATGGCCGAGTTCGAGCCAGTCAGAGGGGCCAAGTTTGAGCCCGGTGGCCGAGTCCGAGCCGTTAAATTCTCAAGGCCAAGTTTGAGCCTGGTGGCCGAGTACGAGCCAATGGCCGAGTTCGAGCCAATGGCCGAGTTCGAGCCAGTCAAAGGGGCCAAGTTTGAGCCCGATGGCCGAGTCCGAGCCGTTAAATTCTCAAGGCCAAGTTTGAGCCTGGTGGCCGAATACGAGCCATAAAGTTAAGTATAAAGGTCAAGCACGATCTTACTAGCCGAATCCAAGTTATTATTAAGTTATAGAAGTTGAGTTTAAGCCACGAAATTAGTAAAGCTGAATATGGGCAAAGAACAAAATTCGGAAAGGCCGAGTACGAGCCATTATTTTATTAAGGAAACCGAGTACAATGCACAAGGCAAAAATAAAGCCGCGTTTGACAGGTACATTCAAGGAAACCGAGTACAATGCGCAAAAATAAAGCTGAGTTTGACTCTTGAAAAGTACATTCACGAGACCGAGCACAGTGCTGAAGTTGAAAGCTGAAATTGAAAATAAGGGCCACTCGGCCCCCAGTCCCCCCGATTGAACGCCACCACGCTCTCTTAAGGGAGGCTGTAGTTGCCACTCCCTCCTGAGAAAGCTGGACGATGAGGTGCTCGGCCAACTCCGGGAGTAGACGACCTCTACCCCTTTCGCCACTCCCGAAGACTGCTATTCTCCCAGTTAACATCCTTTTTGAAGGATTAAATCATAAAAGGAATTCTGGATCCCATCTCCCACTTACATCCTTTTTGGCGGATGTGAAACCCAAAAAAGGATGTTAACTGGGAGAGGGGAGCGTAAACCCCCGACGCTAGCATAGAACTACTCGGATGGAAGAGAAGTAAGAAACAAACTTGGCTGATGCAAAAGGATGAGGAATGAACAAGTGAGGCAGCAGAAGGGCCCTATTTATAAGCAAGGAAGGAAGTAACATGCGTGAGAGTTTGTTGGGAAGACAAACCTCGAAACTAAGCAAAAGGCAGCGATTGCGTGAACCCATTACGGTTTCCAAAGCATTTAATGCATGACAACGCAAAACGTAAAACACGTGTTTTTCGTGTAACGACCACCGTCCATTTTGGACGGTAGAGTATTTTGGCCTTAGCCGAAGATTCGATCAACAAGCCAGGAACAACAAAGAATCAGCAAAATGATAATGATATTCATTCAAGTAATGTCAGGTTACAAGGGCATGAGCCCAATACAAACGATGGACAAAAAACAAACAAAAACTGCAACAGCTACTCCCCCCTATGGCTTTCCTCTGCCTCTATGTGACCGTCGGGAGAGCCCCCCACCACGTCCACCTCTTCCTCCCCCTCGGGAATAATGGGAACAAGTTCCCCATTCACCACCTCCATGTTCACATCGGCCCCCGAAAGGTCGATGCCGGGAACCAGAACCTCAGCTTGGACAATGGCTTTGTCAAAACCTTTCCAGTGCTCGATGACAATGCAGCTGGTGGCCTCCTTTACATCCTCCTCGAGCAGCATCTTAGCCTGGATCTCAGCCTCCAAGGCAGCCTTGAGCCGATCAATCTCAGCCTGAGCCTCTTTGAGCTTTACTTCGGCACGAGCCTTGTCTTCTTCAACTCGAACTCTGCCTTCCTCGGCTGATTTTGCCCGAGAATCCAGCTCGGAGTTCCGAGTATTAATGTCAGCGATGGTGGTAGTCAGGCGTTCATTCTCGGAGGAAATCCGGGAAAGATCCCCCTTCAACCTCTCGATAGCAGCAAACTCAGACTCCAATTGTTGAGACTTCCTCTCGGTCTCCGTCACCTCTCGGCTACAGAAACGAGCCAAAGCTGCAGCGCGAAGGCAGTAGACCGAGAGGGCCTCCATGCTGGATCGGGCCCCTTGCTGCTTGATAAACCGAAGATCAACGGCTTTTAAGAGGCTCGAGTCGAAAGAGGAGGAGGGGTTGAAGTCTTCACCCCAGAGAGATGAAGTCCCTGCCTTCAGGGTGGTGTTGTACCATTTTGGCTCGAGGGGGGTAGAAAGTGGCTGTTCTCGCCCCACGATTTGCGTCCCCTGAGTAGTAGGGCGATGGGAGCTTGGGCCAGGAAGGGGAGAATCTTCGGCGACCACTTCAACCTCTGCCCTCTTCCTTTTTTGAAGGGCGGATGACGAAGCCCCCTTTGCAGAAGCCTTGGTGGGAGGAGGTCTTTTCTGTTTCTTCTCGGTTGAAGAGGGACCCTGACCCTCTTTACCAACACCAGCCTTGACAAGTTTTGAAAAGTCGAATTTTCCCATGATGACTGTCAAAAAGAAAAAGTTGTTAGTATAACAACACATGCAGAAAATACTTAAGAAACTAAAAAGCCGAGCACTTACTTTTAAGGTCGGACCTTGGGGTGGAGGAGAAGGGGAGTTTCAGAAGGCGTGCACAATGGAGGGGCCGAGGAAGATTTTCTAGTACATCTATATCCCGCCTATCCTCGGCCGGCAGGGAATGATACTCGAAGCCGACGAATTTTGTGGGAGAGGATTGCCAGTATAAAGTAAACTTGGCATATTTATTCTCGTCAAAAAAGTGGGAGGTATGAGAACTCGAAGGGCGAACACGGAAGAAGCCAACCTTGAAGTCTTTATACGACGATGCGAATAAACTAAGAAGACCTCTTCGGTTCAACCCATTAAGGGATACCCATCCCTTTTTCTCGCCAAATCTAGTTTGATAAAAGTACAAAAATTTTGGAGTGGTGGGCTCTATCCTTATATATTTACATAGAATCTGAAAGGCTTTCATAAAAGCCCAGCTGTTAGGGTGAAGCTGAGTAGGTGCGACGTTCATGGTTCTCAGAATGTCGCACTCAAACTCAGTAAAAGGAAGAGACACATACAGTTTTTCAAAAAATGTTTTATACATATATGTAAAGGGGGGCTCGGAAGGGCGAGCCCTTAGAAAGACACACTCGGTGCTCGAGCACGGAGAACAAATAAACTCGGACTCGTCTCCAGAGGCCGAGATATTGATATGAGACCGAAGTTGAACAATCGAATCAGGAGTTTGGTAGTCAGAAAAAAAGGTTCCAACCTCCCCTTTAACCCAGGTATACCCAGGAAGGGTAATATCGGGAATAGGGTCTTTTGGAACCCTAAGGCGTTGTTTGCGAGCGGCGGGTTTGGACACTCTGGGAGGGGGAGAACCAGACCTAGGCGAATCAGACTCGGAAGAATCTGAGCCAGTCGAAGATGACCCGGAGGAGGACGGTTCCGCCTCCCCAACGCTCAGTTCCCGTGAAGGAATAGAAGAAACAGAAAGGGATCCCCCAATTGGGGAAACTTCGCGCTCAACCAGAGGCGAAGTATTTGACTCAGAAGACACAGATGAACTCATATCTGGAGACCAGAAATAGAGCTTAGAAGCACGAAGGAAAGGAAGTGACGGAGCGTACCTGGAGGATGATAAGCAGAGAGACAATGGCAGAAACTTGGAAGACGAGGGTGAATGGCAAAGAAGGGTAAGCAAAGTAGGAGGGAGTTGGCGCCAGAGGAGGTATTTATAGCCTGCAATTGGAAGCCCATTGTCCATCGGGCCCAAAAAGGGCGCGACTTTTGATTGTCCCGACGCGACTTTTGATTTTCCCCCCATTAAATGGGCGCGGAACTATAGGGTTTCTTGTCTATGGCGTGCCGAAGAAGTAATAGGGGAATAATTGCTTTCTCTGACAGAGAGAGAAGACTTGATTGAAACGACAGCTGAGAATGTGCATAACTGCATAGCCGAAAAATAAGCTCGGTTTCATACGTATCAGCTCCTTCGCTTATTCAAGCTCGGAGCTCGGGGGGCTTGTGTACTGGCCGAGAATGTAAGACCGAGAACTCGTCTATACACTGGGCCAACCGAGCTTACCCCCACGAATGGGCCTTGGCCCAAATTCCTTCGAAGCCGAGGACATGTCAGCACACCTGACACCCGAGAATAACTACTCGGCCCCAAGCTATCCATCCGCAGCTAACTGGGCCGAATATCTCGCTAGCCATAATGTCATTCAGGACAATCAGGCTCCGGATATCTCTCCCCATGATCGCGATCTGATCCAAATATTCCTCCGCTTATTTCGGAGCTTGATCCTGAGAGATCACTATAAATAGGGGGCTTACCCCTCATTCAGAACTACGTTTGCTTTGATTCCCTTTTGGATACGTAGGAGCAGAATCCACATTCTGTCAAGCACAATCCAAAAACACCCCACTAATCCTCGTTCAGCCGAGTATCTCATATCCGAGATATTTGGACGGAACACAACGTATTCATTCATATTATATCACATCGTTTATCAATGGATTTCACACCCCAAACATCAACGTTGGAAAACTATGCATGAACACTTCAATACATCATCTAAACATTCATACCTAATCTCATGAGATATCTCCAACCTCGTAAACCTCATGATGAGTTGATCAGACTCGATTGCCACAGGCATACAGCCACAGGCACGCCCATCGCACACTGTCCAACATCGTGGCACAGTGATAACAATCTGAGATGGGGCCTCATTGTCCAAACCCTGGGCACAATGAGAACATCTTTGTATGATCTACCCTGACGCCGCAAGGTAATCCCTCTTATGATCATGGCACGTCTGCCAAATGCATGCAAGAAAACATTTGGTTCTCAACACTTTTCTTTGTGCTATATCTTTATTTGTCAAAGCTCTCAAAAGCTTACAACCCATCATCGTTTTAAACATCTAATGCTCTCAAAAGCATCATCGTTTTAAAACATGGAAGCTCTCAAAAGCTTATGACTTAACATCGTTTAAAACATCTTTACATCTTTTATTAACAACACAGGACCTCAAAGTCCGAGTGCTCAATCACGAAGCCCCTAGACCTTGCAATCAGTCTTAGGTTCGTGGTAGTAGAAAACAACTTAAAACGTTTTAACTTCTTTAAATAGATACCCAGTTTACAACACAACGAACCTTAATACCCCGACGTCTCGGTTATTAAGTTCCATATCTTCGTACATCTTTTTACATCGTTATACATCTTTTACATCGTATTACATCGTTTTACATCTTTTACATCGTATTACATCGTTTTACATCGTATTACATCGTTTTACATCTTTTACATCGTATTACATCTTTTACATCTTTTGTCTGTGAAAAACAAATCCAAAATAGGATAACGTCATAAGAACACTAGTACCCCGACATCTCGGTTACTAAGTTCTATATCATCCTTTACGCCATTAAATAAAACTCATTTACCGAAAATTCTTTCTACTTGAAATTCGTTTATAAAACGTCAATTCATAAAAAATCCACTTTTCCTTTGGAAACACATTTTTCCCAAAATAACGTCAAATCATCCACAACTTCTTTTTACTGAAACTTCAATTCTAATAAATCAATTCAGATTAAATCTCTTCTCAACATAAGTACTGCTGTTTTTAAACTATCACCGTAAATAATTTCGAAACTTGCCGTCGTTTAGCATTTTCAAAGAAAACGTCTTTAAGTCAAACTTTGACATTTCTTCTAAAATAATTTTCTTATATAATAAATAAGATCTTTTCGAATATTAATTTTACAAAATCACTTTTTATAATATTTCGGAAATTAATGCGGAAAAATTAGCAGTACTAAAAAAATTTCACGGTTACGCTCTCACCGTGACTCATAAACTTCTTTCACACTAATAAATCATTAAAATAATAATATTTCTCAAAACTCATTATTTTTCCAAAATCATATTTTCCTCCACTATTATATTCCAACATTCCCCATAAAACGTTGAATATAACTTTCACAGCTTATTAAATCTTTTATCTCATTAATTGGTTGTGCACTGACCACTGTCAGGCCTCTCAAACAACATTCAACATTCAACATTCAACAACATCATCATAATTCTAGAACCAGGCAGATCATGCATCATAGCCACATAATATACTACTGCAGATAATTAAATAAATTAAAAGCATATCAAACACCGATACACAGATAAACAACACATCGTAAGCAACATACACAATTAATCACAAACCACATATAAATCATATAAGCCACACTAAAAGCAAATAGTTATTGAGAAAATCCCTCAGGTAAGCTCCCCTTACCTCTTGAAGACTCAAACTAACGTTTTCAAACAATCTCCCGATTTGATCTGGTTTCCTCCGTCGGCTTAAATCAGTTAACTCGGTTGTTTCCTTCAAACGAATTGCAACCAAAATAAATCAAATCAAACCACAACATACTTAACTCATGAGGGTTAGGTTTCGGTCAAGGGCTGACTTTTAGGGTTCAAAATCCTTAAAATTTCTAATCATGGTTAAGTCATAGATTAATGGTCCTTAATTAACCTAAATCATGGATTAGTGACTGAACAACTAAGTTTCAAACTCAAAACTTCCTAACTCTCATATACTAAGATTCGGCCAACACAAGAACATAGGGTTAGGGTTTTTAGTTTGATAAGCCAACTTGGATTTATTAAGCATACATACTAATTGCTTGATTACTAAGATCATTAATGAAAACTTTGAACAAAACTCATCTAGTTCCAAGAACTAGGGTTTCGGCCTTTATGAAACAAATAGGTTAGGGTTTGATTTTTGATCTTCTATGTACTTACATAAAAGAACTACCAAGGTACTTGAAGATTGAATCATGAATCAAGACATGAAAATGAAACAAAACCTATGAACACAACATTGACCTAGGTTCGGCCAAGTCCAGAAATTAGGGAAATAAATTTCTCATGATCTTATGCTTCTAGTTGATGAAAATAGAGATGATTATAAGATCATAGCAATTGGTTTCATGTCAAAAGGATTTTTCTAGAATTAGTTATGAATTTTTGAATCTAGTTCCATGAACTTTGAATCTTATGAAGAACATTATGATCAAAGGCATAAACTCAAGAATCTTGTGAAGAGAAAAGCTTAGAATAGCAAGATTAAGAGAGACTACCTCTTGATGATCAAAGAATAAAGTATGATCTTGAAGATGTTCTTCACAAATTTCTCATGGTGTTCTTGAGAAACTTAGAGAAGAAAATGAACATGATGAGGGTTTAGAACAGTTTTAGTAAGTTGGGTATAACTCTCAACATACTTGTCCGTTTTGTATTATCTTTATGTCGTTGGAAAGAAGAGAGAAAGATGAACAACTTTCATGTTGAAATGTTTTCGAGATTCAGAATAGAAAATGGTCAGAATCGCTAAGAAAAATCTGACGAATTATGAACATTTATGAATGTTCTTGAAGTTCTTAAGACAAAAGCTTAACTTTGAGAGAAAAATGGCTTGAAAATGGAAATGAAACTTGCTTAAGTGAAGAAGACATGTTGGAGCCGTGGGTTTTGGGTATGGTTTGGTCAAATTTTCCAATGGCATGGCTTGTAATTGTCATAAAAAGACAAGGGTAAAATGGTCATTTCATAGCAAAAATTCACTTTGTCATAAATGCGCCATTATGGTCATTATGACACGAATAAGCTTGTCATAAATACTCGTCAAGTCGGTCAAATCCATCATCTCAGCTACGTTGCCGACTCCGGGTTTCATCTGGCGCATGTTTTTCCTAGAGATAATCTCGACGTATACGCCCGCAACAAATATAATATTTTAATTTTTTTACCAAAATTTTCAAAACCTCCAGTATCATAGTAAATACGATAAAAACATTTTTCATCTTGTTCACGAATTAAAATTAAGTCTTCTGAGCAGTAAACTTTTACTGTCAGTGAAAATGCAGAAAACGACAAACCGGCTTCCGTTTGAATTTTCAACCAAAACTTCCCCGTAACCTTATGAAAATAATTATAACAAGGAAATGACATTGGTTTGTCCAAAATCATTTTCTAAGTCTTGGATAAAAATATATATGTTTATATATTTATTACCGATATTACGAAGCAGCAAAAATCGGGGTGTTACATCGGGCATCAAAACAAATAGAACAACGAGGTGTGGGGCATGTAGAGGGGCTAGGCATAATAGGTTAACGTGACCTTTATTGAGAGAGTTCGATGATGTGGTGGAGAATGAGTACGACACATCGCTCCCATAAGAAGAAGATGACATAGCGTTTGACAACTACGACTTCAATGTCGAGTAGATAAGGTTACATACTTTTGTCCTATCCTGTTTTTCTGATGAGTGATTTTTTTTCTGTAATTATGGGTTGACATAGCTTTATATTTACTTTTGCACGGTACCAATGGTGCTGTCGTGATGTTTGGGTACAGGATTGTGTAAATTCGTGCAGTTCATTATTGTGCTTAATTTTAGGAAATTACTTGGCAAACACAAGGGAAAAATAAGTAGTCATGTCCTCCTTTGATGCAGGGAAGGAAATGGAGAAATTTGCTTTAGAAGTAGGATTTTCTACTGCCCAACATTATGAGATCAGTGGAGTTAATGAATCATTGGTGTTATATTATCGTTGTCGCGATCGAAAATTGTGGCGGGGACGGTGCAAAAAAAAAAAGGAGTTTACCTTCTTGAGATTGGAGTCACGACCAAAGTTTTTTGTTGGGAAACCTTGAAAAAACCCTTCTTAAAGAGCAACTCGTCTTGTTTTTAAAATAAGATTGAATAGGGTTCGGGAGTCGATTATGTCTAGGGAATGTATGGGTGATTATCTACAGGCATCTTAGAGCATCCATTATTATGACGGTTACCCTTAGATTGTGTAAATTAAAACTTAAACGTCTCTCGAATGTTAGACTTAATAAGCGTATGCTAAATTGATTTCCCTTTAATTTTTATCCTTGAAAAAATATTTATTTTATTTTAAGAAAGTAAATCACTTAAAAAAACATTTTTTTTTTAATCTTTGTTGTTCTTCCAAAAATATATAGTGATTGTTGCTATTTACGTAAAAGAGGAAATTTGAATGTTGGAGTCAACAAATTATTAAGATTAAACCGACTCTATATTACATGCAAGTAAAACTCAACATATAACCAGAGACATTACAACAGTTTTTATTTACCGCGTAATTGAACAAAAATAATTAGAGTGGAAGGTTTAAAAAGGGTTAGATAAGATGAAGCCACTCATGATTTTTTTTTCTTTCTTTTTTTAAAAAAGAATAGAAAAGAAAAGAAGTTAGTATTTACCAAAGTATATCCAAGGATTACGACCTAGAATTTATAAACGATAAAGTTAAGGGATTCTAATAAATTGCTTTTTTACTTTGTAAAATTTTTACTTACTACATTTACTATTCACGACAGGAAAGAGAAATAGGGATCAAAGCAATTCTCTCTAAGATCATGAAAAAGAAAATAATACTTTATGGTCTTGGTGGTATGACACCTCATTTAAGATTGTATCATCCATATATGCTAACATATAAGAGAGAAGCAAGGAAATAGAGAGTGGCTGTGAACACTGAGCAAGATATCACATTCTCCGCTCACAAAATCCACCAGAAAATTCACATACAAATTGCACCTTCAAAGGCCTTATTTATAGCCATAAATGTAGTATTTGGTTCATTCTTTCCATCTAATAGTTGGTACTCTATCAAAATAAGCACTAGTTTTCAGGCAAACAAATAAAACACTATAAACCAATGACAATACATCAATCCTAAATTTCCATGTTAGAATTACCAAAGAGAGATCCCAAAGGAATGTGACCAGTTTTTGTTTTTATCTCTGCTGACATTACAGGTCACAAGCAAATTTTGGATCACTTCATACTTTGAAATGAAGATCATGAACAACACAAAAGATAAAATAAAATACATAATAAGGGTCTAAATTAACATGTTCAAAAGGAATTCAAAATGCAACAAAATAAATAACATCTACGCCCTACAAAACATTGGAACACCGTGCCTCAGATTCGCTTCGCAAACCTAACCTTTTCCTAAAAGGCTTCAGCATTTTTGGCAAAGTCAGCCCAACATTGGTTATGGCTACCTTGTAACAATGCCAAAGCCAGCTTCATTCGAATAGCCCTTTCATGCACCTACACAAGGAACCAACATTATCATTAATAGTTGACGTAATGAGACACATGTTGATACAATATAGGTTGAATGAAAAAGTATGCTCACGACGCCAACTTGATTGGCAGTAAAGCAGTGCTCCATGTCTAGCCATTTCATTACCCAAACTTCAGAGTTTTTGCTACAACCAACATTCGATGTATTAATAATTGTTAGTCACAATTTACGACACTTGGAGTGATTAATATCGTAATTGATGCACATGTTCCCTACCTTTGTTTAAAATATGGTACACCTCTTGGTTCAGCACACTCCAATGAATTAGAGTTGAAAATCCCTTTTAAGAAGTTTGGTGGGTAAGCATCTGTTGCGACAATTTGTGCAATCACAACACATCCCTCCCAGCTGAGGTTTTTTCCATACCCAAGGCTCGAACTCGAGACCTTGGTTAAGGGGCGAGAGGCCTTTAACCACTCACGCCAACCTCAATTGGTAGACAACCAATAACTTGAAACATCATGCAAGATGCACTTATTTAAATAAAATATCATCAAAACTAACAAGTATTTCATATGTTAGGAGCTTTCCTACTTCCAGTCTCAAGTTGCTAAGGTAAGTGAGCTTACACTAAATTTTAGACACTAACTACTCATACAATAAATCTGATAGAAATATATCCATATTGAAGAAATCTGTATTATTTTTTTGATTTTTTCTGCCAAGCAACTAATTAGAATAAGAAAAGGTGACTACATAAAAAATTTGTGTTTAACTTCCAAAACAGGTCTATTGATCATTATAGCAATGGTAGTACATCAAAAACATGTTTGTTTCCAAACAAAAATAAAAACTGCCAGAGTCAAAACATCATCTAATAGACAAAATCCAAGGTTCCAAATCTTTATTTTGATGTATCTTCTTCAAAAGCTTGACAGTTGCACAATGATGAGGAGCATCAAATTCCCTTGTAGCAGAACTCTTGGTAGTGGCTAAGTCATCCAAATCTGTAGCATCCAAAATCTTATGAATAATAAACAATAACAATCAGAAAACAAAGCTCATATAAGATAGAAACATATGAGACACGCCAAAAATACCTGCACAGCCACAGCAATTGACCTTCCATAAACAAATTACTGCATACACTTTTAAACAAAAATCTCCTGTCAACAAAAGTGCCAATGTTTTTTCTAATGCCCAATTATGTATTGTGTATTGGAAAGGGGATGGAAATGCAATATCTCTGTTTTGGTTTTTTCAAGTCAGTGGGTAATTGATGCTATACTTTAACATTAGTCATATTATAACTTTAATTTTATGCACAACTTGAACTTTCTTTAAATGAACTTAAGTGATGACAATATCATGTCATATTGTCAGTTATCACAATGCATATTTATATAACAACTTTGTTTGACATAGTGATAGTGATACATTAAATTTGATCTTCTACACAATAAAAATTAAAAGTAGTTATCAGATTTGCTGATTTGTGATGCTTCTGACCTGCTTTCTTTAAATGAACTTAGATGTTGACAATCTAATGTGATTTTCTTATCAATCAGCAAGAAACATAAGTAATACTGATCATTAAATCATCATCCATATTTCTTTAAACGTAAGTAAAAGTGATCATAAGTAAACTCCTAATGAAAGACCAAGATATCCATATCCACATATGCACATCCATATCAATACACACAAACAAAAAACACGAGGGATAAACCTCTAAGGAATTTAACATTTTTTTTATCATATATCAGAACTTGGCATTTAATATATAAACCTACCTCCCTCCCTTGATCCAGACAAATAGGTAAGGACATTCATAGAACAAGAGCAGCAAAGTAAACCTCAACTTCAATAGCACTAAATCCAAATCCAGAATCCCCTTCAGCAGCAACTACATGGCGACCAGGAGATACCACTGCTGCATCAATACAATATATTTGGGAAAGCAAATGAGGATTGAACATTTTGTGATAGCAAAATCATGTTTTTAAATGTTGAAAAACATGAACAGTGATGTAATTTGATTTCTAATAATATCATGGTAAATAAAAACTCGATTCCCAAGCTCTTAATCCTCGTGAAACAAACTAAGGTTATAGGGTTGATTGTAAATCTATAAATAATGGAATAGATGCACTTACCATAAGATAATAGAAGATAATAGGTGCTCTGACAATGGCAAAGAGGAAAAGGGGCAATAAGCAACCCAAGCAAACCTAAATCGCATTTACAAATTGCAATTCATTCAAAACCAAAATCAGAAAATCAGAGTATGGGAGATAGAAACCACTCTTTGTTCAATGGCCACATTGGTTGCAAGGGATACCATCTTAATTATCAATTCTGAGTTAGATTCACTTCCCCTTTAATATTCTGTAATTATAACATTTGAAGCCTTAGGAAACACCGCCAAAGAATCATATCCAGCCAAATTAATTACTGATAAATATGCAATTTTTGCAAACACCACCAAAAGGTGTACTTCTTCCTGACATCATGATCCATGAGGTTCCACCATAGAGTTAATTCTATCAAGAACCTAGCAACAAAAACAAGCAGAATAATTAAATAGATACACACACTTCTAAATAACTTCTGAAGAATGATTTTGATCAATCAAACTTCTGGCATGCAATAATTTTTAAACAAGGAAGGCATTATGATTGTGTTCAGGCACAGTAAGCTTTACAAGCATGAAGTAGCCCAATATTATTCTATATAGGCATCACATACTCTCAAAATATAGTACTGACTAACCATAGGGTTAAAGTGTTTAATTAGGAATTGAGACTTACAAAACGAAACAAAAGCCGCAGGGTGTTTTCCAAGCAGGAACAGAAAACAAGCTTACGTGCATGCTGTCCAAACCACACAAAATGAAGATTCTAAATTTTCAAACCAAAGGCAAAACTTTATCAGGTTGCAAAACACCAAATATCAATATGCCATCACAATGGGACATGCCACTATGATAGCTGGACTCAAATTGCTTTATATCTCAAGTATCCGTTAAGTACAGCAGGCAAACCATTTTGAACCAATTACACACACAAATACACCCAAGAAGTAAACAAAAAGAATTGCTTAAACATGAATATATGGAAATAAGTGTATGCTTTCCAAAACGTGAAGAAACAGATCTGTTTTGTAAAAATCATTGACACCAAGATGTGTTTTTGGCTTGAAATTTTTATAGATAGAAGATTTGCCTGTTAGCTTTCAAAGAAAAAAATTGGGGCTTCATTTCAAGTTGTATAGCCAAAGTTATGGTTCAAAGAGTACCTAATATCATAAGCTGAAATCATACATGACAGCCACGGATTTTAACCCAAAAAAATGACCCAACTTGCTGAGAGAATTAACCCAGGATTTTAGTATTGAAACATAGTATACCTTAGGTTTTCAACAAGATAAACAGAACTGAAATCCAATTTTTCATGAGCTAATTATTAACCAAAATGCAGGGAATACTAAGCAATACAATATGCATATGATCTATCAATACTACATGAGCTACCATTCAACCATTCATGAAAGACAACATATTCTGCAATTTGGAACATATAAAATGTGAAGTAGCAGCTGTTATTTCAGTTTATATCGAATCCAAAGTATGCAAACATGGAATTTTCATAAATTACAAGAGTTATGCACTGCCATGCTGTGAACACCGAACAAGATATGACTTTCTCCTTGCTCACAAAATCCACCAGAAAATTCACATACAAAATGCACCTTCAAAGGCCTTATTTACAGCCATAAATGTAGGATTTGGTTCATGCTTTTCAGATTATATATTCAATTTAAAAAGGATTAGAAATCTATTTGTACAGTCAAGAATTATTCAATAGAAAGCAATACCCCAAACCTAGCTACCTAAATCCATTTTGCTATGAGCATTGGTACAATGATTTTCCAAATCCCACATCAGAAACTCCAATTCCAGTCAAAATTCGAAGACGGCCATATATCTGACCTCTGAACTGTTAGAGTGCAAAAAAAATACGCCTAAAAAACATCGCATCCACGATACATAAATTCAAACAGAACATGAAACTAAACGATCAAATTTAATGAGCAAAATAAAAGCAATTAAAATAAACAAAACAAAACTAAAATCCAACAAAATGGAAAATGGTCAATGGAAGAGTGTAAGTAGCAAAATAGAAAATCATTGTACCGATTTCAATCTACAACAACAACTCAATTTCAAATCCTACAAGAATTAACGAGGGTAAACACCGTCGGATCCACAAAGTGAGTGACAAACGAGAGAGAGCTCATAGTTGAGAGCGTCCATGGCTTTGATTTCTGAAAGACGAACGAACAATTCTCGTCGATGGCTCTACTCGAAGCTTCGATAGCTCTCGCATATGAAGCTTCATCAAATGGTTGAAAAAAAGAAACAGGAATACGTTTTCGACGATGGTCATATGGAAGAGTGCAACTCCTTCGTGCTCGCTGCCACTGAACCCATTGAAATGGAGAGTCCAACACATTGAACCTTCCCGCCCCTCCGCTCGCTGCAACACCTGGACGTCGCCGTCGTCCCCTCCGCCCCATTGATTACCCTGAAAACCACAATCACACACTCATCATTAACACACACACACAACTCAATGCTTAATGCTTGTAAGCTACAAAACCTTTATAACAGACAAATTTGAATCCCTGATATTGAAAAAGCTCCCACCTTTACAGAACAAAAAACCATGAAATGAACGAGAATTGATAAATTCACGTGCTTGCGCATGAAGTGGTAGATGCTGAATGCCAACTCACCGATGGGCCATTTTCCAAGGGTTTCAGAATAGGTGAAACGCAACTTTTCAGACAATGTGGTGATCGATTCCAGGAGGGTAGCCGGCGCCTGAGCTGGCCGCCGGGATAGCCTCGTCAGGCGAACCAATCTGCTCGATTTCCACAGATCGCCACCGTCGTCTTCCGTCGCCTTCCTCGCGAGCCACCGGATCAGGACGTAGTACAACATCACCGCAGCTCCGGCGGCCATCGTCACCTTCCCTGCCACCATGGGAATCAGAGATCGGAACATAGGCGGGGTGACGGTGGTCGGTGCTGTCAGAACAGAGCGGGTTGGAGCAGATGGAGAGGGTTGAATGAGGGATATGGAAGATGGAGAGGATCTGCACTCCATATGGAAGGATAGATTGGATGTGCAGCGATATCAATATCAAGGACAGAGGGACTATAAAGCAAATTCCTATAAACTATCCTGAAATGGTAACCAGTCCTTTTTTTTTTCTCAGAAAGTTTAATCTACACGATTGATTAAAAAATTATAAAATCCGACAGCTATAATTACTGATACATTACTGACACATCGGTGTAGCACTTAACTTAGTGCCTCATGTAAGACGCCACCATATGATCAAGCTAATAAAACCAAGTTTCCAAGTACTCTATTGTTGACCATCTTCGTTCAAGTTACCCCGACTACCAGCGAACCAAGCGTGAAACCTTGAATCGCTTTGTTAAGGAAGCACTGAAGCATGATGACGACGATGACGAAGAAGAAGAGGGTCGAAGTGATGAGAATGAAGAGAGATTGCAAAAGATGGAAGCTTTACACCTTCAAAGGAATACGATGAGGAGTGATCAGATTCAGGGCTCTGGTGGAGGAGAGGCCAAGTTGGCCAGGAAGAAGTTGAGTGGCGGTGGTGGCAGTGATGTTGAGGTGAAGGGGAATAAGGATGGGCCAAGGTTTAGGATGAAGGAGGTTTTGGAGGAACTGAAGATGGAGTTCATTGTGCCATTGTACCATCCCCAGTTGCCCAGGCAGTTGGGAGTAAGGCCAATGGCTGGGATTTTGTTGCATGGACCACCTAGGTGTGGCAAGACTAAACTAGCACATGCTATAGCTAATCAGACTTCTCTTCCATTCTATCAGATATCGCAGTCTCAGGTTGTGGATCGTTCTGTTTAAATTTTGTTACTCTTACCATTCACTACACAAATTCTCTGATCAATGATATGGTAGCTGCATTATCCTAATTCACTTACTAGATTTCATGTTCTTAATCTTAAAAATTGATGAGTTGCTGTTTTTATTCAATTTTTCATGAAAAATTATGTCAGTGTTCTTGGATTTACCTATTTCAGGGATTTCGGGTGGATCTTGAGACGGGTTTTTTACTATATGGGCCTCCAGGATGTGGTAAAACACTGATTGCAAAAGCTGTTGCCAATGAGGCAGGAGCTAATTTCATTCATATTAAGGTCTGTCTAAAATAATATATCATTTTCTCGTTAGTTATAGATTTGGTTTACAGGATGTTCCTATATTTTGAACAGGCCTTTTTTTAAATGGTTTACATTGCTTTTATTGAATTGTTAGGGGCCTGAACTTTTAAATAAATATGTTGGAGAAAGCGAGTTAGCTGTTCGAACGTTGTTTAGTCGTGCAAGGACATGTTCACCCTGTATACTTTTTTTTATGAGGTTCGTGGTCATCTCCTTCTTTGAATGCTAATTAACTTCAACATTGTGTCATGGCATATTCTTTTGACTTCAATTTTGCTAAGTTTTATATGGCAAAGGTTATTGTCTGGATTATTTCTTTTGAGGAACTACCATATACTACCCATACAAGTTATATTTGTTGTGTTCCTTTGTAGTTAAGTGCAAGTACTCAGTAAACTGATTATGTCATAGGAAGGTATACCTTGTTGTTTCAATGTTTGTAAATTTTATTTTCTATCACTTGCATTAATCTTCAGGTGGATGCTTTGACAACCAAACGTGGTAAAGAAGGTGGATGGGTTGTTGAACGACTATTGAATCAGGTCGAACAATTGCTAGTTGTCGAAAACAAATCTTCATGCTAACTTCTTACTTTTGATATCATCTTCGATAAAATGACACAAATATTTGCAATTGCAGTTGCTTATCGAGTTAGACGGTGCTGAGCAGCACCGGGGTGTTTTTGTCATTGGTGCTACAAATAGGTAAAATTTGTTCGCTATCTCTAAGACTCTAATTAGCTATTTATCTAAGCATTTCGTTGTATTCAAGTCAGATTCTCATTTTGCAAGTCTGAGGTGATGGATCTTGCTGTACTAAGACCTGGGCGGTTTGGAAAACTTCTTTATGTTACTCTGCCAAGCGCGGATGAGCGAGTTTTGATATTAAAAGCTCTTGCAAGGAAGAAGCCTGTTGATGTTACACTAGTGGAAAATATACATTAGACGGTAAAGGTTTATGTCAATTAACCAAAAGCTAGACGTTAAAAAGGAGGCGGTGGTAGTTTTGTAAATATCAGACTTCATTAATTCAATTTTAACGTCAGTTGTTGTAAGGACTGACGTTAAAAGTGAAGTGACTCACTTTTAACGTCGGTTCAATAAACAACTGACGTTAAAAGTGAACCTTTTAACGTCAGTTCTTCATTGAACCGACGTTAAAAGTGAGTCACTTCACTTTTAACTTATGTTCTTTCATCAACAAACGTTAAAGGTTATTTTAATAATTTTTTTATCTAGTATACCCTTCCGCATTGCCTTCCTCAAAGTTTCAGTTTCACAATTGCTTTGATGTTTTGTGTTTCTGTTTTGAAAACTAAAATATATGTGCGAAGTATAAGTTGAATCAATAACCTAAACTGGATCTCATTCATTGAAAGGGTTTAAAATCCTATAAAAAGTTACATTGATAGGGTTTAAAATCCTATAAAAAGTTACATTGAAAGGGTTTAAAATCCTAAACATTTGTTGAGGCTTCGTTCCCTTCACGGGTGAGCAAGAGAGGAGAGTCGAGCGACCGAGTTTTCCAGAGCGGCTGAGCAAGGGTGCACCCGATCTGTTTCAGCAATGGTCTTGGAACAGTCATTTGCTTCCAAAGCTGACGTTCTAGTTCTGTAGCTGTCGATTCTCCGGGAAGATGATAAGGTGAGCAACTCACACTATGTGATTTACACAACCTTATCACCCATGTTATGTGATTTACACAACCTTAGAAGTTGTTTGACCATTAAGACAAAGATCTTTGAGTCTAGGAATAGGAAGAAAGAGTGATGAAGTTAATCTCCACGGCAGAGCCATATTATGAAGCAGAAAATTAAAAGGATGGAAGGAAGCTATTTATAGGAACAGGGGATGAAGTTACTAAGCTATTCTGATTTTCTTGAAAACTTACCTATAAACTTAATGCTCATTAAGAGGATTAAGTTACAAGGTGCATGGGTAAGTAGCACAGTAGTCAAAGGAATGAATTCTTGCAGAAACTTATACACCTTTAACGTCAGTTGTTTAATACAACTGACGTTAAAAGTGTTTTTAAAATAAAAAATATTTATTTTTAACGTCAGTTTTTTATACAACTGACGTTAAAAGTGTGGTTTTTACTTCAGTATAATAAATAGCTGACGTAAATAATCCTATAAATTATAAACGTGCAGAATGAATATTGGAAATAATGTAATATACGGGAACTTGGCAGTCATAAATTAAGTTGACGTTAAAAATGAGGTGGTGGCAATTTGTAAATATTAAATCACTATTTACGTCAGTTGTGTAAAGAACTTGTGTAAATATTAAACAAGTTTATTTTTAATGAAGATTAAAAAATAAACTTGTGTAAATATTAAACAAGTTTATTTTTAATCTTCATTAATTAGCTTGAATTAGTAAACATATTCTTGTGAAAATTAAAATAAATAAACACATAACATAAAAGTGTTATATGTATAATCAAATCGTATCTCATTGAAGCGATTTATAAGTTACAATTACATGATTAAAAGATAAAAAATTTCTGCAACATAGCACTAAAATATTAAAAAGTTTCTGCTTCAACATCAATTTCTTCTCAGTTCTGTCCTCAGAAACTCCAATGGATGCATCGATCCCCTCCCTGCTCATTTGAAGTCCTTGATGCTCCATCTGTGCTTTATCCACAATCGCTTGGGGAGGAGATGGAATAAAGTGAGGGAGTCATATTATGTGATTTACTCAACCTCAGAAGTTTTTTGACCATTAAGACAGAGACCTTTAAGTATAGGTATAGGAAGAAATAACAAAAGTCTCAAATGTGATAGAACCATATTGTGAAGGAATAGAAAACGCACGAAATATAGAGGAAAAGAAGATGGTGTATTTACAGACTGATACAGAAGAATGGCACTTTATATAGAGAATAGAGTCTATCTGATTTTCTTGAAAACTTATCTATAAACTTAATGCTCATTAAGAGGATTAAGTTTCAAGGTGCATGGGTTAGCACAGTAGTCAAAGGAATGAATTTTTTTGCAGATATACACTTTTAACGTCAGTTGTCTTCAAAAACTGACGTTAAAAGTGCTTTTAAAATAAAAAATATTTATTTTTAACGCCGGTTGTTTAATACAACTGATGTTAAAAGTTTTATTTTTACTTCAATTAAATAAATAGTCAAAGGAATTAATGTTTTTGGATAAAGGTATACACTTTTAACGTCAGTTTCTTATGACAACTGACGTTAAATATACGACCTTTAACGTCAGTCTTTACAAACAACTGACGTCAAATGTTGTTTTATTTTGGTTTACACCCACGCGCCTTATGTACTTCGCTCTGTACGTCTCTTTTCTCTTTTCATCACGTTCAACCCTCACTCTCAACCCTCACTCTCACTCTCACTCTCACTCTCACTCTGCCCTAATCGCGAGCTCACCTCCACCGCAACCACCGCGAGGGCTTCTTCGTCACCACCGTGAGGTACACTATTAACCCTAACTCTGTCTTTCCATTCATTCTTTGCAATAACTTGACATCTCTCTTTCCCCTTCCCGCGCACTAACTCTCCTTGTCCCTCTGCTCTCAGTAACCACATCGAACGTTGGCCACCACTCGAGCTCCCCTCCCCACCACCACGCGAGCACCTATTTCTGGTGAGTCTTTATGGGAACATTTTTTTATTTTTGGTTTTGAGTGTATGTTGAAACTGTAGTCTCAGTAGTTGAAACTTGAAACCGTGAGTTTGAGTTGTTTGGAATGTACGTCTCTATTTTTGGTTTTGAGTGCATGTTGCTCTGCTGGTTGATCTGTCACGGCCGTGATGCTCATCACGGCTAGGCCGTGATCAGTTCTTCCTGTGATGGTCTGGTTCAGTTGGCACGTTACGGCCGTGATGGACATCACTGCCAGGCCGTGACCAGTGCTTGGCAATCTTCAAAAACTATTGTTTTCAATCTCCCGTATTGTCCTTATATTGGATATATGTTTTGTATATCTACAGGACCTATCTAGTTATGGATCATAGTTGGATGGTTTGTAAGCGCACTAGTGCTGAGTATTTGAAGGGGGTGGGAGAATTTATAGAATTTTCTCAAAGGAATGTTCCTAATAGTAATGGAATGTTCTGTTGTCCTTGTGTCAAGTGTTTGAATACGAGGAAATGTACGGTGAAGGATATACGTACTCATTTGATTTGTGAAGGGATTTGCTTGAGTTATACAAGATGGATATGGCATGGTGATGTGTTGTTGAGTAGTACGGCAAGTGTCTCCCAAAGTGAGGAGGTTGACGTAGATATGGAGGATGATCGAGTAGAGGACATGATCCGTGATATTGGACAAGAATCTTTTCATCGAGCTCATGTGTATGATAGGTTGTGCGGTGATGCGGATAAGCCTTTATATCTAGGGTGTACTACTCATACACGGTTGTCGGCGGTGCTAAAATTGGTTTGTGTGAAGGAGAGAAATGGTTGGACCGATAAAAGCTTCACGGAATTGCTTGAAGTGTTGAAATACTTGCTTCCGGAGGACAACGCATTGCCTGACCGTAACTATGAGGCCAAGAAGGTATTGTGCCCTATGGGTATGGAGTATAAGAAGATACACGCATGCCCCAATGATTGCATATTGTACACCGGTGTTCATGAAGACAATCACGATTGCCCCAAATGTGGGTTATCACGATACAAAGTGAAGGGTGGTGATGATGATGATGATCTTGATGATGTGAGAAAAAAGGGTCCTCCTGCGAAGGTGTTGTGGTATCTTCCAATAATTCCAAGGTTCAAGCGATTGTTTGCCAATGCGAAAGATGCGAAGAATCTTAGATGGCATAATGATGAGAGGAAACGTGATGGAAAGGTTCGTCATCCTGCTGATTCTATTCAATGGAAGAATATCGATACTATGTTTCCAGATTTCGCCGATGAGCCAAGAAACCTAAGGCCTGGACTTGCTACGGATGGAATGAATCCTTATGGTAACATGAGTAGTATTCATAGTTCATGGCCTGTTCTGTTGGTAATTTACAACATGCCCCCTTGGTTGTGCATGAAGCGCAAATACATGATATTGTCTATGATGATTTCGGGCCCAAAGCAACCGGGAAATGACTTAGATGTTTATCTAGGTCCCTTGATTGAAGACTTGAAAACGCTGTGGGTGGAAGGTGTTGATGTAGTTGATGGGTATTCTCATGAGACTTTCAAGCTTCGTGCCATGTTATTTTGCACCATCAACGACTTTCCAGCATACGGTAACTTGTCCGGGTACAGTGTCAAGGGGCATAAAGCATGCCCTATATGTGAAGAAGGCACATGCTACACTCAGTTGCATCATGGAAAGAAGACGGTTTACCTTGGGCATCGGAGATTTCTTAGACGTGATCACCCATATCGTAAGATGAAAAAAGCTTTTAATGGATGCCAAGAGACAGAAGAAGCGCCGGCGGCCTTAATTGGAGAGCAGGTTTGTCAGAGGGTAAAGGGCATCGATGTTATATTCGGCAAGTCCAAAAAGAAAGGTAAAGCTGCTGAGAAAAACATATGGAAGAAGAGGTCGATATTCTTTGATCTTCCATACTGGCGCAAGCTTGATGTCAGACACTGCATTGATGTGATGCATGTGGAGAAAAATGTGTGTGATAGTGTGATCGGGACGCTTCTCAACATTCAGGGCAAGACAAAGGATGGTGTGAATGCTCGTCTTGACCTCGTTGCTATGGGTATACGAGATCAGTTAGCTCCAGTTGTTGAGGATGGTAAGCGGACTTATTTGCCGCCAGCATGTCATACTTTGTCAAAAAAAGAAAGACAAAGTTTCTGCGGGTGTCTTCAGGGCATCAAAGTTCCACATGGTTACTCTTCAAATATGAAGAGGCTTGTCTCTAGTGATATTAAATTGGTTGGCTTAAAGTCTCATGATTGTCACATCTTGATGCAACAACTTCTGCCCGTTGCTATTCGTGGTATTGCTCCAAAAAATGTGAGACATGCCATTACTCGGTTGTGCTCATTCTTCAATTCTATATGTGGCAAAGTCATTGACCCCCGTATGTTGGATGACTTGGAAGTTGAGGCTGCTACAATCTTGTGCCAATTGGAGATGTATTTTCCTCCTTCCTTTTTCGACATAATGGTTCACTTAATTGTTCATTTGGTAAGGGAGATTAGATTATGTGGGCCGGTTTTTCTGAGATGGATGTACCCAGTTGAGCGCTACATGAAGATCTTGAAAGGGCACGTGAAGAATCCTCATCGTTCGGAAGCATCTATTGTTCAAAGGTATGTTGCAGAAGAAGCTATTGAGTTTTGTTCGGACTTCCTTCATAACACGGATCCTATAGGGGTTCCTAAGCCTCGGCATGATTAGATCAGATGAAAAGGTAAGGGTACACATGGCTTAAGAATTAATAGGAAGGATCGAGAGGAAGTGATTCAAGCACATTTGTATGTATTGAACAACATCGAATGTGTTCAGCCTTTCTTATTTGAACATAAAAGAAAAGTCAATCAAGAAAACCCTCGAATGAGCGAAAGGTGGTTGTTGAACAAGCATAACAAGACTTTCTTACCATGGTTCAAGGAAGAAATGCTTAAGGATGGTAGTACTGCTTCTGATGACGTAAGATGGCTAGCACGCGGGCCTAGCTTCAACGTCATATGTTGGAGCGGATACGACATAAATAACTTTTCCTTTTATACAAAGGAACAAGATAACAAGAGTACCATGCAAAATAGTGGGGTTATGATCGTGGCCAAAGCAATGCACTTCTCTAGTGCAAAGGACACAAAACCCGTTAAAGCATCGAGACCTTACTTTGGATATATTGAAGATATTTGGGTGCTCGATTACACTAAGCTTACGGTGCCGGTATTTAAATGTAAGTGGGTTGATAGTAACGGTGGTGTACAAATCGACGAATTGGGGTTCACATTGGTAGACCTCAACAAGTTAGGTCATATAAATGAGCCTTTCATAATGGCTTCCCAAGCAAAACAAGTGTCCTACATCACTGATCCTTCTAACAAAAGGTTGTCTGTGGTTCTCCAAGGAAAAATCATGTATAATGGTAGTGATGAAAATGAAGATTCAAATCTTGATATTCCTGAGACTCCTTCTTTTTCAACAAACATGCCTACTATAATCGAGGAGACACGGGTGGACGATGTACATGCCACTCGTGATGATCATCACGAAGGGATATTGATATAGGTAGTTTAAACTTAGTATACATTTATTTTTATTTATATTTCTGTATTTATTTTGAGATATAACCTATGTTAATAAATATATATTGTTTTTGAACAGGTACATATGGATCATTGTTCCATTTTTCCTTTGCAATTCTGTAATGTGTGTGATATTACGTATTCTTGGGATATTTACTGAATGCAGGGATAGCTGAGGGGAGTGATATTTTAAAACTGAATTTTAAAAAAAAAACTATTAACGTCAGTTGTATCAAACAACTGACGTTAATAGTATTTTATAAAATATACATTACACTATTAACGTCAGTTGTTTATTACAACTGACGTTAAACTTAAGACCTTTAACGTCAGTTCTTTATAACAACTGACGTTAGTTTTAACAAAATTAACGCCCGTTCTTAAAGAACTGACGTTAATTTTTAGTTGTGTTAAAGAATTGACGTTAATTTTGACAAAATTAACATCAGTTGTGTTAAAGAACCGACATTAATAGTTTTATATTTAACGTCAGTTCTCAACTGACGTTAAAATTTTAACTTTTAACGTCAGCTGTATTTACGTCAGTCAGTATTCTGACGTAAAAAATCAATTTTAACTGACGTAAAAAGCACTTATTGCACTAGTGTTAGTGTGGATTTGAGTGCCATGGGAAGAAAGGAAGCATGTGAAAATCTGAGTGGCACTGATCTTGCTGCATTGGTTTGTCTCTGCTTTATTTTTATTTTGTTTGTTTTGCCCCTTTGTTTATTTCCGAAAGATATCATCCATCGAAAATTTAATAAATATTTTAATTGTTCCATCTGCTAAAATTAATTCAAACAATTCACTCAGAAAAGAGCAATGACTATAGGAGGAGATCAATAAATTTCATATAAATATAATATTCCTGTAAAAATTAACTTCATGACATAAGTACGACGCATATTGAAAGATTTAAAATAAAAACAATTGAATCATGAATCAAAAACATTGCATTCCATGTACTTTAAAAGTTTAATGTTGTCTCTCATTAGAATAAAAGATCTACTGAATGAATGTCATTAAGATTAGAAGAAGAAGAAGAAAAATATCATGAAAAAACCTGATAATTATTATGGAAAAACTCAGACCATTGTAAAATGCCCACTCTTATCTAACTAATCATAACAACAACACCTAAATATATAATATCAATTAAACAAAAATATACATCCAGCATTTGTTTATTTCAAAGACAATCTTTCTTCATAATGTAGCTTTTTAACTTTGTTTTTGGGGTTTTCCCCCCTACTGTTAACAAAAAAAACCAAAAGAAACACTTTTATTTAGGTTAGTCATTATAATTATAATCATATAAAATTCATACTTTTCAAAGCACGTATGTCATGTTTAATTTGGTTTTAACATCAACATTTTTAACTCATCTTCTCCTATAGGTTTCATGTATTGTGCTATGCACTCTATGAATGAACTGATATCAAATTGCCATATGGTTTCTTTCTACAGAGAAGTGCTTATCTCATCAAACAATCATATTGACATGAAATAAAATTGCTCATTTGAAATAGTAAAACCCACATTCTCCAATAATTCTGTAATTAAAATAAATAAAAAGAAAGTCAGGGAAGCAAAAAGGTAATACAGTTCAAATCAAAAGCAAATATTTCTAGTGTCTTTTTCGACACCTTCATCAGCTGCTTCACTTGCCTGAAAATGAATAAAAGCATAAAAATTTAGAGGAGATGTTAGCAATTAACTAATTAAGAAAGAAAAAATAAAGAAAGAAAAAATGAAAATGAAAATAACAATAGAGACGCAATTCATAGTTGGATTGATCTTTGGCCTTTTGTTTCATGAAGTTGTAGGTATTTATAAATTAGGTGATATTTTTGGGCAGATTGTCAACTTAATTTTAATTTCATTTATTTAAATTTGAATTTGAATTTGAATTGATTATGAATTAGATAGTGAATGGCAAATTAAAAGTTGCCAAATTGGTATAGTAAAATAATAATAATAATAATAATAATAATAATAATAATAATAATAATAAATAAATAAATAAATAAATAAATAAATAAATAAATAAATAAATAATGTATCATAATTATCATGCATCCATCGCAATTTGTCCTGCATCCATCGCAATTTTCATAAATTATCATATCAGGAATTTATACTGAATGAAATTTGAGTAATATTGATGGATTTTAAAATAATATTAAAATAATAATATCCTGGGGCTGATAAGTTTAAATATGGATTTTGTATATCTCAATTTGAATTCCAAATATGATGCATCAAATATTTAATGCTACAATCATTGTCATATAGTGGAGCCATGATTGAAATTCCAAACCTTGCAAGCAAAGCACAATAGAGTGTCATGTGTAAAACCGAAGCTAGGTTGTAATGTAGAAGTGACACGTGTAAAACCATACCAAGATATAGTGATCGATTTGTATATTACATAGATATAGATTTTAAAACGAGGCAATGAATACTAACCATTTCTTAAGGTATTTGTTTTATGAGTTTAATGTGTCACAGAGACACAGACTCACTGCCATAATTTTTGTACAGAGACCACGACGACTAATAATCAGAGTCACGAACCTTGGAAGTTGGGGAATTAGTTTCACAAATTTAACGACAATGGCTTCATGACCAAATGAATCAAGAACTCATGATTTTATGCTCATTCTGGCAACTAAGTGGAATATAATGCGAGTATTCCAAGTAAATAATTGTGTGCATATATAGATACACTCATTTAGATGCATTATATTTGCTTTTTGGCTTCAAAATACAACAATATTCTTTTCTTCATTTGGCAATACTCGAAGCTCGCAGTAAGACCTGATGGCCTTCGATAGGCATTGTTTCTCAAGGTTCTCTGATTTTTGCACAAAGCTCTGCAAGTTATCTCTATGGGAAACTCTCTCAACCTACGTTCGAGGTAGAAACTGATAATCTATCATCTTGCCAATGACTCAACAAAATGTTACGATGAAGCATACCTTGAAAATTCGGCCTACGAGGAACAGAAATAGAAGCAACAAAATTAATATGCTATACAGATTGTTCTACAGCTGTATGCTAGTATCTAATTTTATTGTCAAACAGAGCATCTATTTCTGTTGAATGTGAATGTCCTTTATTTTAGAAAAGAAAACACCAAAATCAAGAAGTAAGAACATCTATGAGGAAATTTACCCTAAAGAAAAATAAATCTCATAAAAATGCAAGGTCAACCAGCACATATCTTATATCATGTCAGTGGCAGCTATATCTGTCTATCTTAATGGCTCTCGTAATTCTAGGTGGCTAAAACTAGGGTGGCATGAATCATCATAATTCAGAAAGCAGAATTTTTGCAACAATCTTGCCCTTGCAAATAGATCTTACTCCCCAGCATCAAATCAAATAAAGTTAAAAGGTAAATAACTTATAAAAAAAAAACAAATGGCATCAACCTATATCGAATTCAGACCAGATTCAACGTTATCATATACGCGCGATTCATTAGTAAGGAAGCAACTAATTGACTAACTGCAAGAAAGGAAAAAAAACAAGTATTAAAAGTTTATGTTCACCATTTGTTCAATAATAGGTCCAGCATCGAGTCCTTCAGTCACAAAGTGACTTGTTGCACCAATTAATTTCACACCTGCATCAAAGACCTGCCAACACCCAACATAATCTATCACATTAAACACATGCTCAGTTAGTGTAGAAAGACATGATCATGGTGATATGAAGAAGACTGAACTAAGAATCTTGTTGAACAAGAGAAAGTAAGAAGAGGGAGAGAAAGTGGTTTCTCTTTCCTGATTGATTGATTACTAAACTGTACAGAATTTCCAAATATATACAAATCTACTTAACTACTTGGTGAGCTAGAAATCAGTTAGATAACTACCAACTAACAAAACTGAAAGTAACAGAAATTAGTTAAACAACTGTAAGTATTAGCTGGCTGGTTGATCAGTTGTAACAGTTAGGAAGGAAGAACATAACAAATTGTTAAAAATGACAATCATCTTTTTTTTTTACAGTCAAATGTTACTAATTAGTATGTTATGTTAGTGGGGGAGTTGAACCCATGACCTAAGAATGTTGTTAGTACCAATAGACCACCAGAACTGCTACACCTTGATCTTTTTGGTCCAACAAGGACTGCTTCTGTCAGTGGTAAGAAATATGGTCTAGTCATTGTAGATGACTACACTAGATGGACATGAGTTATGTTCCTAGCTCATAAGGATGAGTCTTTCAAGGTATTTTTTATATTCAGCGAACGTGAACAGAATGAAAAAGGCATGTGTATCACCTCAATCAGAAGTGACCATGGGGGAGAGTTTGAAAATGAGCTATTTCATAAGTTCTGTGAAGAGAGTGGTATTCTTCACAACTTCTCAATACCTGGAACACCACAGCAAAATGGTGTGGTAGAGAGAAAGAACAGATCTCTTCAAGAGATGCTAGAACTATGCTCAATGACAACTCTGTCCCTAGACACTTCTAGGCTAAAGCTATTAATACTGCATGTTACATTCAGAACAAAATATACATTAGACAAATCTTGAGCAAGACTCCTTATGAATTGTGGAAAGGACGAAAACCCAACATTTCATATTTTCATCCTTTTGGTTGTAAATGCTATATATTGAATACTAAGGATCTACTAGGAAAGTTTGATGCAAAAGTAGATAATGGGATGTTGTTAGGATATTCTGAAACTTCAAAAGGCTTTAGAGTTTATAATTCTAGAAATCTAGTAGTAGAAGAATCTATTAATGTCAAGTTTGATGACGATCAAGTGGACGACCTTCCACAACAACCAGAAACCTCCACTTCTCAACAAGATGTTGTTCAGAGATCTTGGTACTTCATAAATTATCATCCATAAGATCAAATCATTGGAAAACCCAATGATAGGCTAAGAACCAGATCAACTTTCAGAGAGCAGGAAGATTCTGCACCAGTCTCTGAGTTTGAACCAAAGACAGTAGACGAGGCTCTGCTGGACGATGGCTGGATTCTAGCTATGCAAGAAGAACTGAATCAGTTTGAAAGAAGTGATTTTGGACCCTGGTACCCCTGCCTAAAGATAAATCAGTTATTGGAACAAAATGGGTTATAGAAACAAGCTTGATGAGAATGGTAAGGTGGTAAGAAATAAAGCAAGACTTGTTGCTCAAGGTTATTCTCAGGAATAAGGTATAGATTATACCGAGACCTTTGCACCGGTTGCTAGATTAGAAGCAATTAGGATCTTACTTTCATTTGCTGCACATCATAGCATTATGCTTTTTCAAATGGATGTTAAGAGTGCTTTTCTAAATTACATTATTAATGAAGAAGTTTATGTAACGCAACCTCCGGGTTTTGAGAGTGTAACCCAACTTGAACATGTATATAAGCTTAAGAAAGCTTTATATGGCCTTAAACAATCACCTAGAGCTTGGTATGATAGGCTAAGTTCATTTCTTATGGAAAATGGATTTAATAGAGGAAAGGTTGATACAACTTGTTTAGAAAGTCCAGTAAATCTAATTTCATAATTGTGCAAATATATGTTGATGATATTATATTTGGAGCTACTAATGAATCTCTGTGCAAAGAGTTTTCTAAGTTAATGCAGAAAGAGTTTGAAATGAGCATGATGGGTGATAGCGTGATTTCACATCATATTTCATGTACATTTTTGCATGCATTTTCATATAGTTTAGGCAATTTTACTTTGATTTTTGTTAGTTTTTCCCTTGGAACGGGTAAGGTGGTTTTGTGGTGTTGTTTTGCAGAAATTAAGGATTAAATGCCCAAGATGAGCCATGATGGAGCCTGGATGAAGTTGGAGCTTGAAAGTGAAGATATTGGATGACTCCAATTTAATTTGGAATGGAAATATTTGATGACAATTGATAAAAGTCCAGCAGCAATGTAAGAGGCCTAATTGATGGATTGGATGATTTGGACATTAATGGCTTACCATAAATGGAGAGAGGAATCGATCTTCAATTTATAAATGATAAAAGCTGCAGCAAATCACTGAAGCAAATCAAGTGAATCAAATTTTTCAAGGGGCCACGTGAATTGAAATACAAATGGAAGGAAGAATTTGACTTTTCTAATTTGAAGCCAACGTCAGTAACAAATTTTCAGGGGCCCATGTGAATTTAGTTTCATTGGAAATAAAATATTAAGATTCAATTTGGATTGGAATTGATAAGTAGCAATAAGATGGAATTGGATAACATTGCATTATCATAAAAATAAATGGTAGAGATTGTGGCAATTGAAAGTGGCAGAGGAAGCAATCTTGTTGGGCCCGCGTGAAAAGATTTTGATCCCAATTAAATTAGGAGATTGACTGATTAAGAGTTATATAGCCACAGCGTCAGCGAGTCAGAGAAGAGTAGAGGGAGACACCAGACACAAAAAAAAGAGGATTTTTAACCTAGGAGCACTTTTAACCTAGGGAGACTCTTGGGAAGCAAAAAGGGACGTGTTCTCTTTGCTCTTGGAATGGAAGAAGACTGGATTTGAAGAAGATTGGAGGATTCGTCATGAGTTTTCTTCATCTCTTCTCTCTTTCTCCTTTGTAATTTCCTTTATCATGAGTAGCTAAATCCCTTTTTGTTGGGATTAGATGTAGCGAAACTGAATATCATGTAATTGCTTTGATTTATTAATCCATGTTTATGTTTCTCTATTAGTGTTTAATTCCTTCGCTTAATGCCTTTTGTGGTTTGGCCATCCACGAATCGATTCTGAGATTTGATTTGCAATGAGGACGTTCTTATCAATTCTTGATCTGGAATTAATCACCTAGTAAACCTTGCATCTAAGAATGGATTTTGGTTTGCTAGTAATCGTGTAATCCCTTTTCTTAATGCAAATTCACTAATTAGGCTACCTACGGAATTAGGGTCTATTAGGGGATTTAGGCTCTTGTCATCTAAGGAATTAGGGCTTGAGTAATTTTGTGGATTGATTTTGATATCTGAAGCATAAACTGGATTGGTGTTCTTGGTATTGCATGAGACTAAGGTTTAGTGAAGTCTAGTCCCAACACCTCTTTCTGCATTCCAAGTGTTTGATAAAATTCCCCAAAAAGACCAAAAAAATATTTTATTGCTTTTGTTGCTTTATTTTATTTTTGATCTTTCTTCATTTAGTCTAGATAGTTGTTTGACTTGCGAATTGGTAATTGGCAACTGATCCTCGTGGGAACGATATCGGTCTTGTGACACCCTAATCTCGGGTCATCACATGGTTACCCGTTTGCGGAAATAAAACTTAATTTGCTGGTTGCTTTCGGAAAATAATGTTTTCTCAACGTTTATCTCTTCAAAATATGGTGATAAAAATTTTTCCTTTTCCTCCTTATTTTAACCTCATAACCACAACAACGTATTCAAATCACACTTAACTACATAATGTATATAAGTCCTCCAACTATACTGCCTCATATTTTTCTCACGTAAATCATAATTAACTTTATTCTTAAAACATAACATTACCTAAGCTGGTCGTAACTAACGGACACTACAACCGATAAAAACAGCACAACATGCCTCGAACTAGACAGCCGTCGTCTTCTTGTAAGGATCATACCCCTCGTACAACTCTGATATGGTTGTAAGGGTGAGATGCCAATATATGGATTTATCACCATAACTAAATGCTCAACACAAAAGAATGCACATACACATATACATGTCTATAACAACGTACTCATTCATATTATATCACATCGTTTATCAATGGGTTTCACACCCCAAACATCAACGTTGGAAAACTATGCATGAACACTTCAATACATCTTCTAAACATTCATACTTAATCTCATGAGATATCTCCAACCTCGTAAACCTCGTGATGAGTTGATCAGACTCAATTGCCACAGGCATATAGCCACAGGCACGCCCATCGCACACTGTCCAACATCGTGGCACAGTGATAACAATCTGAGATGGGGCCTCATTGTCCAAACCCTGGGCACAATGAGAACATCTTTGTATTATCTACCCTGACGCCGCAAGGTAATCCCTCTTTTTATCATGGCACGTCTGCCAAATGCATGCAAGAAAACATTTTGTTCTCAACACTTTTCTTTGTGCTATATCTTTATTTGTCAAAGCTCTCAAAAGCTTACAACCCATCATCGTTTTAAACATCTAATGCTCTCAAAAGCATCATCGTTAAAACATGGAAGCTCTCAAAAGCTTATGACTTAACATCGTTTAAAACATCTTTACAACTTTTATTAACAACACAGGACCTCAAAGTCCGAGTGCTCAATCACGAAGCCCCTAGACCTTGCAATCAGTCTTAGGTTCGTGGTAATAGAAAACAACTTAAAACGTTTTAACTTCTTTAAATAGTTACCCAGTTTACAACATAACGAACCTTAATACCCAGACGTCTCGGTTATTAAGTTCCATATCTTTGTACATCTTTTTACATCGTTTTACATCTTTCACATCGTATTACACCTTTTACATCTTTTACATCGTTTTCAATCTTTTGCATCTTTTACATCGTTTACATCTTTTACATCTTTTCTGTCTGTGAAAAACAAATCCAAAATAGGATAACGTCATAAGAACACTAGTACCCCGACATCTCGGTTACTAAGTTCTATATCATCCTTTACGTCATTAAGTAAAACTCATTAACCGAAAATTCTTTCTACTTGAAATTCATTTATAAAACGTCAATTCATAGAAAATCCACTTTTCCTTTGGAAACACATTTTTTCCAAAATAACGTCAAATCATCAACAACTTCTTTTTATTGAAACTTCAACTCTAATAAATCAATTCAAATTTAATCTCTTTTCAACATAAGTACTGTTGTTTTTAAACTCTCACCGTAAATAATTTCGAAACTTGCCGTCGTTTAGCATTTTCAAAGAAAACGTCTTTAAGTCAAACTTTGACATTTCTTCTAAAATAATTTTCTTATATAATAAATAAGGTCTTTTAGAATATCAATTTAACAAAATCCCTTTTTATAATATCTCGGAATTTCTTGTGTAAAAATTAGCAGCACTAAAAAAAATTTCACGGTTACGCTCTCACCGTGACTCGTAAATTTCTTTTACACTAATAAATCCTTAAAATAATAATATTTCTCAAAACTCATTATTTTTCCAAAATCATATTTTCCTCTAATATTATATTCCAACATTCCCCATAAAACGTTGAATATAACTTTCACAGCTTATTAAATCTTTTATCTCATTAATCGGTTGTGCACTGACCACTATCAGGCCTCTCAAACAACATTCAACATTCAACAACATCATCATAGTTCTATCACCAGGCAGATCATGCATCATAACAACATAATATACTACTGCAGATAATTAAAAGCAGATCAATCACCGATACACAGATAAACAACATAAACAATTAATCACAAACAACATATAAATCATATAAGCCACACTAAAAGAAAATAGTTATAGAGAAAATCCCTCAGGTAAGCTCCCCTTACCTCTTGAAGACTCAACTAACGTTTTCAAACAACCTCCCGATTTAATCCGGTTTCCTCCATCGGCTTTAGGTCAAACCAACCCGATTGATTCCTTCAAACGAATTGCAACCAAAATAAATCAAATCAAACAACAACATACTTAGCTCATGAGGGTTAGGTTTCGGCCAAGGGCTGACTTTTAGGGTTCAAAATCCTTAAAATTTCTAATCATGGATTAGTCATAGATTAATGGTCCTTAATCAACCTAAATCATGGATTAGTAACTAAACAACTAAGTTTCAAACTCAAAACTTCCTAACTCTCATATACTTATATTCGGCCTCAACATGTTCATAGGGCTAGGGTTCTTAATTTAATAAACCAACTTGGATTTATTAAGCATACATACTAATAGCTTGATTACTAAGATCATTAATGAAAACTTTGAACAAAACTCATCTAGTTCCAAGAACTAGGGTTTAGGCCTTGATGAAATCAATAGGTGAGAGTTTGATTTTTGATCTTCTATATACTTGGATACAAGAACTATCAAGGTATTTGAAGATTGAATCATGAATCAAGACATGAAAATGAAACAAAACCTATGAACACAACATTGACCTAGGTTCGGCCAAGTCCAGAAATTAGGGAAAGAAATTTCTCATGATCTTATGCTTCTATATGATGAAAATAGAGATGATTATAAGATCATAGCAATTGGTTTCATGTCAAAAGGATTTTTCTAGAATTAGTTATGAATTTTCAAAGTTCTAGATCTAGAAACTTAAAAGTGATGAACAATTATGAAATAAACTTTGAATCAAGAAATTGATTGAAGAACATAGACATGATTAGAGAAGAAGAATAGGATTCACCTCTTGGAGATCAAAAACAAGTGAATATCGAAGAACTTTCTTCACAAATCTAACACTAGAAGACTTATAACTTTAGGGTCTTTAAACAAATGACAATAGAAACTAAGTGAAAAGTGAGAGAAGATATTTATAGGCATGTGGGCTGCGCCACTTTTGAGGACCAAATAGAAAGGAGGTGGCTTTTCAAAGGATTAAAGTGCAAATAACTCATAGGGACCATTTTGCAAAGATTCCAAAAGTATAAGGACTTGTTTGCAATTTGCCAATAAATTGTCACGATGACCTTTTTACCACATTTAATGTAAGCTTATCTTGAATAACTTTGGCTGAATTTGTGTCATAGATATTTTTAAGACAAATCATGAAAGTTGAAGAAAAATCAAGAATGTTGAAGAAAAATCAAGAATAATGTAGAATAATGTGGAAAATTGTGGAACATTCTAGAAAATTCTTAACTCATCCAACAACAAATGAGGGCAGCCATCAATCCCTCATGGGCTTGCGCATGGGCTTAGAAAATTTGGGCTTGGTTTCATTTTTGTGGGGCCCACTTGAAGATTTAAGCATTAAGCTTAAGATAGGAAACTTATATGGCTTCAAATGGGCTTTATGAAACTTAAGTCATGGGTAAGGAATTTGGGCCTCAAAGCCACGGTCCTCTATGGATTTGGAACAAGGATTCTAGCCCAATTCACTTGAAAAAACTTAGAAACTAACTCAGGGACAGAAGGGTAATTAACAGAAAGTTCAGGGACTGAAGCGTAAAATTCAGGAATTGTCACTATAACCCTATAGAACCTTCTAGACATAAAAGTATGATTCATCCTCATGAATCATCTCAAAATCCTAAGATAAACTCTTTATCGGCTCTTAGAAACTCCAAAATCCCCTCCGTCGTCTACCCGATTACGTGTTTCGCCCGAAAACGTAAATTATTTTATTTTTTTCTGAAATAATTCTAAAAATACACTCTTGTAGGAAATAAAATAAAAATCTTAAGTCTTTCGTTCACGAATTAAAATTAGGTTTTCTGAGCAGTAAACTTTTACTGTCAGTAAAAACACAAAACGTCAGACCAGCTTCCGTCTGAATTTTCAACCAAAAACTTCCCCGTAACCTTATGAAAATAAGTATAACATGGAAATGACCTTGGTTTATCCAAAATCATTTTCTAAGTCTCGGATAAAAATATATATGTTTATATATTTATTACCGATATTACTGGTTAAAGAAAATCGGGGTGTTACAGGTCTCACCACCGTATTACTTGTACGACTAGATATACTTGCCTAGATTCGTTATCAACAAGTTTTTGGCGCCGTTGCCGGGGATCGGTTTTGCCAATATCATTAGTATCAAAGAAGGCAACTAATTTAGACATTTTTTTTTTGTGTGTATATTTGATTTTTACTTTTGAGTTTGGTTTGTACAAGGTGGATGCAATTCATGGACTACTCTTTTTATCCATCTGATGAGGAAGCCTCACATCACACTTTGGAGAACAACTGGTGTTTGGGAGATGACAGAGATTTGGGAGATCATTATATTCCAGCACAAGTTGATTGTATGACGGGTAGGCTTGTATATATATTCTCCAAGGAGGAATGGGAAACCCTTTGTTCATATTTACCACCACCACCACCATGTTTACAAGTGATTCCCGAAGAGCCACGTGAAGCAGAATTTGAGAAAAATATGGTTGTGGGAATGGATCAAAATGGAGATGAAGTGGTGGTGGTAGACGAACCACAAGAAGAGGAATTACCTTCCACTAATCCTTGGGAGAGAACAAGTGAGGAGGCAAGTCAATTGGAAAACAGTCACTCCACCATGCTTGCTGAGAAATCTGAAATTGCTGCATTAGATAAATATGTTGGCTTACATGCATGTGTGGACACTACAAAGTTAGTCCCTTCCACTTGTCTGTTAAATTTCCTGGTGAAAATACCATTTGACCCGGGAGGAAGTGAGTTCGTTATTAAAGAGGTCAATGGAGTTTTCACACATTTGCTAGGAGAAATTGAGGTTAGACTCATCTTGCTTCTGCAATCGCCACTCCACAAGCTATGGGATCAGGGAGGATGCCCTTACATATTGAGCATCTCTTGGTCTTTCTACCACAGGATATGGGATCCGAGTGGGATTGACCACAGTTGTGCGCCTTCGTGATCCTTGAGATCACAGGCCTGTCAAGCTAGTGACGTTAAAGAAAGGCCTGTCAAGCTAGTGACGTTAAAGAAACGCTTATTGGGAGGCAACCCAAGTTTTCTTTCCCTTTTTCGTTTGTTTTTAAATTTAACTCTTGAATAATTTGAGAAGATCAAGAGAAAAAAAATCATAAATTAATAAATTTGTTAAGTGTTTTCAGGGCAAGAAGGAAGGAGAAGCTAAAGGGTAGGGAGAAACAAAGTCAGCAACCATCACGCCCAGGCAGTGACACTGGTCACGATCGTGATGAGCTTAATGTGAAGACCAGAAAGGATCACGGCCCAGTCGTGATATCCATCACGGGCGTGATGAGAGGACCCTGAAGATCAGAGAGCATCACGGCCTAGCCGTGATGAAGGTCACGGCCGTGACAGGCCAGCCTATGGACCGGAATTGATCACGATCTGCCCGTGAGGAGCATCACGGCCGTGACACAATTTTCAGCATCTCTTTGACTAGGCATGTGATCCAGCACCCGCTACCACCTCGGTGAGTTGTTCCATTTTTCTCCTCTCTCCGACTTGATTATTTACATTGGGGACAATGTAAGTTTTTAAGCTTGGGGTAGGGGTATTTTTGCATTTTGCATGTTGCATTCATATAGGCATAGTTTTGCATGATCACATGATTAGATTGCCCCTTGCTTAGATTACGCATCCAATTGTGAGAACTTAGTGCCAATTAAATTGAGATAGTGAATTTTTGAACCCAATTTTTTTATTCTTGTGATAAGACTACAAATAAAAATGCTTGATCTTTGATAGTTGATAATTAGCATGTGGTTCTGTAGATTTGTGTTCCTCACTGATTTTTGAACTACTAAATGTGAGATTCTTGAGCCAAAAAGGGGTACTCACTAAATCTACCCCATTCTTTTTGATAGAGTGTTATTCCTCTTGGATTGTATTCTCTAGAACTTGACTTGAAACCGCTTTGAAGCTTGAAAATTTTTGAAAACATTTTTGAAAATGATTGAGGCACTAGGTATTTTTCCGGCCTTCTGAGCTTTGAATGACTAAATGCTACCCCTTAGTTGCCCAATTTTGAGCCTGAAAGAACAAAATACTTTTCTTGGTACCTTGAATTACTTTGATGATACTTGGTAGGGCACCTTTTAGAGTATTACAAAAAGCGTAAAAGGGTAGTTTGAAAACGTATGGGATAAGAGAGTTAGAAAAATATTTCTCTTGAATTGAAAATCTCCCCTTCTCCAAATCCAAAAAAAAAAGAGAAAAGAAAGAGAAGGGGATGACAAAAAAAAGTGAGAAATAAAATAAAAAGAAAGAAAGAAAGGTGGAAAGACGAATCAAAACCCAAAAAGGTATTTTAGAAGGTGTCATGCTTTGAAATGCTCGATATTTTGTCTAGCCTTCGTGAAAATTCCTTTTCTTGATTTCCCCACCTAACGATCAATCCCATGGCCCCGTTACAACCAGAGTAAAGACCTCTTGATTCTTAGGTGTTTTCATTAATAAAGTAGATATTTGGTTGATAGTCAAGCTTATGGTAGAATTCATTCCTTGAGGAAACTGAGCGAATTGTCATATATCCTTAAACACTTGAGTGAGGTGAGAAAGAGTGCCCGAATCAGTGAGAACATGAGTCTAGGAAACCTAAGCTTCTAATTAGACTAGAATTGATTGTCTCTTGCTGAATTATTTGAAAATGCCTGTTACTTGGATTAGTTACTCGGGTTCTTGGTTCACTATCCATGTTCTGACTATTTATATCTTCTGGCCTTAGCGATTGCTTGAGAACAAGCAAATGAATAAGCTTGGGGTGATTTGATAGTGTGATTTCACATCATATATCATGTACATTTTTGCATGCATTTTCATATGGTTTAGGCAATTTTACTTTGATTTTTGTTAGTTTTTCCCTTGGAACGGGTAAGGTGGTTTTGTGGTGTTGTTTTGCATAAATTAAGGATTAAATGCCCAAGATGAGCCACGATGGAGCCTGGATGAAGTTGGAGCTTGAAAAGTGAAGATATTGGATGACTCCAGTTTAATTTGGAATGGAAATATTTGATGACAATTGATAAAAGTCCAGCAGCAATGTAAGAGATCTAATTGATGGATTCGATGATTTGGATATTAATGGCTTACCATAAATGGAGAGAGGAATCAGTCTTCAATTTATAAATAATAGAAGCTGTAGCAAATCACTGAAGCAAATCACGTGAAGCAAATTGTGCAAGGGTCCACGTGAATTGAAATACAATTGGAAGGAAGAATTTGACTTTTCTAATTTGAAGCCAACATCAGTAACAAATTTTCAGGGGCCCATGTGAATTTTGTTTCATTGGAAATAAAATATTAAGATTCAATTTGGATTGGAATTGATAAGTAGCAATAAGATGGAATTGGATAACATTGCATTATCATAAAAATAAATGGTAGAGGTTGTGGCAATTGAAAGTGGCAGAGGAAGCAATCTTGTTGGGCCCGCGTGAAAAGATTTTGATCCCAATTAAATTAGGAGATTGACCGGTTGAGAGTTATATAGCCACAGCGTCAGCGAGTCAAAGAAGAGTAGAGGGAGACACCAGACACACACAAAAAAAGAGGATTTTTAACCTAGGAGCACTTTTACCCTAGGGACACTCTTGGGAAGCAAAAAGGGGCGTGTTCTCTCTGCTCTTGGACTGGAAGAAGACTGGATTGGAAGAAGATTGGAGGATTCGTCATGAGTTTTCTTCATCTCTTCTCTCTTTCTCCTTTGTAATTTCCTTTATCATGAGTAGCTAAATCCCTTTTTGTTGGGATTAGATGTAGCGAAACTGAATATCATGTAATTGCTTTGATTTATTAATCCATGTTTATGTTTCTCTATTAGTGTTTAATTCCTTCGCTTAATGCCTTTTGTGGTTTGGCCATCCATGAATCGATTCTGAGATTTGATTTGCAATGGGGACGTTCTTATCAATTCTTGATCTGGAATTAATCACCTAGTAAACCTTGCATCTAAGAATGGATTTTGGTTTGCTAGTAATTGTGTAATCCCTTTTCTTAATGCAAATTCACTAATTAGGCCACCTAAGGAATTAGGGTCTATTAGGGGATTTAGGCTCTTGTCATCTAAAGAATTAGGGCTTGAGTAATTTTGTGGATTGATTTTGATATTTGAAGCATAAACTGGATTGGTATTCTTGGTATTGCATGAGACTAAGGTTTAGTGAAGTCTAGTCCCAACACCTCTTTCTGCATTCCAAGTGTTTGATAAAATTCCCCAAAAAGACCAAAAAAATATTTTATTGCTTTTGTTGCTTTATTTTATGTTTTGATCTTTCTTCATTTAGTCTAGATAGTTGTTTGACTTGCGAATTGGTAATTGGCAACTGATCCTCGTGGGAACGATATCGGTCTCACCACCGTATTACTTGTACGACTAGGTATACTTGCCTAGATTCATTATCAACAATGGGAGAACTCAAATTATTCCTTGGACTTCAAGTTAGACAAAATATGGACGAGGTGGACATTCATCAAACCAAGTATACAAAGGAACTCCTGAAGAAGTTCAAAATGGATGACTGCAAGCCAATGAATACCCCTATGCACCCCACGTCCATACTGAACAAAGATGATAAAGAGAAAAAGGTAGACCAAAAGGTATATAGAGGTATGATAGGATGTCTACTATATCTTACTGCATCTAGGCTTGATATTATGTTCAGTGTATGTTTGTGTGCTCGATTTCAATCTGATCCTAGAGAATCTCACTTATCAGCAGTTAAGAGAATATTTAGATACTTAAAAGGTACTACTGATTTGGGTTTGTGTTTTAAGAAAAATGAAGATTACAGATTAATTAGTTGGTTTCGTGATGTCGACTATCTTGGAGAGAATTGAAAGACAGAGTACCAGTGGAGGATGTCACTTCATTGGGAGCCAATCTTGTCTCATGGTCAAGTAAAAGACAAAGTACCATTGCCTTATCAATCGCTTGAAGCTGAGTATATTTCAGCCGCAAGTTACTGCTCACAACTTCTAAGGATCAAACATCAATTGGGGAGGACTACAATGTGTTTGTAAGTAGTATTCCACTTATGTGTGATAATACTGCTGCAATTAATTTGTCTAAGAATCCAATATTGCATTCTAGAGCTAAGCATATAGAGATTAAACATCATTTTATAAGAGATTATGTGTAAAAAGGTGTTTTTGATATCCAATTTGTAGATACTGACCATCAATGGACATATATCTTTACTAAACCTCTTGAGGAGGACAGGTTTATTTTTATTAGAAAGCATCTTAATACGCTTTGTGTGGATTGATTAAGGTGTCCAACCTTGAGAATTTTGTTGTTGATGTATGTGTGTCTAAAGCATTTCAAGTCTATTGCATGATTTTAGTGTGCGTCCATTGGATTCCACGTCCACTGTTTTTGTGTACCGCGTCCACTGCCCGTCGTGTCTATGTTTGATTGTATTTCACTTGGATTGGATCCATCCATACTTTTATTTATTAATTGCATTTATTTTGTCTCAAAAATAAATTTATCCTTTATTCTCTTTGCTGAGTCAGTAACTTCCATCAATCCCATCAAGAACTTTTTATAGTTTCAAAATCCAACGCCATTTTATCCTTTATGACATGTCTTGTCAAAATCAATTCTATCAATTCTTCCAAAATCAATTCTATCAAAATCCCCCGCCCCACTTTTGCTTGTGTTTGCCTGTGCCAACTTCAAGAAAAAGGTTAAAAGAATAAAAATAAATTTAATATATACCGAGTAAGGCAAAGTAGACAAAAATTAAAATAATACAATTAATATTATATTAATTTTATAATGCGATAAATATATTAAATTACAAAATATTTTAATAACCAATATATTTTTTAGAGAACCTTGTCATTGATACATTTTTTATAAGTCAAATAATATTAAAGCGAGTACTCGCTCGGGGTACTCGAACCCGTACACACAAGAGCTAGGAGTTGGAACCCCTGACCGCTTCCTTAATTAGGGGCCCGAGCCCATTACGTACCACTCAGCCCATTACATGTGAAGTAAGAAATTGAAAAACCTTTCACTATCTTGTCATCTCTGACTCTAAGTATTCTCGAGCTCTCTATTCTTTGCTTCCAAAACCCTAACTCTCAAATCACCAAAATGGCATCTTCTTCTACCTTCAACATGGACAAGCTGAATGTTGCTATTGAGCATCACTTCGATTTTGGAATATTGGAGGAGTATAACTTGGATATCAGCAAGAACATCAACGCCTGGCTGGTCGGGAGGACTTTTGGAAGAAAAGGTTTCCATTTATACCAACACGATAAAGGACTTCCGGAGAAGACTTCAAGTCACTAATACAGAAATCTTCACTTCTATATTGGGGAGGAAAATCGTGGTTTCGAGAAAACCATTGCCAATGCCATCTTTTTGCGCTCAATAAGGAGTGGTATTTATTGAGTCATGGGAGACAGACCTTGGTGGCTCGAAGTCATTGATGCCTTTTTGATGAGAGAAGACGCAAGAAGATCCCATTCTTGGAAATCAGTTGAAATGAAGGATCATGTCCGTATTCCTCATCAGATGCTGAATAAGGTGGTTCTTCACAAAACTGGTTCCAAGGACAACCTATCAGCCTTGCACAAGTTCTGTCTCTGCCATCTCTTTACAGAGACTAAGATAAACTTGCCCAGAATTCTCTTTAGTAGATTCAGGGATGCTGCTGTTCATAGGAAGAATCTCTCTGCACTTCCTTACTGCCATCTTTTATTAAAAATGTTCAATTCACAAGGGATGTATGACTTCATTAAAGATAAGACACCTGAAGAGCAAGCAAGAATAATAACTGAGAAGCCAATGTCTGCTGCTGTTTTTGGCAAAGTGAATATTGCCAACATGAATCTAAGAACTTACACTGTTGCTGCTTTGGCCAAGACTGAAGAAATGATGATGGTCAAAGAAGAAATGGTTGAGCAAAATGATGCAGAAGTTCTTGGATTAACAAGGACAGTCAGAAAGAAAACCACTGCAGCAAGGAAACCTATGCCTAAGAGGCCCACTGGTGGAATTGTATTTAGGGAACCATCAGCTGTTGCCCTTCAATCTGCACTTTCTCAGAAGAGGACAAGGAACTTGATCTTATTTCACAATGAGGATGAGGAGGATGATGAGGACAGGATCCCCATCAGCTATGTGTTGAAGAAACATAGAATTGTTGCCTCTGTTGATGTTGCTGATGTCCAAATTCCAACTAAGAGAAGGCAACCTCAGAGAAAAGCCAAAGTTGTCATGGGAACTGGGGTAATTCTTCCTGCTAATGATCCTGTCAAGATAGCAGTAGATGCCTTGGTTTCTGTCTTTGAGGATAGGATGGATATGGCTGTATTTGCTTCTGTGAACTTACCTGAAATCCTAGATGATGTGTACATTCCTACACGGCCTTCACCACAAACACATTCCCTTGACTAACCACAAATAGCCTCACCAGAAAGACCAAAATTCCCACCCATTATACCTAAGAATGACCCATGGTTCAACCAACCAGACACTGGTATTAGCCTTGGTGCACATCTTCCAAAGATAAGAAAAATCATATTTCCCTATATTGACCCATTTGTTGTATATGAGAATAAGGTTGAAAATTGGGCCAAAGTTAAGAGGGATTGGAAAATTCTGTTCCATAAGCATGAACCTGAACCTGTCTCTACCAGACCCTTCTATCCATTGCCCGAGTATGATTATGAACCTCAAACGCATTATACCCCTAGCATTCACCTCACCCTGACATTCCTACTGACCTCCCACCATCCAAACTGTACAATCACCTTGGACCTCTCATCACCCATCTACCCCTAAAGAAATTCCCTCCCATTAATGGCAAAGCTACTGATTTTGTTGATCTTCTTATGTATCAAATGCTGAAATGGGAGTTTGAGCACTTCGGGATTGTTAGAGCTGCAAACTTTGTCCCTCCAACTTGGTTAAGGCATTCTTTGGAGAAGACCAAAATTGGAATCAATCCTTACATGATATGTCCAAGATTGCCCATGATTGACTGTTGACGATTTATCTAGGCAAGTATACCTAGTCATACAAGTAATAAAGTGATAAGAGGGACATCGTTCCCACGAGGACTGAGACAAGTACTAGCACGTAACAGATCGATTACTATCTAAGCGAATCATTGGATGGAAGGGAGCTCAATATCAAATACCAAGCCCAACAATAGTAAAAATAAACAGAATAAAAAGGAACAAACTCTTTTTGTTATTTTCTCAAACACTTGGAATGCAATAAAAGGTGATTTTCAAATATGATAAAAGATGTTGGGATCAGATTTCACTAAACCTTAGCCTCATGCAATACCAAGACTTACCAATCCAGTTTATGCTTCAAATATTAAAATCAACCCACAAAATTACTCAAGCCCTAATTCCTTAGATGACAAGAGCCTAAACCCGCTAATAGACCCTAATTCCTTAGGTGGCCTAATTAGTGAATTTGCATTAGGATCAGGGATTACACGATTACTAATAAACCAAAATCCATTCCTAGATGAAAGGTTTACTAGGTGATTAATTCCAGATCAAGAATTGATAAAAACGTCCCCATTGCAAATCAAATCTCAAAATCAGTTCATGGGTGATTAGACCACAAAAAGCATTCAGCAAAAGAATCAAACACTAATACGAAGGCATAAACACAGATTGATAAATCAAAGCAATTACATGAAAATTCAGTTTAGCTACATGTAATCCCAACAAAAAGGGATTTAGCTACTCATGATAATAGATAAAGCCAAAATCAAAACAATACAAAAAGAGGAGGGAAGAAGCTCCATTGAAGCTTTCCACAGCCGTCACAGCAGCCCCCTGGTGCAGAGAACACGTTTTAGGTCTAAGTCTGTTTTAGGGTAAAAGTTCTCTGGTGAGAGTCCCCCTTTTCGTTCTGCCCAGATGCCTTTTTATAGATTAGGCGCGCGTCACGGCCGTGATGGCCATCACGGCCAGGCCGTGACGGGTTCTGCCTTGGGCGCGCTTTCAAAAACTTGTTTGTCACGGCCGTGACACTCATCACGGCTAGGCCGTGATCGCTTCTGCCTTTACCAATTGGTCTGTCACGGCCGTGATGGGCATCACGGCCTGGCCGTGACAGATTCTGCCTAGAAGGGGTCTGGCTCAAGTAACATGTCACAGCCGTGATGGGCATCACGGCTAGGCCGTGACAGCTTCTGACTTTTGCCTTCTTTCTTCTTCAGTTTTGCTCGATCATGGCCATGATGGTCATCATGGCTAGGCCGTGATTGGCTCTGTTTGGCTTATTTTCTTCACTTTTCAAGCTCTATCTTCATCCAAGCTTCATCATGGCTGATTCTGAGCATTTTATCATTAATTTCTACAAAACAACACCACGAAACCGCCTTACCCGTTCCAAGGTAAAAACTACTAAAAATCAATTTAAATATGCCTAAACTATATGAAAATGCATGCAAAAATGTACATGGAATATGATGTGAAATCACACTATCAAATCACCCAAGCTTATTCATTTTCTTGTCCTCAAGCAATCACTAAGGCCAGAAGAGATAAATGATCAGAACATGAATAGTGAACCAAGAACCCGAGTAACTAATCCAAGTAACCGGCATTTCAAATAATTCAGCGAGAGATAATCAATTTCAAGTCCAATTAGAAGCTTATGTTTCCTAGACTCATATTCTCACTGATTCGGGCACTCTTTCTCACCTCACTCAAGTGTTTCAGGATATATGACATTTTTCTCAATTTCCTCAAGGAATGAATTCTACCATAAGCTTGACTATCAACCAATTCTCTACTTTATTAATGAAAACACATAAGAATCAAGAGGTCTTTTGCTTTGGTTGTAACGGGCCCATGGGATTAATCGTTAGGTGGGGAAATCAAGAAAAGGAAATTTCAAAAGGCTACACAAAATATCAAGCATTGCAAAGCATGACACCTTCTAAAATACCTTTTTGGGTTTCGATTCATTTTTCCACCTTTCTTTCTTTCTATTTTATTTCTCACTTCTTTTTGTCATCCCCTTCTCCATATATATATTTTATTTCTTTCTTCTTCTTTTTTTCGAAGAAGGGGGGATTTTCAATTCAAGAGAATTTTTTTTCAATTTTCTCATCCCATACTTTTCAACTACCTTTTTACCCTTTTGTGCAATACTTTAGAAGGTCTCCTATCAAGCATCATTCATCAAAGTAATTCAAGGTACCAAGAAAAGTATTTTATTCTTTCAGGCTCAAAATTGGGCAACTAAGGGATAGCATTTAGTCATTCAAAGCTCAGAAGGCCGGAAAAATACCTAGTGCCTCAATCATTTTCAAAAAATGTTTTCAAAAATTTTTAAGCTTCAAAACGGTTTCAAGTCAAGTTCTAGAGAAAACAATCCAAGAGGAATAACACTCTATCACAAGGAATGGGGTAGATTTAGTGAGTACCCCTTTTTGGCTCAAAATCTCACATTCAGTAGTTCAAGAATCAATGAGAAACACAAATTTACGAAACCATATGCTAATTATCAACTATCAAAGATCATCTCAAGCATTTTTATTTGTAGCCTTATCACAAGAATAAAAAAATTGGGTTCAAAAATTCACCATCTCAATTTATTTGGCACTAAGTTCTCACAATTGGATGCATAATCTAGGCAAGGGGCAATCGAATCATGTGATCATGCAAAGCTATACCTATATGAATGCAACATGAAAAATGCAAAAATTCAAAAATGCAAAAATACCCCTACCCCTACCCCAAGCTTAAAAACTTACATTTTCCCCAATGTAAATAATCAAGATGGAGAGTGATAGTGTGATTTTACATGATGTTTCCTGTACACTTTTGCATGCATTTTTTCATATAGATTAGGCATTATTTATTTGATTTTGTTAGATTTTCCCTTGGAACGGGTGAAGCGGTTTCTTGATGTTGTTTTGCAGGAATCACTGAAAAATCTGGTTAACTTAGAGCCAAGGGAAGGAAGAAACAGTGGAGAATGGAATTCTGGGAATGCTCGCCCCGCGAGAGGCTACTCGCCTCGCGAGACTGAAGACAGCCAGAAACAGCAACAGTCAGCCTTTCTGTGTCGCCTCGCGAGTCACCATCTCGCCTCGCGACCCTGAAAGCTGACTGTGCCAGAGAATGTCACCATTTCTGTGTCGCCTCGCGAACAGTGTCTCGCCTCGCGAGAGATCCAATCACTGAAGACCCAGAACCCCTGTTATAAGCTGTTTAGGGCAGAATTGGAAAGGGCACCTTAGAGACATTGGAGGCTACGAGTTTGGAAACCCAAAAGGCTCTTTGAATCAGAGGCAGCTTCTGGAGGATTGCTCCCATGGAATCCCTTCTCTCCTTCATCTATGTTTCTTTGGTTGTGGTTATTATTATGAGTAGCTAAACCTCCATTGTTGGGGTTAGGGTAGCTATTTCTGAATTCTCATGTATTTGATGTAATCTTTCAATATAGTTTCTGCTTTGTTATTGAGTGATTGATTTCTGTACTTAATGCTTGTTGTGGCTAGCACCCCCATGACTTGTTTAGTGTTTTGATATGCAATTGGAAAATTCGTGTTAAAACCGGAATTGAGATTAATCACCTAGTAAGCCTTGTATCTAGGAATGGAACTAGGTTTATTAGCAATCGTGTGATCCCTGATCTTAATGCGAATTCACTAATCTAGGCCACCTAAGGAATTAGGGTCTATTAATGGATTTAGGCTCTTATCATTCGAGGAATCGGGGCTTGAGTAATTTAGTGGATTGATTGTCATAATTGAAGTAGAAACTGTTTGTTAGTTGTTTTATTGCATGAGGATGAAGTTTAGTGAAACCTAACCCCAGCTCCCTTTATCATCTTTGAAAACCATCTTTAATTGCCTTCCAAGTGTTTGAGAAAATTACAAAAAGAGTTTGTTTTTCTTATTCTGTTTATTTTTACTTTTGTGGGCTTGATAATTAGTTTAGAACTCTCTTTAATCCAAGAATCGCTTAGATAGTAGTTGAATTGGTACGAGCTAGTACTTGTCGCAGTCCTCGTGGGAACGATAAAACGGTCTCACCACCGTATTACTTGCACGACTGGGTATACTTGCCCAGATTCGTCAACAGAGAGAGGAGAAAAAATGGAATGACTTACCGAGGCGGTAGCGGGTGCTGGCTCGCATTCCAATCAGAAACTTGTTGGGAAATGCATCACGGCCGTGAGCCTCATCACGGGCAGGCCGTGATCAATTCTGGTCCACAGGAGCTGGCCTGTCACGGCCGTGACCTCCATCACGGCTAGGCCGTGATGCTCTCTGATCTTCAGGGTCCTCTCATCACGCCCGTGATGAGTATCACGGCTGGGATGTGATCCTTTATGGTCTCCTCATTAAGCTCATCACGGCCGTGACAAGTGTCACGGCCTGGGCGTGATGGTTGCTGACTTTCCTTGTCCTTGCCCTTCTTGCTTCTCCTTCCTCCTTACCCTGAAAACACTTAACAAACCTATTAATCTATGATCTTATTACTCTTGATCTTCTCAAATTATTCAAGAGTTAAAATAAAAAACAAATGGAAAAGGAAAAGAAAACTTGGGTTGCCTCCCAATAAGCGCTTGTTTAACATCACTAGCTTGATGGGTAGGTGATCTCAAGGATCATGAAGGCCCAGAGCTGTGGTCAATCTCTCGATGTCACCACCCAAGTAGGCCTTGAGTCTTTGGCCATTGACTTTGAAGATCCTTTTTGAAGTAGGATCCTCCACTTCTATAGCTCCATGAGGTGAGACTTCTTTGACAATGAACGGTCCCGACCACTTAGACTTCAACTTGCCCGGAAATAATCTCAGCCGGGAATTGAATAATAAAACTTGTTGTCCCGGCTGAAATGTTTTCATCACGATCTTCTTGTCATGGTAGGTCTTGACTCGCTGCTTGTAAATAGATGCATTCTCATATGCATTAAGGCGCATCTCCTCTAATTCATGCAGCTGATTGACTCTTTTTTCACCCGCCAGAGTGGCATCAAAATTCAAGAACTTCAATGCCCAAAAGGCTCGATGCTCCAACTATACGGGTAGATGACATGCCTTCCCATAGACCATCTGAAATGGAGATAACCCCACAGAAGTTTTCAATGCAGTCCGGTAAGCCCACAAGGCATTGTCAAGCTTCTTTGCCCAATCTTTTCTTGAAGTGGCCATAGTTTTTTCCAGAATCCACTTAATCTCCCGGTTAGAGACTTCCGCTTGTCCATTTGTTTGCGGATGATATGGAGATGCCACCTTATACCTCACATCATACTTGGTCAACACATTTTTCAGTTGTGAGTTGCAGAAGTGAGATCCTCCATCACTTATAAGGACCCTTGGGACACCGAACTGGGCAAAAATGTTCTTTTTGATAAACTTAATCACTGTCTGTGCATCATTCTTTGGTGTTGCAACGGCCTCCACCCATTTGGAAACATAGTCCACCGCCACCAAGATATATTGATTGGAGAATGAAGGTGGTAGTGGACCCATAAAATCTATGCCCCAACAGTCAAATACTTCAATCTCCAATATTCTTTGAAGTGGCATCTCATCCCTTTTAGATATGTTCCCGGTCCATTGGCACTTGTCACAACTCTTCACATGATTGTAAGAGTCCTTGAAGATTGAGGGCCAAAAGAGCCCAGATTGGAGGACCTTTGTAGCTGTCCTATCCCCATTGTAATGTCCACCATATGGAGAGTTATGGCAATGCCACAGAATACTCCTTGCTTCCTCTTGACTAACACACCTCCTCCATAAGCCATCCGGTCCAACCTTGAACAAAAATGGGTCATCCCACATGAAATGGTTGTCATCCCGGAAGAACTTTTTCCTTTGTTGCCAAGTGAGGTGCTCTGGAATAATGTTGGCTGCCTTGAAATTTGCCATGTCGGCAAACAATGGTCTTTCATGCACTAGAAATAAGGCCTCATCCGGGAACTCATCCCGAATGTCCTTTTCTTTTGCAGTAACCTCTTCATTCACCAACCGAGATAAGTGGTCAGCCACCACATTTTTGCTGCCCTTTTTGTCCTTAATGACTAAGTCAAATTCCTGCAACAATAGAGTCCACCTTATGAGTCTTGGTTTAGAATCTAACTTAGTCAACAAATACTTAATTGCAGCATGATCAATAAAAACAGTGACTTGTGACCCAATCAAGTAGGAACGAAATTTTTCCAATGCAAATACTATGGCTAGCAACTCTTTTTCAGTTGTTGCATAATTTACTTGGTTCTCATTGAGAACCTTGCTAGCATAGTGAATGGCATGGAAAAAAATTTCCTTTCGCTGTCCCAAAACTGCCCCAACTGCGTAGTCACTGGCATCACACATTAATTCAAATGGTGACTCCCAGTTGGGTGCAACAAGAATGGGAGCAGTGATCAATTTTTCTTTCAAAATCTGAAAAGAGGTAAGACAAGCAGTATCAAACACAAATGGTGTGTCCTTGTTCAAAAGGCTACACAACGGCTTGGCTATCTTTGAGAAGTCTTGGATGAACCGCCGGTAAAAGCTTGCATGCCCAAGAAAACTCCTCACACCCTTGACATTCACTGGTGGAGGTAGTTTCTCAATTATATCAATCTTGGATTTATCCACTTCGATCCCCTTAACTGAAATCTTGTGCCCAAGTACAATGCCTTACACTTCTCCCAATTTAAGACTAAATTGGTGTCCATGCACCTCTTTAACACAGCAGCAAGGTTAGACAAACAATTATCATAAGAGGAACCAAAAACAGAAAAATCATCCATGAAAACTTCAATGTATTTTTCTACCATATCAGAGAAAATGGAAAGCATGAACCTTTGAAATGTCGCAGGAGCATTACAAAGACCGAAAGGCATCTTCCGATAGGCAAAAACTCCAAAGGGACATGTGAAGGCAGTTTTCTCTTGGTCTTCCGGGTTAACCGTAATTTGGTTATAACCCGAATAACCATCCAAGAAACAATAATAAGCTTGCCCGGCCAACCTCTCCAACATTTGGTCCATGAATGGAAGTGGGAAGTGATCTTTCCTAGTAGCTTGATTTAGCTTCCGGTAATCTATACACATTCGCCAACCGGTGACCGTTCTAGTTGGTATCAACTCATTCTTCTCGTTGTTCACGACGGTCATGCCACCTTTCTTGGGAACCACTTGTACCGGACTCACCCAAGCACTATCAGAAATCGGATATATCATTCCAGCTTCAAGGAGTTTCAGCACCTCCTTCCTTACCACTTCTTTCATTGTAGGATTGAGCCTCCTTTGCGGTTGGACCACCGGTTTAAATTCAGCCTCCATCATGATCTTGTGCATACAAAATGCAGGACTAATACCTTTCAAATATGAGATGGACCATCCAATTGCTGTTTTATGCTCTCTAAGCACCCTTACAAGTTTCTCCTCTTCCAACTTGGACAATACATTGCTCACTATGACAGGATTTTCATCATTCTCACCAAGGAACACATATTTCAAGTGGGGAGGTAGAGGTTTAAGCTCTAACTCGAGCTTCTCTTGGACTTCATCCTTTTTGAGCTCTTCTTTATTAGTATTGACAGCATGTTGAATGGGTTGAGCTTCCAAATCACACAAACACTCTTCTATTTCCTTCTCCTCTTTCTCATCAAGATTTTCAATAGAGTTCATAATTACCTTCTCAAGAGTGGAGGAATGGTGCTGCTGTGCAAAGACTTCTTTAGCCACTACATCCACAATGTCCATGCGGAAACAATTCTCTTCATCACTCGGGCGATGCGTAGCTTCAAACACATTGAAAGTAACCTCTTCAACTTGCACTCAGAGTCGAAGAAGCCCTTTTTGTACATCTATCAAAGCACGACCAATTGCTAGAAAAGGTCTCCCCAATATAAGTGGAACTTCTGCATCCTCCTCCATGTCTAATATCACAAAATCCGTTGGGAAGATAAACTTATCCACTTTAACCAAAACATCTTCCAGAATACCATAAGGACGCTTGATTGATCTATCTGCTAGTTGCAATGCCATCCTTGTTGGTTTCACCTCACCACCTCCAAACTTGTTTAAGATTGAAAGCGGCATCAAATTGATACTCGCCCCCAAGTCACACAAGGCCTTCCCAATAGCAACACTCCCAATTGTACAAGGGATTGTAAAACTACCAGGATCTTTAAGCTTTGGAGGTAGCTTCCTTTGAAGTATCGCACTACATTCTTCTGTCAAGGCAACAATCTCACCTTCTTTAAACCTTCTTTTCTTTGTAAGCAACTCCTTAATGAACTTTGCATAGGTTGGCATTTGCTCTAGTGCTTTAGCAAAGGGTATGTTGATTTGTAACCTCTTGAAGATGTCAAGAAATTTGGCAAACTGCTCCTCCTTCTCCTTCTTCTTGCTTAAGTGAGGATATGGCAACTTTACATAAGAGGGGATCTCTTGAGGCTTGTCTCCATCTTTCAAAATCTGACTTTTACTCCTCCTCAGAATTGAATTTTCATCCACAAGCTTTTCTCTCTTGTCTTTTTCTCTATCTTTTTCTTCTTCCTCTATTACAACCTCTTTGCCTTATTCCTCATTTTTTCGACCTTTTCAGATCCAACTCTGTTTTTTCAGCAGCTGTCTGATTGTTCAACAAAGGCTCACCACTCTCTTTCTCAAGACTTTTACCACTCCTAAAAACAATAGCCTTACAATGCTCTTTAGGATTTACTTGAGTATTACCTGAAAAACTGCCGCTAGATTGTTCCGCTAGTTGCTTTGCAATTTGACCAACTTGAACCTCCAAGTTCTTTATGGAAGCATCGGTGTTTTTTTGGTTTGACATGGACATTTGCATGAATTGATTGAGGGTGCTCTCCAATATAGAAGTCCGGTCTTGAGGCGGTTGTGTGGGATGAGGCTAGCTTGCTTGTCCGGCATCTTGTTTCCAACCAAAACTTGTTTGATTCCTCCACCCTTGATTGTAATTGTTAGAACATTGGTTATTGCCTTGCCGCCCGTAGTTCCCCATATAATTAGCTTCCTCATGGGAACTAGGTGTGGCCTCACAATTTCCATTATCATGATCTCCTCCACAAAAATCACATCTCATTGCCTGTTGAGGTGGCATGGTTGTCACCTGCATGGTTTGGAGTTGTTGTGGGAGTTGAGCTAGTTGCTTGGTGATGGACTCGAGTTGTTGTGTCATAAGCTTATTTTGAGCCAAAAGTGCAGTTTGTGAGTCTAACTCCAACACTCCCCTTATTGATGTGGTACCTCGGTCATGATGCATCAAATAGTCATTAGATGCCATAGCTTCTATCAAAATCAGTGCTTCCTCCGGTGTCTTTGTGTTCATGGAACCTCCAGCTGAGGCATCCAACATATACCTGGTTGACGGCCTCAATCCATTGCAAAATGTTTGCATTTGGGTAAGATCATCAAACCCATGATTTGGACATCTTCGGAGCAGATCTTTGAATCTTTCCCATGTGTCATGAAGAGTCTCACCCTCTTGTTGAGCAAAGCTTATGATATCACCCCTCGTCTTCACAAATCTTGAGGCGGGAAAGAACCTTGCAAGAAATTTTGCCTCTAAGTCATTCCATGTAGTGATGCTCCCCCTTGGTTGAGATTGGAGACAACACTTGGCTCTATCTCTTAGAGAGAAAGGAAACAACCTTAGGCGAAGTGCATCATCGGAAGCACCATTTATCTTCATCGTATCACATAACTCTAGGAAGTTGGAGACATGATTATTAGGATCCTCTTGCTCCAACCCGGCAAATTGATTTTGTGCAACCAAATTCAAGAAAGCTGGCTTGATTTCAAAATTGTTGCAATTCACTGGAGGCCTCACTATGCTAGTGACATGACAGTTGACATTTGTATTGGCATAATCTCCAAGTGTCCTCCGTGGAGCACCTTCACCATTGCCTGCCATCTTGAGTTCTTCTTGATGAACTTGAGAAGTGGAAGTCTCTTGTTCTCTTTCTTGTTGCTCTACTAACTTCTGCTATCTTGCTTGCTTCCGATTCTCCCTAGTTGTTTTCTCTATTTCAGGATCGTAGAGAAGTTGGTCAGCTGGGACAGTACCTCGCATACACAAAAGTCTAGAGACCAAAACTGTTAGCACTCAATGACAGCAAAGAGAAACAGATTATAAAACAGAAAAATAAAATTGTGCTTAAATTAGTAATTGAAATGGGTATGCTAATATTGAAACTCAGTCCCCGGCAACGGCGCCAAAAACTTGTTGACGATTTATCTAGGCAAGTATACCTAGTCGTACAAGTAATAAAGTGATAAGAGGGATATCGTTCCCACGAGGACTGAGACAAGTACTAGCACGTAACAGATCGATTACTATCTAAGCGAATCTTTGGATGGAAGGGAGCTCAATATCAAATACCAAGCCCAACAATAGTAAAAATAAACAGAAGAAAAAGGAACAAACTCTTTTTGTTATTTTCTCAAACACTTGGAACGCAATAAAAGGTGATTTTCAAATATGATAAAAGATGTTGGGATCAGATTTCACTAAACCTTAGCCTCATGCAATACCAAGACTTACCAATCCAGTTTATGCTTCAAATATTAAAATTAACCCACAAAATTACTCAAGCCCTAATTCCTTAGATGACAAGAGCCTAAACCCGCTAATAGACCCTAATTCCTTAGGTGGCCTAATTAGTGAATTTGCATTAAGATTAGGGATTACACGATTACTAATAAACCAAAATCCATTCCTAGATGCAAGGTTTACTAGGTGATTAATTCCAGATCAAGAATTGATAAGAACGTCCCCATTGCAAATCAAATCTCAAAATCAGTTCATGGGTGATCGGACCACAAAAAGCATTAAGCACATGAATCAAACACTAATACGAAGGCATAAACACAGATTGATAAATCAAAGCAATTAAATGAAAATTCGGTTTAGCTACATCTAATCCCAACAAAAAGGGATTTAGCTACTCATGATAACAAAGAAAGCCAAAATCAAAACAATACAAACAGAGGAGGGAAGAAGCTCCATTGAAGCTTTCCACAGCCGTCACAGTAGCCCCCTGGTGCAGAGAACAAAATTTTAAGTCTAAGTCTGTTTTACGGTAAAAGTTCTCTGGTGAGAGTCCCCCTTTCGTTCTGCCCCTGATGCCTTTTTATAAATCAGGCGCGCGTCACGGCGGTGATGGCCATCACGGCCAGGCCGTGACGGGTTCTGCCTTGGGCGCGCTTTCAAAAACTTGTTTGTCACGACCGTGACACTCATCACGGCTAGGTCGTGATTGCTTCTGCCTTTACCAATTGGTCTGTCACGGCCGTGATGGGTATCACGGCTAGGCCGTGACAGCTTCTGACTTTTGCCTTCTTTCTTCTTCAGTTTTGCTCGATCATGGCCGTGATGGTCATCACGGCTAGGCCGTGATTGGCTCTGTTTGGCTCATTTTCTTCACTTTTCAAGCTCTATCTTCATCCAAGCTTCATCATGGCTGATTCTGAGCATTTTATCATTAATTTATGTAAAACAACACCACGAAACCGCCTTACCCGTTCCAAGGTAAAAACTACTAAAAATCAATTTAAATATGCCTAAACTATAAGAAAATGCATGCAAAAATGTACATGGAATATGATGTGAAATCACACTATCATTGACCACAGCAAGGATAAGGACAAGAAGAAGCAAAGATTCAGAGGAAAGAAGCCAGAGAATGAATCAATAATGTTGGATCTTGATTATGAACCCTTTGATGACACTCGACTGGAGTATTGGGAATCCCTTCCAATTGAACAAGTTTCCGAAACTGAGGCTGCTGACTTTTGGAGATCTCATTTCATTCACTGCACTAGAGATGCATCTATTTCAGGTGTAACTCAAGAAGAGAAAAGAGTCATTCCTAAAGTCAGAGGGTAATGTGGCATTTCCAAATGCAGATTCATCATAATCAAGGACATTTTGGGCCTTCCTGTTACTAACCTGCATCTTGAAAATGAAGACACTATTCATTGGGCTAAAGAGATACCAGAACCAGTGCTGCAATACGCTACTTCACCTCCTCCATCACCATCTTCAGAGCATACTGATGAGGAAATTATAGTTGAAGACCCTGCTATGGAGAATGATTCCGTTAAATCGAGCCATCGAGAATTAAAAAGCTGCTGAATCTACTCCTAGATCAAGCATTTATGAGAAGCAATCAGCTGAGCCAATGGCTCTGACTGTCATTCATCCATCAGAGCAACCTCAAACTTCCAGAGCATTGGACAATCTTCCAAGTCTAGCTCATGCTCAAGATAGTGCGGAAAGCTCAAGACCCTCACTCTCACTGCCTCCAAATTTTGAAGAAATTATTGGAAGGATTATAGATGAAATATTAGAGACTAAGGTTAAAGAACAAGTGAAAGAGCAGGTAGCAGAAGCCCTGGTTCCAACAAACGTCATGATGAACCAGATGATGAACATCATGCTGCAATTTCAACAGAGTCAAAATCTGCCAACTCAAATTCATGATCCTCTACCAAAACCAAATCCAAATCCTCCCCCTCCACCTCCACCTCCACCTCCACCCTCTTCTTAGGCTTTTATTTTGTTGTTTCCCTACTGAAAATGATGGTCCACTCCTTTTACCTTTTTGTCTGATGGAAAAAAAGGGGGAGAAAGGAAAGAGAATTAAATTTAATATGAAAAGTCAGTTTTTGAAAAGTATACACTTGTCTGCATATGCATGTCTCTTTATGTTTATGCCATGACATACTATATCTTTATGTCTCTTTATGTCTGCATATACATGTGCTGTTGATTTTCTGTCATATGCTCTTCCTATTAAAAGTTTGAATGCTTTGTCTTACAGGGAGCTTTGTAAGCTTTCTTAGACTTTGCTACTCAAATTTAATTAGTTTTTGTCATCATCAAAATGGGGGAGATTGTTGGAACCAAAGTGATTTGGATTTAATTAATCTCTAAGTTTTGATGTTAACAAAAGGATTGAATTTGTTGGCAAAGTGTTAGTTGAGATCTAAAAAGGTTATCCAGTTTTCCAGGATTACTTGAATCTTATAACTTATGAAGTTACCATATATATCTGCTTGGATTTGATCTTGTGAATCCACCTCCATAAACGAGCTGTTCAAATGTTTGGTAAAGTTATTTACTTATTTATTTATTTAAGTAGACGAGATCTTTAATAGAATTGAGTAGATGGAGAAATAAAATAACGAGTAGAGGAGAATTTATCTCATGAGTAGACGAGCTCTAATTGCCACGTCACTAGATGGAGATCAAGATAACTCACTGAGATATAGCAAGTCCAAAGAATTCATAGACGAGAGGATATGCCACGTCAGTGGACGAGTTAAATGAAAGAATAAATGGGCTTAGTCTCACATATAACTGAGTAGACAGATTTTTAGTAGATGGGTTTTTATCTCTAATATGATCTTTCTAAGAAGAATAAATGCAATATGGTTCACTTGAATTTATATCAAATAATTGATATTTATTTCAAACGAATATTGGTCCTTCCTATTTGATTTAACTGTTTTAATGCTTTGTTTCCTTGTGAGAGAAAGATAGTACCATCAAGGAAATTCAAAAGGCAAAATAGTACAATGGGAATTGCAAAACGCTATGTAACCTGTCTTCATCGCTGGAATAGCTGGAATTTACACAAAGGAGGAAAGACAGTTTTTCAAGTTGCAATTGTTCAGAGCTGTGATCCTTCATTTCGTACAAAAGTGATAACCAAGAGTACATTTCACAATGGTCACGATCAAGCTATCAGTCACAACGAATATTATGCTATCTCTAAACGGGTATATTCAAAACAACCGTTGAAGTTTTTCAAGTGAAGAAGAAGGTCACTATTGTTGTTTTGGCTTCAACGACTCAAGAGGGGGGGTGAATTGAGTTTTCTTAAAAATATTTCCCTCTTAAAAATTTTTTACAAAACTTTACAAATCAGAGTTGCGGATTTTGCCTCATAATCTTTTACAAAATCAATGAAGGGTTTATATAAAATCTTGAATAGAAGGTGATGAGGATAAGAAAGATTAATTCAGAATAGGTTCGGGTTCAAAACTTAGTAATAGCAAAATACAGAAACTGATTAAACCTTTAAAGATTAATAACAAGTTATGCAAGTTTCAGATACAAGCATTAACAATCAAGAACAAACTTGCATGTTTCAGTTTCAGTATTAGTTCAGTTTTAGCAATCAAGAATGGTTTTGATCAACTCAGTTTTGAACGCAGATAAAACAGACTTGATTACAATCGGACTCGGGTTTCAATACAGCTTATACAGATCAAGAACATGAATTATATTGAACTTTAAACATCAAAATCACAGGTTCTTGATCATAAATAGAGAGTAAAGGAGTTTGAGTTTAGAGATACCACACAACCAGATTTATCCTGGTTCAGTCACCTCCACTATGACCTACATCCAGTCCCCACTCCACCCGTGTGATTTCACACACTAACACACAAGCTTTGCCAGGTAGCTTGATAAACCTTTACACCACAGAGCACTCCTTCACCTCGAGATACCACACTCTTATGAAGAGCCTCAATGTTCTTCCTTAGGGATACCTCACCCTAATCACTCAGAGAGACTCCCTCTCTCTTTACAATCAAAAAGTAAAAACAAAAGTTGATCCCTAACTCTCAATAGTCAGATAAACAAATTGAAGCACTTGTGAGAATGAAACACTCTTTTCATAATAAGCCCAATGAAGACGATGAATGATTTTCACAATTGTATTTGATATGATATGATCGATATCGTTCGATTTTTTATCTTTTCTTTTTTTTAAAAGTGTTCCTTTGATCCCTCCTTATATAGAAAACAAGTTATAGTCATTGGGATCAATCAAAACAGATTTGGATCTGATAACAGAATCTATTTTCTTGATTCTGGTTCTTGAAATAATATTCTTCATCGGCTCTTATAGAATTCGCGTCCATCTTGAAAATAACCGCGTCCATCTAGCCATTAAGATTTCACATTCGGACGGGCTAGTAGATGAGCTCCATATGCCACGTCATTGGACGGATCTTCTTATTAAGATCTTAGCAAGTCCAAAGACTTGTGTGGACGAGCGCTTCTGTCACTTTAGTGGACGAGCGCTTGTATCACTTTAGTGGACGAGCACTTCTATCACTTTAGTGGACGAGTGCTTGTATCACTTTAGTGGACGAGCACTTCTGTCACTTTAATGGACGAGCACTTCTATCACTTTAGTTGGACGAGCGCTTGTATCACTTGCGTTGGACGAGCGCTTCTATTACTTTAGTGTTGGACGGGCACTTCTATGACTTCAGTGTTGGACGAGCGCTTCTATTACTTCAGTTTTGGACGAGCGCTTCGATTCAAAAAATCTTATTTCCAAAAATCATTTTCATTTAACGAAAACTTATTCCTTTTAATGCAGGTTATGAAAATTGATTTTCTTTCATGCATCTTTTCAAATGAGCTATTTGTGAATAAGAGATTTCATCTCTTACAAATCATCTAAGACTTAAATCTAATTTCTCCTTTAAGCTCTTGTCTTGATGATTCCTTGATCTTTGTCTTTGCTCTTTGATTCCTTCAAGTTCTTCCTTGAATATTCTCCTTTAATTGCTCATTTAACTTGTTGATTACTGCTTGATACATGTCTTTGCAATTTGACACTAAAACACTTGCATACACATTAAGTTGTAGTTGTCATATATCAAAATCTCTAAGTCATTGAGTCTAACAAAATCCCTCTTTTTGATTATGACAAATCTTTTAACAAATTATAAGATCAGAGTATAAGTGTAGCAGAAGCTAAGTGTTTTTGACAGATTGATATCATGGTATCAGAGCAGTCAGAGCAGAAGTATATCAGAGAGAAAAAATATTACCATAGCAGTATTTGATTTACTCCTCATTAATCATGTAAGGTTTTAAGCTCCCCCTCAACATATGCATGTATAATTTGTTATTAGCCCCTTTCTCTATATCATACTTTTTCCTCCCCGTTTTGGCATTATCAAAAAGGTAAAGAAAAGAAACATTCAAAGCAATAGAGAAGGCAAGCATGAATTTGTTTTCCTTACTGACAATGATGGTCCACTCCTTTTTACCTTTTTGTCTGATGACAAAAAAGGGGGAGAAAGGAAAGAAAAGAGATTTCTTTTATAAATACAAAGTCAGTTTTGAAAAGCTCATATTCGTCTGCATATGCATATTCTGTTTTCTAGTTTATAACTACTCTGATACTCCTGTCTGCCTATTTGCTATGATGCTTATTTATTCCTTCATATATACTCTAAGTGTGATAAGCAGTTGCATTCATCTATTAGCTTATATGCAGTTTGTCTCATATGCTTTTACCGATTACTTATCTGAATACTTTGTCTTAGGGGGAGCTTTGCAGGCTCTCTTAGACTTTGCTTTTCAAATTTAATTAGTTTTTGTCATCATCAAAAAATGGGAGATTGTTGGAACCAAAGTAGTTTTGGATTAAATAATCTCTATGTTTTGATGTTAACAAAAGAATTAAATTTTCTTGGCAAAGTGTTAGTTGAAATCTAACATGTGCTTTCAGTTATGCAAGAATATTTAAATATAAGTAATAGAAACTTGGGATAAGTTTTCATTTGACTCCTTGAGAAAAATACGTGTCCACCCTTGTAGACGGGCTACTCAATGTTTTGGTAAAGTTATTTGATTTTTTAATTAAGTAGACTGGTTTCTTTAAGTAGACTAGGGACTAAATGCTTACTAGACGAAAATCAAAATAACTTCTTAGATACAGCAAGTCCAAAGACTTGATAGTAGACGTCTCTAGCTTGCCACGTCAGGAGACGATTAACGTTTTTTTTTCCGAATGGCTCTGGTAATCCTTATTCAATATATATAATTGAAAATCATTTTTTTAACACTTTTCTTTCCAATCATATGTTTTTGTTAGAGTCTGGTGGATCATCATCAAAGAGCATCAGTTAGAATAGGCGTACATAGATGTAGTACACGGATGTATTAAACACAACAGACCACGTACAAGGGTGTATTTGTAATAGTTATGTGATATCTGTTTCAATTAGTTAGTTATCTGTTAGTTGCATCAGATTGTTATTTGTAGCTGCTCTGGAACAGAGTCTGTAACTAGAACTGATAGGATATATAAGGTCTTATCTATTGTATAGGGGCAAGTGATTTTGGGCATTTTCTTGATCACAGATTGAGTGCAAGTGAGGGAGAGTATTGTAGTTCTTCCTTCATGTCTTGGTAGTAATCTCTGCTAATGACCCTGTTAGGTTAGCAGTAGATGAACTAGTCTCTAATTTGACAACTCATAATGATAATTTCTCTGCTCCAAATGATGTAAATAATGCTTATGTTCCTACCCTGCCACAATCACCACCCTCACCACTACCACACATAGATAACAACATTACCATTGAAGCCCCCTTTCCAAAACCCTTGAAAACTCTATTTCCATCCATAGTTCCCTCTTCCACTCTCTATGCTGGCAAATCTGAAAATTGGGCCAAAGTACAGAGAGAATGGAAAATACTCTTCCACACCATTCCACATGAACCAGAACTCATCCTAACCAGATGGTATCCCCTGGCTGAATATGAGTTTGAACCCCTCAACATCTATCCTTACTGGGTCAACCCTGAACCCCACACTCCTTCTGGCCCATTCCCTTCTCAAATGTTCAATGAACATGGACCTTTCCTCACTCACCTTCCCCAACAAAGATTTCCTGCCAAGAAAATCTACCCCAACTTAGTGAAACTTCCACCTCTTAAACCTTTCATTGATGGAGTAGAAAGTGAGACACTCCGATGTGCCCCATCGTATTATTACATTAAAACCTTAATATTTATTTACTTAATCGCGCGCTTACTATTGAGAATATGTAAAAATTTAAAACTTAATTAATAATCATATAACTTATACAAATATAAAGCACACCAAAACTATATTACATAATACAACCATGTTTATTTATTACAAAACCAAAACACTGTTAAGGGTACCCTCTCCGTAGGATCCCTCACAGGTATAAACTTCACTACAGGCTTACTTAGCGGAAATATAAATACTCCTTAGACACACTGGCCATCATGTCTATACTCTAATCGCCCTGGATCACAACTCGACCTCCAGTATCCGGTTCATACGGAGTTCCATCTAACTCCTCAGCAACTGGTTCCTCCATCGGGTCTTCTAGTACGATCACATCAGAAATAAAATACAACACACAAAAAGATATAGGGAATAAGAAACAGTTCTATCATCAAAAGCGGAAAAGAGTAATAGTAAATTATACCATAATTGTCACAGACACACATCACTCAAAATCAACAATCATCCTCAATTCACTATATCATCCTCTACCCTCAACCCATGCAACTAAAACTTTATACTGATGTGGCCATCTTCACTCCTTTCACATTAGTCAGTAGTCCAGAACTATTTAGGGTCAAAACTCAGTGTGCCCCTATTCCTTTATCTCTCAAAGGAAATAGTGCATAAGCACAGTATGCGTCACTATTTCCCCCATTGGAAATAGCACATAAGCACATAATAAATAATAACTCGGTGCGCCCCTATTCCCTTACCTCTCATAGGGAATAATGCATAAGCACAGTATGCGTCACTATTTCCCCCATTTGAAATAGCACATAAGCATATAATAAATAATAACTCGGTGCGCCCCTATTCCCTTACCTCTCATAGGGAATAGTGCATAAGCACAGTATGCGTCACTATTTCCCCCATTTGAAATAGCACCTAAGCATAAAAGACCTTATAATTCGGTGCGCCACTATCCCCTATTCTCTAATAGGAAATAGTGCATAAGCACGGTATGATTCTTACTAACTTTTATCAATAGCAACCTAATACCTCAAGTTCCCATCATAACTTCAACTCGCATTCTATGTCACATCTCATCCATTAGATAACTTAATTAAGCTAATTAAGCTAGGCACCTCTAAGTCAATTCATTCTCTCACCCAAACAATCATCTCCCGAACAACATATCTCCTTACTTAAAATCAACTAAGTACAATATTAAACCCAGGCATATCATGTATAACACATTAATCAACAGAATATTCCAACATCTCAATATCATATAAGGCAATTTATCACAACCAAATAATTACAAAGTTAGACTCTGTCACGGCCTGGCCGTGATAGCCATCACGACCGTGACAGACAACCAAGGCAAGAATTCTACAAAACAGAACCTGTCACGGCCTGGCCATGACAACCATCACGGCCGTGACAGACAACAAACATCCTCACAATCATAATTATTCAAACACCGAAACAATACGTCACATGCAGATGGAATACCTCAATCAGCGTATCACAAACAGTCAAAAATAAATAATTCAAACATCCTCAAATACTTAAAATCAACTTAATGTCGATAAACCTACAATCCCCGAATCACATTGGTTTTACAGAAAAGGTTTCCAATGGGATTTTGGTCTTGTCGATTACTCGACTACTAGTAGGGTTTAGGTCGCCCTACACAATTATCATATAATCTACTACTTATCGATTCCGACGATAGGTTGATTCTTTTCCCCACCTGAGTTTGCACCGGAAACACGTACACGACGATCCTCGTTATCCCGCCACGAGTTAACACAACCACCTTCAACCAAACAACATACTTATAATTAATCAACTAACACCCATCTATGACACTTTAGGCTAGGTTCGGCCAAGACTTAGAAAATAGGTTTAGGGTTATCTTCTTAATGCCATCTTTTGGATCCTAGTTACTAGAGTCTTAACTAACATATATTACTTATTACAAGACTAAAATTTGAAACAAAATCCTCTAACCTTTAGGGTTAGGGTTTCGGCCAAGGGCTGACTTTTAGGGTTCAAAATCCTTAAAATTCCTAATCATGATTAATTCCTAGATTAATGATCATTGATTAACCTAAATCATGGATTAGTGACTAAACAACTAAGTTTCAAACTCAAAACTTCCTAACTCTTTTATACAAGGATTCGGCCTTAACATGTTCATAGGGCTAGGGTTCTTAATTTGATAAACCAACTTGGATTTATTAAGCATACATACTAATAGCTTGATTACTAAGGTCATTAATGAAAACTTTGAACAAACTCATCTAGTTCCAAGAACTAGGGTTTCGGCCTTGATTAAATCAATAGGTTAGAGTTTGATTTTTGATCTTATATATACTTAAATACAAGAACTATCAAGATACAAGAAGATTGAATCATGAATCAAGACATGAAAATGAAACAAAACCTATGAACATGATATTGACCTAGGTTCGGCCATGACCAGAAATCAAGGAAAGAAATTTCTCATGATCTTATGCTTCTAGATGATGAAAATAGAGATGATTATAAGATCATAGCAATTGGTTTCATGTCAAAAGGATTTTTCTAGAATTAGTTATGAATTTTCAAAGTTCTAGATCTAGAAACTTAAAAGTGATGAACAACTATGAAATAAACTTTGAATCAAGAAATTGATTGAAGAACATAGGCATGATTAGAGAAGAAGAATAGGATTCACCTCTTGGATATCAAGAACAAGTGAAGATCCAAGAACTTTCTTCACAAATCTAACACTAGAAGACTTATAACTTTAGGGTTTTTAAACAAATGGCAAAAGAAACTAAGTGAAAAGTGAGAGTATGGTATTTATAGGCATGTGGGCTGCGTCACTTTTGAGGATCAAGTAGAAAGGAGGTGGTTTTCAAAGGATTAAAGTGCAAATAACTCATAGGGACCATTTTGCAAAGATTCCAAAAGTATAAGGACTATTTTGCAAATTGCTAATAAATTGTCATGATGACCACTTGCCACATTTAATGTGGTCTTATCTTGACTAACTTTGGCTGATTTTTGTCATAAATATCTTAGGAAAACCTAGCTTGTTGAAGAAGATTTGTTGAAGAAGATTGTTGAAGCTTAAAGAACAAAGTAGAAGAATGGAGAACATTCTAGAAAATTCTTGGCTCATCTAAGAATTCTGAGGGTAGCCCCTTCTCCCTCATGGGCTTGCTCAATTTGGGCTTGGTTTCATTTTTGTGGGGCCCACTTGAAGATTTAAGCATTAAGCTTAAGATAGGAAACTTGTATAGTTTCAAATAGGCTTTATGGAATCAAACCATGAACTAGAAAATTTTGGGCTTCTAAGCCACGACCATTGGAGATTGGAAACAAGGATTCTAGCCCAATCCACTTGGAAAAACTTAAAAAACTAATTTAGGGACAAAAGGGTAATTTACAGAAAGTTCAGGGGCTTAAACGTAAAATTCCTAAATTTTCTATTTAACCCTGAAAAACCTTATAGACTTAAAAATATGATTCATCCCCTTGAATCATCTCAAAATCCTAATATAAACCCTCTATTTACTCTTAGAAATTCTAATTTCCCTTCAGTCGTCTACCCGATTACACGTTCCGCCTGAAAAACGTAAATTATTTTATTTTTTCTAGAAATAATTCTAAAAATACAGAATCGTAGAAAATAAAATACTAAACTTAAGTCTTTCGTTCACGAATTAAAATTAGGTCTTTTGAGCAGTATTATTATACTGTCAATGGAATTCGCAGGCCGGGTTTCGCCTGACTTTCCAACCTAAATTTTAATCGTAGCTTCCTACGGTCAAGTAGGATTGAGTAATAACCTCCATTTATTTAAAATAATTTTATAAAACTCAAATAAATTTATAAACATATTTATATGTATTACTGTTATTTAAAACAGTAAAATACAGGGTGTTACAGAAAGAGTTATCATATCTGACTGGCATACAGATCCAAACAAGAAAAATCTTTGAAGTGTTTTTGAGAAAAGAGCCAGATCCTTCAGGAAAATTCCTTTTGTCATAAATCATACTACAAAATGGATGACTTTCAAACATTCAAGTATCTATGGAGCTGCTGTTGACCAGTTTATGGACACTCTGATGTATGAAATGCTGAAATGGGAATTCAGCCACTTCAGAGCAGACAGAGCTGCACGTTTTGTCTCTCCAACTTGGTTAAGACACTCCAATTCTACAAATGTTGGAGTCAAGCCCAACAAGATCTGTCCTAGATTGACAATGATTGATCTAAACAAGGACAAGGACAGAAACATTGAAGGCACAAATGAAAGATGCCAGTAGTTGAAGACATCATGTTGGATCTTCAGTCTGAACCCTTTGACCACTCACAGATGGATTACATTCAATCCTTGCCAATTGATATGGCCAATGAGGCTAACTATGCAGGTGCCTTCTGGCAATCCCACATAATTCACTGCACCAGAGACGCATCTTCCTCTGGATTGACTGATGAAGAAAAGGAAGACATTCCCAGAGTCAGAGGAAAGTGTGGACTCTCACACTTTAGGTACATAATATATAAAGACCTCTGGGGACTTCCTATCAATAGCAGAAATGTGGAATTTGTTTATCCAATTCACTGGGCAAAGGATATCCCTGAGCCAGTTATACAATATTCTTTTGCCACAGCTTCAACTTCATCCTCTGAGCATACATCTGAAGATTTAATTGTGGAAGGCCCTGAACCGAATGTTGCAATCCTTTCAAAACCTGTTTGAGCCTTCAACTCCTCTACGATCGTTTGTTGCTCTTGTTGATCCAACTTTGACAGAACAGTCTGATGAGTTATGTGCTTCTAAGCATGGTGCTGAGTCTGCTAAGACATCTTCTCAACCATTAGCTCTTGCTATGTTTCATCCTCCAGCCCAAGCTCAAGACACTATCTCAGACTCTGCTAAAAGCTAAAGACAATTATCTTTGCCATCCAATCTCGAGGACATCATTGGCAGAATTGTTGATGATGATGTTGGAAAGATTGTTGAAGATAGGACTGAGCTGATGGCACGACAAATTGAAGAAAGAGTGCAAAAGCAAGTGCAAGACACCTTGGCCCCTACAAATGCCATGGTGACTCAAATGCTAGCCTTGCTGATGGAGTTTCAGAAGAATCAAAATCCAAACCAACCCCCTCCACCACCTCCTTCTTCTTAGAATCTATTCTTTCTTATTTTATTTTGCTGACAGTGATGGTCCACTCCCTTTTTACCTTTTTGGCTGATGACAAAAAGGGGGAGAAAGGAAAAGAAAGATATTTATAAATAAAGTCAGTTGTTTGTTTGAATTTGCATTGATCTGCTTTACTTATATTATTTGCTTTGATATTTACTTGCTCTGATACTTACGTATGATAAGTGTTTCTACCTATCTGTTAGTCTGCTTAAGTATTTGAATGCTTTGTCTTAGGGGAAGCCTTGCAAGCTCTCTTAGACTTTGCTATTTAAATTTAATCAGTTTTTGTCATCATCAAAAAGGGGGAGATTGCTTTACTTATATTATTTCGTGGTAGCAAACATATAGAACATCCCCCTTTTGATGATGACAAAAACTGATTAAATTTAAATAGCAAAGTCTAAGAGAGCTTGCAAGGCTCCCCCTAAGACAAAGCATTCAAATATTTAAGCAGACTAACAGATAGGTATAAACACTTATCATACACAAGTATCACAGCAGGTAAATATCAAAGCAAATAATATAAGTAAAGCATATCAATGCAAATGCAAACAAACAATTGACTTTATTTATAAATATCTTTCTTTTCCTTTCTCCCCCTTTCTTTTCTTTATTCTTTAGCCTCCAGCCTGAAAATAAAATTGTAGTGAATGGAACCTCCCTGTCCAACAAAAGTTAGATATGCAAAATTAGATATGGACTGGACGGACCTCCTCGTCCAACAGAAGTTTAAACATGCAATGGACAGAACCTCCTCATCCAACAGTAAATGCAATGGACGGGACCTCCCCGTCCAACAGCAAGTGCAATGTAATGGATGGGACCTCGCCGTCCAACAACAATTGCAATGGACCGGACCTCGCCGTCCAACAGCAAATGCAATGCAATGGACTGGACCCGTCCAATAGCAAATGCAAAGCAATGGACCGGACCCGTCCAACAGCAAATGCGATGGACTAGACCTCGCCGTCCAACAGCTAGTGCAATACAATGGACCGGACCCGTCCACAGCAAATGCAATGCAATCGACTGGACCTCCCCATCCAACAGCAAATGCAATGCAATGGACTGGACGCGTCCAACTGCACATGCAACGGAATGAACGGGACATCCCCGTCAACAACACATTATTTCTTTGTCATTTAGCACCAGAAATAGTCTCACGAGATAAAGCACGACTCATGAGACAAAATACACATTATATGAACCAACTGAAGTAACTAGTGGTTTCGTTTTTAACAATAATATTTCAAGTCTTCCTTACACCTTAAACAGTGTATGCACAAAAAATAAATGTGCATAATCAATGCCACTGCCTTAGGCCCCTTCTTTTTTATAATACATATATATATATATATATATATATATATATATATATAAATTAATTAATGACAATTAGTTTGGTAAGTGATTGAATAACAAAGCCTAGTTCCTCATACAATGTATGTATTATTAAGATCGAAAATCAATCACAAGTGCAATTCACATTTGATGAAAATATTAGTGATGAAATCACATAAAGATGAAGAATCTTTTCATATTGAATATTTTCTATACATATTATATCAATATATTTCTTCTATTGAGATTTGAGACACGATTTGAACAATTTTTATCATAGAGCTATTTTTGGTTTTTAATTTTAATCCGAAAAGTTTAAAACTTTAGACGAGGATGAATCTAAAAAATATTGTATTAATATTTTTTTTTAAAGATTTAGTGAACATTCAGGTTTTAATGGTCTTAATTTATTTTCAGAATTAAAAGTATTGAGAAAATTGCTAAGAGAATAAATTAATACTCCGATAGAAGTATTAAATTATATCAATTTTTTTCTCAAATGTATCAATTGCTTATACATGCATATTAACTTATTTTAATATATATTTTATCTTTTTTTTAATATATATTTTATCGTGTGCAAGTCATATTAAGAATATCCGTATTTTCTTTAACATATATAATTTTGCATATATCAAAAGTATAATTATTTGCATGCTTAAGATGAACTATCATGGTGTGTTGCTGCATGTGCTTGGTGCTGTAACGGTTTCATGAACTTTTGGGATTTGTCTTGGTTGTTGCTGCTAGTGGTCATTATCATAGAATATTGATCATGATGTTCTGTTTTTTATCTTTATCTGTTTTATTTTGGTGATGCGCCTATTTGGTTGCTTTGTTATATTTGGGTTCAGTTCTTTAATTCATGTGTGCCATGCTAATTAAGTTTATACATCATTTTTATTTTAAAATTAGTATTCCTACATGAATTGATTAGTTTGCTTTGTGAATTCTATCGGCTCTAATTCCCCATTGCCAATTCACTGTCAATATTCATGCATGGCTTCACTCTTCACTAGAGAGCTTCCCTGGTGTTGACATTGACCCCATCTTATTAAAAGTTTTAGCTTATGCAATTAATTTTATTTTATTTTGTTTTGTTTCATTCCATTTCTTATATTTCATTCCATTTCATCCTATTGATTGATTGTCAGATATCCAAGCATTGCCTTAAGCGCATTTTCCTATCTTAATTTATTCTTTAATCGAATGTGAACACATGTTCATTTCATATCTCCCTTTCTTCGCTTAAACTTATATATCATACAAATAGTTTCCTATTTAATAATATTATTTGCACATATTTGTTATACAACTATTTTTTTGGTTACTATAAAATAAAAATAAAAAACACATATGAATTCCAACATGCTCCCTTAGAAATTTATTTTTTCTTGTAAAAAAAGATGTAATAAAAATATTTATGTGTAAATAACAATAATCTGATCACTTCCATTTGCATGTACTAAGTGTGTCAATTATAATTCAACCCTTTCAAGCTATCTCTAGTTATTTTTAGTTAATTGCAACGTGTAGAGTTCTATAGTCTATAAAAAATGACTTAAAAAATGAATTTACCTAACCGCCAAGTTCTAGTCTTTTGACTTAAAATTGCATAAGCTAATACTTAATTTTATTAGAAATAAAATAAAATAAGAAAACATGGATATATTTCCTAAAACTCTAATAATTACATAAAACAAAAATGCAAATATAAAATGAGATTTATAATTTATTTAATGGTTTCTTCTTTAAATTAATTATTAGACTAGTTCATTAAAACTTAAAAGGATGAGAATGAATATGCTCAAACTTTAGAGGTTTAGAGAGAGAAAGATAGAATTACTACTATTATATAGAAAGAGTGTGTGGGTAATAGAATGAAAGGTGATGATGATGTTAAATTAAGAAAAATATTGTGTAAGCTACTAATAGAAGGTATATATAATGTAACGATTTTAAATTAAGAAGAATATTATTAAAAGAAAAATGAACTTCATCATCCTAGTTATATATGACAAATTTATATGATTTTTATTTGAGAAAAACAAATACAGAGAGATAATATTAAAATATGTATATTTGGTTTTAATATTTGAAAGAATATTATAAATATGTATTTTATATGCAAATATGTACTTATATGGATTAATGGATATAAAGCTAGTCCTCTCTCTCCTCTAATATACACTCTAGTCTCAGACTCTCACTCTACGCGTGTTTTAACATGAAGCCCTTGTTGGATAGGGACATGTGGTTAGTGATTTTGAGTGTTGACAACGGAAATGCACCAATATATTGATGCTTCGATTATTTGCCTAAAAGAATATATGGAATTGCAACGTCTGGTTCTATATTTTTGGAAGAAGTATTGAAAAGCTATATTTCAGTAACACTTGTCAAATGCATGAATAAACCATTTAAAAACTCAATTAAGAATATGAGCTCATAAAAATACAATTCTAAATTATCGATAAATTAAAGTTAGTGAGATGAGAGAGAAAGTTAGTGAGAGAGTGGCTGAGAGTGAGTGGATCAAGGTCAGCAGAAAAAGAAAATACTTCACGAAACCACGAGAGTTATTGGGAAAGGGAGAGATCAACCCAACACCTCAACATAGATACTTCACTCAGATTAGGTCCTCGACAAGGGCGTCTACAGCAACATGAAAGAAGTTATTTTCAGGGCTCTTCATCATTCTACTTCACAAATTTTCCAGAGACATGTATCACAAATGACTTATGGAAAATTTTCCTAATGTGTGGAAAGGCTATTGATGTGTTCATCCCACTCAAGAGAGATAAGTGGGGAAAAAAATTTGGTTTTGTAAAATTTATAGACATATATTCAGAATGAGAATGCGCTAATGAAGAGGTTAAGTGATTTGTGGATTGGAACTTATCATCTAAGAGTCAACCATACAAGGTTTGAACGTAGAGATACTTCAGAAGCAAATGGGATTCCTTGATAGTACTATGAATTTTCTCAAGGGAAACAAGACATTAATTCGGATAGAACAAATGAGAAGAACAAATATTCATTTGAAATAAATATCAATCATTTGAAATAAATTTATCGTGGACCAGATTGCATTAAATCACATTCAAGGTAGTAAACATATAGAACCATCTACTTAGTTTTAAGAACGCATCTGAGAGCACTAGTTAGATCTCAACTAATACTTTGCCAAGCAAATTTAATCCTTTTGTTAGCATCAAAACTTTAGAGATTAAATAAACCACAACCACTTTGGTTCCAACAATCTTCCCCTTTTTGATGATGAAAAAAACTGATTAAATTTAAATAGCAAAGTCTAAGAGAGCTTGCAAGGCTCCCCCTAATACAAAGCATTCAAAAACTTAAGCAGACTAACAGATAGATACAAGCACTTATCATTTTTAGAATCTATATAAACACAAGTATCAGAGCATCAAATATCAGATAATTTAAACATCAGTAAAGCAGATCAAATTATCAAGTAGAAGAGAATAAGCAATCATATAAGAACTTTTCAAATGATATATATTATATATAATTGTCTTTCTTTCCCTTTCTCCTCCTTTTTGTCATCAACCAAAAAGGTAAACAGGGAGTGGACCATCATTGTCAGCACAAGAAAAAGAAAACAAAAGTGAAGGCTAAGCAGATGGAGGTGGTGGAGGAGGACTCTGAGTTTGACTCTTCTTGAAATCCATAAGAAATTCAAGCATTTTATTCACAACCTCTAAGGTTGGAGCCACTGAGGTTTGAACCTGCTGATGAAAATCCTCCTTGATCTTCTCAGCTATTTTGTCAACCTTTTCTTCTACTAATTTGCTAACCCTTTCATCAAACCAGCTTTCCAAGAACTTCTTCAATATTTGATGGCAGAGTCTTTGAGCTTTCTGCAGATTCTTGAAGAGTGTTCAAAGTTCTTGACTGATCTTCAGGGTGTACTACAACTAATGCCAGAGGTTGAGAAGATTGTCTTTCAGATGAGCTATGTTGATGACACGATTCAGCAGTGTCTTCCAAAATATCAGCAATGACAATTTGTCCATTTGCTTCAGCAACAAGGTCATCTGAGATAGGCTTTGGAGTAGGTTTGGGTTTAGCTTTGATTTCCTTTGCCCATTTAATAGGATAAACAAATTCCACATTCCTGCTATTGATTGGAAGCCCCCAGATGTCTTTGTATGTCATGTACCTAAAGTGTGAGAGTCCACACTTCCCTCTGACTTTGGGAATGTCTTCCTTTTCTTCATTAGTCAATCCAGAGGAAGATGCCTCTCTGGTGCAGTGAATTATGTGGGATTGCCTGAAGGCACCTGCATAGTTAGCCTCATTGACCATATCAATTGGCAAGGATTGAATGTAATCCATTTGTGAGTGGTCAAAGGGTTCAGAATGAAGATCCAGCATGATGTCTTCAACTACTGGCATCTTTCCTTTGTGCCTTGGATGCTTTTTGTCCTTGTCCTTGTTTAGATCAATCATTGTCAATCTAGGACAGATCTTGTTGGGCTTGACTCCAACATTTGTTGAATTGGAGTGTCTTAACCAAGTTGGAGGGACAAAACGTGCAGCTATCTGCTCTGAAGTGGCTGAATTCCCATTTCAGCATTTCATACATCAGAGTGTCCACAAACTCGTCAACGGCAGCTCCATAGATACTTGGATGTTTGAAAGTCATCCATTTTGCAGTCTGATTTATGACAAAAGGAATTTGCCTGAAGGATCTTGCTCTTTTCTCAAAAACACTTCCAAGATTTTTCTTGTTTGGATCTGTATGCCAGTCAGATATGATAACTCTTTCTAGTCCATCAGTGAAAGGTTTAAGAGGTGGAAGTTTCACTAAGTTGGGGTAGATTTTATTGGCAGGAAATCTTTGTTGGGGAAGGTGAGTGAGGAGAGGTCCATGTTCATTGAACATTTGAGAAGGGAATGGGCCAGAAGGAGTGTGGGGTTCGAGGGTTGACCCAAGTAAGGATAGATGTTGAGGGGTTCAAACTCATATTCAGCTAGGGGATACCATCTGGTTAGGATGAGTTCTGGTTCATGTGGAATGGTGTGGAAGAGTATTTTCCATTCTCTCTGTACTTTGGCCCAATTTTCAGATTTGCCAGCATAGAGAGTGGAAGAGGGAACTATGGATGGAAATAGAGTTTTCAAGGGTTTTGGAAAGGGGGCTTCGATGGTAATGCTGCTATCTATGTGTGGTAGTGGTGAGGGTGGTGATTGTGGCAGGGTAGGAACATAAGCATTATTTACATCATTTGGAGCAGAGAAATTATCATTATGAGTTGTCAAATTAGAGTCTAGTTCATCTACTGCTAACCTAACAGGGTCATTAGCAGAGATTACTTCCTCAGAAACCAAAGTTGTTCTAGCCCTCTTTGCTGGTTGCCTTTTCTTCTTAGCAATTGGACCAAGAACAACAACAAATTGCTTTTTCAAGAATAGCAGCAATTGGAAGTTCATCATCGTCTTCATCTTCAGACATAATGACCTTCCTTGCCCTCTTTGGTGCAGGTGGAAGAGTAGCACCAGAGGATACAAAGGGGACCGATCCTCTAGTAGTCGTCTTGGGAATGGGTTGCCTCACAGCCACAATTTTTCTCTTGGTTCCTTTCCTCAAACCAAGAATTGCAGCTTCGTTGGCTTCAAGAGACTCTTCCTTAACCTTCATTTCCTCTTCAAGCTTTGCCAACTCCACTTGCTTGTAAGTGCTGAGTTGCATGCCACTATGATTTACTCGGCCAAAGTCTACAGCTTGCAATCCTTTCTCACGAAGGAGCCTTTCTTGTTCATCCTTCGGCTTTGCACTTAGAATATCGTACAAGCCTTGTTTCTTGAGAATTTTTGACAAGAGATGGGTGAAGGTAATATGAGAGGCAGATTATCTGTTGGTAATGGCATCCTTGAAGCAATGAAATAGGATCCATGGAAGGTTAATCTTGGTCTCAAAAACCAGATTGCAAAAGCAGAATTTGTGAAGAGCTGATAAATTGTCCTTGGAGCCAATCTTATGCAGCACTACTTTATTCAGAATCTGGTGAAGAATTCTGATGTGATCTTTCATCTCAGATGATTTCCATGAATGATTTCTCACGCTGTCTTGCCTCATAAGGGTAACAGCAATTGTTTCAGCACCACCTAGGTCTTCTTCCCAGTTTTCAGTGAAGACTAATCCTTCTTGAGCATAAGCGATGGCATCAGAGATGGTTTTCTCTGATACTATCACTTTCCTTCCCAGCACGAACCCAATCACTTCTGTTTCAGAGATCTTTGGTCTCCTCCAGAATTGCCTTATCAAGTCAGGATACACCGAGACCTTTTCCAAGAAGATTCCATCCTAACCAGCAGCGTTGATGAACTTCCTCACATCCAAGTTGTATTCTTGTAGAATTCCGAAGTTGAAGTGGTGTTCCACGGATATGGACATCGTATTAGTTGCAAAAGCAGGCATGGGAGCAGTGGTTGAAGCCATTGTTGTGTAAGCAGAGTTTTGGAAGAACAAGGGAGACAGAGAGTTCGAAAGATTCAAAGAGAGAGAGAGAGAGAGGTTGATAGGGATGAAGAGATGCGAAAAGATTTTCATAGGGAAAGAGGTTACTTTAAAAGATTTCTGAAAACCAACAGTTTCCAAAAAATATAATGACAAGACATATCATTAAGTGTAAACCGGCGTTGGTAACTTGTGACCATAAAAAGGTAACTTAACTTGGGACCATAAAAAGGTCTTGATGGGATTGATGAGAGTAGTTGACTCAGCAAGGAAAGAGAAGCATTTTAAATAAACGTGTTCAAGAACAAAATAATATCAGCAATAAATGTGTGCATAGACGAGTCCACACAAGACTAAGAGTGGACGTGCAAAGACATAGGTAGTGGACGCGTAGAATCCACTTGCTCTGGACGTCATGACTAGTGGACGTGTAGAGAAAACATGCAATGGACGATCAATTTAACAATAATTATACTAGCTCAATCCATATACAACATATTCAAATGTTTTCTTATAAAGATAAATCTGTCCTCAGCAACAGGTTTAGTAAAGATATCTACCCATTGGTGGTCAGTATCTACAAATTGAACATCAAACACACCATTTTGCACATAATCACTAATAAAATGATGTTTAATTTCTATGTACTTAGCTCTAGAATGCAGTATTGGGTTCTTTGATAAATTGATTGCAGCAGTATTATCACACATAAGTGGAATACTACTTACAAATACATTGTAGTCCTCCAATTGGTGTTTGATGCATAGAAGTTGTGAGCAGCAGCTTGCAGCTGATATGTATTCTGCTTCAGCAGTTGATAGAGCAATGGTACTTTACCTTTTGCTTGACCATGATACTAGGTTAGCTCCAATGAAGTGACATCTTCCACTGGTGCTTTTTCTTTCAATTCTATCTCCAGCATAGTCAACATCACAAAAACCAACTAATCTGTAATCATCATTTTTCTTAAAGCACAAACCCAGATTAGCAGTACCTTTTAAATATATAAATATTCTTTTAACAGCTGAGAGATGAGACTCTCTAGGATCAGATTGAAAACAAGCACATAAGCAAATACTGAACATTATATCAGGCCTAGACGCAGTCAGATATAAAATAGATCCTATCATACCTCTATATACCTTCTGGTCTACCTTTTTCTCTTTATCATCTTTGTTCAGTATTGAAGTGGGATGCATAGGGGTATTCATTGGTTTGCAATCATCCATCTTAAACCTCTTTAGAAGTTCCTTTGTATACTTAGTCTGATGGATGTACACCTCGTCCATAGACTATTTAACTTGAAGTCCAAGGAAGAATTTGAGTTCTCCCATCATGCTCATTTCAAATTCTTTCTGCATTAACTTAGAGAATTCCTTGCACAAAGATTCGTTAGTAGCACCGAAAATGATATCATCAACATAAATCTGGACTATAATGAAATCAGACTTAATAGACTTTCTAAATAGAGTTGTGTCTACTTTTCCTCTGTTAAAACCATTTTCCATTAGAAACGAACTTAACCTATCATACCAAGCTCTAGGAGCTTGTTTAAGTCCATACAATGCTTTCTTAAGCTTATAAACATGTTCGGGGTGATTTGTATTTTCAAAGCCAGGAGGTTGCATGACATATACTTCTTCATTACAAAACCCATTTAAGAAGGCACTTTTAACATCCATTTGAAAAACCATAAAGCTATGATGTGCAGCAAATGATATTAAAATTCTTATAGCTTCTAGTCTAGCAACTAGTGTAAAAGTTTCAGTGTAGTCTATACCTTCTTCTTGACAGTAGCCTTGAGCAACAACCGTCTTCATCAAGCTTGTTTCTGTAGACCCACTTTGTTCCAATGACTGACTTGTCTTCAGACAGGGGTACAAGCGTCCAAACTTCACTTCTCTCAAAATGATTTAGCTCTTCCTGCATAGCAAGAATCCATCCCTCTTTCAGTAGAGCTTCGTCCACTGACTTTGGTTCACATTCAGAGACAAGAACGAAATCACTTTGTTCTCTGAAGGTTGACCTAGTTCTTAGCTTGTCATTGGGGTCCCCGATGATTTCATCTTGAGGATGGTAGTTTTTGAAATACCAAGATTTCTGAGCGTTTTCCTGTTGAGAGGTGGAAGTTTCTGGTTGTTGTTGAGAAGTGTCGTCTACTTGGATATCAGACTTGATTTTTGGTTTCTCTCTTGAGATATTTAGATCAAGATCTGCAAAAACATCATCAAGCTCTGATAGTCTCTTATCAGGCTGTTTGTCATCAAATTTTACATGAATACATTCTTCTACAACTAAAGTTCTAGAATTATAAACTCTAAAGCCTTTTGAAGTTTCAAAAAATCCTAGAAGGATTCCATTATCTACTTTAGCATCAAATTTCCAATGACTGCCATTCATCCTAATGAGCACCCTCAAATTTCCAAAGCTCTAGACACTGTTCCAAGCCGAGCACATGCTCAAGACAGTGCTGAAAGTTCAAGGCCCTCACTGCCTCCAAACTTTGAAGAGACAATTGGAAAAATTATAGAAGAGAGAGTAAAGGTTGAGGTCAAGGAACAAGTGAGAGATCAAGTTGCAGAATCCCTGGCTCCAACGAATGCAATGATCAACCAGATGATGAACATTGTGCAAAGTTTTCAACAGAGTCACAATCTGCCAACTCAACCTCATCCACCTCCACCAAACCAGAACCCTCCTTCACCACCTCCACCCTCCTCTTAGCCTTCTTCTATTCCTTTATATTGACAATGATGGTCCACTCCTGTTTCCTTTTTGTTTGATGACAAAAAAGGGGGAGAAAGGATATAGAAATTAAATTTTATATAAAGTCAATTTTTGGTTATACATATATGTTTTCACATGCATACTATTTTGCTGCATACTTGTGCTTAATATGATCTGATTTTGCTATCTGTGTTTGGACTTATAAGCTTTGTTAAAATAGTTAACTCTGATACTATGTTTTCAACATGACTGATCTGATATGTTAAAACCGTTATATGTTGCTGCTTATCTGTTTTACTCTTTAAGTTTGAATGCTTTGTCTTAGGGGGAGCTCTGTAGCTCTCTTAGACTTTGCTCACTCAAATTTAATTGGTTTTTGTCATCTTCAAAAAGGGGGAGATTGTTATAACCAAAGTGGTTTGGGATTAAAATAATCTCTTAAGTTTTGATATTAACAAAAAGGTTAAATTTGTATGGCAAAGCATTTGTCAAAGATCTAACTTGTTTGTTATAAGTATGCAGGGATTACTTGATTTTATGCGAGTCAGAGGAACTAAAATTTAAAGTATGGAATCTACAGATTCTAGTTCAAACCTCTAGACCAGTCTACACCTCTTGGTAAAATTCTGGGTCTTTAGCTTTATGATAGACGAGATCGTTAAAATAAGAATAGACGAGGCCTTAGAGTTAACTATGGAAGAAGCGTTACTAAAACACAAAGTAACCTAGTAGATGAGCTCCATATGCCACGTCATTGGACGGAGCTTCTCATTAAGGACTTAGCAAGTCCAAAGACTTGTGTGGACGAGCGCCTCTACCATATCAGTAGACGAGCGCTTCTGTCAATTTAGTGGACGAGTGCTTCTGCCACTTTAGTAGACGAGCGCTTCTGCATCTTTATCAATCATTTGAAATAAATTCATCGTGGACCAGATTGCATTAAATCATATTCAAGTAAAGATATATAGCCGTCTACTTAGTTTTAAGAACACATCTATACAAGATTTTATTCTGCTCGTCCACTGAAGTGGTTGAAGCGCTAGTCCACTAAAGTGGTAGAAGCGCTCGTCCACTAAAGTGACAGAAGCGCTCGTCCACACAAGTCTTTGGACTTGCTAAGTCCTTAATGAGAATCTCCGTCCAATGACGTGGCATATGGAGCTCGTCTACTAGGTTACTTTGTGTTTTAGTACTTCCGTCTACTGACTAGGCAAGATGGACGCGCTTATTTTAAGTCTTTGGACTTGCTACCTAACAAGTTATTTAGGTATTCATTTATAGACTCGTCCACTTTAGAAAACCAGTCTACTTTATCAATTAAATTATAAACAGTTTAAATAACCTTTGGACGGGTAATTCTTTGTACGAGTCCAAGCATTGTATACCTTATATTATTGTGAATATTCATGCATAAACTGAACTCACTTGTTATATCTCAACTAATACTTTGCCAAGCAAATTTAATCCTTTTGTTAACATCAAAACTTAGAGATTATTAAATCCGAAACCACTTTGGTTCCAACACTCTCAACTAGCAGTTGCTATTGTTCGTATGTAATAGATAATGAATTTCTATTAAAAAAATAGATAATGAATTTAATTAGTATGCATCATCCTTAAATTTTTTTTATATCGTTAACCAATTATAAAGTATTATATTATTAATTTTTTATATTTAACATAATTATCTTAAAAGTCACACATAAAATGATTTGTGATTAGTTAAAAATATATAAAAAAAAATTTAAACGTGTAATATATCAAAATTATATTCAAATAATTAATTAATACACGAATTATCATGTGATTTCTTTTTAAAAAAATAATAGTTCTGAAATTATTTTTACATTTCATGTAAAAAAATATATGAAAATGTGTGAATATTTTGTAAAGGGTCTTACTAACTAATATATCTTTAGAACATCCATTAATAAATCAAAAAAGAAGAAATTTTATATTAAAAGCACAAGTGTAAAAATTTTCAATATTTTAAATACACCATTCTCATATACAAAAATTCCTTTTTAACATTCTCCTTTTGTTAAATTTAAGAGTTAGAACTTAGAAGCACCAAAAAAAGAAAATTTAAGAGTTAGAATAGTATTTAAAAATTTACAATATTACTATATCCTAAAATTGACAGCATATATATATATATATATATATATATATATATATATATATAGATATATATATATATATATATTAGTTACAACTTACAAGCAATGGTTGAGTGGTTATTTATTTACTGTTATGTAGATGAACTCACATCAGATGCAACCTTGGATGCACCGGGCCTGGTGGAAGTAGCCGTTGCCCAAGCATTTGCTTTATTCGTCGGTGTGGGTAACGGGTGGGTTCGAGCGGTTTTTGTTAAAAAAATGGTAAACAGAGTAGGAGAATGTAGAAACCCCGGGGAAGAAAATAATACATGCAATTTCAACAAAATCCAAAAAAAAAAAATTAAGAACAATATCAAAAGAACAAACTAAAGAAGAAAAAAGAGATCTGTAAATCCAGATCTGAAACACACAAAAGTTGGTCTTCTTTGTTGAAGCAGAGCCAGATCGAAAACACACAAATCCGTCATAGCCGGCGGGTGGTGCTCTGACCGACGGCCACGGCGTGCTTAGCACTCTTGACAATGGCCACATGGTTTTCTCAATGACGGCGAAGAAAGAGCAACATAGGGGCCTCTGTATCAGATCTGCGAGAGAGATGAACTTGTGTTGCAAGGGGTGAAATGGAGGAAGAGAGGAGAGAGAAATGGAGGAAGAGTGAAAGTCTGAGTAATGGAGAAAGAGAAAGAGAAAGATAGTAAATGGAGGACGAGTGAAAGTCTGGGTAATGGAGAAAGAGAAAGAGAAAGAGAAAGGGTGAATTCTTCGGTACCAACGATAAATATTGGGTTAAGTTTACACTTCCTAGTTGGACCACTCAAAGGCTGACAACTCAATTAAAAAGGCCACACCAGCGCCACCTTAGAGTTCACCGGGTGTTTATCTTTTAAACCCCTCCCCACTTTTTACCTTGCACATTTGCCCCACAGGGACCTATGTACAAACCCAAAATAAATTTATTTTCCTTTTTCTTTTTTTTAATCCAAAAGGACCAAGTTGCAATTCCCAACTAAAGTCAAATCTTGGATCCCCCATTTTCCCATTTGTGTTCGTCGCTCTACCCTAATCAATCCACCATTGTTTTTCTGCAACGTTTTTGTTTCCCATATGTCTTCTTTTTGTTCGACGGACCAACCTAATCCACCGCCATTGTTTTTCTGCTACAGCTTCGTATCGTATCCCTATCTCCTCACTCGCGATCGACGGTTCACCCTAATTCACCACCGTTGTCGACCATCATGGGTACACCATTGTTGATACCATAAGCACAAAAGTGCCCAGTCTGAATAATTAAACATAGACGAAGAGGACGAGTGGAATATTGAAGTAGATGTCGAATTCAACCAACCAGAAAGCTCGTTCTGTTAGTGTGAGTGTCAATCCCCATTTTGTTCGTTATTTGAAATTATTGTTTTGGTTGATTGTTTTAAAATTGTTGTTTAGGTTGATTATTTAAAAATTGATTATTTAAATTACCGATGAATGATATTTACAATGGTTGTTCTATGATGTTATCCCTCATATTTGTTTCGATTAACCTCCTTCTAGCTTCCCATAGCATATGTATAGTGTTCTACGCTGCTCAATTTGATTTTTACTGTGTATATTGTATATTCTGTTTTGTTTTAGATGGTTGATGTTCAGGTGGAAGACACTGTCGATCTCAGTCATGATTCAGAATGGAATAACGATAGAAGTACAAGTAATGTTGTTATTGGTAATAACAATGAAAATAAGGAAGATGGAGATGAAGGCTTGAAAATGATAACTGAATTGTCGTAGGATGACATCTTTGGCTTCGAATTTGCATATGAAGTTGAAGCATGTAACTTCTAATTTTCATATGCTAAGAGTCGTGGTTTTGTGGCTAGAAAAGATGAAATTCGCCGGGATGCGATGGGAGAGATAAACATGCGTCAGTTAGTTTGCAATAGGGAGGGCAAGAGAAATCAAAGTCATTTGGATAGACTGGACAGAAGTAGAGAACACAGGCCTATTACAAGTACCATGTGCCCTGCCATGTTTCATGTCCATATTGATGGCAGACATTCGAAGTGGATAGTTTTTGCGTTTGAGGATTCACATAACCATTATTTGACATCGCCTGAACAAGTTCATCTGATTCCTTCTTATCGGTCAATGAGCAATGTCAACAAGGCACAAGTAGACATCCTTCATTTATATGGTGTGAGGACATGCCATATAACGGGTCTAATGCTTGGACAGAAAGGTGGACATAGTGATCTAGGATTTTGTAAGATGGACTTGTACAACCACATAGATCGTCAAAAGCATGCTAAGATAGAAGATGGTGATGCTTTTGCCGCGCTGTCCTATTTGCAAACAAAGGCTGATAACGATCCCATTTCCTTTGCCAAGTTTACAACAACATCAGAAGGTAGGTTGCAGAATTTGTTTTGGGCTGATGGAGCTAGTCGCATAGACTATGAATGTTTTGGTGATGTGCTGGCGTTTGACACTGCCTATAAAAAGAACAAGTACAAGCCATTGGTGATTTTTTGCAGTTATAATCACCATGGACAAACTACAATTTTTGGTTGTGCACTTGTTGACGATGAGAAGACAGAGACGTATAGATGGGTTTTAGAAACGTTTTGTGAAGCTATGTGTATCAAACACCCAAATGCAATTGTTACTGACGGAGACAATGCGATGAGGGAAGCTATAAAAATTGTGTTTCCTGATGCTACCCATGGCACCTTCACCAAAATGGTGTTGAAAATGTAAAGAACTCTGATTTCCTTGAAGAGCTGAAGAAGATAATCTATGGCAACTTCTCTCCTGCCAAGTTTGAAGAACAATGGGAGGCTGTAATTGGTAAATATGGCCTGCATAATAACAAATGGGTAAAAAAAATTTATAAGATTAAGGAATCGTGGGCTAGTGCGTACTTGCGTGATAAGTTATTCTGCGACATTAGAACAACCTCGATGTGTGAAGGCATTAACTCCTTCATCAAGAGATATGTGCAACGAAGGAACAACTTAGTCGATTTTTTGCACAATTTTGAGCGCGCTTTGAAAGAATACAGACACAATGAATTGATGTCCGATTTCAGGTCTTCATATAGACACAAAGAATATCATTGATGCTACCCATAGGACTTGGTCGAGGAAAATAGACCTATAAAGGCCCGATCAACCAAGATGGACCCAAATTGACTAAAATGTCCCAATATGACAAATAGTCACCCATGATGTTCCGGAATCCCCTTATGGCCCAATATGAGTAAATAGGCCCGATAAGACTAGTACGGCCCAAGTTGGCCCAATTCGAGAAAACACGTCGAATAGGACTTGGTCGAGGAAAATAGACCTAGAAAGGCCCGATCAACCAAGATGGACCCAAATTGACTAAAATGTCCCTACATTATGGTGTGAAATCTTGGACTATGTTATTAATCCATTATGTGACTATGGATATTTTGTGGAAATTATGGATATTACTTACCCTGCTATATATGTTCATGTGTTATTTCTTCCACTATTTTTTATCATATTGTTGTGCAGCATACTAGGACCTAGGACCTTGACCTTTCCCATGATGACAATGAGTATGGTAATCCCAGTATTTGTCCTTTGTCATTTTTACTTTGCCATTGATTCCTAAACCTCTGTACTGAATGTAAATCTGAATTTTGAATGACAGATAATAAATCTCATGAAGAGGCTTTTACTCTATTCTTTTTGATGGAGTTGCCGCCACTGTATGCTCGCTGACCGTCTTCAACATTTTACCTCTTCATCACTGGAACTGTGCTAATTAGATTAGACTGATAGAAGATTGTACTTTCATATCAGCTGTTTATGCTAATGTCTTTGTAGAATGTAACTTATAGGTATTGAATTGTCCAAATTGTAACGTAGAAAGTGAGTTATATGAAGTACATCAACTCTGATATGTTGGTTTCCCAGGTTGGACAATATGTTTTGACTGTTTTTGCTGTAAATGTTAATGAATGAAATGAGAATTTCCTTATTTAAATATTTCTGGTGAGTTTGTTGTTGTGCACACATTCTTGAACCAGGAACTTGTTGCAAAAGTCTACTAATAGCTAGATTAAACCATCTCTTAGTAAGATACATACATAAATAAAAAAATAACCAAAACAGGGAACCAAAATTGTGCCAAAGCACCAAGGCCAAAACAATCATCGTACATGGATTTATTCTCCTTAAACACAATCTGATTACACTGCATACACTTAGAAAATACATTCTTGGGTAACTGCATAACATAAAGGAACCAAAATAGTGGCCTATAATTGTGCCAAAGCACGTAAATGGGCAAAAAACTCATTGAAAATGCATTGTTCTATCGAACAGAACTTGCACACACCCTGCAACTTGCACTAATTCACTCTTTTGATACTCTATATACTTAGAAAATTATTGGGTAACTTCATAACACAGCAAAATCATGGACAACAATCAAAGATGCATGAACAAGTTCAGTGAGCAATCAAAGGAAAACATTCAAGGAAGAACTTGGATGATTCAAAGACCAAAGACGAAGATCAAGGAATCATCAAGACAAGAGCTTAACGAAGGAATTAGTTTTAAGTCTTAGATGATCTATAAGAGATCTCTTATTCACAAAAATCTCATTTGAAAAGATGCATGAAGAAAATCAATTTTCATAACCTGCATTAAAAGGAATAAGTTTTCGTAAATGAAAATGATTTTGGAAATAAGATTTCTAAGCGCTCGTCCAACACTAAGATTTCTAAGCGCACGTCCAATAAAGTGAACCAAGCAGACGTCCAATGAAGTGAAACAAGCAAACGTCCAATAGAAGAAGGATAAGAGGAGGGTGGAGGTGGTGAAGGAGGGTTCTGGTTTGATGGAGGTGGATGAGGTTGAGTTGGCAGATTGTGACTCTGTTGAAAACTTTGCACAATGCTCATCATCTGGTTGATCAGTACATTCGTTGGAGCCAGGGATTCTGCAACTTGCTTTCTCACTTGTTCCTTGACCTCAACCTTTACTCTCTCTTCTATAATTTTTCCAATTGTCTCTTCAAAGTTTGGAGGCTGTGAGGGCCTTGAACTTTCAGCACTGTCTTGAGCATGTGCTCGGCTTGGAACAGTGTCTAGAGCTCTGGAAGTTTGAGGGTGCTCATTAGGATGAATGACGGTCATTGGAAATTTTGATGCTAAAGTAGATAATGGAATCCTTCTAGGATTTTCTGAAACTTCAAAAGGCTTTAGAGTTTATAATTCTAGAACTTTAGTTGTAGAAGAATGTATTCATGTTAAATTGATGACAAACAGCCTGATAAGAGACTATCAGAGCTTGATGAAGATTTTGCAGGTCTTGATCTAAATATCTCAGGAGAGAAACCAGAAATCAAGTCTGATATCCAAGTAGACGATACTTCTCAACAACAACCAGAAACTTCCACCTCTCAACAGAAAAACGCTCAGAAATCTTGGTATTTCAAAAACTACCATCCTCAAGATCAAATCATCGGTGACCCCAATGACAAGCTAAGAACTAGGTCAACCTTCAGAGAACAAAGTGATTCAGCTCTTGTCTCTGAATGTGAACCAAAAACAGTGGACGAAGCTCTACTGGACGAAGGGTGGATTCTTGCTATGCAAGAAGAGCTAAATCAGTTTGAGAGAAGTGAAGTCTGGACGCTTGTACCCCTTCCCGAAGACAAGTAAGTCATTGGAACAAAGTGGGTCTACAGAAACAAGCTTGATGAAGATGGTAAGGTTGTGAGAAACAAGGCAAGACTTGTTGCTCAAGGCTACTGTCAAGAAGAAGGTATAGACTACACTGAAACTTTTGCACCAGTTGCTAGACTAGAAGCTATGAGAATTTTAATATCATTTGATGCGCATCATAGCTTTATGCTTTTTCAAATGGATGTTAAAAGTGCCTTCTTAAATGGGTTTATTAATGAAGAAGTATATGTCATGCAACCTCCTGGCTTTGAAAATACAAATCACCCAGAACATGTTTATATGCTTAAGAAAGCATTGTATGGACTTAAACAAGCTCCTAGAGCTTGGTATGATAAGTTAAGTTCGTGTCTAATGGAAAATTGTTTTAACAGAGGAAAAGTAGACACAACTCTATTTAGAAAGTCTATGAAGTCTGATTTCATTATAGCACAGATTTATGTTGATGATATCATTTTCGGTGCTACTAATGAATCTCTGTGCAAGGAATTCTCTAAGTTAATGCAGAAAGAATTTGAAATGAGCATGATGGGAGAACTCAAATTCTTCCTTGGACTTCAAGTTCAACAGTCTATGGACAAGGTGTACATCCATCAGACTAAGTATACAAAGGAATTTTTAAAGAGGTTTAAGATGGATGATTGCAAACCAATGAATACCCCTATGCATCCCACTTCAATACTGAACAAAGATGATAAAGAGAAAAAGGTAGACCAGAAGGTATATAGAGGTATGATAGGATATCTTTTATATCTGACTGCGTCTAGGCCTGATATAATGTTCAGTGTTTGCTTATGTGCGCTTTTTCAATCTGATCCTAGAGAGTCTCATCTCTCAGCAGTTAGAAGAATATTTATATATTTAAAAGGTACTACTAATCTGGGTTTGTGCTTTAAGAAAAATGATGATTATAGATTAGTTGGTTTTTGTGATGCTGACTATGCTGGAGATAGAATTGAAAGAAAAAGCACCGGTGGATGATGTCACTTCATTGGAGCTAACCTAGTATCATGGTCAACCAAAAGGAAAAATACCATTGCTCTATCAACTGCTGGAGCAGAATACATATCAGCTGCAAGCTGCTGCTCACAACTTCTATGGATCAAACACCAATTGGAGGACTACAATGTATTTGTAAGTAGTATTCCACATATGTGTGACAATACTGCTGCAATCAATTTATCTAAGAATCCAATATTGCATTCTAGAGCTAAGCATATAGAAATCAAACATCATTTTATTAGGGATTATGTGCAAAAAGGTGTGTTTGATGTTCAATTTGTAGTATAAGAAAGCATTTGAATATGTTGTATGTGGATTGAGCTAGTATAATTATTGTTAAATTGATCGTCCGTTGCATGCTCTCTCTGCACGTCCACTAGTCATGACGTCCAGAGCAAGTGGATTCTACGCGTCCACTACCTATCTCCTTGCACGTCCACTCTTAGCCTTGTGTGGACTCGTCTACTTGGATATCAGTCTTGATTTCTGGTTTCTCTTCAATTTTACCTATACCAATGATCTTTCCTTTTTGATTTCCTCCAAAAGTGACCCAGCCACCATCTTTGGGTCTAAGGTCTTGGAACATATACCTTTCTCCTGTCATGTGTCGTGAGCAAGGAAACCTGCCCCCAAGAGGCCAACTGGTGGCATTGTTGTTAGGGAACCTACTGATGCTCCTGCTGTGAAGAAGCAAAAAAGAGTCATCTTCTCACACAATGAGGACGAGGAATCTGATGAGGACAGAGTTCCTATCAGTACCATCCTGAAGAAACAGAAAACTTCTGCTGAGGCCGGTGTGCCTGTCTCAACTCAAATCATAAGGCAACCTGCAAGAAAGGCCAGACCAACTAAGACTATTAAGGTAACCATCTCTGCTAGTGATCATGTTCAAATAGCAGTAGATGCCTTAGTATCTAGTTTAGAAAATAGAGGTGATTCTATCCCTGGTACTGTTGGTTCTGATGATAATATTGATGTCTCTGCTCCAAATGAAGTGTTCAACCACAACATGACTGATGATGTATACATTCCCACACCTCTTTCACCCCAACCAACACAAACTGACCAAACCACAAACTTGCCTACACCTTCACCTGCTCACTCACAAATAGCCTCCTCATCCATACCACAATTTCAACCAATTATCCCTGCCAATGATCCCTGGTTCAATCAACCAGATGATGGCATTTCTCCTGGTGCTCCCTTCCCAAAACCTTTAAGAACTCTATTTCCTCCCCTCATCCCAACTTCCATCCTTTACAATGGCAAATCTGAGGATTGGGCCAAAGTAAAAAGAGAATGGAAAATTCTGTTTCACTCTCACCAATTTGAACCAGAATACATCCCAAACAGATGGTATCCTCTACCTGAATATGAGGAAGAAGCTAGCTAGTCTGTTGAACCTCTCTACTTAACTCACCCTGAATGTCAATTAATCAAAATTGTACCCTCTCAAATGCACAATGACTTAGGGCCTTTAGTCATCCACCTACCTTTAGCCAAATCCCCTCCCAAGAAAATTTATCCAAATCTTGTCAAAACTCCTCCATTCATGCCAATTACTGATGGAGTTGCATGGCACATAATACCCGTCTGGGAGACTGACCCCAAGAGGAATAATCTTCCTACTCTCCCTGAGAAGAGAGCTAGATCATCTCAGTGTGTCCCCATGATCATGCCAAGGGACACTAAATGGATGTCCTTTGAGCATCCCAGAGTCTATGGGAGGGCTGCTGACTTGTTCATGGATTGACTCTGTTTTGATATGCTGAAATGGGAGTTCACCCAACTCAGATCTGATAGGGCAGCAAATTTTGTTCCTCCATCCTGGTTGAGGCATAAGGAAACAACCAGGATTGGAATCAAGCCTTAAAGAATTTATCCAAGATTGCCAATGCTGGATCTCAACAAGGACAAGAACATGAAGCATGACATGCGTGCGACGCGACGCACGCACGCGATTCCGGCAAGTGCACCGGACTGTCGCCAAGTAATAAAAGATATCGATCCCACATAGACTGTGATCTCGAATCGCAATCAATTATCAAATTGAGTAAATCTGGACTCGTGTAAAAAGATTTGAAAAAGGATTTTTGATTTTTGAAATAAGAGATAAGTAAACAGAATCAAATAAAACAGAAAACAAATCTTTTTGGGGTTTTTGGATCTAAATGGATTCCTAGGGATTTAGGTTACCAACAAGATCGTTTACGTTGCTAAGTCGATTACCCTTGTTAATTACCGAAATTGCCTTGAAGGCGAGTTTATCCTCTAATAGTTTAAGCTCCCTCTCGGGTTACAAAAACCATGCCCAATTGACCCGACCCCTACTCTCGTGGTAGCCGAACTCATATTGGACCCTTTGCGTTTCGTGACAACTCGTTGATCCTCGAGGGACGGCTTCTAACTCTCGTGATTTCAGTCCCAAGTCTGACCCTATAGATCCGACACCTAAGTTCACCGCTAGGTTCCTCCTTAGAATGTCTAAGTCATGCAAATAAACCTAAGTTCACCGCTAGGTTCCTCCTTAGAATATCTACGTCTCGCAAACAAGTGGCCACCGAATTTACGAGTGATTAGAACACTAGAAATCAGATCTAAAGCAAAATCGAAATTAACGAAGATATTACATCAAATTTACAACATAAATCGAGTCTCGGGCAGAGCCCCAATCCCTAGAAACTAAGCTACTACTCCAGCCTTGCCATGGAGATGACAAGTCTGGTTACAAATAACATAAAAACTAAACCAAGAGAAGAGAGGAGGTGAAGAAGAGAGATCCTAAAATGTAGCCTAAGTAGCAGCCAATGATCCCCTTTGCCTCTGCCTTGATCCTTATTTATAGAATTGGGAAGTTAGAATCCCAATCTAACTCAAATTCTGATCTAAATCAGTTGCTTCAGGTCCAAGTAATGCGCGTCACGGCCGTGATGGCCATCACGACTAGGCCGTGACGGGTTCTGTCTCTGGCACTTTTGTAAAATTCAAACCTCTCGCGATGCGAAAGGGGTCTCGCGACGCGAGCCCTCAGATTTTGCCCGTGATCTACATCACTGCTAAGCCGTGATGGATTCTGACTTGTGGGGGTTTTGGGTCACGTCCGTGATGGGAATCACGGCCAGGCCATGACAGATTCTGACTTCAGCCTTTCTTCCTTTTCAGTTCTGCTCGATCATGGCCGTGATGGGCATCACGGCTAGGCCGTGATGGGCTCTGTTTGGCTCATTTTCTTCACTTTTAAAGCTCCATCTTCATCCAAACTTCATCATGGTTGATCCTAAGCATTTTACCCTTGATTTCTGCAAAACAACACCACGAAAATCGCCTTACCCGTTCCAAAGTAAAATTAACTAAAAATCAAATGAAATATGCCTAAACTACATGAAAATGCATGCAAAATGATAGACAAAGATGATGTGAAATCACACTCATCAAATCACCCCAAGCTTAAGATTTTGCTTGTCCTCAAGCAATTACCAAGGCCATAAGATAAATCAATCAAAACATGGATAGTGAACCAAGAACCCTAGCAACTAATCCAAGTGACAGGCATATTCAAATAAGCACCCAAGAGATAATCGATTTCAAGTCCAATTAGAAGCTTAGGTTCATCAGACTCACATTCTCACTGATTCAGGCACTCGACTCACCTCACTCAAGTGTTCAAGGGTATATGACAATTCGCTCAATTTCCTCAAGGAAGGTATTCTACCATAGGCTTGACTTTTAACCAAATCACCACTTTATTAATGAAAACACATGAGAATCAAGAGGTCTTTTACTTTGGTTGTATCGGGGCCATGGGATTAATCGTTAGGTGGGGAAATCAAGAAAAGGAAATATTCGAGAAGGCTAAACAAATTATCAAACATTGCAAAGCATGACACCTTCTAAAATACCTTTTGGGGCTTTGATTTACTTTTCCACCTTTCTTTCTTTTTCTTTCTATTTTTATTTCTCACTTTCTTTTGTCATCCCCTTCTCCATTTTTTTGTGTTTATTTCATTTTATTTATTTGGAGAAGGGGAGATTTTTAGCTCGAGAGAAATATTTTCTGATTTTCTCATCCCATAATTTTTTCAAACTACCTTTTTACCCTTTTTGTAATACTTTAAAAGGTGTCATACCAAGTATTATTCATCAAGACATTTCATGGTACCAAGAAAAGTATTTTATCTTTTAGGCTCAAAATTGGGCAACTAAGGGGTAGCATTTAATCAATCAAAGCTTAGAAGGCCGGAAAAATACCTAGTGCCTCAATCATTTTCAAAAATGTTTTCAAAAATTTTTAAGTTTCGAAACGGTTTCAAGTCAAGTTCTAGAAAATACAATCCAAGAGGAATTAAAACACTCTATCACAAGGAATGGGGTAGATTTAGTGAGTACCCCTTTTTGGCTCAAAATCTTACATTTAGTAGTTCAAAAATCAGTGAGAAATACAAATCTAAGGAACCACATGCTAATTATCAACTATCAAAAGATTGTCTCAAGAATTTTTATTTTTAGCCTTGTCACAAGAATAAAATGAAAAAAATTGGGTTCAAAAATTCACTATCTCAATTCATTTGGCACCAAGTTCTCACAATTGGATGCATATTCTAAGTGAGGGGTAATCTAGAGAATGTGATCATACCCAACTATGCATGTGAATGCAATATGAAAAATGCAAAAATGAAAAAAAAAATACCCCTACCCCAAGCTTAAAACTTACATTGTCCCCAATGCAAATAATCAAGTCGGAGAGAGGAGAAAAATGGAACAACTTACCGAGGTGGTAGCGGGTGTTGGCTCACATTCCAGTCAAACTTGGGTGGAAATAGCATCACGGCCGTGATGGATATCACGGCTGGGCCGTGATCCTTTCTGTTCTCGTTTAGCTGACCTGTCACGGCCGTGAGCTACATCACGGCTAGGCCGTGATGGTTTCTGACTTCATTAGTCCTTGCTCTTTTTGTTCTTCCTTCCTCTTCAACCTGAAAACACTAGATGAATCTATTAATTTATGATTTTTTTTTGCCTCTTGATATTCTCAAATTATTCAAGAGATAGATTCAAAAATAAAAGGAAAAGGGTAAGAAAACTTGGGTTGCCTCCCAAGAAGCGCTTGTTTACGGTCCTAAGCTTGACCCAACTTCCTTCAATCAACCGGGGTCGGCTGGGCGTAGAAGTGCAGGAACACTTCTTTTCCATGGAACTCCTTCGAAGAGCCGATTTTGCTCATACAGCCAATTACGCTTCCGCTTTACTCTTCTCTCTCGGAGCTTCCTGACCTTCTTTCCACCCGGCGGAAGTTCTGCTTCTGCATGAACAACAACTCCAAATTCACCACTGCAGGGTGCATCATTAGCCATGCATATCTTTGGAGTCTCTTCCATGTTGAGCTCTTCCTTTACCACTGGAGACGTTATACCGATTCTGCACACATGGCTCTCAAAAGGAGGGTTGCTATAAGAGTTAGTCAATTGAAAATCTACCCTACCTTCCTCTACATTTAGAGAGAGTTTGCCATTCCTTACGTCTATTACTGCTCCAGCGGTGGCCAAGAATGGCCTTCCTAAAATAATGGGGAATTCAGAATTCCCTTTCATATCCAATACCAGGAAATCGGTAGGGACGAAGAATTTCCCTACCTTTACAGGAACGTTCTCTAGTATGCCTAGAGGAGTCCTAGTTGAGCCATCCGCAAATTGTAAGGAGAATTTGAACGGTCTCAACTCTTTGCTTCCCAACCTTTCCATGATAGTGAGGGGCATCAAGCTCGCACTCGCCCCTAGGTCACATAAGGCTCGGTCTATTTGCACTCTTTCAATCGAGCAAGCGATAGAGAAACTTCCTGGGTCTTTCAGTTTAGGAGGCATATTAGATTTGTTCATGACATTTTGCTCCTCAGTTAAGCTCTTAGTCTCTACTTCCACTTGCTTTCTCTTGACCAACCTTTGTGGGAAAGGTATCGGGGGTTGGTACGGTGGTGGAGGGACATACTTTGGTTCAGGCTCTTCCTTTTCGCTCGTGTCCTCCTCTGGTTCCACGTCCATTTCCCCCACCCCAAGCTTATCATCCCTCAAGTGTATGGCATTACAATGCTCGGTGGGATTAGCTTCGGGTTGACCCGGGAATGTACCCTTAGGTCTAGTGTATGTGCTGGCTTGTTGGGCAATCTGGGTTTCTAGCATCTTGTTATGGATTGCTAAGTTGTCTACCTTAGATGCTAGCTCCTTTATTGCCTCGTTCACTGCCCTTCCTTGTTGTCTAAACTCCTCATTTTGTTTTGTCTGAGTTTCAACAAAACTTTCCAATAAAGTCTCGAGTTTAGATCTCTGTGCCTGAGGATACCCCGCTGCGGGTTTCCTATTACCTTGGCCCTCTTGGAACTCATGGTTCAGCGTGTTGCTGTAGTTGCCGTAGGAGAGGTAAGGGTTGTTCTTCCTTTGGTTGTAGGGATTTGGGGGAGCATAATTGGGCAACTTCGGGTTCGTGTCGTAGAAGTTGTGACAAGAGTTCACTTGTTCACCCGAAGCACCGGATCCATGAGCAATACCACGTGGGCATTCCATTATGTCATGTCCCTACATTCCACAAATCTCACAAACAGTGTTAGTAGCACCTAATGCACTCACATTAGCTCTTTCAAGCTGATCAAAACGTTTATTAAGTGAGTCTATTTTTGACATTATAAGATCAGTGCTATTTACTTCAAACTTACCCCCCGAAATCTTGTTCGGGTTATTACCTCTTTCTGAACCCCATTGGTGGTAGTTGGTGGCGACATTTTCAATGATGTTGAATGCCTCAGTCAGAGGCCTATTCATAAATGCTCCACCAGCTGCAGAATCAAGTGACACCTTCGAAGAGTAGTCCAATCCGTTGTAGAAGGTGTGCACTAGTAACCACCTCTCGAGCCCATGATGCGGGCAAGACTCCAGCAGTCCCTTGTAGCGATCCCAAGCTTCCGATAAGGATTCTCCGTCTTTTTGGAAGAAACCGGTGATCTGGGTTCGTATGTAGGCCGTCTTGGATGGAGGAAAGAATCCCTATAAGAACGCCTGCTCCAGTTGGTCCCAAGTAGACAAGGTGTTGGCGGGCAATTACTTTAGCCAAGCCTTTGCTTTTCCAGTCAGAGATGAGGGGAATAACCTTAGGCGTATAGTATCGACCGGGGTACCATGAATCCGGATTGCATCGGTGAACTCCAAGAATGTCTCTATGTGATCAGTCGGGTCCTCCGAAGGCAATCCTCCGAATTGGTGCTGCCTAATCATGTTGATTAGCATAGGCGGTATAGTGTAGTTCTCCGCCTCAATCTCTGGCCTTGCAATCCCAGTTCCCAAGCCTCTCGCATTTGGGGCTGCGTAGTCCTTCAAAGGTTTTGTATCCGGAAGATTCGCCATGAGTGGAATGGGAATCAACTTTTCTCCCTCTCTTTGTAGTCTCCTACATCTGTGAAAGGTCCTCTCGATTTCTGGATCAACCTCACTAAGGCTCCCAAGACTTAGGGATCTTTGCATATAACACACAGAGAGATGGATACACTAGAAGGAAAGAAATTTTGAAATATATATATATATATTTTTTTCAGATATGAAAACTAAATAAATAAATAAAAATAAAAGGTCCAGAAAAATCAATTCAAAAATTGAATTGAGATTCGAAAAGGCACAGTCCCCGGCAACGGAGCCAAAAACTTGACATGCGTGCGACGCGACGCACGCGCGCGATTCCGGCAAGTGCATCGGACTGTCACCAAGTAATAAAAGATATCGATCCCACAGAGACTGTGATCTCGAATCGCAATCAATTATCAAATTGAGTAAATCTGGACTCGTGTAAAAAGATTTGAAAAAGGATTTTTGATTTTTGAAATAAGAGATAAGTAAACAGAATCAAATAAAACAGAAAACAAATCTTTTTGGGGTTTTTGGATCTAAATGGATTCCTAGGGATTTAGGTTACCAACAAGATCGTTTACGTTGCTAAGTCGATTACCCTTGTTAATTACCGAAATTGCCTTGAAGGCGAGTTTATCCTCTAATAGTTTAAGCTCCCTCTCGGGTTACAAAAACCGTGCCCAATTGACCCGACCCCTACTCTCGTGGTAGCCGAACTCATATTGGACCCTTTGCGTTTCGTGACAACTCGTTGATCCTCGAGGGACGGCTTCTAACTCTCGTGATTTCAGTCCCAAGTCTGACCCTATAGATCCGACACCTAAGTTCACCGCTAGGTTCCTCCTTAGAATGTCTAAGTCATGCAAATAAACCTAAGTTCACCGCTAGGTTCCTCCTTAGAATATCTACGTCTCGCAAACAAGTGGCCACCGAATTTACGAGTGATTAGAACACTAGAAATCAGATCTAAAGCAAAATCGAAATTAACGAAGATATTACATCAAATTTACAACATAAATCGAGTCTCGGGCAGAGCCCCAATCCCTAGAAACTAAGCTACTACTCCAGCCTTGCCATGGAGATGACAAGTCTGGTTACAAATAACATAAAAACTAAACTAAGAGAAGAGAGGAGGTGAAGAAGAGAGATCCTAAAATGTAGCCTAAGTAGCAGCCAATGATCCCCTTTGCCTCTGCCTTGATCCTTATTTATAGAATTGGGAAGTTAGAATCCCAATCTAACTCAAATTCTGATCTAAATCAGTTGCTTCAGGTCCAAGTAATGCGCGTCACGGCCGTGATGGCCATCACGACTAGGCCGTGATGGGTTCTGTCTCTGGCACTTTTGTAAAATTCAAACCTCTCGCGACGCGAAAGGGGTCTCGCGACGCGAGCCCTCGGATTTTGCCCGTGATCTACATCACTGCTAAGCCGTGATGGATTCTGACTTGTGGGGGTTTTGGGTCACGGCCGTGATGGGAATCACGGCCAGGCCATGACAGATTCTGACTTCAGCCTTTCTTCCTTTTCAGTTCTGCTCGATCATGGCCGTGATGGGCATCACGGCTAGGCCGTGATGGGCTCTGTTTGGCTCATTTTCTTCACTTTTAAAGCTCCATCTTCATCCAAACTTCATCATGGTTGATCCTAAGCATTTTACCCTTGATTTCTGCAAAACAACACCACGAAAACCGCCTTACCCGTTCCAAAGTAAAATTAACTAAAAATCAAATGAAATATGCCTAAACTACATGAAAATGCATGCAAAATGATAGACAAAGATGATGTGAAATCACACTCATCAAAGCACAGAAGGTTCAAGGGAGTGATGCCTGAAGCTGAATCAGCATTGCTTGACCTTAATCAAGAAACTTTTGATTACTCAATGAAGGATTTCCTTCTAAATAAGGAATCCATTGAGTTAATCGATGAGCACAAAGCTGCTGATTTTTGGAAGTCGCATCTCATTCACTGCACCAGAGAGGCATCTTCCTCTGGTTTATCTGATGAAGAAAAGGAAGACATTCCCAAGGTCAGAGGGAATTGTGGACTCTCACACTTTAGGTACATGACATACAAAGACCTCTGGGAACTTCCAATCAATAGCAGGAATGTAGAGTTTGTTTATCCTATTAAATGGGCAACAAAGGAAATCAAAGCTAAACCCAAACCTACTCCAAAGCCTATCTCAGATGACCTTGATGCTGAAGCAAGTGGACAAATAGTCATTGCTGATATTTTGGAAGACACTGCTGAATCGTGTCATCAATAGAGCTCATCTGAAAGACAATCTTCTCAACCTCTTAGACTTCTGCTTTTCAAATTTAATTAGTTATGTCATCATCAAAAAGGGGGAGATTGTTGGAACCAAAGAGGTTATGGTTTATTTAATCTCTAAAGTTTTGATGCTAACAAAAAGCATTAAATTTGCTTGGCAAAGTATTAGTTGAGATCTAACTAGTGCTCTCAGTTATGCAGGAACGCTTTTATAAGTAAAATAAACTTAGTTTGAATATTGTTGTAATATTCAACTGATCTTAAACTGTCATACTCCCTGAAGAGCCTGAAGACCAATATCACTTGCTTTTGTTGATCTTTTAAAAAGGATTTCTTGTGTGCTTAGTCTTTTTATCTTTTGCTTGTGAAAAAGTTGTTCAAAAGGGTTTTTCAAGAAAAAGGTTAAAATAAAAAAAACATTTTTAATTATATATACCGAGTAAGGCAAAGTAGAAAAAAATTAAAATAATACAATTAATATTATTTTAATTTTATAATGCGATAAATATATTAAATTACAAAATATTTTAATAACCAATATATTTTTTAGAGAACCTTGTCATTGATACATTTTTTTATAAGTCAAATAATATTAAAGCGAGTAATCGCTCGGGGTACTCAAAACCGTACACAAGAGTTAGGAGTTGAACCCCTGACCGCTTCCTTAATTAGGGGCCCGAGCCCATTACGTACCACTCAGACCTACCGCATGTCAGTAATGACTAATATATTTTGAAACATGTGAAGTAAGAAACTGAAAATATAATTTATAAAATAAAAATACAAGTATTTTTTTATAGGCAAATGTTAGTGTTGAATTAATGTTGATGTTAGTATTTGTTAGTGAGTGAGTTTTGAAAACTCTCCCTCTTTATCCCTCCACTCCTTAACTCCCGTACCCCAACCACATAACCCCTAAATACAAGTTTTTTTTTATCTTAATAAATAGAAAATTATATAAAAACCTTTTTTAATTAATTGTAATACTTTAATAAATGATAGTAAATGCTTCTTAATTAACCAGTTTTATTTTGTAGGTTTTCTTGGGTGTTATAACTTGAGTCTAATTTGAGTTTTATTAATTTTGTAGTTAGTAATTACAACGTTGAGGTTGCTTGGTGTTGTTTTGGCTTCAACGACTCAAGGGGGGGTTGGGGGGGGGGGGGGGGGGGTGAATTGAGTCTTCTTAAAATATTTCCCTCTTAAAAACTTTTCACAAAACTTTGCTTTTCAGATTTGTGGACTCAGGATCTTTTACAAAATCAATGAAGGGTTTATATAAAATCTTGAATAGAAGGTGATGAGGATAAGAAAGATTGATTCAGAATTAATAGATCACAGAATAGGTTCAGGTTCAAAACTCAATAATAACAAAATACAGAAACTGATTAAACCTTTAAAGATTAAGAACAAGTTATGCAAGTTTCAGATACAAGCATTAACAATCAAGAACAAACTTGTAGGTTTCAGTTTCAGTATATAATGCAAGATTCAATACTGATTATGCAGATCAAGAACTGATATCAATTGAAAACTTAGAACATCAAGATCACAGTTATATGAGCAAGACAGAAATTAAAGAGTTTGAGTTTAGAGATACCACACAACCAGATTTATCCTGGTTCAGTCACCACCACTGTGACCTACATCCAGTCCCCACTCCACCTGTGTGTTAAGTCTCTAAAATGTCTGATGTGCATTTTCCTAAGTTTTGATGAGAACTAAACATTGGTTAATGATTTAATTAACCTTCATATTGGTTGATAACCTGTCAATCTAGTGTGCAGATTAAAACTGTAAGAATCATCCGTCCAACGCAAGTGATAGAATCATCCGTCCAACGCAAGTGATTGAAACGCACGTCCAACACTGTAGTGATAGAATCTCACGTCCAATACTAAAGTGATAAAAGCCAGCGTCCACTAAAGTGATAAAAGCCAGCGATAGAAGCGCTCGTCTACAGAAGTGATAGAAGCGCTCGTCTACAAAAGTGATAGAAGTGCTCGTCCACTAAGGTAACAAAAGCGCTCGTCCACACAAGTCCACATATTCTGTTGTCTAGTTTATAACTACTCTGATACTCCTATCTGCCTATTTGCTATGATGCTTATTTATTCCTTCATATATACTCTAAGTGTGATAAGCAGTTGCATTGATCTATTAGCTTATATGCAGTTTGTCTCATATGCTTTTACTGATTACTTATCTGAATGCTTTGTCTTAGGGGGAGCTTTGCAGGCTCTCTTAGACTTTGCTTTTCAAATTTAATTAGTTTTTTTCGAATGGCTCTGGTAATCCTTATTCAATATATATAATTGAAAATCATTTTTTTAACCCTTTTCTTTCCAATCATATGTTTTTGTTAGAGTCTGGTGGATCATCATCAAAGAGCATCAATTAGAATAGCTATGTGATATCTGTTTCAGTTAGTTAGTTATCTGTTAGTTGCATCAGTTTGTTATTTGTAGCTGCTCTACAACAGAGTCTGTAACTAGAACTGATAGGATATATAAGGTCTTATCTATTGTATAGGGGCAAGTGATTTTGGGCATTTTCTTGATCATAGATTGAGTGCAAGTAAGGGAGAGCATTGTAGTTCTTCCTGGATGTCTTGAACTGTTGTTGATCAGAGGAATAAAATCGACTCAGTGTAGACGTAGGGGTTTTCATCTTTGACCTCGAACCACATAATTCCCTTGTGTCTTCTTCTACATTTCTGCAATTCTATTTTTCGTTTGTGTGTGTGTGAACATCTCTATGCAATACTTAGCTGCAATTTAGAGCTGAATTCACAACAATTGGCATCAAGAGCTCCAGGTTTTGGAGGTGTTTCTGCAATGGGTACAACCAAATTTGATATAGAGAAGTTCACTGGTGAAAACGATTTCAGTCTTTGGAGGCTAAAGATGAAAGCTCTTCTTGTTCACCAAGGTCTTGAAGATGCGTTGGGAGGCATTGCAAAGCTTCCAGAATCTCTCACCGAAAAGGAGAAGAAGGATTTTGTTAGCAAAGTTCACAGCACCATCTTCTTTCACTTGTTGATGAAGTTCTCAGAGAGGTGGCTGAGGAGACAACTGCAGCTGGAGTTTGGCTGAAATTGAAGAGTCTATACCTGAAAAAGAGACTTCATCAATTGAAGATGGAAGAAGGTATGTCAATCAAAGAACATGTTTCTTTGTTTACAAAAGCAGTTCTTGATCTTAAAAATGTAGATGTAAAAATTGATGATGAAGATCAAGCAATTATATTACTTTGTTCTCTACCCCTAACATATGATAACCTAGTTGATACTGTGATGTTTGGAAAGGAGAGTCTCACCTTGGAGGAAGTCAAAGATGGAAACTATCGAAAAGTGTGTCCTGAAAGAAAAAGAAAGAATGGTTCAAAACACAAAGATGTTGATGATATAACAGTGGTAGCAGATGGCTATGACAGTGCAGAAGTCTTGGCTATTTCAACAGATAACAATATAGATGAATGGATTCTTGATTCAGGGTGTTCCTTCCACATGACCCCTAATCAAGATTGGTTCATCTCCTACAAAGAAATAGATGGTGGAAAAGTTCTCATGGGCAATAATATGGCCTGCAAGGTCATTGGTGCTGGCACTGTCAAACTGAAATTGGAGGATGGGACTGTGAAATTTCTCTAAAATGTAAGATATGTTCCCTGAGCTAAAGAGGAACTTGATCTCACTAGGCATGTTGGATCAAGCAGGCTGTTCATCCAAGGGTGAAGGTGGAGTCTTAAAGATATGCAAAGGTTCATTGCAGATATTGAAGGGTATAAGGCAGAATGGTCTCTATAGGTTGCAAGGTAACACAATCTTGAACTCATCTGGCCTGGTTTCTATTTCCAAATCCGTTTCAACTAAGCTTTGGCATTATAGATTAGGCCATGTGAGTGAAAGTGGGTTAGAAGAATTATAAAAGCAAGGTTTAATTGGTGTTGAGAATTGTGAAAAGATAGACTTTTGTGAACATTGCATTTATGGTAAACAAAAGAGAGTTAAGTTTCATAATGCAACTCATACAACCAATGGCATTCTAGATTATGTGCATTCTGATGTATGGGGGCCAGTCAAGGTACCTTCATTGGGTGGAGCAAGGTATTTCATAACTTCCATTGGTGATTGGTCAAGATAGGTATGTGTTTGCCTATTAAAGCACAAAAATCAGGCCTACAAATGCTTCAAACAGTGGAAAGCATTGGTTGAGAATCAAACAGGAAGATGTGTGAAGGTGCTGAGAACAGAAAATGGACTAGAGTATTTGAATGAGGAGTTCAATGAATTCTGCAAGGACGATGGGATCAAAAGGCACAAAACAGTGAGAAACATGCAAGATGATCAAGGAGTTCATTTGGAGGTGGAGAAACATGCAGGAAGTTCAAATTCTGGAGGAGACTCAACTGTAGAACCTTATCATGAACATATAGATTTACATGTTCTTGATGAACCCGAAACATCTTATAATTTGGTCAGGGACAGGGAGAGGAGGCATATCAAACCACCACAGATATTAGGCTATGTAGATATCATAGCATATGCTTTGAATATAGATGCTGATGATCAAGCATCACATCTTATTTCCTACAAAGATGCAATGTCCAGGCCTGATAGTGAGCATTGGAAGTAAGCCATGACAGAGGAAATGAGTTCCCTGATGAGAAATGATACATGGGAACTTGTTGAATAACCAGAAAAACAAAAGGTTGTTGGATGCAAATGGATTCTCAAGAAGCCAGAGATAGAAGGAGTTGAAAAGGGTAGATGCAAGGCAAGACTTGTAGCAAAAGGTTTCTGACGAAGAGAGGGAATCAATTTCAATGAAATCTTCTCTCCAGTTGTTAAACACACTAGCATTAGAGTCATATTGACTCTTGTTGCTGTCCATAATCTTGAATTGGAGCAGATGGATGTAATAACTGAAGTTGGCACAGGCAAACTCAAGAAAGGGGGGGGGGGGGGGGGTTGAATTGTGTTTGTTTATTACTTTTGCAAAAACCCTTTTGAACAAATTTTTCATAAGCAGAAGATAAAAAGATTAAGCACACAAGAAATCCTGTTTAAAAGATCAACAAAAGCAATATCAAAACCCCACAATTAGTATAAGCAAATAAAACTGAAGAGTTTAGGGATAGAAAATTCACACAAGAGATTTTATCCTGGCTCACTCTCTTCCAACCAAGAGCTACGTCCAGTCCCTTCGACTTGAAGGATTTTTCCACTATTTCTCCAAATAGATTACACAACAAGTATTCAACACCTCTTCAGGCTACAAGTATTCCTTTCTTACCAAGCCTCTTCAGGCTCTAACTCTATCACAGAGATTTAAAATTTGATCTTCTTAACTCACTAAGTGTGAGAGTATGATAGTTTAAGATCAGTTGAATATTACAACAATATTCAAACTAAATGAAGAAGACTTTTGCTTTTGAAAGAATGAAAGAATAAAAACTTGTCTTCTCAAGAATTGTATTGGCAGAAGTTAGGCTAGCAAAAAGTTGTTCTTCAGTATCTGAGGTCTTCTACTTATATAGTGACCTTCTTCTTCTCTTGTAATTCTTCAACGGTTACTTTGAATAATCCCGTTTAGAGATAGCATTAAATGCATAATATCCGTTGAGACTGATAGCTTGATTTTGGCGAGTTGAAAAGTATCCTTGGTTATCAGAGAATCACAAAATGGAGACTCACTGTTCTGAGCAGTTGTACCTTAAAAGCTTTCTTTCCTCCTTTGTGTATAACCCAGCTTTTGTTCAGCAATAAAGATGTCATCGTACATATCGTTTTACAATTCCAATTGTACTATATTGCTTTTTGTATTACCTTGATAGTACTATGAATTTTTTCAAGGGAAACAAGACATTAAATCGAATAAAAACAAATGGTAACAACAAATATTCATTTGAAATAAATATCAATCATTTGAAATAAATTCATTGTGGACCACATTGCATTAAATCTCATATTCAAGGTAGCAAACGTATAGAACATATATAGTCGTCTACTTAGTTTTAAGAACGCATCTATACAAGAGTTTAATTATGCTCGTCCACTGATGTGGCAGAAGCGCTCGTCTACAAATGCGGTAGAAGCGCTCGTCCACTGAATTGACAGAAGCACTCGTCTACTAATATGGTAGAGGCGCTCGTCCACACAAGTCTTTGGACTTGCTATGTCCTTAGAGAACCTCCGTCCAGTGAAGTGGCATATGGACGTCTACTGAATTTTAGTTAGGCATTATGAAGTGTGCTTGAGTTTCAATGATAGCACTCGTCTGCTGACGTGGCATAATGGACGCGTTTATTTTCAAGTCTTTGGACTTGCTATACCTAACAAGTTATTTAGGTATTCATTTATAGCCTCGTCTACTTTAGAAAACCAGTCTACTTATCAAGTAAATTATAAACAGTTTAAATAACCTTTGGACGGGTAATTCTTTGCACGAGTCCAAGCATTGTATACCTTGTATTAATTCCTGCATAAACTGAACTCACTTGTTAGATCTCAACTAACACTTTGCCAAGAAAATTTAATCCTTTTGTTGGCATCAAAACTTAGATATTATTAAATCCAAAACCACTTTGATTCCAACAATCTCCCCCTTTTTGATGATGACAAAAACTGATTAAATTTAAATAGGAAAGTCTAAGAGAGCTTGCAAGGCTCCCCCTAAGACAAAGCATTTAAATACTTAAGCAGACTAACAGATAGGTAGAAACACTTATCATACATAAGTATCAGAGCAAGTAAATATCAAAGCAAATAATATAAGTAAAGCAGATCAACGCAAATGCAAACAAACAACTGACTTTATTTATAAATATCTTTCTTTTCCTTTCTCCCTGATAGTGTGATTTTACAGCATAATTCATGTACATTTTTGCATGCATTTTTCATATAGTTTAGGCATATTTAAATTGATTTTAGTTAGTTTTTGTCTTGGAACGGGTAAGGCGGTTCTATGGCGTTCTTTTGAAGGAATTAAAGGCAAAAGTCAGAAGCTGTCACGGCCTAGCCGTGACGCTCATGACGGCCGTGACAGGCCAAGCAGAACCGATCACGGCCTAGCCGTGATGAGGCTCACGGCCGTGATGCTCCAAATTTGAAAGCGCACCCACTCCAGAACACGTCACGGCCTGGCCGTGACGCGTGGCCTCTCTATAAATAGAGCGCATAACTGACAGAAAAAAAGAGGGGATTCTGGATTGAGGATTCTGATGGCATTCAGATTTTGGGGTCTCTTACACAGACTTTCCAGACCAAAAAATAGAGACCTTGGAGGCTGCGACTGAGGAAGGATTGCAACCCTAGAACAGAGTTGCTGAGAGGGGTTGCTGTGACGATAATGGAAAGCTCCCATGGAGTTTCTTCTCTCCTCTTCTCCTATTTCTCTGGTTTTTGCTTTCTCTTTTATGAGTAGCTAAATCCCGTTTGTTGGGATTAGATGTAATCAAACTGATTATTATGTATTTTCCTTGACTGCTTATTCTGTGTTCATGCCTTCGTATTAGTGATTGATTTTCCATGCTTAATGCTTGTTGTGGCTAGCACCCCCATGACTCGATTAGTGTTTTGGTATGCAATTGGGAAATTCGTATTAGAACTGGAATTGAATTTAATCACCTAGTAACCCTTGCATCTAGGAATGGAGTTTGGTTTACTAGTAATCGCGTAATCCCTAATCCTAATGCAAATTCATTAATCTAGGCCACCTAAAGAATTATGGTCTATTAGTGGATTTAGGCTCTTGTCATCCGAGGAATCGGGGCTTGAGTAATTTCGTGGATTGATTTTAATATTTGAAGCATGAATGGGAGGTATCTAGTCCTGGTATTGCATGAGGTAGAGGTTTGGTGAAGTCTAGTCCCAACATATCCTTTTCGCATTCCAAGTGCTCGACAAAAATACAAAAAGATTTTTATTCCTTTTGTATTGTTTGTTTTGAATTCTATCCAAAGTCTAGATAGTTGCTGAATTTGCGAATTGGTACTTGACATCCAATCCTCGTGGGAACGATATCGGTCTCACCACCGTATTACTTGTACGACTGGGTATTCTTGCCCAGACCCGTCAACAAGTTTTTGGCGCCGTTGTCGGGGATTGGTTTTGCCAATATCATTAGTAACAAAGGAGGCAACTAATTTAGACATTTTTATTCTTTTTTATTTTTCTATATATATTTGATCTTTTTGTTTTGAGTTTTGTTTGTGCCAGGTGGATGGAATTCATGGACAACTATCATTATCCATCTGATGAGGAAGCTTCTAGTCATATTTTGGAGGATAACTTGTGTTGAGAAGACGATATAAATTTGGGAGAATTCTTCGAGGAGTTTTCTTTATCTCATAATATTCCATGACAAGTCGATCCTATGACTGGTGAGCTTATATATATATACTCCAAGGAGGATTGGGAATGGAAGGAGCAACCACCTCTGAAGGTTGGTCTAGAACAATATTCCCAAGAGCTGTCCATCTCTGAGACCAAAATCAGAACCAACTGTGACAGTATCGAAGCTGTGATGCAGAATTTCAAAACGCAAGTTGAGGAAATTTGCAAACAGTTAGTACAAGAGTCACATGGAGTGCAAATTGAGCAAAATCTGGTTTTGGGGATAGTTCAAGATGAAGACGAAGTGGTAGTGGATTCCACCATGCTTGCTAAGGAATCTGAATTTTCTGCATTGGACAAATATGTTGGCTTACATGAATGTGTGGACGCTGCAAAACTAACCCCTTCCACTTGTCTGTCAAATTTCCTCCTGAAGACACCATTTGACCCGAGGGAAAATGAATCCATTACTGCAGTTACAAAGGTCAATTGAGTTTTCACACACTGGCTAGGTGGGATTGTGGCCAGAGTCATATTACTGCTGCAGTCGCCACTCCATAAACCATGGGATCCGGGTGGAGGATCTCACATCTTGAGCACCCCTTGGTCTTTATACCACAGGCTATGGGATCCAGGTGGATGCTTTTCAATAAGTCAAGCTAGTGACGTTAAAGAAGCGCTTATTGGGAGGCAACCCAAGTTTCTTAACCCTTCTCTTTAGTTATTTTCATTTTCTTAGTAGTTTTTTTTTATTTTAACTCTTGAATAATTTGAGAAGATCAAGAGTTCTCTTTTACTAATAAAATTGCCAAGTGATTTCAGGGAAAGAAGGAAGGGAGAGCAAGAAGACAAGGAAAAGAGCAAAGGCAGCAACCATCACGTCCAGGCCGTGACACTGGTCACGACCGTGATAAGCTAATCATGAAGACCAGAAAGGATCACGGCCCAGCCGTGATCCACATCACGGGCGTGATGAGAAGACCCTGAAGAGCAGAGAGCATCACGGCCTAGCCGTGATGGGGTTCACGGCCGTGACAGGCCAACACCCATGGACCAGAATTGATCACGGCCTGCCCGTGATAAGGCTCACGGCCGTGATGCATTTCCCAACAAGTTTCTGACTGGAATGAGAACCAGCACCCGCTACCGCCTCGGTAAGCCGTTCCATTTTTCTCCTCTTTCCAACTTGATTGTTTACATTGGGGACAATGTAAATTCTTAAGCTCGGGGTAGGGGTATTTTGCATTTGCATTGTTCATGTTGCATTCATATAGTTTTGCATGATAGTTTGCATGATCACATGATTCGATTGCCCTTGCTTAGATTTTTCATCCAATTGTGAGAACTGAGTGCCAATTTAATTGAGATAGTGAATTTTTGAACCCAATTTTTTATTCTTGTGATGAGGCTACAAATAAAAATGGTTGAGATGATATGTGATAGTTGATAATTAGCATATGGTTCTATAGATTTGTGTTTCTCATTGATTTTTGAACTACTAAAATGTGAGATTTTGAGCCAAAGGGGTACTCACCAAATCTACCCCATTCTTTGTGTTAGAGTGTTGTTCCTCTTGGATTGCATTTCTCTAGAACTTGACTTGAAACCGTTTTGAAACTTAAAAATTTTTGAAAACATTTTTGAAAATGATTGAGGCACTAGGTATTTTTCTGGCCTTCTGAGCTTTGAATGACTAAATGATACCCCCTTAATTGCCCAATTTTGAGCCTGAAAGAATAAAATACTTTTCTTGGTACCCTGGAATAATTTGATGAATGATGCTTGATAGGATACCTTCAAAAGTATTACAAAAGGGTAAAAAGGTAGTTGAAAAAAGTTTGGGTTGAAAGAATCAGAAAAATATTTCTCTTGAGTTGAAAAATCTCCCCTTCTCCAAGCAAAAGAAAAACAGAAGAAAAATAAAAATATATAGAGAAGGGGATGAAAAAAAGAAATGAGAAATAAAATGAAAAGAAAGAAAGAAAGGTGGCAAAAGTGAATCGAAACCCAAAAGGGTATTTTAGAAGGTGTCATGAATTGTAATGCTTGATGTTTTGTGTAGCCTTTTTGAAATTCCCTTTTCTTGATTTCCCCACCTAACGATTAATCCCATGGCTACGTTACAACCAAAGCAAAAGACCTCTTGATTCTTAATTGTTTTCATTAATAAAGTAGAGATTTGGTTGATAGTCAAGCCTATGGTAGGATTCATTCCTTGAGGAAATTGGAGCGAATTGTCTTATATCCCTAACACTTGAGTGAGGTGAGAAAGAGAGCCAAGCAAATAAACAAGCTTGGGGTGATCTTCAGGTGAGAAAGAGTGCCCTAATCGGTGAGAATATGAGTCTAAGAAACCTAAGCCTCTAATTGGACTTGAAACTGATTGTCTCTTGCTGAATTATTTGAGATGCCTGTTACTTGGATTATGTACTCGGGTTCTTGGTTCACTATCCGTGATTTGATTGTCTATATCTGCTGGCCTTAGTGATTGCTTGAGGACAAGCAATTGAATAAGCTTGGGGTGATTTGATAGTGTGATTTTACATCATGTTTCCTGTACACTCTTGTATGCATTTTTCATATAGATTAGGCATACTTTATTTGATTTTAGTTAGTTTTTCCCTTGGAACGGGTGAGGCGGTTTCTTGGTGTTGTTTTGCATGAATTTAAGGAAAAATGCTCAGAATTAGCCTTGATGGAGCTTGGATGAAATAGAGCTTGAAAAGTGAAGAAAATGAGCCAAGCAGAGCCCATCACGGCCATGATCAAGAAAACTGAGAAGATTGAAGGCAAAAGTCAGAAGCTGTCACGGCCTAGCCGTGACGCTCATCACGGTCGTGACAGGCCAAGCAGAGCCGATCACGGCCTAGCCGTGATGTGGCTCACGGCCGTGATGCTCCAAATTTGAAAGCGCGCCCACTCCAGAACACGTCACGGCCTGGCCGTGACGGCCATCACGGCCGTGACACGTGGCCTCTCTATAAATAGAGCGCAGAACTGACAGAAAAAAAGAGGGGATTCTGGATTGAGGATTCTGATGGCATTCAGACTCTGGGGTCTCTGACACAGACTTTCCAGACCAAAAAATAGAGACCTTGGAGGCTGCGACTGAGGAAGGATTGTAACCCTAGAATGGAGTTACTGAGAGGGGCTGCTGTGACGATAGTGGAAAGCTCCTATGGAGTTTCTTCTCTCCTCTTCTCCTATTTCTCTGGTTTTTGCTTTCTCTTTTATGAGTAGCTAAATCCCGTTTGTTGGGATTAGATGTAATCAAACTGATTATTATGTATTTGCCTTGACTGATTATTCTGTGTTCATGCCTTCGTATTAGTGATTGATTTTCCATGCTTAATGCTTGTTGTGGCTAGCACCCCCATGACTAGATTAGTGTTTTGGTATGGAATTGGGAAATTCGTATTAGAACCGGAATTGAATTTAATCACCTAGTAACCCTTGCATCTAGGAATGGAGTTTGGTTTACTAGTAATCGCGTAATCCCTAATCCTAATGCAAATTCATTAATCTAGGCCACCTAAGGAATTAGGGTCTATTAGTGGATTTAGGCTCTTGTCATCCGAGGAATCGGGGCTTGAGTAATTTCGTGGATTGATTTTAATATTTGAAGCATGAATGGGAGGTATCTAGTCCTGGTATTGCATGAGGTAGAGGTTTGGTGAAGTCTAGTCCCAACATATCCTTTTCGCATTCCAAGTGCTTGACAAAAATACAAAAAGATTTTTATTCCTTTTGTTTTATTTGTTTTGAATTCTATCCATAGTCTAGATAGTTGCTGAATTTACGAATTGGTACTTGACATCCAATCCTCGTGGGAACGATATCGGTCTCACCACCGTATTACTTGTACGACTGGGTATACTTGCCCAGACCCGTCAATAACTATGCATCCAATTGTGAGAACTGAGTGCCAAATAAATTGAGATAGTGAATTGTTGAACCCAATTTTTTATTCTTTTGATAAGGCTGCAAATAAAAATGTTTGAGATGATCTTCGATAGTTGATAGTGTGATTTTACATCATGTTTCCTGTATACTTTTGCATGCATTTTTCATGTAGATTAGGCATTCTTAGTTTGATTTTTATTAGTTTTTACCTTGGAACGGGTGAAGCTGGTTTTGTGTGTTGTTTTGCAGGAATTAATGTAAAAATGCTCAGATTTGGCCATGATAAAGCTTGGATGAAATAGAGCTTAAAAAGTGAAGAAATTGAGCCAAGCAGAATTCTGGAGATTCGCCCAGCGAGACTGGATTCTCCTCGCGACCCTGAAAGCTGACTGTTCCAGAAAATGCAAGCCTTTCTGGTTCGCCTCGCGAACCTTGTCTCGCCTCGCGAGTCTGGAAATCAGAAGCCATCACGCCCAGGTCCTGATGCTCCTCACGGGCATATTTGAGAAGCACTTTACTGTTTCGCGTCACGAGAAACTTTCGCCTCGCGAGAGTTCAATTCTCTGAAACAGCAGATTTTTAATATTCGCCTCGCAATAATACATTCGCCTTGCGAGTGAGCGCAGAACTGATTGGTATAAGTTGTTGTTTTAGGGCAGAATTAGGGGAGTTCTTGGAGTTCTTAGTTGGGGGCACTTAGAGGCTCTTGGAGGCTGCGGCTGGGCTAGGGTTTCAATCCTAGTAGGGGATGTTTTCCTTGCTCTGGGAATGGAAGAAGATTGGAGGATTCTTCTATGAGTGTTCTTCATCTCTTCTCTCCTTCTTTTTTGTATTCTCATCTTTCATGAGTAGTTAAATCCCCTATTGTTGGGGTTAGATGATTACTTTTCTGAACTTGTTTGTATTTTGATTTGGTTGTTTTAATGCAAGCCTCTATTTCTTTATGAGTATGTGATTCTGTGCTTAATGCTTTCCTTGGCTTAGCTACCCATAGGAATGATATGTTGCTTTGATAGACAATTGACAGATTGATGTTAAGGCATGCTCATGAATCATATACCAAGTAGTTCAAGAATCTAGACATAGGTGTTGGCTGCTTGCAATCTTATGAGTCTTGACTTAATGCAAAATCTCAGGTTATTCCACCTAAGACATTAGGGCTTGAGTATTTTAGAAAAGGCTTGATTGTCATTATCGAATTAGGACTTGTGTTAGAAGCCATTTCATTGCAATTAAGGGAGGATTAGTGTAGTCTAACCCTAACAATCTTAACCGCATTTCTGTTGCCCTCCAAGTGTTCGATAAAATACCCAAAAGAAAAGACCAAAAATATTTTACTGCTTTTGTTTGTTTTATGTTTTGATCTTTCATACCATAGCTTAGTCTAGATAGTTGTTGAGTTTGTGAAGTGGTAATTGTCAACCGATCCCTGAGGACGATATCCGGTCTCATCACCGTATTACTTGTTTGTGACAAGGTGCACTTGCCTTTGTATTCTAAAAATCACGCATCAAGTTTTTGGCGCCGTTGCAGGGGATCGGTGTGCCAATATCACGAGTACCAAAGGGGACTCCTAATTTAGGTATTTTTCATTTTTTTATTTTCTGTTTTTCTGTTTTTCATTGAAGCTACATAATTGTCCATTAGTTGCTTAGCTTGTACGTGCTGTTTAGTTGCTAGTCTACTGTTGTTTTTCTGTGCTACTCTGTTTGTTCCTTGTATGCGAGGTACAATCGACCCAGGTGAACTTCAATTTGATCCTGAGATCGAGAGGTTTTGCAGACAGAATAGAAAGGAAGCCAAAGCAAGGAAAAACAGAGAAAGAGCATCTTCTAGTATACAAGAGCCACAAGTTGAGTTACCCAGTGTGCAAGAACCACAATTTGAAGTAGCAACTGCTACCATGGCTGAAGATAATGCACCAAGGAGGACAATGGGGGATTATACTTCCCCCGGAGTTGATAGATGTGGGACTCCAATCGTTAGACCTACAGTGGCTTGCAACAATTTTGAAATAAAGGCATCACTTCTCAATCTTATGCAACAAAATCAGTTTGGAGGTTTGGAGAGTGAAGACCCTCATGCTCACATCGGCACATTCATTGAGTTGTGTGACACCATCAAGCTAAATGGAGCTTCCGATGAGGCCATTCTTTTAAGGCTTTTCCCTTTCTCTTTGAGGGATAGAGCTAAGTCATGGCTTCAATCTCATCCTCATGGAAGTATTATCACTTGGAATGATTTGGTGAGCAAGTTCTTATCTCGCTTCTTCCCTCCTTCAAGAATGATCAAGTTGAGATCCGAGATTAATGTCTTTGCACAGAGAGATGGTGAGTCACTTTATGAAGCCTGGGAGAGGTTCAAGTCTTTGCTCACAGCTTGTCCAAATCATGAGTTAGAGACATGGCAGCAAGTGGCAACCTTTGTTGATGGGCTCAACAGGAATTCCAGAAGTATGATTGAAGCGGCTGCAGGTGGATCATTGAGTCAAAAGACACCTGAAGAGGCAAAGAACTTGATTGAAACTATGGCTAATAATGATTATCAAATGCCTAGTTCTCGATCATTGGTCAAGAGAGGTGTGTTGGAGCTTGACGAAATTGGCGCTCTTAAGGCGCAAATGGCTATTCTTACAAAGCAATTGGGGTCCGTTCAACTGCAGAATTCTCAACTACAAGCTGTCCAAGTTCAAGCTACCTCAGTGTGTGATTTCTGTGGAGGTAACCATGCAAATGGAAATTGTGAGATTAATGTGGTTGGAAGTTCTGGGCAAGAAGAGGTGAACTATATGGGGAACCAAGGGCCTAAGAATGATCCCTACTCTAACACCTACAATCCGGGGTGGCGTAGCCATCCTAACTTTGGTTGGAAACAAGGACAAGGATCAAGTTCACAAGCAAAGCCCTCTCAAGAGAAATCAAGCAACTTAGAGAATATTCTAGGCCAGTTCATGCAAGCGACCCAAGCCAATTTTCAAGCAACTCAAGAGAATATGAAGAATCAAAATGCCTCCATCAAAAATCTTGAGCACCAAATAGGCCAACTGGCAAAGCAAATAGTGGAGAGACCTCAAGGACAATTGCCGGGAGACACCGAGAAAAATCCAAGAGTGGATTGCAAGGCAATTACTACAAGAAGTGGAAGGGTAGTAGGGGCACAAGAAAAGATTGAAGAGAAAGAAGAAAAGAGGGTTAGTGAGGAGGTGATTGTTGAAGATGTAACCAATGAAGAACCCGAGACTTCCCAAGCCACTATCTCTAGTCCCATTGTTGTTGAAGCTGAAAAACCACAAAGAGAAAAATTGGTGGATGAAGAATTTGCAAGAAAGAAGACTAGAAGGCAGATTCTTGAAGAAGTTGACAATCCCAAGGAGTTGCCACCATATTTCAAGGTACCATATCCTCAAAGGTTGAAGAAAGAGGCAAAAGACCAACAATTCTCTAAGTTCCTGGATGTATTCAAAAAGTTGCAAATTAACATCCCGTTTGCAGAAGCCCTTCAACAAATGCCTTCCTATGCCAAGTTTATGAAGGAGATTTTGACTAACAAGAGAAGGTGGAAAGAGGAGACGGTCATGCTCACAGAAGAGTGTAGTGCTATACTCCAAAGGAAGTTACCGGTGAAGATGAAGGATCCGGGAAGCTTTACTATTCCGTGCATTATTGGTCATTTGAATATTGGGAGAGCCTTATGTGATCTCGGTGCAAGTATAAACCTTATGCCTCTCTCCATTTTCAAGAAGCTGGGAATTGGTGAAGTCAAGCCAACTGGGATTTCTCTCCAATTGGCGGATCGCTCCATTACATATCCTTATGGTGTAGTGGAGGATTTGTTGGTCAAGGTAGACAAATTCATCTTTCCGGCAGATTTTGTGGTGTTGGATATAACTGAAGATAGTGAGACTCCGTTAATTCTTGGAAGACCATTCCTAGCCACGGGTAGAGCTCTGATTGATGTAAATCAAGGGGAATTGGTGCTTCGAGTCCAAGATGAAAAGGTCACCTTCAATGTGTTTGAAGCAATGAGGCATCCAAGTGACAAGGATACGTGTATGAGTGTGGACCTTGTTGATTCATTGACTGATAAGAGTGTGCAGTAAACTTTTGAAGATTCTTTGGAAGCGGCTCTTATGATGGAGGATGTAGGAGAAGAGGTATGTGCGGAGGAAGTTGAATTCATGGTTAAATACCTTGAGGCTTGTCTGGTGGTGAATAATGTTGAAGACAAAGTTGTGGAAGATGTGCGGATTGAAGACAAGGGTGAACCATCTGTGCTAGAGTTGAAAGAACTTCCATCCCATCTCCGTTATGCTTTCCTTGGGATAAATTCTTCGTTCCCAGTTATCATTAGTAGTGAATTGAACTCTCTGGAGGAAGAGAAACTGTTAAGGGTGCTCAGGGAGCACAAATCTGCAATTGGGTTGTCTATGTCCGACTTGAAGGGGATAAGTCCCTCATTCTGTATGCACAAAATCCTCTTGGAGGAGAATTTCAAGCCGGTTAGACAACCCCAAAGAAGACTCAACCCGAATATGAAAGAAGTCGTCAGGAAGGAGGTTGTGAAGCTTTTGGATGCGGGAATAATCTATCCAATCTCCGATAGTCCATGGGTGAGTCCGGTCCAAGTTGTTCCCAAGAAAGGGGGGATGGCGGTGGTGGCAAATGATAAAAATAAGCTCATCCCCTCTAGGACCGTTTCTGGATGGAGGGTGTGTATTGATTACAGAAGACTGAATGAGGCCACCAGAAAAGATCACTTTCCATTGCCCTTCATTGATCAGATGTTAGAGAGGTTGGCGGGCCATGCTTTTTATTGCTTCCTTGATGGATACTCAGGGTATAACCAGATTGTGGTTGACCCACAGGACCAAGAGAAGACCGCTTTCACTTGTCCCTATGGCGTCTATGCATACCAGAGGATGCCATTCGGGTTATGTAATGCACCCGCCACTTTTCAAAGGTGCATGCTGCCCATATTCTCTGATGTGAATGAAAAATTCATTGAGGTATTTATGGATGACTTTTCTGTGTTTGGTAATTCTTTTGATAATTGTCTGAATAATCTTGCATGTGTTCTAAAAAGATGCCAAGAAACTAACCTTGTTTTAAATTGGGAAAAATGCCATTTCATGGTTAGGGAAGGTATAGTTCTTGGTCATAAAATTTCATCACAGGGGATGGAAGTTGATAAAGCAAAAATTGAAGTAATTGAAAAACTTCCCCCTCCCATAAAATGTGAAAGGTGTTAGAAGCTTCCTAGGGCATGCAGGTTTCTATAGGAGGTTTATAAAAGATTTTTCAAAGATTGTGAAACCCTTATGCAAGCTCTTGGTAGTTGATACTCCTTTTGTATTTGATGATGATTGCATGCATGCCTTCCAACTTTTGAAAGAAAAACTCACCACCGCACCGGTCATTGCACCTCCAGATTGGAGTTTACCATTTGAGTTAATGTGTGATGCAAGTGACTATGCGGTGGGAGCCATTTTGGGCCAAAGAAAAAATAAAGTTTTGCATGTCATTTACTATGCCAGTCGTGTGCTGAATGCTGCCCAATTAAATTATACCACGACTGAAAAAGAATTACTTGCTGTGGTGTTTGCATTTGAGAAATTTAGATCCTATTTGATTGGCTCTAAAACTACTGTCTACACTGATCATTCTGCTTTGAAGTATCTTATGACTAAACAGGATGCCAAGCCAAGGCTTATTAGGTGGATACTGCTGCTCCAGGAGTTTGATTTGGATATAAAAGACAAGAAAGGAGTGGAGAATGTGGTAGCTGACCATTTGTCTAGGCTTCCACAAGCAGATGTTCAAGCAAAAGCTGAGTTGCCAATCCAAGAGGAATTCCCAGATGAAAAGCTGTTTGTGGTGCAAGTGGCACCTTGGTTTACGGACATTGCAAACTACAAGGCTGCTAACAAGATTCCGAAGGACTTCAATGCACAACAAAGGAAGAAGCTCATCCATGATTCTAAATACTATGTTTGGGATGAGCCTTACCTTTTCAAAAGAGGTTCGGATGGAATTCTGAGAAGATGCATTCCGGAGGAAGAGATTAATGGGGTACTGACTCATTGCCACAACTCACCATATGGGGGACACTTTGGTTGTGAGAGGACCGCCATGAAGATCTTGCAATGCGGGTTATTTTGGCCCACTATTTTCAAAGACTCCAGAGCTTGGGTGATGAAGTGCGATAAGTGTCAGAGAACCGGAGGTATATTGATCGGTCGCTGGCTCATCTAGTTTTATGGCTAGTATGACCGTGGTTTTGTGCTAATTTTATATCATTTTCGCCCAAATTAGACTTGATTGTCTTTAAGCAGCATTTTGAGTCTGTAAAGTATTTTTAGGTTAAATTAGTTGATTTAGAGTTGAATAAAGTACTTACTGTTATTTCTTGTTTGCAGGTAATAAAAAGAAATAATTCTGGAGTTTTTCGCCCCGCGAGAAGGCATTCGCCTCGCGAACCTGAAGGTGACTGTTCCAGAAATTGCAAACCATCCTGTCTCGCCCCGCGAACACTTGACTCGCCTCGCGAGACTGGAGACCAGAAGCCATGACTTTTCCATTCCTCGCCACGCGAGTCGTGCTTCGCCTCGCGAGAAGACAAAACGTTGCAGACTGTTCATAAGATTCGCGTCGCGAGACAGCGTTCGCCTCGCGAGTCCGCGGATTCCAGAAGTTGTATATAAGTCTGTTTTAGGCAGAATTGAGGAGTTAGTCAGTTTTTATTTTTCTTTTCCTTAGTTTAGATAGCTGCGAAATTAGTAATGGAGAGCTAGTCTCCTAGGATTAGTCTACTGTAATTTAGAGTTGAATAAAGTACTTACTGTTATTTCTTGTTTGCAGGTAATAAAAAGAAATAATTCTGGAGTTTTTCGCCCCACGAGAAGGCATTCGCCTCGCGAACCTGAAGGTGACTGTTCCAGAAATTGCAAACCATTCTGTCTCGCCCCACGAACACCTGACTCGCCTCGCGAGACTGAAGACCAGAAGCCATGACTTTTCCATTCCTCGCCACGCGAGCCGTGCTTCGCCTCACGAGAAGACAAAACGTTGCAGACTGTTCATAAGATTCGCGTCGCGAGACAGCGTTCGCCTCGCGAGTCCGCGGATTCCAGAAGCTGTATATAAGTCTGTTTTAGGCAGAACTGAGGAGTTAGTCAGTTTTTATTTTTCTTTTCTTTAGTTTAGATAGCTGCGAAATTAGTAATGGAGAGCTAGTCTCCTAGGATTAGTCTACTGTAATTGGTTTCCATCACCACACTTGAGGTTCTGTAATTCCAGTTTCGTTTGCTATTCTCTTTTCAATGCTATGCTATATATTTCTGTTTGTTTAATTCAGGAGTGTGTAGTGTTGTGTTGATTTATTTCGGTGATGTTATGTTCCTATATTGAATCGCGTTTGTTTAATTCGCGTGTGTTCGTTCATGTTCGTTTAGTTCATGAGGGCTTCACCCCGTTTGTTTAATTCGGGAATAGGAACATATATCTGTAGTAGTGATTTCGTTTGTTAATTGTTGCTACAACCGGAAAGGGGATTAGAATCTGCTTAGGGCTTGGAATTTGCATGAACCGATGATAGTTGGGAAACCGAGAACAGTAGGTTAATTGCTTTAGTTTATTTGTTAATCTCTTAAACTGCTCTGTTTTCTTACTCTATTTTTGTTTTGTTTCTTTATTTTATTTCATATCCAAACCCCCCCAAAACTGATTTTGTGTTAATAACAACAACCCAAGAGTCCTTGTGAGACGATACTCGAGTTGTCGCTCCCTGAACTACATTTTTACAAACCGCTCGCTTTTTGGCGCGTGCGTGACAGCGCGTTCAAAAATTGGCGCCGTTGCCGGGGACTCTTGTTGTTATTAGCAGAAAATAATTTTTTTTCAAAAAAAAAAACATTTTGCTGAATTTGTCTGGTTATGGATCTTAGTACTGCTATGGATAAATTACTGTTTGGTGATATGCCTAATGTTGATTTTAGTAAACCACCACCATGCACAAATTATCCTAATTTTGATGGAATGGATAGGCTCACTTATTTGAAGCAATTGTTTCAGCAGAGAAGGTTTTGTGGCATGTGCGGCTCGCCTAAGCACCTGTATGAGGCATGCCCCATTCTGATAGACGATACTTATTTGCCTCGATGCTATGCACTCCATCCTCACAATCAAGGCAATAAGCTTGAGGATAATGAAGAACCTTTGGAATTAGATGCATGTGTTGAGAGTGATGGGGTGGATGAACCGTGTGCAGAAAGTCCAAACAATCAGACCTTTACTAATTCAGTTTCTTTTACTACATGTACTGACTGTACTGACACTAACCCGTGTGCTATTTGTGCTGAGTTTCTTGATTCTATTTTGCAGGGTGATAGTGAGAGTGATGATGTTTGTTCAGCCGAAGTTCCAAATATACCATCCATTGAGCAGCCACCCTCCTTAGAACTCAAGCAGTTTCTAGACATTCAGACCCTTACTGATTCAGTTTATTGTAACATATCTACTAACTGTACTAATTCTAACCTTTCTGTGGTGTGTGCTGAGATCTCTGCAGGTTTAACAGGTGATGAATCTGGTAAAGCAATGGATGAAGATCGTACAGAAACTGAAGCAACACCGGAGACCCCAGCTACCTATTTGCCACTTCCCCCTGTGGAACCACCAGCAACGGAGTTCAAGCCTCTGGATTTTGCTCCCTTGGATATGAAGACACTGTGGCCAGTCCAAGAGGTTGAACCCCGCTTTTATTGGGATGACTTTATTGACAGGGTTGAAAAGGAGGTCAACTGTGACCTGGTAGGGAGTGAGAAGTCCGCCGCACTTGGCGAAGGTACCATGATTATCAGGCACCCGCTCTCATACTTATGCTGTAGGCCATGGGATCCGGGAGGATCATTTCGTACTTTGGGCATTCCGTGGCCACTGTATCACGGACAGTGGGATCCTGGTGGAACCGCCTCAATGAGTTTTCTTAACCCTTACTCTTTTTAATTTTCTTTTTCTTGCTTTGTTTTTGTTTTGTTTTCTTTTAGCTCCTGAATAATTTGAGAATATCAGGAGTATTTGTGTGTTGAGTCTTGTGTTGGCAAGTTTGCTGGATTTTAATTGATTTTACATAGATTGATTGCATGTTATGTGTTGATTGTTTTCCCCCTAGGTTCTAAAAATTTTGAAAAGTGATCCCCATATGAGAAATTGAAAATTTTGAAATGAGATATTTTGTTATGATTGCATGATTTATGATAAGTTTGGGGTGATGGGAAGCACACACTAGGGATAGAATCTCAGTCAAATAATTTGCAAAAATGTCCAGGTGAGGATTTGAGCCTCCAACATGTTTTTAACTGTGAGAATCACTTTTGAATTGCACTTTCCCGAATTTGCTTGAATCTCTTTTTGGTTTGCATGTTTATGTGTTTGCTTCAAATGATTTAGGCATTTTCTTTGTAAATAACAACTTAGCCTAAAATAACCCTTCCTAATGCATGTTCCCTAGTTAGCCCCTTTGAGCCTGATTAGACTATTAATTCTTGATAACCTTATGTTATGAGCCCAAAATCTGGAAAACCATGTTAACCCGATCTTAGGATTAGGAGAGCATGGAATCTTAGCAAGAGAATGGTTGCAAGAAACTAAGTTTGGGGTGGCTACAAGGATGTGACATGTCATTCTGGATTGAGAAAAAGAAAAAAAGAAAAAAAAATAAAAAAAAGAAAAGAAAAGAAAAGCAGAAAAAAGAAAAAAAAAAGAAAAAAGAAAAGTGTAAAAATGATAAAAATAAAAGTATTAGAAGAAATGGATGTAGTCACCCAAGGCAAATGAAAAATGAAAAAAGGAACTTGAGTGGAATTCAATGTATCAAATGTTTCATGCTCTCTTAGTTCCTAGGGACTTCAACCCAGTACCTTTGTATATCCTACCCTTAGCCAGGCCCCATTACAACCATAAAAGACCTTTTGATGTTGCATGCATGTTTTCTGTGAGAACCATTTTGAGATGAAAATCAAATTTATGGGAAGTGCTCTTAAAAGTGAAATTGAGTGAAATGTTGTTAGCCTAGAAAAACTGAGCGTTTGAGTGAAACACTAAACTCCCTTGTGAGGAAGGCAGTGGTTTGAATTTGGTGATCTCCCTCTTGTGTGTAACTTAGATCCCTTGCTTAGATTAATGATTGTTTGAATGATGAAATTCTCAATTGTTTAGAATAAATGATTGTGGGGATTGCTTTGTTTGAAAGGGGGGACCATTGAGGAAAAATTATTTTGATGAACTGCTTGAATTTGTGCAAAGTTGATTGAATCCTTAAGCTTGCCATGTCTTGAGTCTTTTTATATATCCAAGAGGAATGAGATGCCCTTGAAAGGTATTCTAGAGGTGGAGCTCTTTGATGTATGGGGGATCGACTTCATCGGTCCTTTCCCATCATCATACAACAACAAATACATTCTTGTTGCGGTGGACTATGTGAGCAAGTGGGTGGAAGTTGTTCCAACTGTGAAGGATGATGCAAAAGTTGTGATTAGTTTTGTAAGGAAGAACATCTTCACCCGATTTGGAACCCCTAGAGCTATTATTAGTGATGGGGGTACCCATTTTTGCAACAAAGAGTTCAATGCAGTGCTTGCCAAGTTTGGGGTGAATCATAAAGTTGCCACACCATACCACCCTCAAACCAGTGGGCAAGTGGAGATGTCCAATCAGGAGTTGAAAAGAATTTTGGAGAAAACTGTGAACAATGCTAGGAAGGATTGGGCGAAGAAACTGGATGATGCACTTTGGGCCTATCGGACTGCATACAAAACACCTATTGGTATGTCACCTTACCAATTAGTGTTTGGAAAATCATGTCACCTTCCGGTAGAGCTCCAACATCGTGCTTTGTGGGCAGTGAAGGCCCTGAACTTTGATACAAGACTGGCCATGGATAAGAGACTGTCGCAGTTGAATGAATTGGATGAATTTCGACTCTTGGCTTATGAGAGTGCAAGGATTTACAAGGAAAGAACAAAATTCTGGCATGACAAGTACATTCTTCCCAAGCAATTTGAAGAGGGCCAATCAGTTCTGCTCTTTAATTCACGTCTCAAGATGTTTCCAGGCAAGTTGAGATCAAGATGGTCGGGTCCATTCTATGTCAAGTCAGTTTCTCCATTTGGTTCAGTTGAATTGGAAGACCCATCATCCGGAGATACTTTCACTGTTAATGGGCAAAGGCTCAAGCACTACCTTGGAGGAGACTTTGATCGTCAAGCAGTTTCCGTCCCTCTTAAAGCACCATCTTAGAGATCATCCGTCAAGCTAGTGACGTTAAAGAAGCGCTTATTGGGAGGCAACCCAAGTTTTCTTTTCCTTATCTCTTTTGTTTTTGATTTTCATCTCTTGAGTAATTTGAGAAGATCAAGAGATTTGTTAATAGTTTTGTTAAGTGCTTCCAGATTTTGAAGGAAGTAGGAGAAACAGGGCAGGGAGAAACAAAGCCAGAAAGCATGTGATCCAGCAACCGCTACCACCTTGGTGAGTTGTTCCATTTTCACCCCTCTCCGACTTGATTATTTACATTGGGGACAATGTAAGTTTTTAAGCTTGGGGTATGGGTAATTTTGTAAATTTTTGAATTTTTGCATTGTTCATATTGCATTCATCTAGGTATAGTTTTGCATGATCGCATGATTCGGTTACCCCTGCTTAGATTGAGCATCTGATTGTGAGAACTGAGTGCCAATTTATTTGTGATAGTGAATTGTTGAACCCTGATTTTTCTATTCTTGTGATATGGCTTCAAATAAATATTCTTGAGATGGTCTTGGATAGTTGATGATTAGCATGTGTTTCTATAGACTTGTTTTCCTCACTGGTTTTGAACTGATAAATGTCAGCTTTTGAGCCATTAAGGGGTACTCACTAAATCTACCCCATTTCTTGTGTTAGAGTGTATTCCTCTTGGATTGTTTTTCTCTAGAACTTGACTTGAAACCGTTTCAAAGCTTAAAAATTTTTGAAAACATTTTTGAAAATGATTGAGGCACTAGGTATTTTTTCCGGCCTTCTGAGTTTTGATTGATAAAATTCTACCCCTTAGTTGCCCAATTTTGAGCTTGAAAGAAAAATGCTTTTCTTGGCACCTTGAAATATGTGGATAAATAATGTTTGATAGGACCTTCTAAAGTATTTCATAAAAAGGGTAAAAAGGTAGTTGAAAAAGTATGGGATGAGAAAATCTGAAAAATATTTCTCTTGAGCTGAAAATCTTCCCTTCTCCAAATAAAAGAAAAATAAAAGGAAAAGAAAAGTATATGGAGAAGAGGATGACAAAAGAAAGTGAGAAATAAAAGAAAAATAAAGAAAGGTGGAAAAATGAAATCAAAACCCAAAAAAAAAAAGGTATTTTAGAAGGTCATGCTTTGCAATGCTTGATAGTTTGTATAGCCTTTTGAAATTTCCTGTTCTTCAATTCCCCACCTGACAATTGATCCCATGGCCCCGTTGCAACCAAAGAAAAAGACCTCTTGATTCTTAGATGTTTTCATTAATAAAGTAGAGATTTGGTTGATAGTCAAGCCTCTGGTAGGAATCATTCCTTGAGGAAAATGGATCGAAATGTTATATACCCCTAAACACTTGAATGAGGTTAGAAAGAGTGCCAAGCAAATGAACAAGCTTGGGGTGATCTTCATGTGAGAAAGAGTACCCAAATCAGTGAGAATATGAGGCTAAGAAACCTAAGCATCTAATTGGACTTGAACTGCTTGTCTCTTGCTGAATTGTTTGAAATGCCTATTACTTGGATTAGTATTTACTCGGGTTCTTGGTTCACTATCCATGTTCTGTTTTTTTTCTTCTGGCCTTAGTGATTGCTTGAGGACAAGCATTTGAATAAGCTTGGGGTGATTTGATAGTGTGATTTTACATCATGTTTCCTGTATACTTTTGCATGCATTTTTCATGTAGATTAGGCATTCTTAGTTTGATTTTTATTAGTTTTTACCTTGGAACGGGTGAAGGTGGTTTTGTGTGTTGTTTTGCAGGAATTAATGTAAAAATGCTCAGATTTGGCCATGATAAAGTTTGGATGAAATAGAGCTTAAAAAGTGAAGAAATTGAGCCAAGCAGAATTCTGGAGATTCGCCCCGCGAGACTGGATTCGCCTCGCGACCCTGAAAGCTGACTGTTCCAGAAAATGCAAGCCTTTCTGGTTCGCCTCGCGAACCTTGTCTCGCCTCGCGAGTCTGGAAATCAGAAGCCATCACGCCCAGGCCCTGATGCTCCTCACGGGCATATTTGAGAAGCACTTTACTGTTTCGCGTCGCGAGAAACTTTCGCCTCGCGAGAGTTCAATTCTCTGAAACAGCAGATTTTTAATATTCGCCTCGCGATAATACATTCGCCTCGCGAGCGAGCGCAGAACTGATTGGTATAAGTTGCTGTTTTAGGGCAGAATTAGGGGAGTTCTTGGAGTTCTTGGTTGGGGGCACTTAGAGGCTCTTGGAGGCTGCGGCTGGGCTAGGGTTTCAATCCTAGTAGGGGATGTTTTCCTTGCTCTGGGAATGGAAGAAGATTGGAGGATTCTTCTATGAGTGTTCTTCATCTCTTCTCTCCTTCTCTTTTGTATTCTCATCTTTCATGAGTAGTTAAATCCCCTATTGTTGGGGTTAGATGATTACTTTTATGAACTTGTTTGTATTTTGATTTGGTTGTTTTAATGCAAGTCTCTATTTCTTTATGAGTATGTGATTCTGTGCTTAATGCTTTCCTTGGCTTAGCTACCCATAGGAATGATATGTTGCTTTGATAGACAATTGACAGATTGATGTTAAGGCATGCTCATGAATCATATACCAAGTAGTTCAAGAATCTAGACATAGGTGTTGGCTGCTTGCAATCTTATAAGTCTTGACTTAATGCAAAATCTCATGTTATTCCACCTAAGACATTAGGGCTTGAGTATTTTAGAAAAGGCTTGATTGTCATTATCGAATTAGGACTTGTGTTAGAAGCCATTTCATTGCAATTAAGGGAGGATTAGTGTAGTCTAACCCTAACAATCTTAACCGCATTTCTGTTGCCCTCCAAGTGTTCAATAAAATACCCAAAAGAAAAGACCAAAAATATTTTACTGCTTTTGTTTGTTTTATGTTTTGATCTTTCATACCATAGCTTAGTCTAGATAGTTGTTGAGTTTGTGAAATAGTTTGTATAGCCTTTTGAAATTTCCTGTTCTTGAATTCCCCACCTAACAATTGATCCCATGGCCCCGTTGCAACCAAAGAAAAAGACCTCTTGATTCTTAGATGTTTTCATTAATAAAGTAGAGATTTGGTTGATAGTCAAGCCTATGGTAGGAATCATTCCTTGAGGAAAATGGATCGAAATGTTATATACCCCTAAACACTTGAATGAGGTTAGAAAGAGTGCCAAGCAAATGAACAAGCTTGGGGTGATCTTCATGTGAGAAAGAGTACCCAAATCAGTGAGAATACGAGGCTAAGAAACCTAAGCGTCTAATTGGACTTGAACTGCTTGTCTCTTGCTGAATTGTTTGAAATGCCTATTACTTGGATTAGTATTTACTCGGGTTCTTGGTTCACTATCCATGTTCTGTTTTTTTTCTTCTGGCCTTAGTGATTGCTTGAGGACAAGCAATTGAATAAGCTTGGTGTGATTTGATAGTGTGATTTTACATCATGTTTCCTGTATACTTTTGCATGCATTTTTCATGTAGATTAGGCATTCTTAGTTTGATTTTTATTAGTTTTTACCTTGGAACGGGTGAAGGTGGTTTTGTGTGTTGTTTTGCAGGAATTAATGTAAAAATGCTCAGATTTGGCCATGATAAAGCTTGGATGAAATAGAGCTTAAAAAGTGAAGAAATTGAGCCAAGCAGAATTCTGGAGATTCGCCTCGCGAGACTGGATTCGCCTCACGACCCTGAAAGCTTCATTGTTCCGAGAAAATGCAAGCCTTTCGGTTCGCCTCGCAAACCTTGTCTCGCCTCGCGAGTCCGGGAAATCGAAGCCATCACGCCAGGCCCCGATGCTCCTCACGGGCATATTTGAGAAGCACTTTTCTTGCTTTCGCGTCGAGAAACTTTCGCCTCGCGAGAGTTCAATTCTCTGAAACAACAGATTTTTAATATTCGCCTCGCGATAATACATTCGCCTCGCGAGCGAGCGCAGAACTGATTGGTATAAGTTGCTGTTTTAGGGCAGAATTAGGGGAGTTCTTGGAGTTCTTGGTTGGGGGCACTTAGAGGCTCTTGGAGGCTGCGGCTGGGCTAGGGTTTCAATCCTAGTAGGGGATGTTTTCCTTGCTCTGGGAATGGAAGAAGATTGGAGGATTCTTCTATGAGTGTTCTTCATCTCTTCTCTCCTTCTCTTTTGTATTCTCATCTTTCATGAGTAGTTAAATCCCCTATTGTTGGGGTTAGATGATTACTTTTATGAACTTGTTTGTATTTTGATTTGGTTGTTTTAATGCAAGTCTCTATTTCTTTATGAGTATGTGATTCTGTGCTTAATGCTTTCCTTGGCTTAGCTACCCATAGGAATGATATGTTGCTTTGATAGACAATTGAAAGATTGATGTTAAGGCATGCTCATGAATCATATACCAAGTAGTTCAAGAATCTAGACATAGGTGTTGGGCTGCTTGCAATCTTATAAGTCTTGACTTAATGCAAAATCTCATGTTATTCCACCTAAGACATTAGGGCTTGAGTATTTTAGAAAAGGCTTGATTGTCATTATCGAATTAGGACTTGTGTTAGAAGCCATTTCATTGCAATTAAGGGAGGATTAGTGTAGTCTAACCCTAACAATCTTAACCGCATTTCTGTTGCCCTCCAAGTGTTCAATAAAATACCCAAAAGAAAAGACCAAAAATATTTTACTGCTTTTGTTTGTTTTATGTTTTGATCTTTCATACCATAGCTTAGTCTAGATAGTTGTTGAGTTTGTGAAATAGTTTGTATAGCCTTTTGAAATTTCCCTGTTCTTGAATTCCCCACCTAACAATTGATCCCATGGCCCCGTTGCAACCAAAGAAAAAGACCTCTTGATTCTTAGATGTTTTCATTAATAAAGTAGAGATTTGGTTGATAGTCAAGCCTATGGTAGGAATCATTCCTTGAGGAAAATGGATCGAAATGTTATATACCCCTAAACACTTGAATGAGGTTAGAAAGAGTGCCAAGCAAATGAACAAGCTTGGGGTGATCTTCATGTGAGAAAGAGTACCCAAATCAGTGAGAATACGAGGCTAAGAAACCTAAGCGTCTAATTGGACTTGAACTGCTTGTCTCTTGCTGAATTGTTTGAAATGCCTATTACTTGGATTAGTATTTACTCGGGTTCTTGGTTCACTATCCATGTTCTGTTTTTTTTCTTCTGGCCTTAGTGATTGCTTGAGGACAAGCAATTGAATAAGCTTGGTGTGATTTGATAGTGTGATTTTACATCATGTTTCCTGTATACTTTTGCATGCATTTTTCATGTAGATTAGGCATTCTTAGTTTGATTTTTATTAGTTTTTACCTTGGAACGGGTGAAGGTGGTTTTGTGTGTTGTTTTGCAGGAATTAATGTAAAAATGCTCAGATTTGGCCATGATAAAGCTTGGATGAAATAGAGCTTAAAAAGTGAAGAAATTGAGCCAAGCAGAATTCTGGAGATTCGCCCCGCGAGACTGGATTCGCCTCACGACCCTGAAAGCTTACTGTTCCAGAAAATGCAAGCCCTTCTGGTTCGCCTCGCAAACCTTGTCTCGCCTCGCGAGTCTGGAAATCAGAAGCCATCACGCCCAGGCCCTGATGCTCCTCACGGGCATATTTGAGAAGCACTTTACTGTTTCGCGTCGCGAGAAACTTTCGCCTCGCGAGAGTTCAATTCTCTGAAACAGCAGATTTTTAATATTCGCCTCGCGATAATACATTCGCCTCGCGAGCGAGCGCAGAACTGATTGGTATAAGTTGCTGTTTTAGGGCAGAATTAGGGGAGTTCTTGGAGTTCTTGGTTGGGGGCACTTAGAGGCTCTTGGAGGCTGCGGCTGGGCTAGGGTTTCAATCCTAGTAGGGGATGTTTTCCTTGCTCTGGGAATGGAAGAAGATTGGAGGATTCTTCTATGAGTGTTCTTCATCTCTTCTCTCCTTCTCTTTTGTATTCTCATCTTTCATGAGTAGTTAAATCCCCTATTGTTGGGGTTAGATGATGGTTTTCTGAATTTGGTTGTAATATGAAGTGGTAGTAATGCAATTTCCTATTTCTTTATGAGTGTTTGATTCCTTGCTTAATGCTTTCCTTGGTTTGATCATCCTAGGAATGATTAGTTGCTTTAATAGACAATTGAAAGGTTGATGTTAAGGCATGCTCATGAATCAAATGCCAAGTAGTTCATGAACCTAGACATAGGTCTTGGGGTGCTTGCAATCATATGAATCTTGACTCTTAATGCAATTTCTCATGTTAATCCACCTAAGACATTAGGGTTTAATTTGGGATTTTAGGCTCATTCCACCTAAGACATTAGGGTTTGAGTATTTGAAGAAGATTTGATTGTCATAATAGGAATTGTGTTATTTACCATTTCATAGCACCAAAGGAGGATTAGCCTAGTCTAACCCTAACAATTCTATCCAATTGTTGTTCACATTTCTGAACTACTAAAATGTGAGATTTTGAGCCAAAAAGGAGTACTCACTAAATCTACCCCATTCTTTGTGATAGAGTGTTATTCCTCTTGGATTGTATTTCTCTAGAATTTGACTTGAAACCGTTTTGAAGCTTAAAAATTTTCGAAACCATTTTTGAAAATGATTGAGGCACTACGTATTTTTCCGGTCTTCTGAGCTTTGAATGACTAAATGCTACCCCTTAATTGCCCAATTTTGAGCCTGAAAGAATAAAATACTTTTCTTGGTACCTTGAATTACTTTGATGAATGATGCTTGATAGGAGACCTTCTAAAGTATTACAAAAGGGTAAAAAGGTAGTTGAAAAAGTATGGGATGAGAAAATCAGAAAAATATTTCTCTTGAGCTGAAAATTTCCCCTTCTCCAAATAAAAGAAAAATATATATATATAGAGAAGGGGATGACAAATGAAAGTGAGAAATAAAATAAAAAGAAAGAAAGAAAGGTGTAAGAATGAATCAAAAACCCAAAAAGGTATTTTAGAAGGTGTCATGTTTGCAATGATTGATATTTAGTGTAGCCTTTTTGAAATTTCCTTTTCTTGATCTCCCCACCTAACGATTAGTCCCATGGCCACGTTACAACCAAAGCAAAAGACCTCTTGATTCTTAATTGTTTTCATTAATAAAGTAGAGATTTGGTTGATAGTCAAGCCTATGGTAGAATTCATTCCTTGAGGAAAATGGAGCGAATTGTCATATATCCCTAAACACTTGAGTGAGGTGAGAAGGAGTGCCAAGCAAATGAACAAGCTTGGGGTGATTTTCAGGTGAGAAAGAGTGCCCAAATCAGTGAGAATATGAATCTAGGAAACCTAAGCTCTAATTGGACTTGACATTGATTGTCTCTTGCTGAATTATTTGAAAATGCCTGTTACTTGAATTAGTTACTACTCGGGTTCTTAGTTCACTATCCTTGCTCTGATTATTCATATCTTCTGGCCTTGCTGTTTGCTTGAGGACAAGCAAAATATTAAGCTTGGGGTGATTTGATAGTGTGATTTTACATCATAATTCATGTACATTTTTGCATGCATTTTTCATATAGTTTAGGCATATTTAAATTGATTTTAGTTAGTTTTTGTCTTGGAACGGGTAAGGCGGTGCTATGGTGTTGTTTTGCAGGAATTAAAGATAAAATGATCAAAATCAACTATGATGGAGCTTGGATGAAATAGAGCCTGAAAAGTGAAGAAAATGAGCCAAGCAGAGCCCATCACGGCCTGGTGGTCATCATCACGGCCTGGCCGTGATGACCATCACGGCCATGATCAAGAAAACTGAGAAGATTGAAGGCAAAAGTCAGAAGTTGTCACGGCCTAGCCGTGATGCCCATCACGGCCGTGACAGGCCAGGCAGAACTGATCACGGCCTAGCCGTGATGAGCATCACGGGCGTGATGCTCCAAATTTGAAAGCACGCCCATTCCAGAACACGTCACGGTCGTGACGCATGCCTGATCTATAAATAGAGCCGCACAGAACAGAAAAAAGGGATTCTTTCTGAGACAGAAAAAGAGGGATTTTTACCCTAGGAGCACTTTCACCCTAGGAGGCACTTGGGATACAAAGAGGGGCGTGATTTCTCTGAACCAGGGGGCTGCAGTGACGACTGTGGAGAGCTTCAATGGAGTTTCTTCTTCCCTTTGTTCTTATTTCTCTGGTTTTGGCTTTCTCTTTCTCTATGAGTAGATAAACCCTTTTTGTTGGGATTAGATGTAACTTAATTGAATATCGTGTATTTGCCTTGATTGTATTGATCTATGTTTATGCCTTCGTGTTAGTGTTTAATTCCGTCGCTTAATGCTTTTTGTGGTTTAGCTACCCATAAACTGATTTTAAGATTTGATTTGCAATGGGGACGTTCTTATCAATTCTTGATCTGGAATTAATCACCTAGTAAACCTCGCATCTAGGAATGGGGTTTGGTTTATTAGTAATCGTGTAATCCTTAATCTTAATGCAAATTCATTAATCTAGGCCACCTAAGGAATTAGGGTCTATTAGTGGATTTAGGCTCTTGTCATCTGAGGAATCAGAGCTTGAGTAATTTCGTGGGTTGATTTTAATATTTGAATGTATAAACTGGATTGGTGGTCTTGGTATTGCATGAGGCTAAGGTTTAGTTAAATTTAATCCCAACACCTCTATCTGCATCCCAAGTGTTTCATAAAATTCCCCAAAAAGACCAAAAATATTTTATTGCTTTTGTTGCTTTAGTTTATGTTTTGATCTTTCTTCATTTAGTCTAGATAGTTGCTTGATTTGTGAATTGGTAATTGGCAACCGATCCCTGTGGATACGATAACCGGTCTCACCACCATATTACTTGTACGACTAGGTATACCTGCCTAGATTTCGTATCAACACTCCCCCGTTTTGTCATCAGCCAAAAAGGTAAAAAGGGAGTGGACCATCACTGTCAGCAAAATAAAATAAGAAAGAAGAGATTCTAAGAAGAAGGAGGTGGTGGAGGGGGTTGGTTTGGATTTTGATTCTTCTGAAACTCCATCAGCAAGACTAGCATTTGAGTCACCATGGCATTTGTAGGGGCCAAGGTGTCTTGCACTTGCTTTTGCACTCTTTCTTCAATTTGTCGTGCCATCTGCTCAGTCCTCTCTTCAACAATATTTCCAACATTATCATCAACAATTCTGCCAATGATGTCCTCAAGATTGGATGGCAAAGATAATTGTCTTGAGCTTTCAACAAAGTCTGAGATAGTGTCTTGAGCTTGGGCTGGAGGATAACCATAGCAAGAGCTAATGGTTGAGAAGATGTCTTAGCAGACTCAGCACCATGCTTAGAAGCACATAACTTGTCAGACAGTTCTGTCAAAGTTGGCTCAACAGTAGTAACAGCATCAGGTAGAGGAGTTGAAGGCTCAAAAACAGGTTTTGAAAGGATTGCAACATTCAGTTCAGGGCCTTCCACAATTAAATCTTCAGATGTATGCTCAGAGGATGAAGTTGAAGCTGTGGCAAAAGCATATTGTATAACTGGCTCGGGGATATCCTTTGCCCAGTGAATTGGATAAACAAATTCCACATTTCTTCTATTGATAGGAAGTCCCTAGAGGTCTTTATATATCATGTACCTAAAGTGTGAGAGTCCACACTTTCCTCTGACTTTGGGAATGTCTTCCTTTTCTTCATCAGTCAATCCAGAGGAAGATGCCTCTCTGGTGCAGTGAATTATGTGGGATTGCCAGAAGGCACCTGCATAGTTAGCCTCATTGACCATCTCAATTGGCATGGATTGAATGTAATCCATCTGTGAGTGGTCAAAGGGTTCAGAATGAAGATCCAGCATGATGTCTTCAACTACTGGCATCTTTCCTTTGTGCCTTGGATGCTTTCTATCCTTGTCCTTGTTTAGATCAATCATTGTCAATCTAGGACAGATCTTGTTGGGCTTGACTCCAACATTTGTTGAATTGGAGTGTCTTAACCAAGTTGAAGGGACAAAACGTGCAACTGTCTGCTCTGAAGTGGCTGAATTCCCATTTCAGCATTTCATACATCAAAGTGTCCACAAACTGGTCAACATCATCTCCATAGATACTTGGATGTTTGAAAGTCATCCATTTTGCAGTCTGATTTATGACAAAAGGAATTTGCCTGAAGGATCTTGCTCTTTTCTCAAAAAAACTTCCAAGATTTTTCTTGTTTGGATCTGTATGCCGGTCATATATGATAACTCTTTCTAGTCCATCAGTGAAAGGTTTAAGAGGTGGAAGTTTCACTAAGTTGGGGTAGATTTTACTGGCAGGAAATCTTTGTTGGGGAAGGTGAGTGAGGAGAGGTCCATGTTCATTAAACATTTGAGAAGGGAATGGGCCCGAAGGAGTGTGGGGTTCAGGGTTGACCCAGTAAGGATAGATGTTGAGGGGTTCAAACTCATATTCAGCCAGGGGATACCATCTGGTTAGGATGAGTTCTGGTTCATGTGGAATGGTGTGGAAGAGTATTTTCCATTCTCTCTGTACTTTGGCCCATTTTTCAGATTTGCCAGCATAGAGAGTGGAAGAGGGAACTATGGATGGAAATAGAGTTTTCAAGGGTTTTGGAAAGGGGGCTTCAATGGTAATGCTGTTATCTATGTGTGGTAGTGGTGAGGGTGGTGATTGTGGCAGGGTAGGAACATAAGCATTATTTACATCATTTGGAGCAGAGAAATTATCATTATGAGTTGTCAAATTAGAGACTAGTTCATCTACTGCTAACCTAATAGGGTCATTAGCAGAGATTACTACCTCAGAAGCCAAAGTTGTTCTAGCCCTCTTTACTGGTTGCCTTTTCTTCTTAGCAATTGGACCAGCAACAACATCAACCTGTTTTTCAAGAATAGCAGCAATTGGAAGTTCATCATCGTCTTCATCTTCAGGCATAATGATCTTCCTTGCCCTCTTTGGTGCAGGTGGAAGAGTAGCACCAGAGGAAACAGAGGGGACCGATCCTCTAGTAGTCCTCTTGGGAATGGGTTGCCTCACAGCCACAGTTTTTCTCTTGGTTCCTTTCCTCAAACCAAGAATTGCAGCTTCGTTGGCTTCAAGAGACTCTTCCTTAACCTTCATTTTCTCTTCAAGCTTTGCCAACTCCACTTGCTTGTAAGTGCTGGGTTGCATGCCACTAAGATTTACTCGGCCAAATTCTACAGCTTACAATCCTTTCTCACGAAGGAGTCTTTCTTGTTCATCCTTCGGCTTTGCACTTAGAATATCGTACAAGCCTTGTTGCTTGAGAATTTTTGACAAGAGATGGGTGAAGGTAATATGAGAGGCAGATTCTCTGTTGGTAATGGCATCCTTGAAGCGATGAAATAGGATCCATGGAAGGTTAATCTTGGTCTCAAAAACCAGATTGCACAAGCAGAATTTGTGAAGAGTTGATAAATTGTCCTTGGAGACAATCTTATGCAGCACTACTTTATTCAGAATCTGGTGAAGAATTTTGATGTGATCTTTCATCTCAGATGATTTCCAAGAATGATTTCTCACGCTGTCTTGCCTCATAAGGGTAACAACAATTGTTTCAGCACCACCTAGGTCTTCTTCCCAGTTTTCAGTGAAGACTAATCCTTCTTGAGCACAAGCAATGGCATCAGAGATGGTTTTCTCTGATACTAACACTTTCCTTCCCAGCACGAACCCAATCACTTCAATTTCAGAGATCTTTGGTCTCCTCCAGAATTGCCTTATCAAGTCAAGATACACCGAGACCTTTTCCAAGAAGATTCCATCCCAACCAGCAACGTTGATGAACTTACTCACATCCAAGTTATATTCTTGTAGAATTCCGAAGTTGAAGTGGTGTTCCACGGATATGGACATCGTATAAGTTGCAAAAGCAGGCATGGGAGCAGTGGTTGAAGCCATTGTTGAGTAAGCAGAGTTTTGAAAGAACAAGGGAGACAAAGAGTTCGAAAGATTCAGAGAGAGAGAGAGGTTGATAGGGATGAAGAGATGCGAAAATATTTTTAGAGGGAAAGAGGTTACTTTAAAAGATTTCTAAAAACCAACAGTTTCCAAAAAAAATAATGACAAGACATGTCATTAAGTGTAAAACGGCGTAGGTAACTTGGGACCATAAAAAGGTCTTGATGGGATTGATGAGAGTAGCTGACTCAGCAAGGAAAGAGAAGCGTTTTAAATAAATGTGTTCAAGAACAAAATAATATCAGCAATAAATGTGTGCATAGACGAGTCCACACAAGACTAAGAGTGGCGTGCAAAGCATAGGTAGTGGACGCGTAGAATCCACTTGCTCTGGACGTCATGACTAGTGGTCGTGCAGAGAAAACATGCAATGGACGATCAATTTAATAATAATTATACTAGCTCAATCCACATACAACATATTCCAATGTTTTCTTATAAAGATAAACCTGTCCTCAGCAAGAGGTTTAGTAAAGATATCTGCCCATTGGTGGTCAGTATCTACAAATTGAACATCAAACACACCTTTTTGCACATAATCTCTAATAAAATGATGTTTAATTTCTATGTGCTTAGCTCTAGAATGCAGTATTGGGTTCTTTGATAAATTGTTTGCAGCAGTATTATCACACATAAGTGGAATACTACTTACAAATACTTTATAGTGATACTAGGTACTTTGCCTTTTGCTTGACCATGATACTAGGTTAGCTCCAATGAAGTGGCATCCTCCACTGGTACTTTTTCTTTCAATTCTATCTCCAGCATAGTCAGCATCACAAAAACCAACTAATCTGTAATCATCATTTTTCTTAAAGCACAAAACCAGATTAGTAGTGAAGTTGACACAGGGAAACACAAGAAGAGGGGTTGAATTGTGGACGTGGCACAGTGGACGTCTACTGAAGACACTATGGACGTACTTACTTCCAAGTCTTTGGACTTGCTATACCTAACAAGTTATTTAGGTATTCATTTATCGCCTCGTCTACTAAGGAAAACCAGTCTACTTGTCATTTCAAATATAAATAGTTTAAATAACCTTTGGACGGGTAATTCTTTGCATGAGTCCAAGCATTGTATACCTTATATTATTTTGAATATTCCTGCATAAACTGAACTTACTTGTTAGATCTCAACTAACATTTTGCCAAGAAAATTTAATCCTTTTGTTAGCATCGAAACTTTAGAGATTAAATAAACCATAACCACTTTGGTTCCATCAAAATTATGAGTTTTTATTTTTCCTATTCTATTTTTCAAATTTTTTTAAAAAAAAAAGAAAAGAAAAAATAAGAAGGATCAGCTCTTGATTTTTATTTTTATTTTAAAATATTGACAGGTGTTACCAAACAAGAACACCTGCCCATCTACCAGTTTCAATCTCCGTTTACTTGCCTAATCTTATGTCAATAGGGGTGTGCAAAACCCGATCTGACCCTAAAACCCGTCCTAACCCTCAGTGTTCGGGTCGGGTTGGACCCTAACCCGCAGAAGAGAAAGGACGAACTTGAGTCCTATTTAATGACCCGATGTCGGGTCAAGGACGGGACTAGGTTGACCTTCGGGTTACTCAACCTGTCCTATATAATAAAAATATTTATTTATTTTTATCCCTCCCTAGCTTGCGTTTCACGTTTGATATATTTTGTGGCTTTTATAATATTGAAATAATCTTTTTTGATGAAAGTATCCTATTTTTAATAATGTGAATTTGGCAACACGAGCATCAAGGAAGCATTCAAAAAAAGGATCTATTTGTTTATATTTTGTAACATCTAGTTTTGGATCTATTTGGTGACACGAGATCAATTGGTGGCTTTTAGATAGCATCTTTTGCCAATATTTTGGCTTGCAATTGTGGAAAAATGACTCTATTATGTTTTGATTAATGACCAAATTGACTTGAATTACACTTTGATTCACTAATTTCTTGCCAAGTTTAAATGTTTGTATAAGATATTATTGGTGCAAGGAAAATGGTGCAAAGGATCAAAAGAGCAAAAAGAAGGATCATGATGGAATGCTTGAAGATGAAAAATTATAAAGATGAATCACAATGAATCTCAAGCAATGTTAGATTTTCATGTAAAGAAATTTTTATGTTTTTCTTTTTGAAAATAGCTCTCTCAAAAACAAATTAAAAAGGTTTCCATAAAGTAAAATGAACTTAGAATGAAAAAGAATTAATTGAAAGTTCTGTACATCGATTTACTTTCAGTTCTATGTGTACATCAATGTATAAATAGCATACATCAATGTATACATCAATGTATACATCGATTGATTGTGACTAACTTGATAAAAATGCAAAACAAGCTTCAGTACATCGATTTCACAATCGATCTATAAGGTGAAACAAAAGCTAACACTTTTTTAAAGAAGCATAAATCGATTGCACAATCGATGCATAAGGCTAAACAGAAGCCAACATTTGTTGTAATGTGCATCCAATCGATTGTAACATCGATGTATACACAGAAAAGAAGTAAAGTCTTTTGAAACTAATAGAACAATCGATTAGTACATCGATTCATAAGCCCAAACAGAGGCAAAGACTTCTTGAAACCAATTATACAATCGATTAACCAATTGATGTAAAGACTTCTGGGCTGAGAATGCTTATGATTTTCAAGAACGCAATGGATGTACACATCTATGTATCAATCAAAATCAAGAATTTTCAAGAACACAATCGATTAGGCAATCGATGTATTCAGTTATAACAAACTGAATCTTTGATTAACACATCGATTAGACAACCCATTGATTGATAACTGAAATTTTCAATGAAAGTTTGTTTTGATCTTAACTGACTTTTGAACTATGCCCAACAGATATGTTTTGATATACTACTATATAAAGGCATGGGCAAACACTTTCTATATAACATTTTCATTCAATACTGAGATTAATCACGAAATTCATTGAGAGAGCTTTTCATCATGAAATTATAAATTAAGTCAGTTGTTGAAAACCACTTATATGTTTGCATTTGCATTAATCTACTTTACTTATATTATTTGCTCTGATACTTGTGTTTATATGGATTCTACGTACGATAAGTGTTTGTACCTTTCTGTTAGTCTGCTTAAATATTTTAATGCCTTGTCTTAGGGGGCCTTGCAAGCTCTCTTAGACTTTGCTATTTAAATTTAATCAGTTTTTGTCATCATCAAAAAGGGGGAGATTGTTGGAACCAAAGTGATTTGGATTTAATAATCTCTAAGTTTTGATGCTAACAAAAGGATTAAATTTGCTAGGCAAAGTGTTAGTTGAGATCTAACGAGTGAGTTCAGTTTATGTAAGAATAGTCAAAAAAATATAAGGTATACAATGCTTGGACTCGTGCAAAGAATTACCGGTCCAAAGGTTATTTAAACTGCTTATATTTTAAATGATAAGTAGACTGGCTTTCCTTAGTAGACGAGGCTATAAATGAATACCTAGATAACTTGTTAGGTATAGCAAGTCCAAAGACTTGAAAATAAGCGCATCCATCCTGCCACGTCAGCAGACGAGTGCTATCCTTAAAACTCAAGTATACATTCATGATGTCTAACTAAAATTCAGTAGACATCCATATGCCACGTCACTGGATGGAGGATCTCTAAGGACTTAGCAAGTCCAAAGACTTGTGTGGGCGAGCGCCTCTACCATATTAGTAGACGAGCGCTTCTGTCAATTCAGTGGACGAGCGCTTCTACCACATTAGTAGACGACACATCAGTGGACGAGCATAATTAAACTCTTGTATAGATGCGTTATTAAAACAAAGTAGACGGTTAAATATGTTCTATATGTTTTCTACCTTTAATATGAGATTTAATGTAATCTGGTCCACAATGAATTTATTTCAAATGATTGATATTTATTTCAAATGAATATTTGTTCTTACCATTTGTCTTTATTCGATTTAATGTCTTGTTTCCCTTGAGAAAACTCATAGTACTATCAAGGTAATACAAAAAGTAAATAGTACAATTGGAATTACAAAACGATCTATACGATGACATCTTTTTGTTGAACAAAAGCTGGGTTATACACAAAGGAAGAAAGAAAGCTTTTAAGGCACAATTACTCAGAATAGTGAGCCTCCATTTTGTGATTTTTTGATAACCAAGAATACTTTTCAACTCGCCAAAATCAAGCTATCAGTCATAACGGATATCAAGCATTAAATGCTATCTCTAAACGGGATTATTCAAAGTAACCGTTGAAGAACTACAAGAGCAGAAGAAGGTCACTATAAAAGTAGAAGACCTCGGATACTGAAGAATAACTTTTGCAAGCCCAACTTCCGCCAATACAATTCTTGTGAAAACAAGCTCTTATTCTATCATTCTTTCAAAAGCAAAAGTTTATAATCTTTTAGTTTGAATATTGTTGTAATATTCAACTGATCTTAAACTGTCATACTCTCACACTTAGTGAGTTAAGAAGATCAACTTTTAAATCTATGTGATAGAGTTAGAGCCTGGAGAGGCATGGTAAGAAAGGAATACTTATAGCCTGAAGAGGTGTTGAATACTTGTTGTGTAATCTATTTGGAGAAATAGTGGAAAAATCCTTCAAGTCAAGGGACCGGACATAGCTCTTGGTTGGAAGAGAGTGAACCAGGATAAAATCTCTTGTGTGAATTTTCTATCCCTAAACTCTTTAGTTTTTATTTGCTTATACTAACTGTGGGGTTTTGATATTGCTTTTGTTAATCTTTTAAAAAGGATTTCTTGTGTACTTAATCTTTTTATCTTTTGCTTGTGAAAAAGTTGTTCAAAAGGGTTCCCCCGCTTCTTGTGTTTGCCTGTGCCAACTTCAGTTGGTATCAGAGCTCAGCCTTGGAAGGGTTGAGCATCTAATAAGTGCTTAGGCGGTACGATCCTACAATCATGGATGCGGAAGGACAAGCTATCAACAGACCTCCTCTCTTCGATGGAATTGATTATGATTATTGGAAAAAGAGGGTGATGGCATTCTTGGATGCACAGAATGCTGACATCTGGGAACTAATTGAAAATGGCTACACTTAGCCAAGGAGTGATGCTGGAGCTGCAGTGCCTAGAGTTGAATGGACTCAAGAGCAGAAAAGCCAACATCAACTAAACTTGAAAGTTCATGAACTTGAACTTAATGAAGAGGAAAACTCCATAAAAGGAAAGTCCATTACCTTAAAGGCCAAGAAAGCTAGTTCCTCAAAGATGCTAAAAGTTGCTGAGTCTTCAGATGAAGCTGATTCATCAAATAATGAAGATGACCTAGATGAGGATGAACTATCTTTCATCTCCAGAAAAATACAACACATGTGGAGAAAGAAAGGTGGATTCAGAAGGAAGCAACTCCACAAAAAATTACCAAGGAGAAAGGTCCACCCATGTGCTTTGAATGTAAGAAACCAGGGCACTTCAAAGCTGACTGCCCAGAGCTGAAGGAGAAAAAGAAATTCTTCAAAAAGAAGAAAGGCTTGAAGGCTACTTGGGAGGATCTTGACCTGTCTTCTTCAGATGAAGAAGATGAAGCAGGCGAAGAAGCAAACATTTGCCTCATGGCTGACACTGGATCAGAAAGTGAATTCACTGATGCTGAGGTAATAGAATCCGATCCATCCATTCTTCAAACTGATTTTGATGAATTGCTGCATGAATCATGCTTACTGTCTAAAGAGTATAAGAGTCTCAAAAAGAAGTTTATTAAACTTTCTAGAAACTATGGTAAGGTCTGCACAGTAAACCAAAACCTTAGGGATGAGAATGAAACATTAAAATCAAACAATGCTAGTCTGACTGACAAGACTAAGTGTAAGTCTAATAGCTGTTGTGAAGTTTAAAAACTGAAACAAGATGTGACATACTTGACAGACTCTCTGTCAAAAATGGTTGGTAGCTCAGATAAATTAAAGCTTATATTAAGATATTCTAGATCACCACATGACAAATCTGGCATTGGTTATGATAAAGAGAAGCAAGATGCATCTCTGAATAAACCAAAAGTGCATACACAATATAAGGCTTTTAAAGCCCGTCCACAGTATACTAAGTCAAAACCAAGCCCTTCCAATACTTACTGCAAAGTATTTAGAAAAAGTGGACATGTGTCATCTAAATGCATACATAACAAGCGTGCAAAGCATTCACGACCGATGATCACTAACAAGAAAGGACCCAAGTCAATTTGGGTACCTAAAGATAAGATAATCCCTGTTGCAGATCTTCTTAACAACAGGAAATAAACAGAGGTCCTGGTACTTGGACAGTGGATGCTCACGACACATGACAGGAGAAAGGTATATGTGCCAAGACCTTAGACCCAAAGACGGTGGCTAGGTCACTTTTGGAGGAAATCAAAAAGGAAAGATCATTGGTATAGGTAAAATTGGAGAGAAACCAGAAATCAAGACTGATATCCAAGTAGACGACACTTCTCAACAACAACCTGAAACTTCTACCTCTCAACAGGAAAATGCTCAGAAATCGTGGTATTTCAGAAATTACCATCCTCAAGATCAAATCATTGGTGACCCCAATGACAAGCTGAGAACTAGGTCAACCTTCAGAGAACAAAGTGATTCTGCTCTTGTCTCTCAATGTGAACCGAAGACAGTGGACGAAGCTCTACTGGACGAGGGATGGATTCTTGCTATGCAAGAAGAGCTAAATCCGTTTGAGAGAAGTGAAGTCTGGACGCTTGTACCCCTGCCTGAAGACAAGTCAGTCATTGGAACAAAGTGGGTCTACAGAAATAAGCTTGATGAAGATGGTAAGGTAGTGAGAAACAAGGCAAGACTTGTTGCTCAAGGCTACTCTCAAGAAGAAGGTATAGACTACACTGAAACTTTTGCACCAGTTGCTAGACTAGAAGCTATAAGAATTTTAATATCATTTGCTGCACATCATAGTTTTATGCTTTTACAAATGGATGTTAAAAGTGCATTCTTAAATGGCTTTATTAATGAAGAAGTATATGTCATGCAACCTCCTGGCTTTGAAAATACAAATCACCCTGAACATGTTTATAAGCTAAAGAAAGCATTGTATGGACTTAAACAAGCTCCTAGAGCTTGGTATGATAGGTTAAGTTCGTTTCTAATGGAAAATAGTTTTAACAGAGGAAAATTAGACACAACTCTATTTAGAAAATCTATTAAGTCAGATTTCATTATAGTACAGATTTATGTTGATGATATCATTTTCGGTGCTACTCTCAAGAAGAAGGTATAGACTACACTGAAACTTTTGCACCAGTTGCTAGACTAGAAGCTATAAGAATTTTAATATCATTTGCTGCACATCATAGTTTTATGCTTTTTCAAATGGATGTTAAAAGTGCATTCTTAAATGGCTTTATTAATGAAGAAGTATATGTCATGCAACCTCCTGGCTTTGAAAATACAAATCACCCTGAACATGTTTATAAGCTTAAGAAAGCATTGTATGGACTTAAACAAGCTCCTAGAGCTTGGTATGATAGGTTAAGTTCGTTTCTAATGGAAAATAGTTTTAACAGAGGAAAATTAGACACAACTCTATTTAGAAAATCTATTAAGTCAGATTTCATTATAGTACAGATTTATGTTGATGATATCATTTTCGGTGCTACTCTCAAGAAGAAGGTATAGACTACACTGAAACTTTTGCACCAGTTGCTAGACTAGAAGCTATAAGAATTTTAATATCATTTGCTGCACATCATAGTTTTATGCTTTTTCAAATGGATGTTAAAAGTGCATTCTTAAATGGCTTTATTAATGAAGAAGTATATGTCATGCAACCTCCTGGCTTTGAAAATACAAATCACCCTGAACATGTTTATAAGCTTAAGAAAGCATTGTATGGACTTAAACAAGCTCCTAGAGCTTGGTATGATAGGTTAAGTTCGTTTCTAATGGAAAATATTTTTAACAGAGGAAAATTAGACACAACTCTATTTAGAAAATATATTAAGTCAGATTTCATTATAGTACAGATTTATGTTGATGATATCATTTTCGGTGCTACTAATGATTCTCTGTGCAAGGAATTCTCTAAGTTAATGCAGAAAGAATTTGAAATGAGCATGATGGGAGAACTTAAATTCTTCCTTGGATTTCAAGTTAAACAGTCTATGGACGAGGTGTACATCCATCAGACTAAGTATACATAGGAACTTCTAAAGAAGTTTAAGATGGATGATTGCAAACCAATGAATACCCCTATGCATCCCACTTCAATATTGAACAAAGATGATAAAGAGAAAAAGGTAGACCAAAAGGTATATAGAGGTATGATAGGATCTCTTTTATATCTGACTACGTCTAGGCCTGATATAATGTTCAGTGTTTGCTTATGTGCTCGTTTTCAATCTGATCCTAGAGAGTCTCATCTCTCAGCAGTTAAAAGAATATTTAGATATTTAAAATGTACTACTAATCTGGGTTTGTGCTTTAAGAAAAATGATGATTACAGATTAGTTGGTTTTTGTGATGCTGACTATGCTGGAGATAGAATTGAAAGAAAAAGCACCAGTGGAGGATGTCACTTCATTGGAGCTAACCTAGTATCATGGTCAATCCCACATAATTCACTGCACCAGAGAGGCATCTTCCTCTGGATTGACTGATGAAGAAAAGGAAGACATTCCCAAAGTCAGAGGAAAGTGTGGACTCTCACACTTTAGGTACATGATATATAAAGACCTCTGGGGACTTCCTATCAATAGCATAAATGTGGATTTTTTTATCCAATTCACTGGGAAAAGGATATCCCTGAGCCAGGTATACAATATGCTTTTGCCACAGCTTCAACTTCATCCTCTGAGCATACATCTGAAGATTTAATTGTGGAAGGCCCTGAACTGAATGTTACAATCCTTTCAAAACCTGTTTCTGATCCTTCAACTCCTCTACCTGATGTTGTTGCTACTGTTGAGCCAACTTTGACAGAACAGTCTGATGAGTTATGTGATTCTAAGCCTGGTGCTGAGTCTGCTAAGACATCTTCTCAACCATTAGCTCTTGCTATGGTTCATCCTCCAGCCCAAGTTCAAGACACTATCTCAGACTCTGCTGAAAGCTCAAGATAATTATCTTTGCCATCCAATCTTGAGGACATCATTGGCAGAATTGTTGATGATAAGGTTGGAAAGATTGTTGAAGAGAGGACTGAGCAGATGGCACAACAAACTGAAGAAAGAGTGAAAAATCAAGTGCAAGACACCTTGGCCCTTACAAATGCCATGGTGACTCAAATGCTAGCCTTGCTGATGGAGTTTCAGAAGAATCAAAATCCAAACCAACCCCCTCCACCACCTCCTTCTTCTTAGAATCTCTTCTTTCTTATTTTATTTTGCTGACAGTGATGGGCCACTCCCTTTTTACCTTTTTGGTTGATGACAAAAAGGGGGAGAAAGGAAAAGAAAGATATTTATAAATAAAGTCAGTTGTTTGTTTGCATTTGCATTGATCTGCTTTACTTATATTATTTGCTTTGATATTTACTTGCTCTGATACTTATGTATGATAAGTGTTTATATCTGTTAGTCTGCTTAAGTATTTGAATGCTTTGTCTTAGGGGGAGCCTTGCAAGCTCTCTTAGACTTTGCTATTTAAATTTAATCAGTTTTTGTCATCTACCAAGCCTCTTCAGGCTCTAACTCTAACAAAGAGATTTAAAGCTTTGATCTAAGAACTCACTATGTGTGAGGATTTGAAAGTTTAAAATCAACAAGATTTACAAGTAAACTTGTGTTACAATTTCAACAGAGTTTTTGCACTATGATATCAGAGCTTGTGTTACTGCGTATATCTATATATTGAATCTATGTCCATATGCTCCTTTAAGTTCTTCTAGTATATATATAGCTGAAGTGCTTCTCTGTCTTGATCTTCTTCAACGGTTTTCAAATTGTATCCGTTTTGACTTAGCATTAAATGCTTGGATCCGTTGAGACTGATAACTTGATATGCTTCACTGAGAAGTGCTTTTGTTTAACAGAAGAATTCTCAAAGTAGAACTGTCACTTCTCTATTGTACCAAAGGTTGCTTTCTGACTTACCATCTTTGTACTTGACTTGATCTTTACAACAATGTTTTTTGACAGAATACAAAGGTTTATGGTTTAGATGGTACGAAGTTCTTTTATCCAATAGATAAAGATTTTATACAAAAGAAGCATCAAGGTAAAAGACATATATTCTTTGAATTAAATAAGCAATCATTTGAAATAAAATCATTGTGGACCAGTTTGCATTAAATCTCATATTCAAGGTAGCAAACATATAGAACATATAGCCGTCTACTTAGTTTTAAGAATGCACCTATACAAGAGTTTAATTCTGCTCGTCCACTGTTGTGGCAGAAGCGCTCATCCACTCAAGTGGTAGAAGCGCTCGTTTACTAATATGGCAGAGGCGCTCGTCCACTAAATTGACAGAAGCGCTCGTCCACTAAATTGACAGAAGCGCTCGTCTACTAATATGATAGAGGCGCTCGTCCACACAAGTCTTTGGACTTGCTAAGTCCTTAATGAGAAGCTTCGTCCAATGACGTGGCATATGGAGCTCATCTACTAGGTTTCTTTGTGTTTTAGTAACGCTTCTTCCTTAGTTAACTCTAAGACCTCGTCTATTCTTATTTTAACGATCTCGTCTACCATAAAGCTAAAGACTCAGAATTTTAACAAGAGTCTCTGTAGATTCCATACTTTAAATTTTAGTTCCTCTGACTCGCATAAAATCAAGTAATCCCTGCATACTTATAACAAACAAGTTAGATCTTTGACAAATACTTTGCCATACAAATTTAACCTTATAACAATCTCCCCCTTTTTGATGATGACAAAAACCAATTAAATTTTGAGTGAGCAAAGTCTAAGAGAGCTACAGAGCTCCCCCTAGGACAAAGCATTCAAACTTAAAGAGTAAAACAGATAAGCAGCAACATATAACGGTTTTAACATATCAGATCAATCATGTTGAAAACATAGTATCAGAGTTAACTATTTTAACAGAGCTTATAAGTCCAAACACAGATAGTAAATCCATATCATATTAAGCACAAGTATGCAGCAAAACAGTATGCATGTGAAAACAGATATGTATAACCAAAAACTAACTTTATATAAAATTTAATTTCTATATCCTTTCTCCCCCTTTTGTGTCATCAGACAAAAAGGAAACAGGAGTGGACCATCATTGTCAATATAAAGGAATAGAAGAAGGCTAAGAGGAGGGTGGAGGTGGTGAGGTTGAGTTGGCAGATTGTGACTCTGTTGAAAACTTTACACAATGCTCATCATCTGGTTGATCATTACATTCATTGGAGCCAGGAATTCTGTAACTTGCTCTCTCACTTGTTCCTTGACCTCAACCTTTACTCTCTCTTCTATAATTTTTCCAATTGTCTCTTCAAAATTTGGAGGCTGTGAGGGCCTTGAACTTTCAGCACTGTCTTGAGCATGTGCTCGGCTTGGAACAGTGTCTAGAGCTCTGGAAGTTTGAGGATGTCACTTCATTGGAGCTAACCTAGTATCATGGTCAAGCAAAAGGCAAAGTACCATTGCTCTATCAACTGCTGAAGCAGAATACATATCAGCTGCAAGGTGCTGCTCACAACTTCTATGGATCAAACACCAATTGGAAGACTACAACGTATTTGTGTGACAATACTACTGCAATCAATTTATCTAAGAATCCAATATTGCATTCTAGAGCTAAGCATATAGATATCAAACATCATTTTATTAGGGATTATGTGCAAAAAGGTGTGTTTGTTGTTCAATTTGTAGTATAAGAAAGCATTTGAATATGTTGTATGTGGATTGAGCTAGTATAATTATTGTTAAATTGATCGTCCATTGCATGCTCTCTCTGCACGTCAACTAGTCATGACGTCCAGAGCAAGTGGATTCTACGCGTCCACTCTTAGCCTTGTGTGGACTCGTCTACTTGGATATCAGTCTTGATTTCTGGTTTCTCTCCAATTTTCCCTATACCAATGATCTTTCCTTTTTGATTTCCTCCAAAAGTGACCCAGCCACCATCTTTGGGTCTAAGGTCTTGGAACATATACCTTTCTCCTGTCATGTGTCGTGAGCATCCACTGTCCAAGTACCAGGACTTCTGTTTCTTTCCTGTTGTTAAGCATATCTGCAACATAGATTATCTTATCTTTAGGTACCCAAATTGACTTGGGTCCTTTCTTGTTAGTGATCATAGGTCGTGAATGCTTTGCATGCTTGTTATGTATGCATTTAGATGAAACATGCCCACTTTTTCCACATACTTTGCAGCAAGTATAGGAAGGGCTTGGTTTTGACTTAGTATGATGTGGACGGGCTTTAAAAGCCTTATATCGTGTATGCACTTTTGGTTTATTCAGAGATGCATCTTGCTTCTCTTTATCATAACCAATGCTAAGCAAATTTAATCCTTTTGTTACCATCAAAACTTAGAGATTATTAAATCCAAAACCACTTTGGTTCCAACAGTCACCTCGGCTAGGAATGCTGACTCTGCTCCCCCCGCACCCTGAGCCTCCTCTTCCTATGTTTATTTCTTCTTTTACGAACTGTTGTATTCGGCCTTATTTAAGGCATATTTTGTAATTATGACTAATTGGCCTTATGGCCCTGATATATGAACTACGATTTTTATATTTCATTATTTTATTCATATTATGTTCTTCGTGATTTCCTTTAAGTCATGAGTTTAGACTTTGCTGTCTTACTCATCCCCCAAGCTCTGGTTCTTTGGTAAGAATGAAGAGCTTACTTAGTGAGCCGAGTTATCCCTGACGGTTGTTGTAAACCGTTTTCGGCTTTTTGGATTTCAGCCCATGTGGGAATTCTGCTTAACGGTCATATCATTTATTCTTTTTCCCCACGTTTTGCCTCGAAACTTTGCAAGTTACGTAATCTTGACTGCTTTGGAAACGCATGCCTCCATTACTGTCATGTTTTGAAAACGTGCGTTCATTTAATGCGCTAGGTTCACTTCATGGCCATACATTTTTATAAATAGTGGGCTTTTCCCTTTCGTTCTTCTTTGCTTCTTCACTTCTCTGTTTCTCCATGTCTCATTTTATTTGGGATGGTGGTGGAACCCTATTTTTCTTGGGTTGCTTTAAAGGCTATGTGTTATTGGTAATGGTTAATTGCATTCGTTAGTAAGGGGGTGTGGGTGACTGCATCCGTTAGTATGCGGGTTGGTTTTCCCTAGGGGATTAACTTCTCGGCTATTGGATAGCAGTTCATCCTCCCTGCCACCTGATGGTGAGGTCGGGGTTGGTAAGATAGAAATAATAGGGCTACCCCGGGGATACCTCTATAGAAGGACTTGAGTCTTCTCCTTCTTGCCGCTTCTTCGGAGAAGATCTCACCATCAATTAAGACCAAAGCTTCCTCCCCAGCTGGACCAGTCAGAAGATGGGTTCTGGGGGGGTGTTTGGGTAGGGAGTACCATTGTTGTCTTTATCTTCGTAGTACTAGGATTTTTGTAACCGATGTAATGTTACTTTCATTAATAAAATGGTTTTTCGTCTTATTGCTCTTGTCTGTCACTTTAATTTTAATACCTTTCACTTGCTAAGCCTTTTGTTCTATCCTCCGGTCTTGGACTCGGATTTAGAGTTTTGAGACTTAGCTCCGGCTAGGTTGTCAAGCTCGTATTCAGCCGTCGAGTTCAGGCACGACTTAAAAATTGGGAACTTTATCTTCTACTTTCGAGGCTGAGTTTCACTTTTGAGTTCGGACTCGGCTTCGGCTAAGTGTTGGGCTCGGATTTAGCCTTGAGTCCGGACTCGGCTTATAATTTTTTGGACTTAGCCTTGGCTAAGCGTAAGACTCGCATTCGACCTTTAGCTCGGACTCGGCTCGTAATTTTTCGAACTTAGCTTTTGCTAAGTGTTAGGCTCGGGCTCGTAATTTTTTGAACTTGGCTTTTGTAACACCCTGTTTTTCGTATGCTTCTTTATCAGTAAATACATGCTTTAATGTATTTATTTTTGATAAAATCTAGAGGATGATTTTATTTAAAATAAAATCATTTTCTTGTGTTGTTTTACCGTATGAAGTCACAGTAAAATTTTCGGTCGAAAATTCAGACGAAAACCGGTTTGGGTTCTCATTGCCAGTACAAGTTTATTGAGCTAGAGACAAAATTTTAATTCGTGAACGAGACGGTTAGTGTTTTTATGATGTTTTATGTGGGTTTGGAGTTTTTCGAAAAATCTTGTTCGGGGTCAAAATCTAAGGGATTTCCCGGGCGAAATCGTCAGGAAATACGATCGGGGAAGTCATCTGATACGCAATGGAGCAGAGTATCAAGAGGATGAAGTGACATGGAGTGACTTGATGTGAAGGCTATGACACACCTAAGAAAAAGTGAATCTTGACTTTATTTCCAAAATCTTACTTTTTCATCTTTCTCTCTCCAATCACATCACATCACATCACCTTAACTCCTTATCCTCTCTACAAGCAACCCACCTTCTTTCTTCTTCTTTCTTCTCTTCTTCCTCTCCAAAACCGTGCACCCTCCCCATTTCCTCTATAAATACCACTCTTCATCTTCACTTCATCACTTTCCTTCTAAAACTCTTAAGCTTTCCTCTTTTTCTTAACTTCAAGCTTCCAAAGCTTTAGTTTTTCTTCTTCTTTTCACTAAGTGTTCTTCATCAAAGTTGTTCTTCTTGCTTAGAGTAATACTCTCATGCATTCTTTTCTTTAAAAACTTCATCTTTTTCTAAAGTTTCTTCTTCATGTCATATATGAGCTTTTATCTTCAAAAATCTCTCAAAAATGGTAGAAAACTCCTTTTGAATTGAAACCAATTTCTATGGTCTTGTATTTACTTGTATTTTAACATACTAAAATATTGTGTAAAACAAAGTTTCCTAACCTCTTCTTTATAATGAGGCCGAAACCGTGCATATGGTTTAGATGGATCTTGTTTCAACTTTTACAAGTATGAGTTTGTATTTAAGATTTGTTTTCCAAAATGATCATGGACCAAGGCTCCTTTATGTTAAAGGATGCTATGTCTAAGTTATTGGAAAGTTTAAAGATTTGTTTCCCAAAATGATCATGGACCAAGGCTCCTTTATGTTAAAGGATGCTATGTCTAAGTGATTGGAAAGTTTAAAGATTTTTACTCTACTTTTATGTCATTTATATTAATGCCATTTACTTTATGTCATTTAAATTATGTCATTTACCTTTATGTCATTTATATTAATGCCATTTACTTTATGTCATTTACATTATGTCATTTACTTTTATGTCATTTATATTTCTGCCATTTACTTTATGTCATTTACATTATGTCATTTACTTTTATGTCATTTATGTTTATGTCATTTATGATTCATTTACTTATGTCATTATGCTTTAATTACTTATAGGCTTATGTTGTTCTTACTTTATGTGCTTATGAGCTTTGTTATTTAAAGTCCTATGTTGCTTTCAAGATGATCATAGACTTGAGCTCCATAAGTTATTGGATGCTAAAAGGTCTAAGAGATTGGAAGAATTTAAAGATTTCTATCATGAAAACCCAAGGATGGCCGAATCTTAAAGGTTATGGACCTAGGGTGTTTCGTTTTTCATTTTCCAAAGTGATCATAGTTTTGAGCTCCTTACTATTAATGGATGCTAAACCAAAGAGATTGGAAAGTTTAAATGTTCCTAGCCTATCTTATTGGTCAAGGCCGAATCTCCATCAAGTGTAACTTGGTGGGATTTTTGTTAAAACTTTGTTTAAAGTAATCATGTTTTAAACTCCTAGCACTTAAGGATCATAAATCCCTAAGTTTCATGTGTTTTGGAAACTTCTAGCCCTAAGTTCTTGGTTGAGTTCTAATCCTTTGAACCTTGTGTCTTGAAACCTAGACTTGCATCCTAACCAACTTTGGAGAACGTTCGTGAAACTGTTTATTTTCTTGCATTCTCTTACCTTCTTGAGGTAAGAGGGGATTTCCTACAGATATTCAATAACTGTATGCATGTGTGTATGTGTTTAACTGGATATTTATATGTTAATTGAGCTTACTTGGTTATCTAAGGTACTTGAACTGTTATGCTATTATCTGATGTTGGACTGTACTTGTTCTAAATGTTATAATACATATCTGTGATGAACTGATTTCAACTGTGATATTAGCATTGAACTGAGAATATATATTGCTGTTGATTGAAAGTTTGCTAAGCCAGACTTGTGTCTGTGCTCAACTATTATAATGATTAAAAACCTTAATAAGCTTTGAAGACGAAGGGATTGGTGTTCTTTTCCAAAAGCTCATTAACTTAAAGTACTTGTTTTAAACGTTGAAATGGTTTTGGTGAACTATTGTTATACAAGAGAAAAATCCTTTTCGAACTATGTGTCTTCAACTGAAAACTTTCAAGACTATTTGGCAATATCCTATTGGGGGATATATTTCAAAGATAAAAGTATTTCAAAGATGCTTTATAAAAGATTTTCAAAGAAAAGGTTTTTCCTAAATATTTTAGAAACTTTCCGATAGCCTAGATAGGTTATCGAGGATTCGGTTTTGAATTTGTTTTTCACTGAACGAAAAATAAGTACTTAAGAAAGAGAATCTAGTAAGCGAGACGTCGCCTCGAGTATTCAGTTATGCGCACGTGATCTTGGATCAGTGTTAATTCAGGACTATAAGTCCTATTCATGATGTTGTGGACTGATAGTCCAATTCTCGAAATCGAGGACAGTGCGTTCTGATTTCGTTGTTGTGGATTGTGTGTCCTAATCACGTTGTTGTGGACTGTGTGTCCTAATCACGTTGTTGTGGACTGTGTGTCCGAATCACGTTGTTGTGGACTGTGTGTCCTAACCACGTTGTGATGAACATTGTTAAAAGTGAATATTGTTTTCTATGACCACAAGCCTATGACTGGTGCATCGGTCTCGGGCGTTGTGATTGAGCATTCGGACTGTGTGTCCTATGCTTCTAAGTTTTCAAGTGATGGGGAAATGATGATTAAGTCATTAGCGTGAGCTGCGACAGCGAAAAAGAATGAACACAAAGAAAACCCTTTAAATAAAATATTTTCTCATGTGCATTTCCCCAAGCAGACGTGCTTTCTTATATATCAGATACAAGGTGGTATCTGGGAGTCTGTCCATGTAAACCGAGTTCAGAGGCACATGTGACGTTGCTCGTCCTGAGACCTTAAATGCATGAGGGTATGGAGGCAACTGCCCGGTGGGCTAGAGATTGACCAACTCTAATTCTTCTCCAGTGGAAAAAGGTGTTGATATCTCATGAGATTAAGTTAGAGCCTGATATAGAAGTGCCATGCATATTTTCAAACGTTGACTGTGCGGGTTTGAGACCCTTTGATATAACACTATTATATTGTGTATATGCATGATTTAACTGCTTATATGATTATGTGATGTATGTATCATGTATATGGTTGTTGTGGGATATATCTTATGATGGTATCTCACTTTTACAATTATATCAGGTCTCTTCGGGTTTTGCTGTAGTACCTTGGTACTCTAGTACCGATGTTGCAGAGGAATCTTTCTAAGTCACTTGAAGACCTAGTGTTAGAGGTTGGGAAAGTATTCCGATTGGGGGTCTCTCCAATGAATATTTGATAGAATGACCAGCTTAGGAGTTTTGAGTTGGGTTGTATATCTAAAGAGGTCGGTAAATGTAGTGTTATATACATCCATCTGTGGTTTGAACTTTTCTTCCGAAAGTGGAAACTTAGAGAAATGTTGTATTTCATGGTAACTTTGTTACGAACGTGACTTTACATTTTAAATGTATGTATGATGGATTTCAGAGTTATCCTTATAGAATAAAATTTTATACCCCAGTTTTCTGACTTAAGAGAAAACAAATTTTCCGAAAGCAACCAGCAAATTATCTTTTAAATTTACTTCCGCATGGGTTACGCAGTAATGCCCTAAGGGGGGGTGTTACAAGGTGGTATCAGAGCTGGTCGAGTCTTTCGGGATCTTTGGGAAATAGGTCTGTTGTGTTGACGTTGTGTTTTCTCTGAATTAAGTTTTATTTGGATTACTTCCTAGAAGTAATGTGGGGCCTGACTGATTTGTTCGGCAGGTCAGTTATGGAACCAGCACCAGAAGTTGGACATGGACGAGGACGTGGACGTGGTCACAGAGGTGGTCCTATTGGTGGTCGTGCCAACATGAATGTGAATTATGACGGCGGGATGGACTTCGCTGCCCAAGCTTTGGCTGACGTTGCTGCTGGCATAGCTCTTCAGATGGCTAATGCGGCTGCCCAGAACCAACATGAGCAACAGAGGGTAGATCAAGCTGCAGAGGGAAGGCATCTGGATGCTTTCCGATGTCAGAATCCATCACAGTTTGATGGAGACGTGGATCCAATAAAGGCTGATCTTTGGATTCAAGAGCTGGAGAAGATCTTTGAGCTGGTGCACACCCCAGAGGGAGTAAAGGTGCCTTATGCAACATTCCAACTGATTGGAGATGCTGAATACTGGTGGGAGGGCACCAGACAACTACTGGCAGCTGAGCATCATGCAATCACTTGGGGAGTATTTTGTAACAAAATTCTGGACAAATATTTTCCCCAGAGTGCTCGGACAGAGAAAGAGCAGGAATTCCTGTGGCTGAGTCAGCGGGACATGACAGTGGGGGAATATGCGGCAAGGTTTGAGTCCCTTGCCAAATATTTTCGCTTTTTCCAGAACAACCCCGATGAGGAATGGAAGTACGAAAGGTTCGAAGACGGTCTTCGCTTCGAGATCAAGGAATCTGTGATGCCATTGGAAATCCGGAATTTCCAAGCCTTAGTAGAGAAGTGTAGAAAAGTGGAACTAATGAGGAAGGAAAGAGGCAACGGAGAAACTGTTGGAGGACCCACTCGTTCCAAAGACCAATATCAAAATCAGAATCAAAAAGGGAAGCCGCATCGGAGGGAGCCTTACTTCCGACCACAAGGGAATGACCAGAATCATTGACAACATCATTCTGATAATTCTGAATCGGGAAGTGGAGGCCAACAGAACCAAAACCGAGACCAAGTTAGGAGATGTTACAGGTGTGGAGACCCAGACCACCTGGCTAATGTTTGCCCACGCAAAGGAGTGAAGTGTTTCAATTGTGGACAATTAGGACACTTCTCAAGGGATTGTAATGCACCGAGGTTTGAAAAGGCTGTCAACACCTCAGGGACTAGTAGACCCACGGCGAAGGGAATAGTCTACACCATGACTGGCGCTGGAGCTTCACAATCTGACGATCTTTTACAATAAAAGTAGTGTTGAAAATTTCACAATTTGAAGGTCTTATGGCAGTGGTCTATAATTCTAAGTTGTAATAGGATTGTAAGTATAATCGTGTTTTGACACCCTTAAGTATTTGACTCTCTAAGGTCTCCTATGTTACTAGTATTTCCAGTGAATGTATGTTTCTTATGACTTTTGGGAATAAAAGTCTCCTTAAGAAATTTATTCTAGTTCTCTTCTCTTTTGATTGTTGTGGTTAGTTTAGACTTTGGACCCAATCTTTCTTTTCCCAGAGTTACGAATTGCCTTGTTGTTGCACGGGATGGGTATGTTTATAAAAGAAGTTTCTCGATGAAACATAATCTAATCACTTTTAGTTTTGGTGGAAGTGATTCAGTTTGAATTCTTATCGAACTGTTACTCTTTTAAATTGTTGATCAGGGAATTCTAGTGAAAGGAGAAACTTTTTGGATTCATGATTGTAAACGTGTACCGATCATACATTTTTACCTCCCTGAACCTACTAAAGGATCTTCAAACATTATATGTTTCTGTATTCTTTTGGATCGATGAAATTCTTTTAGATACTTTCTTCTGATAGTATGATCTGGATGGTGAGAGATCCTGTTAAGTTTCTAGTTACGTAATTTCGAGGACGAAATTCTTTTTAGAGGGGTAGAGTTGTAACACCCTGTTTTTCGTATGCTTCTTTATCAGTAAATACATGCTTTAATGTATTTATTTTTGATAAAATCTAGAGGATGATTTTATTTAAAATAAAATCATTTTCTTGTGTTGTTTTACCGTATGAAGTCACAGTAAAATTTTCGGTCGAAAATTCAAACGAAAACCGGTCTGGGTTCTCATTGCCAGTACAAGTTTACTGAGCTAGAGACAAAATTTTAATTCGTGAACGAGACGGTTAGTGTTTTTATGATGTTTTGTGTGGGTTTGGAGTTTTTCGAAAAATCTTGTTCGGGGCCAAAATCTTAGGGATTTCCCGGGCGAAATCGTCGGGAAATACGATTGGGGAAGTCATCTGATACGCAATGGAGCAGAGTATCAGGAGGATGAAGTGACATGGAGTGACTTGATGTGAAGACTATGACACGCCTAAGAAAAAGTGAATCGTGACTTTATTTCCAAAATCTTACTTTTTCATCTTTCTCTCTCCAATCACATCACATCACCTTAACTCCTTGTCCTCTCTACAAACAATCCACCTTCTTTCTTCTTCTTTCTTCTCTCCTTCCTCTCCAAAACCGTGCACCCTCCCCATTTCCTCTATAAATTCCACTCTTCATCTTCACTTCATCACTTTCCATTTAAAACTCTTAAGCTTTCCTCTTTTTCTTAACTTCAAGCTTCCAAAGCTTTAGTATTTATTCTTCTTTTCACTAAGTGTTCTTCATCAAAGTTGTTCTTCTTGCTTAGAGTAATACTCTCATGCATTCTTTTCTTTAAAAACTTCATCTTTTTCTAAAGTTTCTTCTTCATGTCATATATGAGCTTTTATCTTCAAAAATCTCTCAAAAATGGTAGAAAACTCCTTTTGAGTTGAAACCAATTTCTATGGTCTTGTATTTACTTGTATTTTAACATACTAAAAGGTTGTGTAAAACAAAGTTTCCTAACCTCTTCTTTCTAATGAGGCCGAAACCGTACATATGGTTTAGATGGATCTTGTTTCAACTTTTACAAGTATGAGTTTGTATTTAAAATTTGTTTTCCAAAATGATCATGGACCAAGGCTCCTTTATGTTAAAGGATGCTATGTCTAAGTTATTGGAAAGTTTAAAGATTTGTTTCCCAAAATGATCATGGACCAAGGCTCCTTTATGTTAAAGGATGCTATGTCTAAGTGATTGGAAAGTTTAAAGATTTTTACTCTACTTTTATGTCATTTATATTAATGCCATTTACTTTATGTCATTTAAATTATGTCATTTACCTTTATGTCATTTATATTAATGCCATTTACTTTATGTCATTTACATTATGTCATTTACTTTTATGTCATTTATATTTCTGCCATTTACTTTATGTCATTTACATTATGTCATTTACTTTTATGTCATTTATGTTTATGTCATTTATGATTCATTTACTTATGTCATTATGCTTTAATTACTTATAGGCTTATGTTGTTCTTACTTTATGTGCTTATGAGCTTTGTTATTTAAAGTCCTATGTTGCTTTCAAGATGATCATTGACTTGAGCTCCATAAGTTATTGGATGCTAAAAGGTCTAAGAGATTGGAAGAATTTAAAGATTTCTATCATGAAAACCCAAGGATGGCCGAATCTTAAAGGTTATGGACCTAGGGTGTTTCGTTTTTCATTTTCCAAAGTGATCATGGTTTTGAGCTCCTTACTATTAATGGATGCTAAACCAAAGAGATTGGAAAGTTTAAATGTTCCTAGCCTATCATATTGGTCAAGGCCGAATCTCCATCAAGTGTAACTTGGTGGGATTTTTGTTCAAACTTTGTTTAAAGTAATCATGTTTTAAACTCCTAGCACTTAAGGATCATAAATCCCTAAGTTGCATGTGTTTTGGAAACTTCTAGCCCTAAGTTCTTGGTTGAGTTCTAATCCTTTGAACCTTGTGTCTTGAAACCTAGACTTGCATCCTAACCAACTTTGGAGAACGTTCGTGAAACTGTTTATTTTCTCGCATTCTCTTACCTTCTTGAGGTAAGAGGGGATTTCCTAAAGATATTCAATAACTGTACGCATGTGTGTATGTGTTTAACTGGATATTTATATGTTAATTGAGCTTACTTGGTTATCTAAGGTACTTGAACTGTTATGCTATTATCTGATGTTGGACTGTACTTGTTCTAAATGTTATAATACATATCTGTGATGAATTGATTTCAACTGTGATATTAGCAATGAACTGAGAATATATATTGCTGTTGATTGAAAGTTTGCTAAGCCAGACTTGTGTCTGTGCTCAACTATTATAATGATTAAAAACCTTAATAAGCTTTGAAGACGAAGGGTTTGGTGTTCTTTTCCAAAAGCTCATTAACTTAAAGTACTTATTTTAAACGTTGAAATGGTTTTGGTGAACTATTGTTATACAAGAGAAAAATCCTTTTCGAACTATGTGTCTTCAACTAAAAACTTTCAAGACTATTTGGCAATATCCTATTGGGGGAAATATTTCATAGATAAAAGTATTTCAAAGATGCTTTATAAAAGATTTTCAAAGAAAAGGTTTTTCCTAAATATTTTAGAAACTTTCCGATAGCCTGGATAGGTTATCGAGGATTCGGTTTTGAATTTGTTTTTCACTGAACGAAAAATAAGTACTTAAGAAAGAGAATCTAGTAAGCGAGACGTCGCCTCTAGTATTCAGTTATGCGCACGTGATCTTGGATCAGTGTTAATTCAGGACTATAAGTCCTATTCATGATGTTCTGGACTGATAGTCCAATTCTCGAAATCGAGGACAGTGCGTTCTGATTTCGTTGTTGTGGACTGTGTGTCCTAATCACGTTGTTGTGGACTGTGTGTCCTAATCACGTTGTTGTGGACTGTGTGTCCTAACCACGTTGTGATGAACGTTGTTAAAAGTGAATATTGTTTTCTTTGACCACAAGCCTAGGACTGGTGCATCGGTCTCGGGCGTTGTGATTGAGCATTCGGACTGTGTGTCCTATGCTTCTAAGTTTTCAAGTGATGGGGAAATGATGATTAAGTCGTTAGCTTGAGCTGCGACAGCGAAAAAGAATGAACACAAAGAAAACCCTTTAAATAAAATATTTTCTCATGTGCATTTCCCCAAGCAGACGTGCTTTCTTATATATCAGATACAAGGTGGTATCTGGGAGTCTGTCCATGTAAACCGAGTTCAGAGGCACATGTGACGTTGCTCGTCCTGAGACCTTAAATGCATGAGGGTATGGAGGCAACTGCCCGGTGGGCTAGAGATTGACCAACTCTAATTCTTCTCTAGTGGAAAAAGGTGTTGATATCTCATGAGATTAAGTTAGAGCCTGATATTGAAGTGCCATGCATATTTTCAAACGTTGACTGTGCGGGTTTGAGACCCTTTGATATAACACTATTATATTGTGTATATGCATGATTTAACTGCTTATATGATTATGTGATGTATGTATCATGTATATGGTTGTTGTGGGATATATCTTATGATGGTATCTCACTCTTACAATTATATCAGGTCTCTTCGGGTTTTGCTGTAGTACCTTGGTACTCTAGTACCGATGTTGCAGAGGAATCTTTCTAAGTCACTTGAAGACCTAGTGTTAGAGGTTGGGAAATTATTCCGATTGGGGGTCTCTCCAATGAATATTTGATAGAATAACCTGCTTAGGAGTTTTGAGTTGGGTTGTATATCTAAAGAGGTCGGTAAATGTAATGTTATATACATCCATCTGTGGTTTGAACCTTTCTTCCGAAAGTGGAAACTTAGAGAAATGTTGTATTTCATGGTAACTTTGTTATGAACGTGACTTTACATTTTAAATGTATGTATGATGGATTTCAGAGTTATCCTTATAGAATAAAATTTTATACCCCAGTTTTCTGACTTAAGAGAAAACAAATTTTCCGAAAGCAACCAGCAAATTATCTTTTAAATTTACTTCCGCATGGGTTACGCAGTAATGCCCTAAGAGGGGGTGTTACAGCTTTGGCTAAGTGTAAGGCTCGGATTCGACCTTGAGCTCAGACTTGGCTCGTAATTTTTTGAACTTAGCTTTGGCTAAGTGTTAGGCTAGGATTCGCTTGCTTCATCGGGGAGACTTGATAATATTTCTGAATAACCTCTTTATTGAAAGGAGCAGATCCTCGTTAAAACCTCCTCGGTGAAAAACCTTCTTTTTTCTTACGGGATAAAAACAACAAGGTAGGAAAAAGAGTACTCACTTTTAACTTAGAGTTTTAATTGTAATAAAACTTCAGATGGGAAGCATTCCATGTGCGCGGTATGGCTTTCCCTGACAATTCCTCAAACCGATATGCCCCATTGTTTAGGCTCTCCACTACTCTGAAAGGGCCTCCCCAATTAGCTGCCAGCTTTCCTTCTGTCTTATCCTTCCGTGCTTCACCCTGCATTCTAAGCATTAAGTCCCCCATCTTGAAGCTCCTGGGCCGCAATTTCGAGTTGTATCTCCTTGCTACCCTTCGCTTGGAAGCCTCCTCACGGATTCTATCTTCTTCTCTCACCTCTTCCGCCCAGTCCAGTTCTATCTTCATGCTTTCCTCGTTCAAATTTGGATTGAAGACAACCCTCCGCAAACTCGGGTCGCCGAGTTCTACTCGTATCATTGCGTCAGTCCCATATGTCAGTCTAAAGGGTGTTTCTTTAGTGGTAGTGTACAACCCATGAGGCTTACTCTTCGATTTTGCTCTCAAACACTCAATGAATTTTTGACATAACTTTTGGACTTGAATTTTCATGTTTGGCCAAAAGAAATGTTCATGCAAAACCTCTAAAGTCTTGTGAACACCGAAGTGCCCCATTAAGCCCCCTTGATGTGCTTATCTTACCAATAACTCTCTAATAGAATGCCTTGGCACACAAAGTCTTTTGTCTTTAAAAAGAAACCTTTCACTTATGAAAAATCATTTATGTGCCATGGAACCTATTTGAGTGTAAATTGTAGAGAAGTCCAGATCACCGAGAATAAAGGTGATGGTGGAGATGCTGAAGGGCTATTTGCAAGAAGAAGATCTGAGAAAAGAGAAGGAAAGGGAAAGAATAGATAGAGATCAAAGTCAAAAGGCAAAAAGAATTGCTACCATTGCCACAAAAATGGAAACTATCGAAAAAAGTGTCCTGAAAGAAAAAGAAAGATTGGTTCAAAACACAAAGATGTTGATGATATAGCAGTGGTAGCAGATGGCTATGACAGTACAGAAGTCTTGGCTATTTCAAAAGATAACAATATAGATGAATGGATTCTTGATTCAGGGTGTTCCTTCCACATGACCCTTAATCAAGATTGGTTCATCTCCTACAAAGAAATAGATGGTGGAAAAGTTCTCATGGGCAATAATATGGCTTGCAAGGTCATTGGTGCTGGCACTGTCAAACTGAAACTGGAGGATGGGACTGTGAAATTTCTCTAAAATGTAAGACATGTTCCCTGAGCTAAAGAGGAACTTGATCTCACTAGGCATGCTGGATCAAGCAGGCTGTTCATTCAAGGGTGAAGGTGGAGTCTTAAAGATATGCCAAAGGGCTGGTTAATGAGCTTGAAGGGAAAACATATTCTGTAACAGTGTGGTGTGATAGTCAAAGTTTGTCTCTCTAAGAATCAAGTATTCCATGAGAGGAGAAAGCACATTGATATAAGGATGCATTACATAAGAGATATCATTGCTAAAAGGAGAAATTGATGTGCAGAAGGTAGTTGGTGCAGAGAATCCAGCTGATATGCTAACCAAGGTGGTTCCAAATGCCAAGTTTAAACACTGTTTAAATTTGGTGAACATTGGAAATTTCTCAATGTGAGTCTCTGCAGGAGATTGAGCCATTCTACACTGATCGAGTGCTGAAAATCCAAGGTGGAGATTTGTTAGAGTCTGGTGGATTGTAACATCCCTATTTTTCCGTTTTCTATAATCTGTGTTTATCTATATGTGTGAATGTTTAACATTCTAAATTATTTGAGAAATTATTTTAATGAATCTAAATTATTTTCATGATTTATTTTATAGGAGGAAACTACTATAAAATTTTCCGGAAGAAATTTCAGACGATCCCGGTCTGAGTTTTCACCGTGATCAGTTACGATGTACTGACCTGGAAAATGAATTTCAATTAGCAAAATAAAATTTTAATTTTCTTAACTGAATTATAACCATTTCCATGATTTTAAAACTTTTCTTTCAATTATATAAAAATTTTCGGGTGGAAAATTAACGAAAGAAAATACGATCAGTTTTCACAGTCGGGAGAGCAACGGAACCGGAAAAGAACAAAATCTATTTAAATGGATTTGATGCAGATTTGAAGAGACTTGAGTTGATGTGAATAGTATTTGCATTAATTTCAATCCATCATAACCTTACACATATAATTATTCCCTTTATATTACAAGTTACCTTATTTTATTTAAAAACTAGTTTTTGTTTTAACAAAAATTTGAAAATTCCCATTTGTTAGAACCAAAGTGGTTTTGGATTAAAATAATCTCTTAAGTTTTGATGTTAACAAAAAGGTTAAATTTGTATGGCAAAGTATTTGTCAGAGATCTAACTTGTTTGTTATAAGTAATCAGGGATTACTTGATTTTATGCGAGTCAGAGGAACTAAAATTTAAAGTATGGAATCTACAGATTCTAGTTCAAACCTCTAGACCAGTCTACAACTCTTGGTAAAATTCTGAGTCTTTAGCGTTATGGTAGACGAGATCGTTAAAATAAGAATAGACGAGGTCTTGGAGTTAACTAAGGAAGAAGCATTACTAAAACACAAAGTAACCTAGTAGACGAGCTACATATGCCACGTCATTGGATGGAGCTTCTCATTAAGGACTTAGCAAGTCCAAAGACTTGTGTGGACGAGCGCCTCTACAATATGATTGTTGGTTCTTAAACAAAATTTGCTTTAGATTCATAATTCCATTTTTTTTCAGTTTTTTATTTTTTTTCCCATTTTGAGAGTTTCACTACCTTTATCAGGAAAAATGATTGAGATTTTCTTTGAATGTGGCTGTTAATAAGAATACATCAATCTGTATACAATGGTTTTGGACATATTAATTGTTGACGGGAATGCATAAAAGATACTGCATACTTAAGAATTTCACTTTTAAGAAATTAGATTTATTATACTAAATTTAATATTATGCATATGCAATTTCAGTGGATTTATTATACTAGATTTACTAGATTTATTGTGGACGCGCTATTGTTGTATTTCAGTGGACGTGCTTCAAATGGTACTTTAGTGGACGTGCTTTTGTTGTACTTCAGTGGACGCGCTTTTGTTGTACTTCAGTGGACGCGCTTTTATTGATATTCGTACCAAAAAAAAAAGAGAGCAAGAAACTAACCAATCTGAATCCTTACTTGCCATTTTCATGTTTCCCAAAAATATGTAGTTTACTTTAAGCTAACGCAAATAGCTTCGCTATTCAATTACAATTATATAACTATTATTCTATAAGATAGCATCAGGAGTGTGTAGGCAAGTCTTATGACATTTCTTTCATCAAATCTTTCTTTCACACCTTGATACATGTATTGAAACTCTTCTGACAATAGCATCTTCTACTTTGTTGCTTTTTATAAGCCTTGTTGTGTACTATCTTTCATTTTGCCGGAATGCTGTAATTAAATTGTTTGCAAAGGTTTTCAGGGGTCAAATCTGAAGAGTTTTGTTTCAAAATTGCCTTGATTAAGGATATGCATGTTTTAAAATCCAGCCAACATGTTCTCTTTCTCGCTTCAAGTTTTACTTATAACAGTTGCCTCCCAATTTTCTCCTTTGCGGCCTTTTATTTTTTCACATTTTCACTATTCCATGAGTTATTTCACCTTTTCACACCATTCTATAGTATTTCATGTTTCTGTCTACAAGGGTAATAGCCAAAATTGGGTTAGCGGATCCTGTTACTATTTTCAACATGGGATTAGTAACGTATTACAATCAAATTGGATTATTTACGGGTCTGATAACTTTTTCTAATTTGGTTATTTACTTGGAAGAAGGGTGTGAGGTTTAAAGGTGAATAGAAAGAGAAGGTAGGATATTGCTATTTCATCATATCAGAATGGAGAAAGCATTTGAGATACATTCTTTAGAGAAGAAATATGGTTGTGTATCAAATGCTTGCACGTACAATGTCTAATACATTGATTTTGACTTAATGAAAGAAGCATCAAAAGTCTTCAAATCAATGGGTGAGCTGCACTTGGAACCAAACAGTGTTATATATATAACATGATGATTCATGGTTATTGCAAAGAAGGAACTCTTATAGGGCTTTTAGGCTACTCAAAGAAATGGTTGAGGATGGAATGCTTCCAAATATGTCCAGCTTTTGTTCAGACCATAGCGCTTCTTTGGCAAAGATGGAAACTGGAAGGAATCTAAGTTTCTCCTACGACAAATGATAAAGTCAGAACCAGAGTTATCAGTTTCTTTGTAAAATATCATTTTCGAAGTCAAAACTATCGAACATTGAACTTGAAAGTAAAATGTGTGAAATTCTTTGTTTTTACTTCCTCTTATATTTTGTTTCTCATCAATGGAACATTGTAATCATTACCAAGCTCATTCAAGAATTTAGTTGATTTTTTTGTTTTACTCAGTTTGATATATTTTCTAAATGCATAATAGTTGTTGCGTTTTGACATACAAGGCCAGGCTTAGATAAAATCTGGAGAAGATATGTATAATTTTAGAATTATGTATTATGTATATTCTATAATATTTTATGTTTAAGTTAAAGTTTTAAATAGGTAGATAATAATTTAAATATTTACAATCAACGGGATTAATTTTCTAAATGAGTGAATAATAATTTACATATTTATATGGCATTGGAGTTAAATTTTTATATTAAAATATGAAAATAATTAAATATAGCTTATTGTAAAAACATTCTGACATACATGGGCAGGCTTAGATAAAATCTGGAGAAGATATGTATTATTTTAGTATTATGTATATTCTGTAATATTTTATGTTGAAGTTAAAGTTTTAAATAGGTAGATAATAATTTAAATATTTACAATCAACGGGATTAATTTTCTAAATGAGTTAATAATAATTTACATATTTGTATGGCATTGGAGTTAAATTTTTATACTAAAATATGAAAACAATTAAATATAGCTTAATGTAAAAACATTCTGACATACAAGGGAAGGCTTAGACAAAATCTGGAGAAGATATGTATTATTTTAGTATTATGTATATTCTATAATATTTTATGTTGAAGTTAAAGTTTTAAATAGGTAGATAATAATTTAAATATTTACAATCAACGGGATTAATTTTCTAAATGAGTTAATAATAAAGATTTTGTAACCTGTTATCTTATTTGATCATGTTCTTACAAATAACATGCATTCGGGTATATCTATTTTGTTAAATATTTTCGAGAATTTTTTTATTTGATTGATGATTTGATTAATTGAATTATTTTCTTGAAATGATCCATTTCATTGTGTTTTATGTGATTTTAGAAGCACATATACACGTTTTCTCCTATTCGTTAATTAGTTATAAGTATTTAAATAAAATATATATATGATATGGTTTCTAGAATTTTATTCATTGAAGAAAATTTTGTGATCCCAAATCTTTATATATAAATGATAAACTTTGGTATATGGTAATACTAAAGGTACCATTGGTAAGGATTTATTGGTTATAACTTTTAGTATACTTTATCCTTTTGTAACTATTGCACTTATTTTGTAACCATTGTACATGTAACCATTGTACATGTTTGGAGAAAACTCCTCTCTTTTTACAAAAGGTAAATCCAATCTCTAAAATATCTACTATATTGTTTTATTTGGATAGAAGTTTTTTACAAATTATGTTTATGCATTATATCAACTCAAATAGATTTGAGTGCGGTTGAATGACGTGTTGATTGTAAACCAGAAGTTTGCAATGCATATGTAAACTAACTAAGAAGAATAGATAAGAGAGTAATAGAGAAGAGAGGAGAGAATGAGAGAGTCTTTGTATCATACTCTTCAATGTGCAAACTTCACAATGATACATGAGTCCTGTTTTATAGGACATAGGACTTGTAACCACCCAAAACTATTGAAAGCCTATACATAATGATATATTTATAATGCAATAACTTGTCATAAAAACTTTTGCTAATGGAGGTTGCAATACTAAATGGACATCCATCCATATTTGACACATTTTTCATAACAAATATGAAGTTTTAGCCTTATTTATAATTTACTAAGTATTGGGCTCGAAATTAATGTAATGCATGGTATTTTAAATTTTTGGAATGAAATGAGTAGACCCAGTTATTGAAAAATTTATGAGAATTGTTTTTCGTATTTCACTATTTTAAAAAAATCCAAAAAAATTGTGTTTGTTCAGTTTGTTTTTTAGAGATTTTTGTGGTATTTTGATTTTTTTTATAAAATTATTTGGTACGTGTTTCAAGATTACTTCGGGACGGTCGCCTTAAAATCCAAAATTCCATCAATTATGCCACTTGGACTATTTTTTGGGATTTCACTTTTTTGAAAAAATCCAAAAAAAAATTGTGTTTGTTCAGTTTGCTTTTCAGAGATTTTCTATGGTTTTTTGATTTTTTTTGTAAAAATTGATACGTGTTTCAAGAGTACCTTGGGATAATTGCCTCCAGATCTAAAATTCCATCGTTTAGGTAACTTTACTACTTTTTTTTTTTTTCATATTTCACTATTTGAAAAAATTCAAAAAAATTGTGTTTGTTCAGTTTGCTTCTAGGCCACTTAGACTGATTTTTTTCGCATTTCACGATTTTTTTTGTTTTTTAGAGATTTTCTATGGTGTTTTTGAATTTTGTTTTTCAAAATTGTTTGGTACATGTTACAAGGGTACTTCCGGAAAACCGCCTCCAGATCGAAAATTTCATCGTTTATGACATTTTTCAAATTTCTTTCGTATTCCACTATTTTTTAAAAATACAAAAAAAATTGTTTTTTTTTCAGTTTGTTTTTTAGACATTTTCTGTGGTGGTTTTTTTTATAATTAAAAATGTTTTTTGGTATGTGTTTCAAGAGTTCTTCAGGATAACTGATTTCAGATGCAAAATTTCATCGTTTAGGTCACTTTTCTAAATTCTTTTCCTAGTTGACTATTTTTAATAAATCCCAAAAAAAATGTGTTTGTTCAGTTTACTTTTTCGAGATTTTATGAGGCATTTTTGTTTTTTTTTTCAAATTTTTTTGTTATGTGTTTCAAGAGTACTTTAGGACAACTGCTTCCGCATCATAAATTCCATTATTTAGGTCACTTGGACTGATTTTTTTTGTATTTTTTTATCATGGATTTTTTTTCATATTCTACTATTTTAAAAAAATCCTAAATTGTTTAGTTTGATTTTGCAGAGAATTTTCTTTGGTATTTTTTATTTTTAAGAAATATTTTTGGTACATGTTTTAAGAGTACTTCGAGATAACTGCCACATGATCCAAAATTCAATCGTTTGGGTCATTTTTCAAATTTTTTTGTATTTCAGTATTTTAAAAAAAAATTCAAAAAAAAATTGTTTGTTAAGTTTGCTTTTCGATATTTTCTATGAATTTTTTTACAAAAAATTCCATCATTTAGGCCACTTGGAGTGATTTTTTTCATATTCTAATATTTGAAAAAAAAATTAACAAAATATTGTGTTTGTTCAGTTTGCTTTCCAGAGATTTTCTTTGGTATTTTTTATTTTAAAAAAAATTGTTTCATACGTTATGATCCAACACGGCTCAAATCGGGTTGAACCCTTTAACCTGCGGGTTAGGTGAACCGAGTCAAAATAACATGGATTCAAATGAACCACGTTTTGTCCAACCAAACCAACCAGTGAGTCAGATTGGCTCAAGGGTTCGATATTTCGAACTCATTTTGACAACTCTAGTTAGCTCATGTTGTAAAGAGCTTGGGACATGAGAAAGAGTTGCCTAAGAGATCAGGGTATGATCCTTAGTCCTTACCCCCTATTAAGAAAAAATCAATGATATTTGACGTAAACGGCAATGCTTAAATGATAATCTCATAAGAATGTGTTGTTTCTGTAATCGATGCTACATGAAGTTGACACAGGGAAATACAAGAAGGGGGGATGAATTGTGTTTCTTAACAGATTTTCGAAAAAGTCTTTTCTCAAACCTTTTACAAGCAAAACAATGAGAACAACACACAAACATGAAAACGCTTTTGAAAAGATCATAAACTCAGATTCAAAACCCCACAGTTAGTATAAACAAAAACTGTAAAAGGTAAGGGTTTAGAAGATTCGTGCAAATGTTTTATCCTGGTTCACTCTCTTCCAACCAATAGTTACGTCCAGTCCCTTCTACCTGAAGGTTTTTCTCCACTATAATCCAATAGCTCTACAAGTATTCAATAGCTCTTCAGGCTACAAGTATTCTTTCTCTACCAAGCCTCTTCAGGCTCTAAGTATTCCTTTCTTACCAAGCCTCTTTAGGCTCTCACTCTATCACAGAGATTTAAAGTTGATCTTCTTAACTCACTAAGTGTGAGAGTATGACAGTTTAAGATCAGTTGAATGTTACAACAATATTCAAACTAATAAATTACATACTTTTGCTTTTGAAAGAATGAAAGAATAAGAGCTTGTCTACTCAAGAATTGTATTGGCAAATGTTGAGGTCGCAAAAGTTGTTTCAGGCCAGAGTTGTTCTTTTCAGTATCTGAGGTCTTCTACTTATATAGTGACCTTCTTCTTCTCTTGTAATTCTTCAACGGTTACTTTTGAATTGTATCCGTTTAGACTTTAGCATTAAATTCTTGGATCCTTTGAGACTGATAATTTGATATGTTTCACTAAGAAGTGCTTTTGTGTCTAGATCTTCTTCAACGGTCTTCAAATTGTATCCGTTTAGACTTTAGCATTAAATGCTTTCTGACTTACCATCTTTGTACTTGATTTGATCTTTACAACAGTGTAGTTTGACAAAGTACAAAGGTTTATGGTTTCAATGTTCTTTTATCCAAGAGATAAAGATTTTATACGAAAGAAGCATCAAGGTAAAAGACATATATTCTTTGAATTAAATAAGCAATTGTTTGAAATAAATTCATCGTGGTCCAGATTGCATTAAATCATATATTCAAGGTAACAAACATATAGAACATATATATCCGTCTACTTAGTTTAAAGAACGAATCTATAAAGGATTTTAATTCTGCTCGTCCACTGATGTGGCAGAAGCGCTCGTCCACTAAAGTGATAGAAGCGCTCGTCTACTAATGTGGTAGAAGCGCTCGTCTACTAATGTGGTAGAAGCACTCGTAAACTAATATGGTAGAAGCACTCGTCTACTAGTGATTGAAACAAACCGTCCAACACTGTAGTGATTGAAGCGCACGTCTACTACACAAGTGATTGAAACAAACCGTCCAAATTTGTAGTGATTGAAGTGCACGTCTACTACACAAGTGATAGAAACTTGCATCCACTAAAGTGACAGAAGCCCTCGTCCACCCAAGTATTTGCACTTGCTAAGTCCTTAGAGAACCTCCATTCAGTGACGTGGCCTTGTGGACGTCGACTGAGTTTTAGTTTAGGCACCATGGACGTATACTTGAGTTACAAGGATAGCCCTCGTCTGCTGATGTGGCACTGTGGACGTCTACAGAATTTTAGTTTTAGACACTATGGACATACTTACTTCCAAGTCTTTGGACTTGCTATACCTAACAAGTTATTTAGGTATTCATTTATAGCCTTGTCTACTAAGGAAAACTAGTATACTTGTCATTCAAAATATAAACAGTTTAAATAACCTTTGGACGGGTAATTCTTTGCATGAGTCCAAGCATTGTATACCTTATATTATTTTGAATATTCCTGCATAAACTGAACTCACTTTTTAGATCTCAACTAACACTTTACCAAGAAAATTTAATCCTTTTGTTAGCATCAAAACTTTAGAGATTAAATAAACCATAACCACTTTGGTTCCAACATGATTGACTCTCTATTGTACTTAACTTCAAGTAGACCTAACATTCAATTTAGTGTCTGTATGTGTGCTAGATTCCAATCTGATCCTAGAGAATCTCATCTTAAGGCTTTTAAAAGAATATTTAGATATTTGCTTGGAACTACTAATCTTGGTTTGCTGTATTTAAGATCAAAAGAATACAGATTAGTGGGATATTGTGATGCTGATTTTGCTGGAGATAGAATAGAAAGAAAAAGCACCAGTGAGGATGTCACTTCATTGGAGCAAGTTTAGTCACATGGTCAAGCAAGAGGCAGACAACCATTGCCCTGTCTACTGCTGAAGCATAATACTTCTCTGCTGCTAGTTGCTGCTCTTAACTCTTATGGGTAAAACATCAACTTGAGAATGGGAGAAATGAGAAATATGATAGAAATGTGTTATAGAAGAATGAATATGATATGAATCTTAAATAATACATGCACATGAGTATGCTCTGATAGTTGCCATAATTGCTCAGATAAATCTTAAGTAAGATTGCTCTGATAATAATTTCAAAGTAAAATAAGTCAAACTTAATGTCTGATCTAGCATCTGCATGACTTGTCCGCTTAAGAAAATTTCAACCTATCTGATATATGCTATTTTCTTTGTTGATATTTTGAGGTTTATTAAATCATCTCAATGTTTGTCATCATCAAAAAGGGGGAGATTGTTAAGTCTCTAAAATGTCTGAAGTGTATTTCCCTAAGTTTTGATGAGAACTAAACATTGGTTAATGATTTAATTAACCTTCATATTGGTTGCTAACCTGTCAATCTAGTGTGCAGATTAAAACTGTAAGAATCATCCGTCCAACGCAAATAATAGAATCATCCGTCCAACGCAAGTGATAGAATCATCCGTCCAATGCAAGTGATTGAAACACATGTCCAACACTGTAGTGATAGAAGCTCACGTCCAACACAAGTGATAGAAGCTCACGTCCAACACTGAAGTGATTGAAGCTCACGTCCAGCGCAAGTGATAGAATCTCACGTCCAACGCAAGTGATAGAATCCCACGTCCAATACTAAAGTGATAAAAGCCAGCGTCCACTAAAGTGATAAAAGCCAGCGTCCACTAAAGTGATAAAAGCCAGCATCCACTAAAGTGACAGAAGTGCTCGTCTACTGAAACGATAGAAGCGCTCGTCTATTGAAGTGATAGAAGTGCTCGTCCACTAAGGTAACAGAAGCGCTCGTCCACACAAGTCTTTGGACTTACTGAGTCCTTAATATGGAGCTCGTCTACTAGGTTACGTTCAACCAGTTAAAGGAGTATCCATCCAATGACATAGAATTTGGAGCTCGTCTACTAGCCCGAATGTAAAATCTTAAATGGCTAGATGGACGCAGCTATTTTCAAGATGGATGCGCTTATCCTATGAACGTAAATTCTCTTAGAATTATCAGAATCTTATTTCAAGAACCAGAATCAAGAAAAGTCAGAAGTTACTCTCTCAAGCAACCTCGGATATCAGTACCAAAGACCAGTTAAAGAATGCTTCCAACATGCTTTATTCCCTAGTACCTCTGGTCCTTACACGAAAAGGGAATTGTACTCAGCAAAGTACAAAAAGCTCTCTGCACAACTCTGATATGGCTGTATCACGATGCATAAAGCCATGATCCTTCATGTTAGAGTACAACCAACGTTCCTATTGTATTAATGGCTGTCCAGAACGACTCAGTTACATTTAATGAAGTTCTGCTAGAAGCCAACATCTGTGGGAATGTCTCTAACGGATCCTAAATGCTTGAAGACCATAAATACAGAAGTCATTGAAGATGAAGCACATATAAGAGAGAATACACATAGCATTAAAGAGCCATTACTCTGTGCATTAATATCTTCACTCTTTCATTCTGTATTCTTCAATCATTTGAAGTTATTACGCAGACTTTCTTAAGCTTTACATTTAAACCACTCTGAGTGTTAGTGAAAGATCTGTCTGTGAGAAGTTGTATTTATTACAAACCAAATCTCTCAAACAAACCTAAGTGAGCCTGAAGAGGCTAGGTGTGCAAAGAATACTTGTCTTTGAGCCTGAAGAGGCTAGGTGTGCAAAGAATACTTGTCTTTGAGCCTGAAGAGACTAAGTGTCCAAACAATACTCGAGTCTGTAACCTGATCAGTTATAGTGGATAAATCTTGGTGCTGCCAAGGACTGAACGTAGCTCTTTGCTTTTAAGAGTCAACCAAGATAAATAACTGTGTCAATCTCTCTTTCCTTATAACCTCTTTAATTACTTTAGTTTTCTTACGTCTATCAAGTGATGTGTTTGTAAAAGTCACCCGTCCATCCTGTATCCTTCCACTCGTCCAAACCTAGCTTCTGTTTGCAAAAAGATTTCAACTTTGCTTAAATTCTGATAAACACAATTCAACCCCCCCCCCCCCCCCTCTCGTGTTTATAGTTGTCTATTTCATGGTTGGGATCATTTGACAGCAAATCTCATCCATTAATCTGTGTTTGATCCGAAGGTGGATAATTACTCATTAAACCCTCAAGTGAGCTTATGTTTCTAGTTTTCACTCTCCCCCCCTGCACTAATTGTTTCTCTATTTTGCTCTCGCACTCATCTTCCTTCCCCAGGCCGACGCCGACAGAAACCATGTTCAGTCTCCCTACCTCGGCAGCCCCTTCACCGCCCACCAACACGCCACATCGACAAAAACCATCAAACTTAGTAATATAAATATATATATATATATATATATTATTAATATATATAATTTTAACTATAATACAAATCTTAAAAACAAAATTAATCTAAAGATTCTTAACTTTCTAAATCTAGCATCATCTATACTTCCTTTTGGATGTTTTTATTTGGTTAAATATTTTGATTTGTAATGTTTTACGATTAGATTTAGAAGACAATATTTGGATAGTTTTTTAATTGAAGAACGTTTCTTTTGTAATGTTTTTTAATTGGAAAAATAGGTAAATTGGTCCTATACGTTTATTTTATTTTTCAGATTGATCCTATCAGTTTTTTATTTTTCAGATTGGTCCTATAGGTGCAGGTGTGAGTACTTAGGTACCTAGAAGGTATGGGTAAGCATACTAAAATTGCTACCCACGAGGGTGCTGGTCTGGACATAGGTAATTTTTTCAAACGCGGGCATGGGGTCCAATTAGAAATTTTTTTAGTATAGGGACCCAATTGAAAACTTTATAAAAGTTCGAGGACCCGATTACAAATTTATCTAGTATAAGGACCTACTTTAAAATTCCTAAATAGTTCAGGGACCTACTCAATAGTTAAACCAAATAATAATATATCAATGGGGTCGTATCCTACTAGAACTTGACATGTGAGTAATGTACGTAGCGATTTGCATGTGTTAAGAAGAAAAGAAACATGCAGTTTCAACATTAAGCATATTGTATGTATCATGTGAATTTTGTTGGTCAAATTCATGAGAAACAAATGACTAGTGAGAATATAAGAAATGAAGAAAGAAATGCTACAGATAAAAAAAAAAACACAAAGGAAGAAGGAAATAAGCAGCAGGCAAATAAATCAAACTATGGATGAATTTTGGGCTCTATAGCTGGCTCAAAGCTTGCAAGCATATTGTTTATGTATAATTTATATATATAAACATGCAAACATATCCATTTATGTCATTTTACATTTATCAACTAGTCTAACCGCTAGTTTTGTCAAACACTTCAAATACAATCTGCTAGCTAATCCGCTATCTGCTAGCAGTTAACTTATCCGCTAACCGCTATCAGCTAGCTTATCCGCTATCCGCTGGTTTTTACTAAACAGAGCCTTAGTCTCCAATTTGAAAAACATACGTTTTTAGTATTCCAAATTCTAAAGTGTATCAGTCATACTCTCCAAATGGAAATAAAACGTACATTTGGGTAATTCTAAAACGTACGTCTAATGAGCACGATTGACATGTTTTAGAATTTAGATGGATAAAAAAATATTTTTCAAACGAGAGACTAAAATTAAACATCACCCAATTTTGTTGAACTGAAAACATATTTAACCATTTTTTAAATAAAAAAAATCAGGATTTAAATTAAATTTTTACTTATTTTGAGAAGTTAGAATAAGTATATACTAGAAAAAATTGCTTTTTTTTTACAAAATAAAAAATTCCTTAAAAAACACCTTTTTATGCCCTTTTATATTTATCCAAGGGAGTCTTAGATAGGGATGGCAATTTTACCCGTACCCGCGGATACCCGCGGATAAAATCCACAACGGGAACGGGGCGGGTAGTTAAACGGGTACCCGGGGATAAAATAAACGGGTAATTTCAATACCCGTTTATAAACGGGGCGGGGGCGGGTATCACACTATCCGTGCCCGCGGATACCCGCACCCGTTACTTAAATTACTAAAATGTCCTTTATTTATATATATGTAGTAATTGCTAAATGTATTTGATTACTTTTGTAATTGGATAATGCTTTGATGCTTTCTTAACATCTATTTGTATGAACATGGTTATTTTAAATTGAATTATGCATATTTTAGCAAATTTTCAAGCAAAAAGAGTATATATTTTTTCTGAAAAAATAATTCGCGGATACCCGCAAACCCGCGGATATCCGCAAAACCCGCTGGATACCCGCCCGAAGGATACCCGTGTGGGTAACAGGCTGGGACGGGTACGGATTTTACCCGACGGGTACGGGGGTGCGGGGAGTGCTACCCATGCCCGCCCCGCCTCGTCCCGTTGCCATCCTTAAACATAACTATCAATCATTATTCTCTTTCAAGCATTCTTCAAAATTAGACAAAAATAATAACAACCCCCATAAAAAGAAAAAAAAAACAATAGTTTTTTAATGTAGTTGTAGCATCAACGTATTGGAAAACAAGTTTTAATTGAACCAAGGAGCTTGACTAGAGTGATCGTATTGAAACTGTCCCATGCTTGCTAGCAAGACATCCTGTAACACCCTAGTTTTTACACCTATGATTAATTATTTTATTTGGATGTTTAAGTTTATTATGTGATGTGGTTTAGTTTGAGTAATTAAATTACTCTCTTCAAATTATTTTATTGGGTGCATTAGCACTGACTTATTTCAGTAAATGCACGCTTACTAGACAATAATTTACGTTATTGTCACTATTATACCAGTACAGAAAAATATTTTAAATAATATGATTAAGAGAAAATCATTTTCATATTTTCATTCTATTTAATTTTAGAGTTGAAAATAAACTGGTTTGACCTTAATCGGAGATTAAATTTTGGACTGAGTATTTTCTTAGTTGATCAGTTCAACTATTAATTTTTAATCTAAATTTGAATTTTTAAATCATATCTTTATCAATCTTTATTTTTAGATTCTAAAAAGTAAAAACATTTTTATTTTAGGCCTAATATTTATCACTCATTTTGTACCTATTACTAAAGAATTGGTTTAAAACTTAACTTTCTCAACTTTTTCTCTCTCTCTTTCTCGATGCCCTCTCTCATTTTGTCTTTTCTTTCTCTGCTTCTTTCTCTTTTCTTCTTTCTTTTTCTCTTCTTCCTCCTAACTCCATCTCCTTCTTCCTCCTCCTTCTCAACCAACCAGCCGTGCCGCCCTACGAGCCGCCCGTCGCCATCCAGCCGTGCACCGCCGGGGAGGTCACCGTCTGGTTGCGCCTGGTAGCGGAGAAGACGCATGTTCTGCTCCGTCTCGTCCCTCCTGTTCACGTCGCGCTAGCCACCGCGGTAAGCACCGCGCGCCGCCGCCTCCATGGTGGTTTTCACTATGTGAGTTGTTTTAAGCTTTCTTCTTCCTTTCTATGAAGCTTAGCTTCACTTTATGGGTCATGGTTGTTGTAGGGGAGTGTTCCACCGCCACTGCCACCTCGCCGGAATCGCGTCCGCCGTCGCGAGGAGCACCACAGCACCACCTTCAAGTTATCTTCTTCCTTGGGTGAGTCAAAACCCTCTCTTGTCTCTCATATTCAAAACCCCCAAAATCTGATTTTGAAACCCTAACCCTAACCCTTTGATTTCAGATTTTAGTCTTGAAATTTAAGGTTGTTTTATGAAATTAGGACTGTGAATTTGTGTTTCCCTAAACCAATTTAATTATTCTTTAATTAAAATGAGTTTTCCCTAAATTGTATTAAGGAGCCCTAAACCCCAATTTGATTTTATTTGAATTTGGGTATGTTTTTTGTGAAATTAATTATGATTTAGTGTAATTAGGACTCTTAATGGATGATTCCCAAGTTTTTTTTATGATCTTTTAATCAAAACAAAGTTTTCTTAAAGGGTATTGGGAAGCGTGAGCTTCAAACATGATTTTATTTGAAAATAACCTTGTTTGGTAATTAGATTAAGTGTTTAGATCAAGTTAGAATGTGTGTTTGATCATGTGTAATTGATTTCTTGATTTCTGGTTGTTGCGCGTTGTTGGATTTACTCTCTAAGACGTTTGGACACGGCTGTGCTTGCTTGATGGAGTAGATATGAGCTAATGTGAGCATTAGGACGAGGATCCTTTACTTGTCTTCAAAGGTAAGGGGGGCTTGCCTGATGGATTTTTCTCAATAACCAATTGCTTGTAGTGTAGTCTGTATAAGTCATGTGGTTGTAGTTATATGTTTATGTGGTTTATGTTGTGTTGTTATCTGAATATCGGTGTTTGATCTGTTTTTAAATTATTTGATTATCTGTAGTTGGATATTATATTGCTATGATGCATGATCTGCCTGGTGATATATTTCTGATAACTGTGGTAAAATGTTGCTTGTGAGTGTTGTTTGAGAAGCCTGACAGTGGTCAGTGCACAACCGACTAATCAGATAAAAGCTTTAATAAGCTGTGTAAATTATATTCAATGTTTTATGGGAAACATTGAAATATAATAGTGGTGGAATGTATTATTTTGGAAAAATAATGAGTTTTGATAAATATTATTATTTTTGATGATTTATTAGTGTAAAAGTAACTTGAGTCGCAATGAGAGTGAAATTGTGAAAATGTTTCTGTACTGCTAATTTTTATGTAAGAAAGTTTGTAATATTATACAAAGTTATTTTATGAAATTAATTGTTGAAAAGAAGTTAATGATGATTTTAGAAAATTGTTTCAGTGGAAAAAGCTAAGTTTTGGCTTAAAAAGCTTTAAAAGTGTTAATTGATGACAGATTTGGAAAAGTGTGATGACAGATTTGGAAATATGTAGAAGGCAAGTATTTTGAAACGGCAGTACATATTTTAAGGAAGTTAAAACCTCAAGTGACTCACCTTTGTGAAAACTAAGTTTTATTATTTAAGGATTTTATTAATGAATTTCCAATTTTGGAAAAGAATTTATGAAAGCAAAACTGATTCAACAGTGTTAAAAGTGGTGTGGAACTTAGTAACCGAGACGTCGGGGTACTAATGTTCTGTGTTGTGATGGACTCAGTCATTTGGACTTTGAGGGCCTATATTGTATACGTGAGGTATACTGTGTTGAAACATTGAAGATGTTTTCTAGTACCACGAACCTAGGACTGGTGCACCGGTCGAGAGGTGTCGTGATTGAGCACTCGGACAGTGAGGTCCTGTGTTTTGATGAAAGTTTTAAAGATGTTTTAAAACTATGTGAGTCGTAAGCCATTTTGAGCTTCGACAAAGAAAGATTGAACACAAAGAAAAGAACGAAATAAAAGTGTTTTACATGCATTTGGCAGACGTGCCTGCGGTTTGTGGTTTAATGCATTAATTACCAGCGGCGAAAGGTAATTTCGATGTGCATTTATCTCATGTGCCTAGGGAGGACATGGAGACCCCATCTTACTTGCTAATGGTAGGCCCTAATTGTGGACATTAGCAATGTGTTTGGCCTTGTGTGCCTGGCCGTGTGTTCCTGTGTGGATGGGAAGAGGTTGCGCACCTGTTGGCAGAGTGCCAAGTTAGCCAGTGTGGCTATGGAGTTTGATCAACTCATTTTATGTTGGGATATCTCATGAGATTAGGACGAAAATTAGATGATGAATATGAAGTGTCATGCATAATTTTTAAACGATGATGTTTGGGGTGTTGAACCCATTGATAAACTATTAGCTTATAAATGCTTGTGTGGTAAATGTATATGTGTTATGTGGTGTCGCGCATTTAGTGATTGTGTTAAAACCATATATTGGCGTCTCACCCTTACACACATTTCAGGTTTCTTCTAGTTCGATATTGTACCCTGGGTACTTTAACACAGATGGTGCAGAGGAGTCTTTCTAAGTCACTTAGAGACTTAGATTTAGTTGCTTGATGAGGCATTAAGTGTGGAATGATCATGTGAGTTTTCCTCAGGAATCACTTTTAGAATGACCAGCTTCGGGTTTGAGACTTAGATTATTTTTGATAAGTATGTATGAGTATGGCTCAGAGAGCCTTTATTTCAAAATGGAATGTTTATGGCTCAGAGAGCATTCTTTTGAAAGAAAACTTAAACCTTTCCTTTTTGGTTTTGTAAAGCTTATGGTTATAACTACTTTTAACATATTACTGCCTGGGTGTAATTGGTGTAACTGGAACTCTGGAATGAAAATGTAATTATTTTAGCAGGTGTTATTTTACCTGGGATGTCCGAATTACAGAGGAGACTCTGTCGAAATTTTCGTAAAAATACTAGCTTTTATTTAAGTATATTCTTTAAATGAAATAGGCTTGTCAGGCTATGATAGTAAGTCTGTGTGTCGATCAATGCTTAGGTGTGGAGTCGTGATAAAATTTTTATACCCAATTTCAGACACTTACGTATTTATATAAATTATTTTCCGAAAGCACCAGCAAATTATCCTTTTAATTTTATTTTCGCACGTATTATGTAGTAATGCCAAGGGGGGTGTTACACATCCAAGTTTGATTCAGCTTCAACCTGCGGGATTTGGAGCTTGTGAAATGCAATTTGAGTTTGGATTTTGGCTAGCTCAGTTTGTGTATCGTGGATTTGTTGATACAGCTTAGAGATAATCCCGACACACCCATAAATAGGGTCTTGAATCCTGCATTGTGCTTCTAAGTACAAAGTATCCGCAGCTTGTTCTCGTGAATAGGGTGGAATTTGCTACAACATCAAAATTTTACAAAGAGATCATTTGAACATAAATATATTTTTCAACTTATGATATTGACCAACTCTTTCCATATTATATACTATAGCATATAATGATATTAAATATTGTTACTATTTGATTGAACAATTACCTGAAGCATTTTTCCAACATTGCTGCCACCATATATTTTGTGAACACAAGCAAATTTTTTAGGATCATTGGGAGGGAAATATGGAGCAAAAATGCAATCCGAAGGGCACCTCCTTCTCTGACTCTTGCAAGCTGCACACCTACGAGAAACCATGATGTCAAACCCTCTAAAAAATGAAAAGAAGTCCAAAAACAATATATGGCATCCAAGAAACAAGAAGGAAATCTTACATACAATTTGTCAAGAGAAGAGTATATGTATTGTAGATATTGAGTGATATCCAACAGCTATATTTTTTCAAATATTGCAATCCAACAAAGAAGGAAAGTTTTCGAAATAATGAGTCTAGCTAAAAGAGAAGGGCATGGATCAAGGCAATATCATATGGTAAGCAAATAAATGCTTCCAATTTTCTTAATAGAGGCAAGTTATTCTTAATGGACATTTTCATACATACATAGATTGGTGCACCAATCCCATATATTGCTTGAAATCATATCTAGCTTTGGCATATAAATACACCTTAATTCACTGCAAATTTTCTACGGAAGGAACCTATCCAATTTCTGCTGGTTGTTAACTGCTATAGTAGTCCAGGAGAAGTTCTCAATGTAGGGAAAAAAAATTACGAAATCAAGCTTCTACATGACAAAATCAAAAGACAATTCGTCTTCATGAAATAAATTTTAATTGAGCAAAATATCAAAACAAATTGCAAATGACAAAGTCAAATTTTCACATGACAGATTCAATAAAACAATTCCTTCTATATACAATGCAGATTTGATAGATGGTTTTATGAACAATCTCGTAAAAAGAATTGGAATTTATTAGTGACTAATAAATTCCTTCTATATACAGTGGATGCTCACGACACATGATAGGAGAAAGGTATATGTTCCAAGACCTTAGACCCAAAGATGGTGGCTGGGTCACTTTTGGAGGAAATCAAAAAGGAAAGATCATTGGTATAGGTAAAATTGGATAGAAACCAGAAATCGAGACTGATATCCAAGTAGACGAGTCCACACAAGGCTAAGAGTGGATGCATAGAATCCACTTTCTCTGGACGTCATGACTAGTGGACGTGCAGAGAGAGCATGCAATGGACGATCAATTTAACAATAATTATACTAGCTCAATCCACATACAGCATATTCAAATGCTTTCTTATACTACAAATTGAACAACAAACACACCTTTTTGCACATAATCCCTAATAAAATGATGTTTGATATCTATATGCTTAGCTCTAGAATGCAATATTGGATTCTTAGATAAATTGATTGTAGTAGTATTGTCACACAAATACGTTGTAGTCTTCCAATTGGTGTTTGATCCATAGAAATTGTGAACAGCACCTTGCAGCTGATATGTATTCTGCTTCAGCAGTTGATAGAGCAATGGTACTTTGCCTTTTGCTTGACCATGATACTAGGTTAGCTCCAATGAAGTGACATCCTCAAACTTCCAAAGCTCTAGACACTGTTCCAAGCCGAGCACATGCTCAAGACAGTGCTGAAAGTTCAAGGCCCTCACAGCCTCCAAACATTGAAGAGACAATTGGAAAAATTATAGAAGAGAGAGTAAAGGTTGAGGTCAAGGACCAAGTGAGAGAGCAAGTTGCAGAATCCCTGGCTCCAACGAATGTAATGATCAACCAGATGATGAGCATTGTGTAAAGTTTTCAACAGAGTCACAATCTGCCAACTCAACCTCACCACCTGCACCCTCCTCTTAGCCTTCTTCTATTCCTTTATATTGACAATGATGGTCCACTCCTGTTTTCTTTTTGTCTGATGACAAAAAAGGGGGAGAAAGGATATAGAAATTAAATTTTATATAAAGTTAGTTTTTGGTTATACATATCTGTTTTCACATGCATACTATTTTGCTGCATACTTGTGCTTAATATGATCTGGATTTATAATCTGTGTTTGGACTTATAAGCTCTGTTAAAATAGTTAACTCTGATACTATGTTTTCAACATGACTGATCTGATATGTTAAAACCTTTATATGTTGCTGCTTATATGTTTTACTCTTTAAGTTTGAATGCTTTGTTCTAGGGGGAGCTCTGTAGCTCTCTTAGACTTTGCTCACTCAAAATTTAATTGGTTTTTGTCATCATCAAAAAGGGGGAGATTGTTATAAGGTTAAATTTGTATGGCAAAGTATTTATCAAAGATCTAACTTGTTTGTTATAAGTATGCAGGGATTACTTGATTTTATGCGAGTCAGAGGAACTAAAATTTAAAGTATGGAATCTACAGATTCTATTTCAAACCTCTAGACCGGTCTACAACTCTTGGTAAAATTCTGAGTCTTTACCTTTATGGTAGACGAGATCATTAAAATAAGAATAGACGAGGTCTTAGAGTTAACTAAAGAAGAAGCGTTACTAAAACACAAAGTAACCTAGTAGATGAGCTCCATATGCCACGTCATTGGACGGAGCTTCTCATTAAGGACTTAGCAAGTCCAAAGACTTGTGTGGACGAACACCTCTACCATATTAGTAGACGAGCGCTTCTGTCAATTTAGTGGACGAGCGCTTCTGTCAATTTAGTGGACGAGCGCCTCTGCCATATTAGTAAACGAGCGCTTCTACCACTTGAGTGGACGAGCGCTTCTGCCACAATAGTGGACGAACAGAATTAAACTCTTGTATAGGTGCATTCTTAAAACTAAGTAGACGGCTATATGTTCTATATGTTTGCTACCTTGAATATGAGATTTAATGCAAACTGGTCCACAATGAATTTATTTCAAATGATTGCTTATTTAATTCAAAGAATATATGTCTTTTACTCTGTTGAAATTGTAACACAAGTTTACTTGTAAATCTTGTTGATCTTAAACTTTCAAATCCTCACACATAGTGAGTTCTTAGATCAAAGCTTTAAATCTCTTTGTTAGAGTTAGAGCCTGAAGAGGCTTGGTAGATGACAAAAACTGATTAAATTTAAATAGCAAAGTCTAAGAGAGCTTGCAAGGTTCCCCCTAAGACAAAGCATTCAAATACTTAAGCAGACTAACAAATAGGTAGAAACACTTATCATACATAAGTATAAGAGCAAGTAAATATCAAAGCAAATAATATAAGTAAAGCAGATCAAAGCAAATTCAAACAAACAACTGACTTTTTTATAAATATATTTCTTTTCCTTTCTCCCCCTTTTTGTCATCAGCCAAAAAGGTAAAAAGGGAGTGGCCCATCACTGTCAGCAAAATAAAATAAGAAAGAAGAGATTCTAAGAAGAAGGAGGTGGTGGAGGGGGTTGGTTTGGATTTTGATTCTTCTAAAACTCCATCAGCAAGGCTAGCATTTGAGTCACCATGGCATTTGTAAGGGCCAAGGTGTCTTGCACTTGCTTTTGCACTCTTTCTTCAGTTTGTTGTGCCATCTGCTCAGTCCTCTCTTCAACAATATTTCCAACCTTATCATCAACAATTCTGCCAATGATGTCCTCAAGATTGGATGGCAAAGATAATTATCTTGATCTTTCAGCGGAGTCTGAGATAGTGTCTTGAGCTTGGGCTGGAGGATGAACCATAGCAAGAGCTAATGGTTGAGAAGATGTCTTAGCAGACTCAGCACCAGGCTTAGAAGCACATAACTCATCTGTCTGTTCTGTCAAAGTTGGCTCAACAGTAATAACAGCATCAGGTAGAGGAGTTGAAGGCTCAGAAACAAGTTTTGAAAGGATTGCAACATTCAGTTCAGGGCCTTCCATAATTAAATCTTCAGATGTATGCTCAGAGGATGAAGTTGAAGCTATGGCAAAAGCATATTGTATACCTGGCTTAGGGATATCCTTTGCCCAGTGAATTGGATAAAAAAAATTCCACATTTATGCTATTGATAGGAAGTCCCCAGAGGTCTTTATATATCATGTACCTAAAGTGTGAGAGTCCACACTTTCCTCTGACTTTGGGAATGTCTTCATTTTCTTCATCAGTCAATCCAGAGGAAGATGCCTCTCTGGTGTAGTGAATTATGCGGAATTGACCATGATACTAGGTTAGCTCCAATGAAGTGACATCCTCCACTGGTACTTTTTCTTTCAATTCTATCTCCAGCATAGTCAGCATCACAAAAACCAACTAATATGTAATCATCATTTTTCTTAAAGCACAAACCCAGATTAGTAGTACCTTTTAAACATCTAAATATTCTTTTAACTGCTGAGAGATGAGACTCTCTAGGATCAGATTGAAAACGAGTACATAAGCAAACACTGAACATTATACCAGGCCTAGACGCAGTCAGATATAAAAGAGATCCTATCATAGCTCTATATACCTTTTGGTCTACCTTTTTCTCTTTATCATCTTTGTTCAGTATTGAAGTGGGATGCATAGGGGTATTCATTGGTTTGCAATCATCCATCTTAAACTTCTTTAGAAGTTCCTATGTATACTTAGTCTGATGGATGTACACCTCATCCATAGACTGTTTAACTTGAAATCCAAGGAAGAATTTAAGTTCTCCCATCATGCTCATTTCAAATTCTTTCTGCATTAACTTAGAGAATTCCTTGCACAGAGAATCATTAGTAGCACCGAAAATGATATCATCAACATAAATCTGTACTATAATGAAATCTGACTTAATAGATTTTCTAAATAGAGTTGTGTCTACTTTTCCTCTGTTAAAACCATTTTCCATTAGAAACGAACTTAACCTATCATACTTGCTCTAGGAGCTTGTTTAAGTCCATACAGTGCTCTCTTAAGCTTATAAACATGTTCAGGGTGATTTGTATTTTCAAAGCCAGGAGGTTGCATGACATATACTTCTTCATTAATAAAGCCATTTAAGAATGTACTTTTAACATCCATTTGAAAAAGCATAAAACTATGATGTGCAGCAAATGATATTAAAATTCTTATAGCTTCTAGTCTAGCAACTGGTGCAAAAGTTTCAGTGTAGTCTATACCTTCTTCTTGAGAGTAGCCATGAGCAACAAGTCTTGCCTTGTTTCTCACTACCTTACCATCTTCATCAAGCTTGGTTCTGTAGACCCACTTTGTTCCAATGACTGACTTGTCTTCAGGCAGGGGTACAAGCGTCCAGTCTTCACCTCTCTCAAACGGATTTAGCTCTTCTTGCATAGCAAGAATCCATCCCTCGTCCAGTAGAGCTTCGTCCACTGTCTTCGTTCATATTCAGAGACAAGAGCAGAATCACTTTGTTCTCTGAAGGTTGACCTAGTTCTCAGCTTGTCATTGGGGTCACCAATGATTTTATCTTGAGGATGGTAATTTCTGAAATACCACGATTTCTGAGCATTTTCCTGTTGAGAGGTAGAAGTTTCAGGTTGTTGTTGAGAAGTGTCGTCTACTTGGATATCAGTCTTGATTTCTGGTTTCTCTCCAATTTTACCTATACCAATGATCTTTCCTTTTTGATTTCCTCCAAAAGTGACCCAGCCACCATCTTTGGGTCTAAGGTCTTGGAACATATACCTTTCTCCTGTCATGTGTCGTGAGCATCCACTGTCCAAGTACCAGGACCTCTGTTTCTTTCCTGTTGTTAAGCAGATCTGCAACAGGGATTATCTTATCTTTAGGTACCCAAATTGACTTGAGTCCTTTCTTGTTAGTGATCATAGGTCGTGAATGCTTTGCATGCTTGTTATGTATGCATTTAGATGACACATGCCCACTTTTTCCAAATACTTTGTAGTAAGTATTGGAAGGGCTTGGTTTTGACTTAGTATGCTGTGGACGGGCTTTGAAAGCCTTATATTGTGTATGCACTTTTGGTTTATTCAGAGATGCATCTTGCTTCTCTGTATCATAACCAATGCCAGATTTGTCATGTGGTGATCTAGAATATCTTAATATAAGATTTAATTTATCTGAGCTACCAACCATTTTTGACAGAGAGTCTGTCAAGTATGTCACATCTTGTTTCAGTTTTTCAACTTCACAAGAGCTATTAGACTTACACTTAGTCTTGTCAGTCAGACTAGCATTGTTTGATTTCAATGTTTCATTCTCATCCCTAAGGTTTTGATTTACTGTGCAGACCTTACCATAGTCTCTAGAAAGTTTAATAAACTTCTTTTTGAGACTCTTATACTCTTTAGACAGTAAGCATGATTCATGCAGCAATTCATCAAAATCAGTTTGAAGAGTGGATGGATCAGATCCTATTACCTCAGCATCAGTGAATTCACTTTCTGATCCAGTGTCAGCCATGAAGCAAATGTTTGCTTCTTCTCCTGCTTCATCTTCTTCATCTGAAGAAGACATGTCAAGATCCTCCCAAGTAGCCATCAAGCCTTTCTTCTTTTTGAAGAATTTCTTTTTCTCCTTCAGCTCTGGGCAGTTGTTGAGTCACCGGCAAGTGTACCGGGTCGTCGCAAGTAATAAAATAACACGGTAAGTAATTACCGAGGTAGAACACAAGGATTGGGCTACCAATTCAACTAATTCGCGAGAAATTCGATAAGTTGGTCAAGTAACAGAAAGTGGTTGAGATTGGAGAGAGAATAGGATCGCAAATTCAAATTAACAAATCAAATAAGCTAAGGTATTAAAATCTGAAACTAAAATATCTAAGGTCTCAAATCCACCTACCCAATCATGCATAGTACCCAAGTGATGATGATTCTTCCCTAGGTTCAATTACAATGTCAACCGGGACCCCCAAATTCTCCTATATCCACTGTCGTGCTCAATAGGACGTATTCAACGATTGGATTAATTACTTACTAGGTCTCATAACCCTAATCATCGAACTCTATTAATTCTTGTTCCCTATAAGGTTGCACTAATCTCCTACTCACTCTTGTGCAATATTCAATTAGTGATCCCAATTCAAGTTATAAACGCGAATTGCCGACTAAGCCTCATCAACGTTAACAAGTCAATCACGCATGCATATGATCAACGCAATCAAATCAGAATTGGAAAACATTAATTGAGAGAAGGGAGAGAAACATACATCACATGAACACTATACCGCCATGGGTGGTTTCATTGATCCCTTAGACGAGGGGATTAGTTCCTCATGATTGTAACAACGCACAAACAATCGGAAGAAATAATAATCGTATAATAGAAGAAGAAAATAAGGAGACGCAGCTCCAGAGTAACAAGGATTCGTCCTAAAACTGATCTCCAAAACAAGTGGTAAAACTAGGATTCATCTTTCTGATCTGAAACAACCTTTAAATAGGGATTCTGGTTCTCGCCCGCTCGCGGGGCGAGAAAGCTCTCGCGAGGCGAAATTTAGTTTTGGCGCGCTTTCAAATTGGACTCTCGCGAGGCGAGAGTATGTTTCGCATGGCGAGGATTCAAATCCTAGTCTTTCACAGCCGTGACCTTCATCAGAGCTAGGCCATGATGGTCTCTGTCCTCCAGGGTCTTCATGATTCGCGAGGCGAACATCCTCTCGCGAGGCAATGCAGAAAGGATGACTGTTGCTGCTTAGCTGATCTTCAGGTTCGCGAGGCGAGCATCCACTCGCGGGGCGAGTATCTCCAGAATGGCAATTTCCACTGTTTCTTGACTTTCCTTTGCTCTCAGAGCTTCACTTCTAACCTGAAACAATAAAAAGAAACAAAATGCGTAATTCTATTCAAAATAGACTAAAAACTACTAAAAATGCCTAGAACGAGTCAAAGTCTAACTTAGGAACAAAACAAGGCCAATTTGGGCGAAAACGAGATTGAACTCGAATAATTAGCACATAAACCACAGTCTATCTAGTTATAAAACTAGATAAGCCATAGGCTTATCAAAACACCCCAAACTTAAACCTTGCTTGTCCCCAAGCAAGCTAAAACTCAAAAAGACTCAAGACATGGCAAGCCTAAAGGATTCAATCAATTTCGCACAAATTTCAAGCAATCTTATCAAAACAGTTTTTTTCTTCAATGATTTCCCCCCTTGCATCAATGTAATCCCCACATTCATTTACTTTAAACAATTGAGAACTTCATTATTCATGCAATCATTAATCTAAGTTGAGGGTCAGAGTGACACACAAGAGGGAGATCACCAAATTCAAACAGTTGCCTTCCTCACAAGGGCATTTAACATTCCACTCATTCGCTCAATTTGTCTTAGGCTAACAACATTTCACTCAATTTCACATTTCAAGAGAACCTTCCATGGATTTGATTTTCATCTAAACAAAGTTCCCACAAAAATATGTATGCATCATCAGAAGGTCTTTCATAGGTTGTAATGAGGGCTGGCTCAAGGTAAGATATTCAAAGGATAGAGGCTTAGTCCCTAGGATCAATGAGAGCATGAAACTAGCATTACAACAATTGAAATTACTCTCATATTATTCTATTCATTGCATTGGGTGGCTACAACCCTCTTCCTTTTTATACTTTTTTTCTTTCTTTCTTTCACTTTGCCCTTTTTGGCAAATATTCAATGCTTTTCATCACACATTTTTCTTTCTTTCTCAAGCCTTCGGCCCTTAAAAATTTTTCTTTTCTTTTTTTCAACTATGATTCATGAACTTGTAGCCACCCCAAACTTAGTTCCACAACAACACTCACAAAGCTAAGATTCCATGCTCTCCTAAATCCTAGGATAGGGGAAAATCATGGTTTTTGAGTTAACGGCTTGTAATGTAAGGTCATCAAGAACAATAGGCTTCAAAGCTCAATGTGGCTAACTAGGGATCATTCATCAAGGTTGGTTAAATTTATGGCCAAGTAGTTTATTCAAAGAAAAATTGCCTAGATCCTTTGATGCAACATATAAATATGCAAACCATGCGCAGACTCAAGCAAACCCGAGAAGATGCAACTTAAAAGTGATTCACACAATTAAAACAATGTTGGATGCTCAAATTCCTCACCTGGACATTTTTGCAAACTGTTTGACCGAGATACAATTCCTAGTGTGTGCACCCCTTCACCCCAAACTTGTCATAAATCAAGCAGTCACAATAAACTTCTCAAAGTTCAAATTTCAATTTTTCAAGTGGGGATCAAATTTCCTATTTTCAGAACCTAGGGGGAAATCATCAATGGTCAACATAATTCATGCAGTCAATCTATGCTAAATTTAATTAAATGCCACAGGCTTGCCGATACCACAATCATACACAAACTCTTGATCTTCTCAAATTATTCAAGAGCGAAATGGAAAAGAAAACAAAAACAAGTGAAAGGTAAGAAAATTTTTATCTTAATGGGGTCCGAGCGAACCCCATGCTTTCAGCTGATTTCCTTTCTCTTTTCATCTCTATACTACCCCGCTTCACAGCGGGGTTAGTTTCGGCCTCATCCTTGTCCAATTGGTTGGCCCATGAGATTCCGGGCTCTCCGTGTTGATCCATTCACAAGCAAACATGAAAGTTAACACAATAATATATAGAAGAAGTAAGTGCATACAGTTATCCAAGTTTGCCAGTAAAAGGTCCTAAAAAGAGTTTCTAGCCAACTATCAATGTACAGCCATATCGAATTCCTAGCTAGAACTCTAAATAAAGTACTGCAGGGGCCCGAATCAATGATCAAAATCGATGTCGTCCACCGGGTCACCCTGGTCCCCTGGTGCCTCATCATCCTCTGGACCCTCGGGTACCCCCATGTGGCATAGCACCCTGGTCCCCAGGGTAGTCCTGCCACCCAAGCCGAGGGGACAGCTCCTCCTCGGAGGGGTATACGGGCACCCGACCCTCCTGCTGGGCCAACGCCATCTCCCGGAAGAACTCACGCAACACCTCCTGATCCCGCCTCGTCGCCTGCTGGTTCTGCAAGAGCAGAGCCATGTCCGATGATCGTGGCCTCTGAGTCGGTAGGGGTGGTGGCCTCCTGGGTGCGGCCTGGGCTACATAGCAGAAGCGCCTAATGTAATCCCGATCGATGGGTTGCCGCGGGACCTTCTCCATAACTGTACTCACGGGCACTCCCGCCCGGCGTATGAGCTCGGTGATCAGCAAACCATGCCCCAGGCTCTCCTTCAATGCTCGGGAGTTCGCCTTCATCTGAATGTCTGAGGCGATGACTCCCCCTACGTTAATCGAGCGACCTGTCAGGATGCCGTAGAGGAGATGGGCTCTGGCGGCGGTGATGGTGGACTCGTGAGAGCTCACTCTAAGGTTAGCGTGTAGGAATGCCGACCAGATTTTGGCATCTGGGGTGAGGTCCTGCCTCCTCAACCGCAAGAGGTTCCCCGATGTCCCCATCTCCCAGGCAGCTCCTGGGACACAGCACGTGTCGATGATGGCCACGAGCGAGGGCGCCTTTGCTGCGGGGAGCTGCTCATACTCGCATGGCTCCTCTCCGACGGGGATCCCCAAACATGCGTTAATATCTGATGCGGTGAAAGTCATGGGGACCCCCTGTACCTCTGTCACGCAGCTCGGGCCTGTGACCTCGAGTTTGAGAGCGTTGGCATAAAATTCATGCACCAGTTTGATGTCATACCGGTGAGGAAGATCAGCCAACATCTCCCAACCTCGGTTGCGAATCTGCTCGGAGACGCTGGCATAGTTGTTGCCTGCCAGGGACACACGCCGCTCTAAAACCATCTCCTTTCTCACCACCAGGTCCCAATGCTCCCTGTGATCAGGAGAGCGGAACCTGGGGGAGTAGGAGTTGGCCCTAGAGGAGCCGCCTGGCCCTGAAGGCAACTCAATGTTGTCCCCCTGAGCAGATGCGCGCTTCTTGTGCTTAATCGGCTGCTTTTCAGCAGGGTTGCTCTTAGGCGGAGCCATACCTGAAAATCAGAAAAGTCCTAGTATAGTTATAATCAATATGAACAGAATATGCAACACAGAGGCACAAATACAGTATCACCCCCTCCCCACTGTCCTACTATCATACAGATATGCAATGAACACCTAGATAGTATCCCCTCTGCATTCCTAACCATAACACTCAGAGCAGAGAACAATGCACAGTAAGATTCCCTAAACCAAACTAGTTCATGAACATGGCATCTACCCTACTACCAGTTATAACATACATTTAGTGCACAGTGTGTGGTGTGTCTGTTTGAATTCCACAAGCATGAATGAGTACAAAGTGAAGTCAGAGGGGCATTTCTTACCTTGCACAGATGCTACTGCCTGCGTGTGTGAATTGAGTGAGAGGGGAAGTGAGGCAGAGTGTGGGAGTGATGAGTGAGAGAGAGAGAGAGAGTGTGAGTGATTCAGAGTCTGAGAGGGGAGAGGAATAGTGAAGGTCGAGTGAATGCCTCGCGATCCGCTCGTGGGGCTATATAATTTTCAGCTTCCGTGAGGCGAAAGTACCCTCGCGACGCGAATTTTAAAATTTTCCCCCAAATTGAAAACCCTAATTGCATATTCGCGAGGCGAGACAATACTCGCGAGGCGAATCTGGAAAATTGTTCTTCACACTTTCCAGAATCGCGAGGCTAGTAGCAACTCGCAAGGCGAATCTGGAATTTCCAACAGCTGCTGATGCCCAGATTCGCGAGGCGAAGGTGGCTCTCGCGACGCGAGACAGAAGTTTGAGCTTTGCACTGAGATTCCAAGGCTTCTGCCTCGCGAGGCCAGTGTAGCTTCGCGGGGCGAGTCTCTCATTTTTATTTGTATTTTTATTTATTTATATATATATATATATATATATTTTTTATTTTTTTTAAGAAGAGAAAGTAACATAAAATTAAAATTAATAAAGGATATCTAGCTTGGGTTGCCTCCCAAGTAGCGCTTGTTTAACGTCCCGAGCCTGACTCAAGTCACCCCTAAGGGTTAATTTAGATGAAGAACTTGCTTGCCATTTGGGATCGACTCCCCATGGTAATGCTTGAGCCTTTGCCCATTCACCTTGAAGTTTCCAGAGGCCCCTTCTAATTCCACTGCTCTGTGTGGAAAAACTTGGAGGATTTTGAACGGTCCCGACCACCTTGATTTAAGCTTTCCAGGAAAAAGCCTCAACCTCGAATTATAAAGAAGTACCATCTGTCCGGGCTCAAACCTCCTAGGCAAGATGTGCTTGTCATGCCATGCCTTCGTCCGCTCTTTGTAGATTCTTGCATTTTCATATGCGTGCATGCGGATTTCAGACAACTCATTTAAGTCCAGAAGCCTCTTTTAACCGGCCTTCGTCAAATCGAAGTTAAGCTCTCGAATTGCCCAATAAGACTTCTCTTCCAATTCCACCGGCAAGTGGCATGCTTTTCCAAACACCAAATTGTAGGGAGACCTTCCAATTGGAGTCTTGAAGGCGGTCCTATAAGCCCATAAGGCATCATCTAACCTTTTCGACCAATCCTTCCGTGAGGAGTTGACGGTTTTCTCAAGAATACGCTTCAACTCACGGTTGGATACCTCAGCTTGCCCATTTGTTTGGGGATGATAAGGAGTAGAGACTCTATGCTTGACCCCATACTTCTCGAGAAGCTTGTGCATTTGGTTGTTGCAAAAGTGGGATCCCCCATCACTAATCAACACTCTAGGGACCCCAAACCTCGAGAAGATATTGCGCCTTAGGAATTCCATGACTACCCGCGCATCATCCGTGGTTGTTGGGGTTGCTTCTACCCACTTTGACACATAGTCCACTGCCACCAAAATGTATTGATAGGAGAAGGATGGTGGGAATGGTCCCATGAAATCTATCCCCCACACATCAAAGAGCTCAACTTCTAGCATGCAATTCAAGGGGAGTTCATGCCGCTTAGAGATGTTGCCAACTCTTTGGCAACGATCACAGTTCTCAACAAAGGTATGGGCATCCTTGAAAAGCGTTGGCCAATAAAACCCGCTTTGGAGAATTTTTTCTGCGGTCTTCTTTCCCCCATAGTGCCCACCATAATCCGAGCTATGACAATGCCACAACACGTTTTCGATTTGGTCATGGGGAATGCACCTTCTTAGGATCCCATCCGAGCATTGCTTGAAAAGATATGGGTCCTCCCACACATAGTACTTTGCATCCGAGAAGAACTTCTTCCTTTGTTGACTAGTCCAACCTTGCGGGAACCACATTTGAAGATTTGAAGTTGGCCATGTCCGCGAACCAAGGAGGGGAATTTTCAATAAGTGCAAACAGCTTTTCATCAGGAAATTCTTCCTTGATGTCTAACAATTCCTCCTTGGTGTCGGGATTGACCAACCTAGATAAGTGGTCCGCCACACCATTGTCGGATCCCTTCCTGTCCTTAATCTCGAGATCAAATTCCTGCAAAAGAAGAATCCACCGAATTAATCTAGGTTTGGCCTCTTGTTTTGTCATCAAGTGTTTTATGGCCGCATGATCGGTGAAAACAACAATCTTAGACCCCACAATATAGGATCTAAACTTATCCAAAGCAAAGACCACAGCAAGTAGTTCCTTCTCAGTGGTGGAATAGTTAGCTTGTGCCTCATTCAAAACCTTACTTGCGTAATAAATGACATGAGCTAACTTTTCCACCCTTTGCCCCAAAACAGCCCCCACCGCATAATCACTAGCATCACACATGATTTCAAATGGTAAATTCCAATTAGGTGCAGTGATTATGGGTGCGGTGACAAGCATATTTTTCAAAACAGTGAAGGCATTTAAACAAGAAGCATTAAACTCAAAGGATACATCCTTCACAAGAAGGTCACAAAGCGGCCTTGCGATTTTGGAGAAGTCCTTGATGAATCTCCGGTAGAACCCGGCATGACCCAAGAAACTCCTCACCCCCTTTACATTGGTTGGTGGGGGAAGGTTCTCAATCAACTCAATCTTGGCTTTATCAACCTCAATACCCTTTGAAGAGATTCTGTGCCCTAAAACTATACCTTCCTTGACCATGAAGTGGCATTTCTCCTAATTGAGCACAAGGTTAGTCTCTTGGCACCTTTTTAGCACCAAAGTCAAGTTCTTCAAGCAATTGTCATATGAAGTCCCAAAGACCGAGAAGTCATCCATGAACACCTCAATGCATTTCTCCACCATGTCCGAGAAAATAGAAAGCATGCACCTTTGGAAAGTAGCAGGGGCGTTACACAATCCAAAGGGCATCCGCCTATAGGCAAAGACTCCATAGGGACAAGTGAAGGCCGTCTTCTCTTGGTCTTGAGGATCCACCACAATTTGATTATAGCCGGAGTAACCATCTAAGAAGCAATAGTACTCATATCCGGTTAACCTTTCAAGAATCTGGTCAATGAAGGGGAGAGGGAAGTGATCCTTCCTTGTTGCCTCATTTAGTCTTCTGTAATCGATACAAACTCTCCACCGCGTGATGGTCCTTGTTGGGATCAATTCATTTCTTTCATTGACCACCACGGTTGTGCCACCTTTCTTTGGGACCACATGAATTGGACTAACCCAATTGCTATCCGAGATTGGGTAGATGATTCCGGCATCTAAAAGTTTAATCACTTCCTTACGCACTGCTTCTTTCATGATGGGATTTAGCCGTCTTTGTGGTTGAACCACCGGCTTATACCCATCCTCCATCAAAATTTTATGCATGCATAGGGAAGGGCTTATACCTTTTAGGTCCGAAATCTTCCACCCAATGGCGGATTTGTGTTCCCTAAGAACTCTCAACAGCTTCTCCTCTTCATCCTTTTTCAAGGCATTGCTAATGATCACCGGGTGTTGTCCCTTCTCCCCCAAGAATGCATACCTTAAGTGGGTTGGGAGTTGCTTCAACTCTGGTGTCTTGCCATCTTCCTCCATTCCTTCCTTGTTGAGCTTTTCCTTTGCACATTCATCCCTTGGGAGACTCGGTAAGGCTTCCATGTTTTTTAAGCATTCAAGATAGTCCTCATCCCCCAAAGGGTCTTCTTCCTCACTATCATCATCATGGGATTTTACCAACACTTGTGCAAGTGATGAACCATGGGCTTCTCTAGTGGTCTTTTCCTTGACAATTGAATCCACCACATCCACTCGATACACATCCGACCTCTCCACGGGGTGCTTCATTGCTTCAAAGACATTGAAGACTACATTCTCATCTTGCACACGGAGGGTGAGCTTCCCTTATTGCACATCTATCAAAGCACGCCTAGTGGCCAAGAAGGGCCTCCCCAATATGAGGAGAGGGATCTCGGCGTCTTCATCCATATCAAGCACCACAAAATCTGCCGGAAATATGAATTGGTCCACCTTCACTAGCAAGTCTTCGACCACCCCATAAGGATATTTTATAGAGCGATCGGCTAGTTGGAGCGACATCCGTGTATCGTTGGCTTCCTTGATCCCCAACTTCTTCATCATAGAGAGGGGCATCAAGTTGATGCTTGCCCCTAGATCACACAACGCCTTCCCTATATTCATCTCCCCAATAGTGCATGGTATCGAAAAAGAACCGGGATCCTTCAACTTTGGAGGGAGTTTTCTTTGAAGGATGGCACTACACTCCTCGGTCAAAGCAACCGTTTCTTCATCCACTATTTTCCGCTTCTTGGAGAGAAGCTCCTTCATAAATCGGGCATAAGACGGCATTTGTTCCAGGGCTTCCGCAAATGGAATGTTGATCTGAAGTTTGCGGAAGACATCAAGGAATTTACTGAACTGTTTATCCTGTAGAGGCTTCTTCAATCTTTCAGGATATGGTACCTTCATGAAGGGGGGAAGGTCTTTGGGTTCAACCCACTTCTTTCTTCGGAACTCTTCATCTACAAGTTTTAACCTCCCCCTTGCTCCGGTGCCTTGTCTCTTGCCAACTCCTCTTCCCTCGGTTGCTCTTCCTCAACATGTGGTTGTTCCGAGGCTTCATTTTCTGGAGAACTAGTTGCACCCCTGTTAGATCCCAACACCCTACCGCTTCTAGTTGTTACGGCATTGCATTGGCTCTTAGGGTTGTTCTCAGTATCACTTGGGAGAGTGCCTGGGAGACGCTCATTTAGTTGCTTTGCTAGCTGAGCTATCTGCGTCTCTAGATTCTGAATTGCCGACCCTGTATGAGTTGCCAACTTGTCAATGGCTGTGCTTGTATTGATTGACAACTTCTCAACTGTCGCACTCATCTTCTCAAAAGCCAACTCCCAAGGTTGCCTTCCACCATCAGTTATTTGCACTTGATTAGGCCCTGGAAGAGCCTGCTGAGTATTGCGCTGCTGGATTCCAATGTTTGGCCTCAGACCCTGTTGAGGTTGTTGCCCGGCTAGACCAACACTAGCATTACTCCAAGCGAAACCCGGATGGTCTCTCCTCATATACCCCCTATTCTGATTCTGGCTATAATCATTCTGTCTGTTCCTCTGATAGTTGTTCTGGGGGACAGTGTCATAGAAATTGTGGCATGAGTCCACATGTTCCTGAGATAAGTTGAGCGGACAACTCTGAGTGTCATGATCTCCATTACAATTATCACACCCCGGAGGCATTCCCTCGTGTATCACATTAATCTTTTTGTTCCCGGACAGTACCGCATTCTGCATCTTCAACAGTATGTTTTGCTCTAGAATGGCTTCCATTGTCGCAGAACTGATTCCACTTGAAGTTTCCCTACCACGGTTATAATCATTATATGACATCTTCTCCAATAATGCCCATCCATCCTCAGCTGATAAATAGGAAAAAGAGCCGCCAGCTGCGGCATCACAATTCATCTGGTATCGTCCCCTTAACCCGTTAAAGAAATGCTGAACTTTGGAGACCGGGTCAAAGAAAGCCGAAGGGCATCTTCTCAAGAGAACATTATACCTCTCCCAGGCTTCATTATAGGTTTCATCTTACATGTCCTGAAGGATGTGACGGCAATTCTTGCTTGTGCCGCTTCTCGAGGAGGAAAATATTTGGTTAGGAACTTTTGTGCCATTTGCTCCCAAGTTACGATCTTGTTCCTATCCAAGTTTGCCAACCCAATCGCGAGCGACATCCCTAAGAGAGAGAGGGAAAAGCCGCAAGCGAAACTCATCTTGAGAGACTCCTCTTGTCTTCTGCAAGTCACAAGCTTCAAGGAAGCGAGTGATGTGTCTATGAGGGTCTTGTTTGCCACTCCCAACAAATTGATTCTCACGGATCTGGAATGTGACACATCCTTCCACTCTGAAGGAGTCTGTATTCAGGTTGCCCCTCACGATAGAAGAATCACAATCACCCAAGTTGGGTAGATCGTACTCGAAGAGAGGCTTGTAACGAGGAGGAGGAGGAGGAGGGGGGTTTTCTTCGGTCATCCTCTCAAAATCAATCGCTTCAAGCCTCTTTCGTTCTCTGGCTTCCTTCCTTAATCGCCTCTCGGTCCTAGTGATCTCCGAATCAAATAGCAGGTCCTCTTGTGAAAGGGTACCTCGCATACAAAAACACGGCAAGACCAAGTGGAATCAAAGAAGTAGAGAGATATAAAAATAAATAAATAACAGAAAAATAAAAATAAAAACAGCTTAACCAAATAATCAAATTTCCTAAAAATTAGGAAAATTGGTTGTGCCAATCCCCGGCAACGGCGTCAAAAACTTGTTGATTCACCGGCAAGTGTACCGGGTCGTCGCAAGTAATAAAATAACACGGTAAGTAATTACCGAGGTCGAACACAAGGATTGGGCTACCAATTCAACTAATTCGCGAGAAATTCGATAAGTTGGTCAAGTAACAGAAAGTGGTTGAGATTGGAGAGAGAATAGGATCGCAAATTCAAATTAACAAATCAAATAAGCTAAGGTATTAAAATCTGAAACTAAAATATCTAAGGTCTCAAACCCACCTACCCAATCATGCATAGTACCCAAGTGATGATGATTCTTCCCTAGGTTCAATTACAATGTCAACAGGGACCCCCAAATTCTCCTATATCCACTGTCGTGCTCAATAGGACGTATTCAACGATTGGATTAATTACTTACTAGGTCTCATAACCCTAATCATCAAACTCTATTAATTCTTGTTCCCTATAAGGTTGCACTAATCTCCTACTCACTCTCGTGCAATATTCAATTAGTGATCCCAATTCAAGTTCTAAACACGAATTGCCGACTAAGCCTCATCAACGTTAACAAGTCAATCACGCATGCATATGACCAACGCAATCAAATCAGAATTGGAAAACATTAATTGAGAGAAGGGAGAGAAACATACATCACATGAACACTATACCGCCATGGGTGGCTTCATTGATCCCTTAGACGAGGGGATTAGTTCCTCATGATTGTAACAACGCACAAACAATCGGAAGAAATCATAATCGTATAATAGAAGAAGAAAATAAGGAGACGCAGCTCCAGAGTAACAAGGATTCGTCCTAAAACTGATCTCCAAAACAAGTGGTTAAACTAGGATTCATCTTTCTGATCTGAAACAGCCTTTAAATAGGGATTCTGGTTCTCGCCCGCTCGCGGGGCGAGAAAGCTCTCGCGAGGCGAAATTTAGTTTTGGCGTGCTTTCAAATTGGACTCTCGCGAGGCGAGAGTATGTTTCGCGTGGCGAGGATTCAAATCCTAGTCTTTCACAGCCGTGACCTTCATCAGGGCTAGGCCGTGATGGTCTCTGTCCTCCAGGGTCTTCATGATTCGCGAGGCGAACATCCTCTCGCGAGGCGATACAGAAAGGATGACTATTGCTGCTTAGCTGATCTTTAGGTTCGCGAGGCGAGCATCCACTCGCGGGGCGAGTATCTCCAGAATGGCAATTTCCACTGTTTCTTGACTTTCCTTTGCTCTCAGAGCTTCACTTCTAACCTGAAACAATAAAAAGAAACAAAAAGCGTAATTCTATTCAAAATAGACTAAAAACTACTAAAAATGCCTAGAACGAGTCAAAGTCTAACTTAGGAACAAAACAAGGCCAAGTTGGGCGAAAACGAGATTGAACTCGAATAATTAGCACATAAACCACAGTCTATCTAGTTATAAAACTAGATAAGCCAGAGGCTTATCAGCAGTCAGCTTTGAAGTGCCCTGGTTTCTTACATTCAAAGCACAGGGGTGGGCCTTTCTCATTGGAATCTGACTTCTCCTTGGAGAATTTTTTGTTGAGTTGCTTCCTTCTGAATCCACCTTTCTTTCTCCACATGTGTTGTATTTTTCTGGAGATGAAAGATAGTTCATCCTCATCTGAGTCATCTTCATTATTTGATGAATCAGCTTCATCTGAAGACTCTGCAACTTTAACCATCTTTGAGGAACTAGCTTTCTTGGCCTTTAAGGTAATGGACTTTTCTTTTCTGAGTTTTCCTCTTCATTAAGTTCAAGTTCATGAACTTACAAGTTTAGTTGATGTTGGCTTTTCTACTCTTGAGTCCATTCAGCTCTAGGCACTGCAGCTCCAGCTTCACTCCTTGGCTCAGTGTAGCCATTTTCAATTAGTTCCCAGATGTCAGCATTCTGTGCATCCAAGAATGCCGTCATTCTCTTTTTCCAATAATCATAATAAATTCCATTGAAGAGAGGAGGTCTGTTGATAGCTTGTCCTTCTGCATCCATGATTGTAGGATCATACTGCCTGAGCACTAGTTAGATGCTCAACCCTGCCAAGGCTGAGCTCTGATACCAACTGAAGTTGGCACATGCAAACACAAGAAGCGGGGGGGAACCCTTTTGAACAACTTTTTCACAAGCAAAAGATAAAATATTAAGCACACAAGAAATCCTTTTTAAAATATTAACAAAATCAATATCAAAACACCACAGTTAGTATAAGCAAATAAAAACTGAAGAGTCTAGGGATAGAAAATTCACACAAGAGATTTTATCCTGGTTCACTATCTTCCAACCAAGAGCTACGTCCAGTCCCTTGACTTGAAGGATTTTTCCACTATTTCTCCAAATAGATTACACAACAAGTATTCAACACCTCTTCAGGCTACAAGTATTCCTTTCTTACCAAGCCTCTCCATGCTCTAACTCTATCACATAGATTTAAAAGTTGATCTTCTTAACTCACTAAGTGTGAGAGTATGACAGTTTAAGATCAGTTGAATATTACAACAATATTCAAACTAAAAGATTACAGACTTTTGCTTTTGAAAGAATGAAAGAATAAGAGCTTGTTTTTACAAGAATTGTATTGGCAGAAGTTGGGCTCACAAAAGTTATTCTTCATTATCCGAGGTCCTCTACTTTTATAGTGACCTTCTTCTGCTCTTGTAGTTCTTAAATGGTTACTTTGAATAATCCCGTTTAGAGATAGCATTTAATGCTTGATATCCGTTGTGACTGATAGCTTGATTTTGGCGAGTTGAAAAGTATCCTTGGTTATCAGAAAATCACAAAATGGAGGCTCACTGTTCTGACAATTGTGCCTTAAAAGCTTTCTTTCTTCCTTTGTGTATAACCCAGCTTTTGTTCAGTAAAAAGATGTCATCGTACAGATTGTTTTGTAATTCCAATTGTACTATTTTCTTTTTGTATTACCTTGATAGTACTATGAGTTTTCTCAAGGGAAACAAGACATTAAATCGAATAAAGACAAATGGTAAGAACAAATATTCATTTGAAATAAATATCAATCATTTGAAATAAATTCGTTGTGGACCAGATTGCATTAAATGTCATATTCAAGGTAGCAAACATATAGAACATATATAGCCGTCTACTTAGTTTTAAGAACGCATCTATACAAGAGTTTAATTATGCTCGTCCACTAATGTGTCGTCTAGTAATGTGGTAGAAGCGCTCGTCCACTGAATTGACAGAAGCGGACGTCTACTAATATGGTAGAGGCGCTCGTCCACACAAGTCTTTGGACTTGCTAAGTCCTTAGAGAACCTCTGTCCAGTGACGTGGCATATGGACGTCTACTGAATTTTAGTTAGACATCATGAATGTATCCTTGAGTTTTAAGGATAGCACTAGTCTGCTGACGTGGCAGGATGGATGCGCTTATTTTCAAGTCTTTGGACTTGATATACCTAACAAGTTATTTAGGTATTCATTTATAGCCTCGTCTACTAAGGGAAACCAGTCTACTTATCATTTAAAATATAAGCAGTTTAAATAACCTTTGGACCGGTAATTCTTTGCACGAGTCCAAGCATTGTATACCTTATATTTTATTGAATATTAATACATAAACTGAACTCACTCGTTAGATCTCAACTAACACTTTGCCTAGAATATTTAATCCTTTTGTTAGCATCAAAACTTAGAGATTATTAAATCCAAAACCACTTTGGTTCCAACAATCTCCCCATTTTTGATGATGACAAAAACTGATTAAATTTAAATATCAAAGTCTAAGAGAGCTCGCAAGGCTCCCCCTAAGACAAGGCATTCAAATATTTAAGCAGACTAACAGAAAGGTACAAACACTTATCGTACGTAGAATCCATATAAACACAAGTATCAAAGCAAATAATATAAGTAAAGCAGATCAATGAAAATGCAAACATATAAGTGATTTTCAACAACTGACTTAATTTATAATTTCGTGATGAAAAGCTCTCTCAATGAATTTCGTGATTAATCTAAGTATTGAATGAAAATGTTATATAGAAAGTGTTTGCCCATGCCTTTATATAGTAGTATATCAAAACATATCCGTTGGGCATAGTTCAAAAGTCAGTTAAGATCAAAACAAACTTTCATTGAAAATTTCAGTTATCAAAACATAATAGAGTCATTTTTCCACAATTGTAAGCCAAAATATTGGCAAAAGATGCTATCTAAAAGCCACCAATTGACCTCGTGTCACAAATAGATCCAAAACTGGATGTTACAAAATATAAAAAAATAGATCCTTTTTTTGGATGCTTCCTTGATGCTCGTGTTGCCAAATTCACATTATTACAAATAGGATACTTTCATCAAACAAGATTCTTTCAATATTATAAAAGCCACAAAATATATCAAACGTGAAACGCAAGCTAGGGAGGGATAAAAATAAATAAAGATTTTTATTATATAGGACGGGTTGAGTAACCCGAAGGTCAACCTAGTCCCATCCTTGACCCGACATCGGGTCATTAAATAGGACTCAAGTTCGTCCTTTCTCTTATGCAGGTTAGGGTCCGACCCGACCCGAACACTGAGGGTTAGGACGAGTTTTAGGGCCAGATCGGGTTTTGCACACCCCTATTGACATAAGATTAGGCAAGTAAACAGAGATTGAAACTGGTAGATGGGCAGGTGTTCTTGTTTGGTAACACCTGTCAATATTTTCAAAACAATAAAAACAAATCAAGAGCTGATCCTTCTTATTTTTTCTTTTCTTTTTTTTTAAAAAAAAACTTGAAAAATAGAATAGGAAAAATAAAAACTCATAATTTTGATGGAACCAAAGTGGTTATGGTTTATTTAATCTCTAAAGTTTTGATGCTAACAAAAGGATTAAATTTGCTTGGCAAAGTGTTAGTTGAGATCTAACAAGTGAGTTCAGTGTATGCAGGAATATTCAAAATAATATAAGGTATACAATTCTTGGACTCATGCAAAGAATTACCCGTCCAAAGGTTATTTAAACTATTTATATTTTAAATGACAAGTAGACTTGTTTTCCTTAGTAGACGAGGCTATAAATGAATACCTAAATAACTTGTTAGGTATAGCAAGTCCAAAGACTTGGAAGTAAGTACGTCCATAGTGTCTTCAGTAGACGTCCACAGTGCCACGTCCACATTTCAACCCCCCCTTCTTGTGTTTCCCTGTGTCAACTTCACTACTAATCTGGTTTTGTGTTTTAAGAAAAATGATGATTACAGATTAGTTGGTTTTTGTGATGCTGACTATGCTGGAGATAGAATTGTAAGAAAAAGCACCAGTGGAGGATGTCACTTCATTGGAGCTAACCTAGTATCATGGTCAAGCAAAAGGCAAAGTACCTAGTATCACTACAATGTATTTGTAAGTAGTATTCCACTTATGTGTGATAATACTGCTGCAAACAATTTATCAAAGAACCCAATACTTCATTCTAGAGCTAAGCACATAGAAATTAAGCATAATTTTATTAGAGATTATGTGCAAAAAGGTGTGTTTGATGTTCAATTTGTAGATACTTACCACCAATGGGAATATATCTTTACTAAACCTCTTGCTGAGGACAGATTTATCTTTATAAGAAAACATTGGAATATGTTGTATGTGGATTGAGCTAGTATAATTATTGTTAAATTGATCGTCCATTGCATGTTTTCTCTGCACGACCACTAGTCATGACGTCCAGAGCAAGTGGATTCTACGCGTCCACTACCTATGCTTTGCACGTCCACTCTTAGTCTTGTGTGGACTCGTCTATGCACACATTTATTGCTGATATTATTTTGTTCTTGAACACATTTATTTAAAGCGCTTCTCTTTCCTTGGTGAGTCAGCTACTCTCATCAATCCCATCAAGACCTTTTTATGCTCCCAAGTTACCTACGCCGTTTTACACTTAATGACATGTCTTGTCATTATTTTATTTGGAAACTGTTGGTTTTCATAAATCTTTTAAAGTAACCTCTTTCCCTCTGAAAATATTTTCGCATCTCTTCATCCCTATCAACCTCTCTCTCTCTGAATCTTTTGAACTCATTGTCTCCCTTGTTCTTCCAAAACTCTGCTTACTCAACAATGGCTTCAACCACTGCTCCCATGCCTGCTTTTGCAACTGATACGATGTCCATATCCGTGGAACACCACTTCAACTTCAGAATTCTACAAGAATACAACTTGGATGTGAGTAAGTTCACCAACGCTGCTGGTTGGGATGGAATCTTCTTGGAAAAGGTCTCGGTGTATCTTGACTTGATAAGGCAATTCTGGAGGAGACCAAATATCTCTGAAACAAAAGTGATTGGGTTCGTGCTGGGAAGGAAAGTGATAGTATCAGAGAAAACCATCTCTGATGCCATTGCTTGTGCTCAAGAATGATTAGTCTTCACTGAAAACTAGGAAGAAGACCTAGGTGGTGCTGAAACAATTGCTGTTACCCTTATGAGGCAAGACAGCGTGAGAAATCATTCTTGGAAATCATCTGAGATGAAAGATCACATCAGAATTCTTCACCAGATTCTGAATAAAGTAGTGCTGCATAAGATTGGCTCCAAGGACAATTTATCAGCTCTTCACAAATTCTGCTTGTCCAATCTGGTTTTTGAGACCAAGATTAAATGGATCCCATTTCATCGCTTCAATGATGCCATTACCAACAGAGAATCTGCCTCTCATATTACCTTCACCCATCTCTTGTCAAAAATTCTCAATCAACAAGGCTTGTACGATATTCTAAGTGCAAAGCCGAATGATGAACAAGAAAGACTCCTTCGTGAGAAAGGATTGCAAGCTGTAGACTTTGACCGAGTAAATCTTAGTGGCATGCAACTCAGCACTTACAAGCAAGTGGAGTTGGCAAAGCTTGAAGAGAAAATGAAGGTTAAGGAAGAGTCTCTTGAAGCCAACGAAGCTGCAATTATTGGTTTGAGGAAAGGAACCAAGAGAAAAACTGTGGCTGTGAGGCAACCCATTCCCAAGAGGACTACTAGAGGATCGGTCCCCTCTGTATCCTCTGGTGCTACTCTTCCACCTGCACCAAAGAGGGCAAGGAAGGTCATTATGTCCGAAGATGAAGACGATGATGAACTTCCAATTGCTGCTATTCTTGAAAAACAGGCTGCTATTGTTGCTGGTCCAATTGCTAAGAAGAAAAGACAACCAGCAAAGAGGGCTAGAACAACTTTGGCTTCCGAGGTAGTAATCTCTGCTAATGACCCTGTTAGGTTAGCAGTAGATGAACTAGTCTCTAATTTGACAACTCATAATGATAATTTCTCTGCTCCAAATGATGTAAATAATGCTTATGTTCCTACCCTGCCACAATCACCACCCTCACCACTACCACACATAGATAACATCATTACCATTGAAGCCCCCTTTCCAAAACCCTTGAGAACTCTATTTCCATCCATAGTTCCCTCTTCCACTCTCTATGCTGGCAAATCTCAAAATTGGGCCAAAGTACAGAGAGAATGGAAAATACTCTTCCACACCATTCCACATGAACCAGAACTCATCCTAACCAGATGGTATCCCCTGGCTGAATATGAGTTTGAACCCCTCAACATCTATCTTTACCGGGTCAACCCTGAACCCCACACTCCTTTTAGCCCATTCCCTTCTCAAATGTTCAATGAACATGCACCTCTCCTCACTCACCTTCCCCAACAAAGATTTCCTGCCAAGAAAATCTACCCCAACTTAGTGAAACTTCCACCTCTTAAACCTTTCACCAATGGACTAGAAAGAGTTATCATATCTGACTGGCATACAGATCCAAACAAGAAAAATCTTGCAAGTGTTTTTGAGAAAAGAGCAAGACCCTTCAGGCAAATTCCTTTTGTCATAAATCAGACTGCAAAATGGATGACTTTTAAACATCCAAGTATCTATGGAGCTGCTGTTGACGAGTTTGTGGACACTTTGATGTATGAAATGCTGAAATGGGAATTCAGCCACTTCAGAGCAAACAGCTGCACGTTTTGTCCCTCCAACTTGGTTAAGACACTCCAATTCAACAAATGTTGGAGTCAAGCCCAACAAGATCTGTCCTAGATTGACAATGATTGATCTAAACAAGGACAATGACAGAAAGCATCCAAGGCACAAAGGAAAGATGCCAGTAGTTGAAGACATCATACTGGATCTTCATTCTGAACCCTTTGACCACTCACAGATGGATTACATTCAATCCTTGCCAATTGAGATGGTCAATGAGGCTAACTATGCAGGTGTCTTATGGCAATCCCACATAATTCACTACACCAGAGAGGCATCTTCCTCTGGATTGACTGATGAAGAAAAGGAAGACATTCCCAAAGTCAGAGGAAAGTGTGGACTCTCACACTTTAGGTACATGATATATAAAGACCTCTAAGGACTTCCTATCAATAGCAGAAATGTGGAATTTGTTTATCCAATTCACCGGGCAAAGGATATCCATGAGCCAGTTATACAATATGCTTTTGCCACAGCTTCAACTTCATCCTCTGAGCATACATCTGAAGATTTAATTGAGGAAGGCCCTGAACTGAATGTTGCAATCCTTTCAAAACCTATTTCTGAGCCTTCAACTCCTCTACCTGATGTTGTTGCAACTGTTGAGCCAACTTTGAAAGAACAGTCTGATGAGTTATGTGCTTCTAAGCATGGTGCTGAGTCTGCTAAGACATCTTCTCAACCATTAGCTCTTGCTATGGTTCATCCTCCAGCCCAAGCTCAAGACACTATCTCAGACTCTGTTGAAAGCTCAAGACAATTATCTTTGCCATCCAATCTTGAGGACATCATTGGCAGAATTGTTGATGATAATGTTAGAAATATTGTTGAAGATAGGACTGAGCAGATGGCACGACAAATTGAAGAAAGAGTCAAAAGCAAGTGCAAGACACCTTGGCCCCAACAAATGCCATGGTGACTCAACTGCTAGTCTTGCTGATGGAGTTTCAGAAGAATCAAAATCCAAACCAACCCCCTCCACCACCACCTTCTTCTTAGAATCTTTTCTTTCTTATTTTATTTTGCTGACAGTGATGGTCCACTCCCTTTTTACCTTTTTGGCTGATGACAAAACGGGGGAGAAATGAAAATAAAGATATTTATAAATAAAGTCAGTTGTTTGTTTGCATTTGAATTGATCTGCTTTACTTATATCAATTGGTTTGATATTTACTTGCTCTTATACTTATGTATGATAAGTGTTTCTACCTATCGGTTAGTCTGCTTAAGTATTTGAATGCTTTTGTCTTAGGGGGATCCTTGCAAGCTCTCTTAGACTTTCCTATTTAAATTTAATCAGCTTTTGTCATCATCAAAAAGGGGGAGATTGTTGGAATAAAAGTGGTTTTGGATTTAATAATCTCTAAGTTTTGATGCCAACAAAAGGACTAAATTTACTTGGCAAAGTGTTAGTTGAGATCTAACAAGTGAGTTCAGTTTATGCAGGAATATTCAAAATAATACAAGGTATATAATGCTTGGACTCGTGCAAAGAATTACCCATCCAAAGGTTATTTAAACTGTTTATAATTTACTTGATAAGTAGACTGGTTTTCTAAAGTAGACGAGGCTATAAATGAATACCTAAATAACTTGTTAGGTATAGCAGTCCAAAGACTTGAAAATAAACGCGTCCAGTATGCCATGTCAGCAGACGAGTGCTATCATTGAAACTCAAGCACACTTCATAATGCCTAACTAAAATTCAGTAGACGTCCATATGCCACTTCACTGGACGGAGGTTCTCTAAGGACATAGCAAGTCCAAAGACTTGTGTGGACGAGCGCCTCTACCATATTAGTAGACGAGTGCTTCTGTCAATTCAGTGGACTATCAATTCTACCACATTTGTAGACGAGTGCTTCTGCCACATCAATGGACGAGCAGAATTAAACTCTTATATAGATGCGTTCTTAAAACTAAGTAGACGGCTATATATGTTCTATATGTTTGCTAACTTGAATATGAGATTTAATGCAATCTGGTCCACAATGAATTTATTTCAAATGATTGATATTTATTTCAAATGAATATTTGTTCTTACCATATGTTTTTATTCGATTTAATGTCTTGTTTCCCTTGAGAAAATACATAGTACTATCAAGGTAATACAAAAAGCAATATAGTACAATTGGAATTGCAAAACGATATGTACGATGACATCCTTATTGCTGAACAAAAGCTGGGTTATACACAAAGGAGGAAAGAAAGCTTTTAAGGTACAACTGCTCAGAACAGTGAGCCTCCATTTTGTGATTCTCTGATAACCAAGGATACTTTTCAACTCGCCAAAATCAAGCTATCAGTCTCAACGGATATCATGCATTTAATGCTATCTCTAAACGGGATTATTCAAAGTAACCGATGAAGAATTACAAGAGAAGAAGAAGGTCACTATATAAGTAGAAGACCTCAGATACTGAAGAACAACTTTTTGCTAGCCTAACTTCTGCCAATACAATTCTTGAGAAGACAAGCTCTTATTCTTTCATTATTTCAAAAGCAAAAGTCTGTATTCATTTAGTTTGAATATTGTTGTAATATTCAACTGATCTTAAACTGTCATACTCTCACACTTAGTGAGTTAAGAAGATCAACTTTTAATTCTCTGTGATAGAGTTAGAGCCTGAAGAGGCTTGGTAAGAAAGGAATACTTGTAGCCTGAAGAGGTGTTGAATACTTGTTGTGTAATCTATTTGGAGAAATAGTGGAAAAATCCTTCAAGTCGAAGGGACTGGACGTAGCTCTTGGTTGGAAGAGAGTGAGCCAGGATAAAATCTCTTGTGTGAATTTTCTATCCCTAAACTCTTCAGTTTTATTTGCTTATACTAATTGTGGGGTTTTGATATTGCTTTTGTTGATCTTTTAAAAAGGATTTCTTGTGTGCTTAATCTTTTTATCTTCTGCTTGTGAAAAATTGGTTCAAAAGGGTTTTTGCGAAAATAATTAACAAACACGATTCAACCCCCCCCCCCTCTTTCTTGTGTTTGCCTGTGCCAACTTCAGTTATTATATCCATCTGCTCCAATTCAAGATTATGGACAGCAACAAGAGTCAATATGACTCTAATGCTAGTATGTTTAACAACTGGAGAGAAGATTTCATTGAAATCGATTCCCTCTCTTTGAGTGAAACCTTTTGCTACAAGTCTTGCCTTGTATCTACCCTTTTCAACTCCTTCTATCTCTGGCTTCTCGAGAATCCATTTGCATCCAACAACCTTTTGTTTTCTGGTTATTCAAAAAGTTCGCATGTATCATTTCTCATCAAGGAACTCATTTCCTCTGTCATGGCTTGCTTCCAATGCTCACTGTCAGGCCTGAACATTGCATCTTTGTAGGAAATAAGATCTGATGCTTGATCATCAGCTTCTATATTTAAAGCATATGCTATGATATCTATATAGCCAAATCTCTGTGGTGGTTTGATATGCCTCCTCTCCCTGTCCCTGACCAAATTATAAGATGTTTCGGGTTCATCAAGAACATGTAAATCTATATGTTCATGATAAGGTTCTACAGTCGAGTCTCCTCCAGAATTTTAACTTCCTACAGGTTTCTCCACCTCCAAATGAACTCCATGATCATCTTGTATCTTGCAGGTTTCTCACTGTTTTGTGCCTTTTGATCCCATCGTCCTTACAGAATTCATTGAACTCCTCATTCAAATACTCTAGTCCCTATGTGAAGGTGCTGAGAACAGACAATGGACTAGAGTAATTGAATGAGGAGTTCAATAAATTCTGCAAGGACGATGGGATCAAAAGGCACAAAACAGTGAGAAACCTGCAAGATGCAAGATGATCATGGAGTTCATTTGGAGGTGGAGAAACCTGTAGGAAGTTCAAATTCTGGAGGAGACTCGACTGTAGAACCTTATCATGAACATATAGATTTACATGTTCTTGATGAACCTGAAACATCTTATAATTTGGTCAGGGACAGGGATAGGAGGCATATCAAACCACCACAGAGATTTGGCTATGTAGATATCATAGCATATGCTTTAAATATAGAAGCTGATGATCAAGCATCAGATCTTATTTCCTACAAAGATGCAATGTCCAGGCCTGACAGTGAGCATTGGAAGCAAGCCATGACAGAGGAAATGAGTTCCCTGATGAGAAATGATACATGGGAACTTGTTGAATAACCAGAAAAACAAAAGGTTGTTGGATGCAAATGGATTCTCAAGAAGCCAGAGATAGAAGGAGTTGAAAAGGGTAGATACAAGGCAAGACTTGTAGCAAAAGGTTTCACTCAAAGAGAGGGAGTCGATTTCAATGAAATCTTCTCTCCAGTTGATAAACACACTAGCATTAGAGTCATATTGACTCTTGTTGCTGTCCATAATCTTGAATTAGAGCAGATGGATGTAACAACTGAAGTTGGCACAGGCAAACACAAGAAGGGGGGGGGGGGTTGAATTGTGTTTGTTAATTATTTTCGCAAAAACCCTTTTGAACAACTTTTTCAAAAGCAGAAGATAAAAAGATTAAGTACACAGGAAATCCTTTTTAAAAGATCAACAAAAGCAATATCAAAACCCCACAGTTAGTATAAGCAAATAAAACTGAAGAGTTTAGGGATAAAAAATTCACACAAGAGATTTTATCCTAGCTCACTCTCTTCCAACCAAGAGCTACGTCCAGTCCCTTCGACTTGAAGGATTTTTCCACTATTTCTCCAAATAGATTACACAACAAGTATTCAACACCTCTTCAGGCTACAAGTATTCCTTTCTTACCAAGCATCTCCAGGCTCTAACTCTATCACAGATTTAAAAGTTGATCTTCTTAACTCACTAAGTGTGAGTGTATGACAGTTTAAGATCAGTTGAATATTACAACAATATTCAAACTAAATGAATACAGACTTTTGCTTTTGAAAGAATGAAAGAATAAAAGCTTGTCTTCTCAAGAATTGTATTGGGTTGTTCTTCAGTATCTGAGGTCTTCTACTTATATAGTGACCTTCTTCTTCTCTTGTAATTCTTTAACGGTTACTTTGAATAATCCTGTTTAGAGATAGCATTAAATGCATGATATCCGTTGAGACTGATAACTTGATTTTGGCTAGTTGAAAAGTATCCTTGGTTATCAGAGAATCACAAAATGGAGGCTCGCTGTTCTGAGCAGTTGTACCTTAAAAGCTTTCTATCCTCCTTTGTGTATAACCCAGATTTTGTTCAGCAATAAAGATGTCATCGTACATATCGTTTTGCAATTCCAATTGTACTATATTTCTTTTTGTATTACCTTGATAGTACTATGAATTTTCTCAAGGGAAACAAGACATTAAATCGAATAAAAACGTATGGTAAGAACAAATATTCATTTGAAATAAATATCAATCATTTGAAATAAATTCATTGTGGACCAGATTGCATTAAATCTCATATTCAAGGTAGCAAACATATAGAACATATATAGCCGTCTACTTAGTTTTAAGAATGCATCTATACAAGAGTTTAATTCTGCTCGTCCACTGATGTGGCAGAAGCGCTCGTCTACAAATGTTGTAGAAGCGCTCGTCCACTGAATAGACAGAAGCACTCGTCTACTAATATGGTAGAGGCGCTCGCCAACACAAGTCTTTGGACTTGCTATGTCCTTAGAGAACCTCCGTCCAGGGAAGTGGCATATGGACGTCTACTGAATTTTAGTTAGGCATTATGAAGTGTGCTTGAGTTTCAATGATAGCACTCGTCTGTTGATGTGGCATAATGGACGCATTTATTTTCAAGTCTTTGGACTTGCTACACCTAACAAGTTATTTAGGTATTCATTTATAGCCTCGTCTACTTTAGAAAACCAGTCTACTTATCAAGTAAATTATAAACAGTTTAAATAACCTTTGGACAGGTAATTCTTTGCACGAGTCCAAGCATTGTATACCTTGTATTATTTTGAATATTCCTGCATAAACTGAACTCACTTGTTAGATCTCAACTAACACTTTGCCAAGCAAATTTAATCCTTTTGTTGGCATCAAAACTTAGAGATTATTAAATCCAAAACCACTATTATTCCAACAATCTCCCCCTTTTTGATGATGACAAAAACTGATTAAATTTAAATAGCAAAGTCTAAGAGAGCTTGCAAGGCTCCCCCTAAGACAAAACATTCAAATACTTAAGAAGACTAACAGATAGGTAGAAACACTTATCATACATAAGTATAAGAGCAAGTAAATATCAAAGCAAATAATATAAGTAAAGCAGATCAAAGCAAATGCAAACAAACAACTGACTTTATTTATAAATATCTTTCTTTTCCTTTCTCCCCCGTTTTGTCATCAGCCAAAAAGGTAAAAAGGGAGTGGACCATCACTGTCAGTAAAATAAAATAAGAAAGAAGAGATTCTAAGAAGAAGGAGGTGGTGGAGGGGGTTGGTTTGGATTTTGATTCTTCTGAAACTCCATCAGCAAGACTAGCATTTGAGTCACCATGGCATTTGTAGGGGCCAAGGTGTGTTGCACTTGCTTTTGCACTGTTTCTTCAATTTGTCGTGCCATCTGCTCAGTCCTCTCTTCAACAATATTTCCAACATTATCATCAACAATTCTGCCAATGATGTCCTCAAGATTGGATGGCAAAGATAATTGTCTTGAGCTTTCAATAGAGTCTGAGATAGTGTCTTGAGCTTGGGCTGGAGGATGAACCATAGCAAGAGCTAATGGTTGAGAAGATGTCTTAGCAGACTCAACACCATGCTTAGAAGCACATAACTCGTCAGACTGTTCTGTCAAAGTTGGCTCAACAGTAGCAACAGCATCAGGTAGAGGAGTTGAAGGCTCAGAAACAGGTTTTGAAAGGATTGCCACATTCAGTTCTGGGCCTTCCACAATTAAATCTTCAGATGTATGCTCATCGGATGAAGTTGAAGCTGTGGCAAAAGCATATTGTATAACTGGCTCAGGGATATCTTTAACCCAGTGAATTTGATAAACAAATTCCACATTTCTGCTATTGATATGAAGTCCCTAGAGGTCTTTATATATCATGTACCTAAAGTGTGAGAGTGCACACATTCCTCTGACTTTGGGAATGTCTTCCTTTTCTTCATCAGTCAATCCAGAGGAAGATGCCTCTCTGGTGCAGTGAATTATGTGGGATTGCCAGAAGGCACCTGCATAGTTAGCCTCATTGACAATCTCAATTGGCAAGGATTGAATGTAATCCATCTGTGAGTGGTCAAAGGGTTCAGAATGAAGATCCAGCATGATGTCTTCAACTACTGTCATCTTTCCTTTATGCCTTGGATGCTTTTTGTCCTTGTCCTTGTTTATATCAATCATTGCCAATCTAGGACAGATCTTGTTGGGCTTGACTCCAACATTTTTTGAATTGGAGTGTCTTAACCAAGTTGGAGGGACAAAACGTGCAGTTGTCTGCTCTGTAGTGGCTGAATTCCCATTTTAGCATTTCATACATCAGAGTGTCCACAAACTCGTCAACAGTAGCTCCATAGATACTTGGATGTTTGAAAGTCATCCATTTTGCAGTCTGATTTATGACAAAAGGAATTTTCCTGAAGGATCTTGCTCTTTTCTCAAAAACACTTCCAAGATTTTTCTTGTTTGGATCTATATGCCAGTAAGATATGATAACTCTTTCTAGTCCATCAGTGAAAGGTTTAAGAGGTGGAAGTTTCACTAAGTTGGGGTAGATTTTATTGGCAGGAAATCTTTGTTGGGGAAGGTGAGTGAGGAGAGGTCCATGTTCATTGAACATTTGAGAAGGGAATGGGCCAGAAGGAATGTGGGGTTCAGGGTTGACCCAGTAAGGATAGATGTTGAGGGGTTCAAACTCATATTCAGCCAGGGGATACCATCTGGTTAGGATGAGTTCTGGTTCATGTGGAATGGTGTGGAAGAGTATTTTCCATTCTCTATGTACTTTGGCCCAATTTTCAGATTTGCCAGCATAGAGAGTGGGAGAGGGAACTATGGATGGAAATAGAGTTCTCAAGGGTTTTGGAAAGGGGGCTTCAATGGTAATGTTGTTATCTATGTGTGGTAGTGGTGAGGGTGGCGATTGTGGCAGGGTAGGAACATAAGCATTATTTACATCATTTGGAGCAGATAAATTATCATTATGAGTTGTCAAATTAGAGACCAGTTCATCTGCTGCTAACCTAACAGGGTCATTAGCAGAGATTACTACCTCGGAAGCCAAAGTTGTTCTAGCCCTCTTTCCTGGTTGCCTTTTCTTCTTAGCAATTGGACCAGCAACAACATCAGCCTGTTTTTCAAGAATAGCAGCAATTGGAAGTTCATCATCGTCTTCATCTTTAGACATAATGACCTTCATTGCCTTCTTTGGTGCAGGTGGAAGAGTAGAACCAGAGGATACAGAGGGGACCGATCCTCTAGTAGTCCTCTTGGGAATGGGTTGCCTCACAACCATAGTTTTTCTCTTGGTTTCTTTCCTCAGACCAAGAATTACAGCTTCGTTGGCTTCAAGAGACTCTTCCTTAACCTTCATTTTCTCTTCAAGCTTTGCCAACTCCACTTGCTTGTAAGTGATGAGTTGCATGCCGCTAAGATTTACTCGATCAAAGTCTACATTGCAATCCTTTCTCACGAAGGAGTCTTTCTTGTTCATCCTTCGGCTTTGCACTTAGAATATCGTACAAGCCTTGTTGCTTGAGAATTTTTGACAAGAGATGGGTGAAGGTAATATGAGAGGCAGATTCTCTGTTGGTAATGGCATCATTGAAGTGTAGGATCCATGGAAGGTTAATCTTGGTCTCAAAAACCAGATTACACAAGCAGAATTTATGAAGAGCTAATAAATTGTCCTTGGAGACAATCTTATGCAGCACTACTTTATTCAAAATCTGGTGAAGAATTCTGATGTGATCTTTCATCTCAGATGATTTCCAAGAATGATTTCTCATGCTGTCTTGCTTCATAAGGGTAACAACAATTGTTTCAGCACCACCTAGGTCTTCTTCCTAGTTTTCAGTGAAGACTAATCCTTCTTGAGCATAAGCAATGGCATCAGAGATGGTTTTCTCTGATACTATCACTTTCCTTCCTAGCACGAACCCAATCACTTCTGTTTCAGAGATCTTTGGTTTCCTCCAGAATTGCCTTATCAAGTCATGATACACCGAGACCTTTTCCAAGAAGATTCCATCACAACCAGCAGCGTTGATGAACTTACTCACATCCAAGTTGTATTCTTGTAGAATTCCGAAGTTGAAGTGGTGTTCCACGGATATGGACATCGTATCAGTTGCAAAAGCAGGCATGGGAGCAGTGGTTGAAGCCATTGTTGAGTAAGCAGAGTTTTGGAAGAACAAGGGAGACAAAGAGTTCGAAAGATTCAGAGAGAGAGAGAGGTTGATAGGGATGAAGAGATGCGAAAATATTTTCAGAGGGAAAGAGGTTACTTTAAAAGATTTCTGAAAACCAACAGTTTCCAAAAAAAATAATGACAAGACATGTCATTAAGTGTAAATCGGCGTAGGTAACTTGGGACCATAAAAAGGTCTTGATGGGATTGATGAGAGTAGCTGACTCAGCAAGGAAAGAGAAGCGTTTTAAATAAATGTGTTCAAGAACAAAATAATATCAGCAATAAATGTGTGCATAGACGAGTCTACACAAGACTAAGAGTGGACGTGCAAAGCATAGGTAGTGGACGTGTAGAATCCACTTGCTCTGGACGTCATGACTAGTGGTCGTGCAGAGAAAACATGCAATGGACGATCAATTTAACAATAATTATACTAGCTCAATCCACATACAACATATTCCAATGTTTTCTTATAAAGATAAATCTGTCCTCGGCAAGAGGTTTAGTAAAGATATCTGCCCATTGGTGGTAAGTATCTACAAATTGAACATCAAACACACCTTTTTGCACATAATCTCTAATAAAATGATGCTTAATTTCTATGTGCTTAGCTCTAGAATGCAGTATTGGGTTCTTTGATAAATTGTTTGCAGCAGTATTATCACACATAAGTGGAATACTACTTACAAATACATTGTAGTGATACTAGGTACTTTGCCTTTTGCTTGACCATGATACTAGGTTAGCTCCAATGAAGTGACATCCTCCGCTGGTACTTTTTCTTTCAATTCTATCTCCAGCATAGTCAGCATCACAAAAACCAACTAATCTGTAATCATCATTTTTCTTAAAACACAAAACCAGATTAGTAGTGAAGTTGACACAGGGAAACACGAGAAGGGGGGGTTGAAATGTGGACGTGGCACTGTGGACGTCTACTGAAGACACTATGGACGTACTTACTTCCAAGTCTTTGGACTTGCTATACCTAACAAGTTATTTTGGTATTCATTTATAGCCTCGTCTACTAAGGAAAACCGGTCTACTTGTCATTTAAAATATAAATAGTTTAAATAACCTTTGGACGGGTAATTCTTTGCATGAGTCCAAGCATTGTATACCTTATATTATTTTGAATATTCCTGCATAAACTGAACTCACTTGTTAGTTCTCAACTAACACTTTGCTAAGCAAATTTAATCCTTTTGTTAGCATCAAAACTTTAGGGATTAAATAAACCATAACCACTTTGGTTCCATCAAAATTATGAGTTTTTTTTCCTATTCTATTTTTCAAGTTTTTTTTTAAAAAAAAAAAGAAAAGAAAAAATAAGAAGGATCAGCTCTTGATTTTTTTTTTGTTGAAAATATTGACAGGTGTTGCCAAACAAGAACACCTGCCCATCTATCAGTTTCAATCTCCGTTTACTTGCCTAATCTTATGTCAATAGGGGTGTGCAAAACCCGATCTGGCCCTAAAACCCGTCCTAACCCTCAGTGTTCTGGTCGGGTCGGACCCTAACCCGCAGAAGAGAAAGGACGAACTTGAGTCCTATTTAATGACCCGATGTCGGGTCAAGAATGGGACTAGGTTGACCTTCGGGTTACTCAACCCGTCCTATATAATAAAAATCTTTATTTATTTTTATCCCTCCCTAGCTTGCGTTTCACGTTTGATATATTTTGTGGCTTTTATAATATTGAAAGAATCTTGTTTGATGAAAGTATCCTATTTGTAATAATGTGAATTTGGTAACACGAACATCGAGGAAGCATCCAAAAAAAGGATCTATTTGTTTATATTTTGTAACATCTAGTTTTGGATCTATTTGGTGACACGAGATCAATTGGTGGCTTTTAGATAGCATCTTTTGCCAATATTTTGGCTTACAATTGTGGAAAAATGACTCTATTATGTTTTGATTAATGACCAAATTGACTTGAATTACACTTTGATTCACTAATTTCTTGCCAAGTTTAAATGTTTGTATAAGATATTATTGGTGCAAGGAAAATGGTGCAAAGGATCAAATGAGCAAAAAGAAGGATCATGATGGAATGCTTGAAGATGAAGAATTACAAAGATGAATCACAATGAATCTCAAGCAATGTTAGATTTTCATGTAAAGAAATTTTTATGTTTTTCTTTTTGAAAATAGATCTCTCAAAAATAAATTAAAAAGGTTTTCATAAAGTAAAATGAACTTAGAATGAAAAAGAATTAATTGAAAGTTCTGTACATCTATGTGTACATCGATTTACTTTCAGTTCTATGTGTACATCAATGTATAAATAGCATACATCAATGTATACATCGATTGATTGTGACTAACTTGATAAATATGCAAAACAAGCTTCAGTACATCGATTGCACAATCGATGTATAAGATGAAACAGAAGCTAACACTTTTTGAAAGAAGCATACAATCGATTGCACAATCGATGCTTAAGGCTAAACAGAAGCCAACATTTGTTGTAATGTGCATCCAATCGATTGTAACATTGGTGTATACACAGAAAAGAAGTAAAGTCTTTTGAAACTAATAGAACAATCGATTAGTACATCGATGCATAAGCCCAAACATAGGCAAAGACTTTTTGAAACCAATTATGCAATCGTTTAACCAATCGATGTAAAGACCTCTGGGCTGAGAATGCTTATGATTTTCAAGAACACGATCGATGTAAACATCTATGTATCAGTCAAAATCAAGAATTTTCAAGAACACAATCGATTAGGCAATCGATGTATTCAGTTATAAAAAACTAAATCTTTGATTAATATATCGATTAGACAACCGATTGATAGATAACTGAAATTTTCAATGAAAGTTTGTTTTGATCTTAACTGACTTTTGAACTATGCCCAATGGATATGTTTTGATATACTACTATATAAAGGCATGGGCCAACACTTTCTATATAACATTTTCATTCAATACTTAGATTAATCACGAAATTCATTGAGAGAGCTTTTCATCACGAAATTATAAATTAAGTCAGTTGTTGAAAAGCACTTATATGTTTGCATTTGCATTGATCTGCTTTACTTATATTATTTGCTCTGATACTTGTGTTTATATGGATTCTACGTACGATAAGTGTTTGTACCTTTCTGTTAGTCTGCTTAAATATTTGAATGCCTTGCCTTAGGGGGAGCCTTGCAAGCTCTCTTAGACTTTGCTATTTAAATTTAATCAGTTTTTGTCATCATCAAAAAGGGGGAGATTGTTGGAACCAAAGTGGTTTTGGATTTAATAATCTCTAAGTTTTAATGCTAAAAAAAGGATTAAATTTGCTAGGCAAAGTGTTAGTTGAGATCTAACGAGGGAGTTCAGTTTATGTAAAAATATTCAAAAAAATATAAGGTATACAATGCTTGGACTCGTGCAAAGAATTACCGGTCCAAAGGTTATTTAAACTGCTTATATTTTAAATGATAAGTAGACTAGTTTTCCTTAGTAGATGGGGCTATAAATGAATACCTAAATAACTTGTTAGGTATAGTAAGTCCAAAGACTTGAAAATAAGCGCATCCATCCTGCCACGTCAGCAAACGAGTGCTATCCTTAAAACTCAAGTATACATTCATGATGTCTAAATAAAATTCAATAGACGTCCATATGCCACGTCACTGGACGGAGGTTCTCTAAGGACTTAGAAAGTCCAAAGACTTGTGTGGACGAGCGCCTCTACCATATTAGTAGACGAACGCTTATGTCAATTCAGTGGACGAGTGCTTCTACCACATTAGTAGACGACACATCAGTGGACGAGCATAATTAAATTCTTGTATAGATGCGTTCTTAAAACTAAGTAGACGGCTATATATTTTCTATATGTTTGCTACCTTGAATATGAGATTTAATGCAATCTGGTCCACAATGAATTTATTTCAAATGATTGATATTTATTTCAAATGAATATTTGTTCTTACCATTTGTCTTTATTCGATTTAATGTCTTGTTTCCCTTGAGAAAACTCATAGTACTATCAAGGTAATACAAAAAGCAAATAGTACAATTGGAATTACAAAACGATCTGTACGATGACATCTTTTTGCTGAACAAACGCTAGGTTATACACAAAGTAAGAAAGAAAGCTTTTAAGGCACAATTGCTCAGAACAGTGAGCCTCCATTTTGTGATTTTCTGATAACCAAGGATACTTTTCAACTCGCCAAAATCAAGCTATCAGTCACAACGGATATCAAGCATTAAATGCTATCTCTAAACGGGATTATTCAAAGTAACCGTTGAAGAACTACAAGAGCAGAAGAAGGTCACGATAAAAGTAGAAGACCTCGGATACTGAAGAGTAACTTTTGCGAGCCCAACTTCTGCCAATACAATTCTTGTGAAAACAAGCTCTTATTCTTTTATTCTTTCAAAAGACAAAGTCTGTAATCTTTTAGTTTGAATATTGTTGTAATATCCAACTGATCTTAAACTGTCATACTCTCACACTTAGTGAGTTAAGAAGATCAAATTTTAAATCTATGTGATAGAGTTAGAGCTTGGAGAGGCTTAGTAAGAAAGGAATACTTGTAGCATGAAGAGGTGTTGAATACTTGTTGTGTAATATATTTGGAGAAATAGTGGAAAAATCCTTCAAGTCAAGGGACTGGACGTAGCTCTTGGTTGGAAGAGCGTGAACCAGGATAAAATCTCGTGTGAATTTTCTATCCCTAAACTCTTCAGTTTTTATTTGCTTATACTAACTGTGGGGTTTTGATATTGCTTTTTTTAATCTTTTAAAAAGGATTTCTTGTGTGCTTAATCTTTTTATCTTTTGCTTGTGAAAAAGTTGTTCAAAAGGGTTCCCCCCCGCTTCTTGTGTTTGCATGTGCCAACTTCAGTTGGTATCAGAGCTCAGCCTTGGCAGGGTTGAGCATCTAACAAGTGCTCAGGCAGTACGATCCTACAATCATGGATGTAGAAGGACAAACTATCAACAGACCTCCTCTCTTCGATGGAACTGATTATGATTATTGGAAAAAGAGGATGATGGCATTCTTGGATGCACAGAATGCTGACATCTGGGAACTAATTGAAAATGGCTACACTGAGCCAAGGAGTGAAGCTGGAGTTGCAGTGCCTAGAGCTGAATGGACTCAAGAGCAGAAAAGCCAACATCAAATAAACTTGAAAGTTCATGAACTTGAACTTAATGAAGAGGAAAACTCAGAAAAGGAAAGTCCATTGCCTTAAAGGCCAAGAAAGCTAGTTCCTCAAAGATGCTTAAAGTTGCTGAGTCTTCAGATGAAGCTGATTCATCAAATAATGAAGATGACTCAGATGAGGATGAACTATCTTTCATCTCTAGAAAAATACAACACATGTGGAGAATGAAAGGTGGATTCAGAAGGAAGCAACTCAACAAAATATTCTCCAAGGAGAAGTCAGATTCCAAGGAGAAAGGTCCACCCCTGTGCTTTGAATGTAAGAAACCAGGGCACTTCAAAGTCGATCGCCCTGAGTGAAGGAGAAAAAGAAATTCTTCAAAAAGAAGAAAGGCTTGATGGCTACTTGGGAGGATCTTGACATGTCTTCTTCAGATGAAGAAGATGAAGCAGGAGAAGAAGCGAACATTTGCTTCATGTCCACGACCTTTGGATCAGAAAGTGAATTCACTGATGCTGAGGTAATAGAATCCGATCCATCCACTCTTCAAATTGATTTTGATGAATTGCTGCATGAATCATTCTTACTGTCTAAAGAGTATAAGAGTCTCAAAAATAAGTTTATTAAACATTCTAGAGACTATGATAAGGTCTGCACAGTAAATCAAAACCTTAGGGATGAGAATGAAACATTAAAATCAAACAATGCTAGTCTGACTGACAAGACAAAGTGTAAGTCTAATAGCTCTTGTGAAGTTGAAAAACTGAAACAAGATGTGACATACTTGATAGACTCTCTGTCAAAAATGGTTGGTAGCTCAGATGAATTAAATCTTATATTAAGATATTCTAGATCACCACATGACAAATCTGGCATTGGTTATGATAAAGAGAAGCAAGATGCATCTCTGAATAAACCAAAAGTGCATACACAATATAAGGCTTTTAAAGCCCGTCCACAACATACTAAGTCAAAACCAAGCCCTTCCAATACTTACTGCAAAGTATTTGGAAAAAGTGGGCATGTGTCATCTAAATGCATACATAACAAGCATGCAAAGCATTCACGACCTATGATCACTAACAAGAAAGGACCCAAGTCAATTTGGGTACCTAAAGATAAGATAATCCATGTTGCAGATCTGCTTAACAACGGGAAAGAAACAGAGGTCCTGGTACTTGGACAGTGGATGCTCACGACACATGACAGGAGAAAGGTATATGTTCCAAGACCTTAGACCCAAAGATGGTGGCTGGGTCACTTTTGGAGGAAATCAAAAAGGAAAGATCGTTGGTATAGGTAAAATTGGAGAGAAACCAGAAATCAAGACTGATATCCAAGTAGACGACACTTCTCAACAACAACCTGAAACTTCTACCTCTCAACAGGAAAATGCTCAGAAATCGTGGTATTTCAGAAATTACCATCCTCAAGATCAAATCATTGGTGACCCCAATGACAAGCTGAGAACTAGGTCAACCTTCAGAGAACAAAGCGATTCTGCTCTTGTCTCTGAATGTGAACCGAAGACAGTGGACGAAGCTCTACTGGACGAAGGATGGATTCTTGCTATGCAAGAAGAGCTAAATCCGTTTGAGAGAAGTGAAGTCTGGACGCTTATACCCCTGCCTGAAGACAAGTCAGTCATTGGAACAAAGTGGGTCTACAGAAACAAGCTTGATGAAGATGGTAAGGTAGTGAGAAACAAGGCAAGACTTGTTGCTCAAGGCTACTCTCAAGAAGAAGGTATAGACTACACTGAAACTTTTGCACCAGTTGCTAGACTATAAGCTATAAGAATTTTAATATCATTTGCTACACATCATAGTTTTATGCTTTTTCAAATGGATGTTAAAAGTGCATTCTTAAATGGCTTTATTAATGAAGAAGTATATGTCATGAAACCTCCTGGATTTGAAAATACAAATCACCCTGAACATGTTTATAAGCTTAAGAAAGCATTGTATGGACTTAAACAAGCTCCTAGAGCTTGGTATGATAGGTTAAGTTCGTTTCTAATGGAAAATGGTTTTAACAGAGGAAAAGTAGACACAACTCTATTGAGAAAATCTATTAAGTCATATTTCATTATAGTACAGATTTATGTTGATGATATCATTTTCGGTGCTACTAATGATTCTCTGTGCAAGGAATTCTCTAAGTTAATACAGAAAGAATTTGAAATGAGCATGATGGGAGAACTTAAATTCTTCCTTGGATTTCAAGTTAAACAGTCTATGGATGAGGTGTACATCCATCAGACTAAGTATACATAGGAACTTCTAAAGAATTTTAAGATGGATGATTGCAAACCAATGAATACCCTTATGCATCCCACTTCAATACTGAACAAAGATGATAAAGAGAAAAAGGTAGACCAAAAGGTATATAGAGGTATGCTACCAAAAGGTATATAGAGGTATGATAGGAGCTTTTTTATATCTGACTGCATCTAGGCCTGATATAATGGTCAGTGTTTGCTTATGTGCTCGTTTTCAATCTGATCCTAGAGAGTCTCATCTCTTAGCAGTTAAAAGAATATTTAGATATTTAAAAGGTACTACTAATTTGGATTTGTGCTTTAAGAAAAATGATGATTACAGATTAGTTGGTTTTTGTGATGCTGACTATGCTGGAGATAGAATTGAAAGAAAAAGCACCAGTGGAGGATGTCACTTCATTGGAGCTAACCTAGTATCATGGTCAATCCCACATAATTCACCGCACCAGAGAGGCATCTTCCTCTGGATTGACTGATGAAGAAAAGGAAGACATTCCCAAAGTTAGAGGAAAGTGTGGACTCTCACACTTTAGGTACATGATATATAAAGACCTCTGGAGACTTCCTATCAATAGCATAAATGTGGAATTTTTTTATCCAATTCACTGGGCAAAGGATATCCCTGAGCCAGGTATACAATATGCTTTTGCCACAGCTTCAACTTCATCCTGAGCATACATCTGAAGATTTAATTGTGGAAGGCCCTGAACTGAATGTTGCAATCCTTTCAAAACATGTTTTTGAGCCTTCAACTCCTCTACCTGATGCTGTTGCTACTGTTGAGCCAACTTTGACAGAACAGTCTGATGAGTTATGTGCTTCTAAGCCTGGTGCTGAGTCTGCTAAGACATCTTCTCAACCATTAGCTCTTGCTATGGTTCATCCTCCAGCCCAAGCTCAAGACACTATCTCAGACTCTGTTGAAAGCTCAAGATAATTATCTTTGCCATCCAATCTTGAGGACATCATTGGCAGAATTGTTGATGATAAGGTTGGAAAGATTGTTGAAGAGAGGACTGAGCAGATGGCACAACAAATTGAAGAAAGAGTGCAAAAGCAAGTGCAAGACACCTTGGCCCTTACAAATGCCATGGTGACTCAAATGCTAGTCTTGCTGATGGAGTTTCAGAAGAATCAAAATTCAAACCAACCCCCTCCACCACCTACTTCTTCTTAGAATCTCTTTTTTCTTATTTTATTTTGCTGACAGTGATGGGCCACTCCCTTTTTACCTTTTTGGCTGATGACAAAAAGGGGGAGAAAGGAAAAGAAAGATATTTATAAGTAAAGTCAGTTGTTTGTTTGCATTTTCATTGATCTGCTTTACTAATATTGTTTGCTTTGATATTTACTTGCTCTGATACTTATGTATGATAAGTGTTTATACCTATCTGTTAGTCTGATTAAGTATTTGAATGCTTTGTCTTATGGGGAGTCTTGCAAGCTCTCTTAGACTTTGCTATTTAAATTTAATCAGTTTTTGTCATCTACCAAGCCTCTTCAGGCTCTAACTCTAACAAAGAGATTTAAAGCTTTGATCTAAGAACTCACTATGTGTGAGGATTTGAAAGTTTAAGATCAATAAGATTTACAAGTAAACTTGTGTTACAATTTCAACAGATTTTTTTCACTATGATATCAGAGCTTGTGTTACTGCGTATATCTATATATTGAATCTATGTCCATATGCTCCTTGAAGTTCTTCTAGTATATATATAGTTGAAGTGCTTCTCTGTCTTGATCTTCTTCAACGGTCTTCAAATTGTATCCATTTAGACTTAGAATTAAATGCTTGGATCCGTTGAGACTGATAACTTGATATGCTTCACTGAGAAGTGCTTTTGTTTAACAGAGGAATTCTCAAAGTAGAACTGTCACTGCTTTATTCTACCAAAGGTTGCTTTCTGACTTACCATATTTGTACTTGACTTGATCTTTACAACAATGTATTTTGACAGAATACAAAGGTTTATGGTTTAGATGGTACGAAGTTCTTTTATCCCATAGATAAAGATTTTATACAAAAGAAGCATCAAGGTAAAAGACATATATTCTTTGAATTAAATAAGCAATCATTTGAAATAAATTCATTGTGGACAAGTTTGCATTAAATCTCATATTCAAGGTAGCAAACATATAGAACATATAGCCGTCTACTTAGTTTTAAGAATGCATCTATACAAGAGTTTCATTCTGCTCGTCCACTGTTGTGGCAGAAGCGCTCGTCCACTCAAGTGGTAGAAGCGCTCGTCTACTAATATGGCAGAGGCGCTCGTCCACACAAGTCTTTGGACTTGCTAAGTCCTTAATGAGAAGCTCCGTCCAATGACGTGGCATATGGAGCTCATCTACTAGGTTACTTTGTGTTTTAGTAACGCTTCTTCCTTAGTTAACTCTAAGACCTCGTCTATTCTTATTTTAACAATCTCGTCTACCATAAAGCTAAAGACTCAGAATTTTACCAAGAGTTGTAGACTGGTCTAGAGGTTTGAAATAGAATCTGTAGATTCCATACTTTAAATTTTAGTTCATCTGACTCGCATAAAATTAAGTAATCCCTGCATACTTATAACAAACAAGTTAGATCTTTGACAAATACTTTGCCATACAAATTTAACCTTATAACAATCTCCCCCTTTTTGATGATGACAAAAACCAATTAAATTTTGAGTGAGCAAAGTCTAAGAGAGCTACAGAGATCCCCCTAAGACAAAGCATTCAAACTTAACGAGTAAAACAGATAAGCAGCAGCATATAACGGTTTTAACATATTAGATCAGTCATGTTGAACACATAGTATCAGAGTTAACTATTTTAACAGAGCTTATAAGTCCAAACACAGATAATAAATCTAGATCATATTAAGCACAAGTATGCAGTAAAATAGTATGCATGTGAAAACAGATATGTATAACCAAAAACTGACTTTATATAAAATTTAATTTCTATATCCTTTCTCCCCCTTTTTTGTCATCAGACAAAAAGGAAACAGGAGTGGACCATCATTGTCAATATAAAGGAATAGAAGAAGGCTAAGAGGAGGGTGGAGGTGGTGAGGTTGAGTTGGCAGATTGTGACTCTGTTGAAAACTTTACACAGTGCTCATCATCTGGTTAATCATTACATTCATTGGAGCCAGCGATTCTGCAACTTGCTCTCTCACTTGTTCCTTGACCTCAACTTTACTCTCTCTTCTATAATTTTTCCAATTGTCTCTTCATAGTTTGGAGGCTGTGAGGGCCTTGAACTTTCAGCACTGTCTTGAGCATGTGCTCGGATTGGAACAGTGTCTAGAGCTCTGGAAGTTTGAGGATGTCGCTTCATTGGAGCTAACCTAGTATCATGGTCAAGCAAAAGGCAAAGTATCATTGCTCTATCAACTGCTGAAGCAGAATACATATCAGCTGCAAGGTGCTGCTCACAACTTCTATGGATCAAACACCAATTGGAAGACTACAATGTATTTGTGTGACAATACTACTACAATCAATTTATCTAAGAATCCAATATTGCATTCTAGAGCGAAGCATATAGATATCAAACATCATTTAATTAGGGATTATGTGCAAAAAGGTGTGTTTGTTGTTCAATTTGTAGTATAAGAAAGCATTTGAATATGTCGTATGTGGATTGAGCTGGTATAATTATTGTTAAATTGATCGTCCATTGCATGTTGTGTCTGCACGTCCACTAGTCATGACGTCCAGAGCAAGTGGATTCTACGCGTCCGCTCTTAGCCTTGTGTGGACTCGTCTACTTGGATATCAGTCTTGATTTCTGGTTTCTCTTCGGTTTTACCTATACCAATGATCTTTCCTTTTTGATTTCCTCCAAAAGTGACCCAGCCACCATCTTTGGGTCTAAGGTCTTGGAACATATACCTTTCTCCTGTCATGTGTCGTGAGCATCCACTATATATAGAAGGAATTTATTAGTCACTAATAAATTTCAATTCTTTTTACGAGATTGTTCATAAAACCATCTATCAAATCTACATTGTATATAGAAGGAATTGTTTTATTGAATCTGTCATGTGAAAATTTGACTCTGTCATTTGCAATTTGTTTTGATATTTTGCTTAATTAAAATTTATTTCATGAAGATGAATTGTCTTTTGAATTTGTCATGTAGAAGCTTGATTTCGTAATTTTTTTTCCCTACATTGAGAACTTCTCCTGGACTACTATAGCAGTTAACAACCAGCAGAAATTGGATTGGTTCCTTCCGTAGAAAATTTGCAGTGAATTAAGGTGTATTTATATGCCAAAGCTAGATATGATTTCAAGCAATATATGGGATTGGTGCACCAATCTATGTATGTATGAAAATGTCCATTAAGAATAACTTGCCTCTATTAAGAAAATTGGAAGCATTTATTTGCTTACCATATGATATTGCCTTGATCCATGCCCTTCTCTTTTAGCTAGACTCATTATTTCGAAAACTTTCCTTCTTTGTTGGATTGCAATATTTGAAAAAATATAGCTGTTGGATATCACTCACTATCTACAATACATATACTCTTCTCTTGACAAATTGTAAGTAAGATTTCCTTCTTGTTTCTTGGATGCCATATATTGTTTTTGGATTTCTTTTCATTTTTTAGAGGGTTTGACATCATGGTTTCTCGTAGGTGTGCAGCTCGCAAGAGTCAGAGAAGGAGGTGCCCTTCGGATTGCATTTTTGCTCCATATTTCCCTCCCAATGATCCTAAAAAATTTGCTTGTGTTCACAAAATATATTGTGGCAGCAATGTTGGAAAAATGCTTCAGGTAACTGTTCAATCAAATAGTAACAATATTTAATATCATTATATGCTATAGTATATAATATGGAAAGAGTTGGTCAATATCATAAGTTGAAAAATATATTTATGTTCAAATGATCTCTTTGTAAAATTTTGATGTTGTAGCAAATTTCACCCTATTCACGAGAACAAGTTGCGGATACTTTGTACTTAGAAGCACAATGCAGGATTCAAGACCCTATTTATGGATGTGTCGGGATTATCTCTAAGCTGTATCAACAAATCCACGATACACAAATTGAGCTAGCCAAAATCCAAACTCAAATTGCATTTCACAAGCTCCAAATCCCGCAGGTTGAAGCTGAATCAAACTTGGATGTCTTGCTAGCAAGCATGGGACAGATTCAATACGATCACTCTAGTCAAGATCCTTGGTTCAATTAAAACTTGTTTTCCAATACGTTGATGCTACAACTACATTAAAAAACTCTATTGTTTTTTTTTTCTTTTTATGGGGGTTGTTATTATTTTTGTCTAATTTTGAAGAATGCTTGAAAGAGAATAATGATTGATAGTTATGTTTAGGGATGGCAACGGGGCGGGGCGGGGCGGGCATGGGTAGCACTCGCCGCACCCTCGTACCTGTCGGGTAAAGTCCGTACCCGTCCCCGCCTGTTACCCACACGGGTATCTTTCGGGCGGGTATCCAGCGGGTTTTGCGGATATCCGCGGGTTTACGGGTATCCGCAAATTATTTTTTCCAGAAAAAATATATACTCTTTTTGCTTAAAAAATTGCTAAAATATGCACAATTCAATTTAAAGTAACCATGTTCATACAAATAGATGTTAAGAAAGCATCAAAGCATTATCCAATTACAAAAGTTACTAACAAAAGTAATCAAATACATTTAGCAATTACTACATATATATAAATAAAGGACATTTTAGTAATTTAAGTAACGGGTGCGGGTATATGAGGGCACGGATAGTGTGATACCCGCCCCGCCCCGTTTATAAACGGGTATTGAAATTACCCATTTATTTTATCCGTGGGTACCCATTTAACTACCCGCCCCGTGCCCGTTGTGGATTTTATCCGCGGGTATTCGCGGGTACGGGTAAAATTGCCATCCCTATCTAAGACTCCCTTGGATAAATATAAAAGGGCATAAAAAGGTGTTTTTTAAGCAATTTTTTATTTTGTAAAAAAAAGTAATTTTTTCTAGTATGGTTAAATATGTTTTCAGTTCCACAAAATTGGGTGATGTTCAATTTTAGTCTCTCGTTTGAAATTTTTTTTTTTAGCCCTCTAAATTCTAAAACATGTCAATCGTGCTCCTCAGACATATGTTTTAGAATTACCCAAATGTACGTTTTATTTCCATTTGGAGAGTATGACTGATACACTTTAGAATTTGGAATACTAAAAACGTATGTTTTTCAAATGGGAGACTAAGGCTCTGTTTAGTAAAAACCAGCGGATAGCGGATAAGCTAGCTGATAGCGGTTAGCGGATAAGTTAACTGCTAGCGGATAGCGGATTAGCTAGCAGATTGTATTTGAAGTGTTTGGCAAAACTAGCGGTTAGACTAGTTGATAAATGTAAAATGACATAAATGGATATGTTTTCATGTTTGTATATATAAATTATACATAAACAATATGCTTGCAAGCTTTGAGCCAGCTATAGAGCCCAAAATTCATCCATAGTTTGATTTATTTGCCTGCTGCTTATTTCCTTCTTCCTTTGTGTTTTTTTTATCTGTAGTATTTCTTTATTCATTTCTTATATTCTCACTAGTCATTTGTTTCTCGTGAATTTGACCAACAAAATCCACATGATACATACAAGATGCTTAATGTTGAAACTGCATGTTTATTTTCTTCTTAACACATGCAAATCGCTACACACACTACTCACATGTCAAGTTCTAGTAGGATACGACCCCATTGATATAATATTTTTTGGTTTAACAATTGAGTAGGTCCCTGAACTATTTGGTAATTTTAAAGTAGGTCCTTATACTAGATAAATTTGTAATTGGGTCCTCGAACTTTTATAAAGTTTTCAATTGGGTCCCTATACTAAAAAAATTTATAATTGGACCCCATGCCCGCGTTTGAAAAAATTACCTATGTCCAGACCAACACCCTCGTGGGTAGCAACTTTAGTATGCTTACCTGTACCTTCTGGGTACCTAAGTACTCACACCTACACCTGTAGGACCAATCTGAAAAATAAAAAACTTATAGGATCAATCTGAAAAATAAAATAAACATATAGGACCAATTTACCTAATTTGCCAATTAAAAAACATTACAAAAGAAACGTTCTAACAATTAAAAAACTATCCAAATATTGTCTTCTAAATCTAATCGTAAAACATTACAAATCAAAATATTTAACTAAATAAAAACATCCAAAAGGAAGTATAGATGATGCTAGATTTAGAAAGTTAAGAATCTTTAGATTAATTTTGTTTTTAAAATTTGTATTATAGTTAAAATTATATATATTAATAATATATATATTTATATTACTAAGTTTGATGGTTTTTGTCGGCGTGGCGTGTTGGTGGGCGGTGAAGGGGCTGCCGAGGTAGGGAGACTGAACATGGTTTCTGTCGGCGTCGACCTGGTATCTGAGTGCGAGAGCAAAACAAAGAAACAGTTAGTGCAAGGGGGAGAGTGAAAACTAGAAACATAAGCTCACTTGAGGGTTTAATGAGTAATTATCCACCTTCGGATCAAACACAGATTAATGGATCAGATTTGCTGTCAAATGATCCCAACCATGAAATGGACAACTATAAACACGAGAGGGGGGGGGGGGGGGTTTGAATTGTGTTTATCATAATTTAAGCAAAGTTGAAATCTTTTCACAAACAGAAGCTAGGTTTGGACGAGTGGAATGGTACAGGATGGACGGGTGACTTTTACAAACACAACACTTGATAGACGTAAGAAAACTAAAGCAATTAAAGAGGTTATAAGGAAAGAGAGATTGACACAGTTATTTATCCTGGTTCACTCTTCAAAGCAAAGAGCTACGTCCAGTCCTTGGCAGCACCAAGATTTATCCACTATAACTGATCAGGTTACAGACTCGAGTATTGTTTGCACACCTAGTCTCTTCAGGCTCAAAGACAAGTATTCTTTCCACACCTAGCCTCTTCAGGCTCACTCAGGTTTGTTTGAGAGATTTGGTTTGTAATAAATAAAACTTCTCACAGACAGATCTTTCACTAACACTCAGAGTGGTTTAAATGTAAAGCTTAGGAAAGTCTGCGTAATAACTTCAAATGATCGAAGAATACATAATGAAAGAGTGAAGATATTAATGCGCAGAGTAATGCCTCTTTAATGCTATGTGTATTCTCTCTTATCTGTGCTTCATCTTCAATGACCTTTGTATTTATGGTCTTCAAGCATTTAGGATCCGTTAGAGACATTCCCACAGATGTTGGCTTCTAGCAGAACTTCATTAAATGCAATTAAGTCGTTCTGGGCATCCATTAATGCAATAGGAACATTGGTTGTACTCCAACATGAAGGATCATGGCTTTATGCATCGTGATACAGCCATATCAGAGTTGTGCAGAGAGCTTTTGGTACTTTGCTGAGTACAATTCCCTTTCGTGTAAGGACCAGAGGTACTAGGGAATAAAGCATGTTGGAAGCATTCTTTAACTGGTATTTGGTACTGATATCCGAGGTTGCTTGAGAGAGTAACTTCTGACTTTTCTTGATTCTGGTTCTTAAAATAAGATTCTGATAATTCTAAGAGAATTTGCGTTCATAGGATAAGCGCATCCATCTTGAAAATAGCTGCGTCCATCTAGCCATTTAAGATTTTACATTCGGGCTAGTAGACGAGCTCCAAAGACTTGTGTGGACGAGCGCTTCTATTACCTTAGTGGACGAGCACTTCTATCACTTCAGTAGACGAGCGCTTCTATCATTTCAGTAGACAAGCACTTCTGTCACTTTAGTGGACGCTGGCTTTTATCACTTTAGTGGATGGTGGCTTTTATCACTTTAGTGGATGCTGGCTTTTATCACTTTAGTATTGGACGTGGGATTCTATCACTTGCGTTAGACGTGAGATTCTATCACTTGCGCTGGACGTGAGCTTCAATCACTTCAGTGTTGGACGTGAGCTTCTATCACTTGTGTTGGACGTGAGCTTCTATCACTACAGTGTTGGACATGCGTTTCAATCACTTGTGTTGGACGGATGATTCTATCACTTGCGTTGGACGGATGATTCTATTATTTACCTTGGACGGATGATTCTTACAGTTTTAATCTGCACACTAGATTGACAGGTTAGCAACCAATATGAAGGTTAATTAAATCATTAACAAATGTTTAGTTCTCATCAAAACTTAGGGAAATGCACTTCATACATTTTAGAGAGTTATCAATCTCCCCCTTTTTGATGATGACAAACATTGATATGATTTAATGAACCTCAGAAAATATCAACAAAGAAAATAGCATATATCAGATAGGTTGAAATTTTCTTAAGCGGACAGGTCATGCAGATGCTAGATCAGACATTAAGTTGGACTTGTTTTACTTTGAAATTATTATAAGAGCAATCTTACTTAAGATTTATCTGAGCAATTATGGAAACTATCAGAGCATACTCATGTCCATGTATTATTTAAGATTCATATCATATTCATTCTTCTATAACACATTTCTATCACATTTCTCATTTCTCCCATTCTCAAGTTGATGTTTTACCCATAAGAGTTGAGAGCAACAACTAGCAGCAGAGATGTATTCTGCTTCAGCAGTAGACAGGGCAATGGTTGTCTGCCTCTTGCTTGACCATGTGACTAAACTTGCTCCAATGAAGTGACATCCTCCACTGGTGCTTTTTCTTTCTATTCTGTCTCCAGCAAAATCAGCATCACAATATCCCACTAATCTGTATTCTTTTGATCTTAAATACAGCAAACCAAGATTAGTAGTTCCAAGCAAATATCTAAATATTCTTTTAACAGCCCTAAGATGAGATTCTCTAGGATCAGATTGGAATCTAGCACACATACAGACACTAAATTGAATGTCGGGTCTGCTTGAAGTTAAGTACAGTAGATAGCCAATCATGTTGGAACCAAAGTGGTTATGGTTTATTTAATCTCTAAAGTTTTGATGCTAACAAAAGGATTAAATTTGCTTGGCAAAGTTTTAGTTGAGATCTAACAAGTGAGTTCAGTTTATGCAGGAATATTCAAAATAATATAAGGTATACAATGCTTGGACTCATGCAAAGAATTACCCGTCCAAAGGTTATTTAAACTATTTATATTTTGAATGACAAGTAGACTGGTTTTCCTTAGTAGATAAGGCTATAAATGAATGCCTAAATAACTTGTTAGGTATAGCAAGTCCAAAGACTTGGAAGTAAGTACGCCCATAGTGTCTAAAACTAAAATTCAGTAGACGTCCACAGTGCCACGTCAGCAGACGAGGGCTATCCTTGTAACTCAGGTATACGTCCATGGTGCCTAAACTAAAATTCAGTAGACGTCCACAGTGCCACGTCACTGAATGGAGGTTCTCTAAGGACTTAGCAAGTGCAAAGACTTGGGTGGACGAGGGCTTCTGTCACTTTAGTGGACGCAAGTTTCTATCACTTGTGTAGTAGACGTGCGCTTCAATCACTACAAAGTTGGACGATTTGTTTCAATCACTTGTGTAGTAGACGTGCGCTTCAATCACTACAGTGTTGGACGGTTTGTTTCAATCACTAGTAGACGAGCGCTTCTACCATATTAGTTTACGAGTGCTTCTACCACATTAGTAGACGAGCGCTTCTATCACATTAGTAGACGAGCGCTTCTACCACTTTAGTGGACGAGCGCTTCTGCCACATCAGTGGACGAGCATAATTAAAATCCTTTATAGATGCGTTCTTAAAACTAAGTAGACGGCTATATATGTTCTATATGTTTGTTACCTTGAATATATGATTTAATGCAATCTGGACCACGATGAATTTATTTCAAACAATTGCTTATTTAATTCAAAGAATATATGTCTTTTACCTTGATGCTTCTTTCGTATAAAATCTTTATCTCCTGGATAAAAGAACATCGAAACCATAAACCTTTGTACTTTGTCAAAATACAATGTTGTAAATATCAAATCAAGTACAAAGATGGTAAGTCAAAGCATTTAATGCTAAATTCTAAACGGATACAATTTGAAGACTGTTGAAGAAGATCTAGACACAAAAGCACTTCTCAGTGAAGCATATCAAATTATCAGTCTCAACGGATCCAAGCATTTAATGCTAAAGTCTAAACGGATACAATTCAAAAGTAACCGTTGAAGAATTACAAGAGAAGAAGAAGGTCACTATATAAGTAGAAGACCTCAGATACTGAAAAGAACAACTCTGGCCTGAAACAATTTTCGCGAGCTCAACATTTGCCAATACAATTCTTGAGTAGACAAGCTCTTATTCTTTCATTCTTTCAAAAACAAAAGTCTGTAATTTATTAGTTTGAATATTGTTGTAATATTCAACTGATCTTAAACTGTCATACTCTCACACTTAGTGAGTTAAGAAGATCAACTTTAAATCTCTGTGATAGAGTGAGAGCCTGAAGAGGCTTGGTAAGAAAGGAATACTTAGAGCCTGAAGAGGCTTGGTAGAGAAAGAATACGTGTAGCCTGAAGAGGTGTTGAATACTTGTAAAGCTATTGGATTATAGTGGAGAAAAACCTTCAGGTAGAAGGGACTGGACGTAACTCTTGGTTAGAAGAGAGTGAACCAGGATAAAACATTTGCGTGAATCTTCTAAACCCTTACCTTTTACAGTTTTTGTTTATACTAACTGTGGGGTTCTGAATATGAGTTTATGATCTTTTCAAAAGCGTTTTCCTGTTTGTGTGTTGTTCTTATTGTTTTGCTTGTAAAAGGTTTGAGAAAAGACTTTTTCGAAAATCTGTTAAGAAACACAATTCATCCCCCTTCTTGTGTTTCCCTGTGTCAACTTCATGTAGCATCGATTACAGAAACAACATATTCTTATGAGATTGTCATTTAAGCATTGCCGTTTACGTCAAATATGATTGTTTTTTTCTTAATAGGGGGTAAGGACTAAGGATCATACCCTGATCTCTTAGACAACTATTTCTCATGTCCCAAGCTCTTTACAACATGAGCTAACTAGAGTTGTCAAAATGAGTTCGAAATATCGAACCCTTGAGCCAATCCGACTCACTGGTTGGTTTGGTTGGACAAAACGTGGTTCATTTGAATCCAGGTTATTTTGACTCAGTTCACCTAACCCGCGGGTTAAAGTGTTCAACCCGATTTGAGCCGTGTTGGCTCATAACGTATGAAACAATTTTTTTTAAAATAAAAAATACCAAAGAAAATCTCTTGAAAGTAAACTGAACAAACACAATATTTTGTTAATTTTTTTAAAATATTAGAATATGAAAAAAATCACTCCAAGTGGCCTAAATGTTGGAAATTTTTGTTAAAAAAATCATAGAAAATCTCGAAAAGCAAACTTAACAAACAATTTTTTTTAATTTTTTTAAAAATACTGAAATACAAAAAAATTTGAAAAATGACCCAAACGATTGAATTTTGGATCATGAGGCAGTTATCTCGAAGTACTCTTAAAACATGTACCAAAAATATTTTTTTAAAATAAAAAATACCAAAGAAAAATCTCTGCAAAAGCAAACTAAACAATTTTGGATTTTTTTAAAATAGTAGAATATGAAAAAAAATCCATGATAAAAAAATACAAAAAAAATCAGTCCAAGTGACCTAAATAATGGAATTTATGATCTGGAAGCAGTTGTCCTAAAGTACTCTTGAAACATATACCAAAAAAATTTGAAAAAAAAAATCAAAAATGCCACATAAAATCTCGAAAAAGAAAATTGAACAAACACATTTTTTTTGGGATTTATTAAAAATAGTCAACTAGGAAAAGAATTTAGAAAAGTGACCTAAACGATGAAATTTTGCATCTGAAATCAGTTATCCTGAAGAACTCTTGAAACACATACCAAAAAACATTTTTAATTTAAAAAAAAAACCACCACAGAAAATGTCTAAAAAACAAACTGAAAAAAAAACAAATTTTTTTGTATTTTTTAAAAATAGTGGAATACGAAAGAAATTTGAAAAATGTCATAAACGATGAAATTTTTGATCTGGAGGCGGTTTTCCGAAAGTACCCTTGTAACATCTACCAAACAATTTTGAAAAACAAAATTCAAAAACACCATAGAAAATCTCTAAAAAAACAAAAAAATCGTGAAATGCGAAAAAAATCAGTCCAAGTGGCCTAGAAGCAAACTGAACAAACACAATTTTTTTGAATTTTTTCAAATAGTGAAATATGAAAAAAAAAGTAGTAAAGTTACCTAAACGATGAAATTTTAGATCTGGATGCAATTATCCCAAAGTACTCTTGAAACATGTATCAATTTTTACAAAAAAAAAATATCAAAAAACCATAGAAAATCTCTGAAAAGCAAACTGAACAAACACATATTTTTTTTTTGCATCTTTTCAAAAAAGTGAAATCCCAAAAAATAGTCCAAGTGGCATAATTGATGGAATTTTGGATTTTAAGGCGACCGTCCCGAAGTAATCTTGAAACACGTACCAAATAATTTTATAAAAAAAATCAAAATACCACAAAAATCTCAAAAAAACAAACTGAACAAACACAATTTTTTTGGATTTTTTTAAAATAGTGAAATACGAAAAACAATTATCATAAATTTTTCAATAACTGGGTCTATTCATTTCATTCCAAAAATTTAAAATACCATGCATTACATTAATTTCGAGCCCAATACTTAGCAAATTATAAATAAGGCTAAAACTTCATATTTGTTATGAAAAATGTGTCAAATATGGATGGATGTCCATTTAGTATTGTAACCTCCATTAGCAAAAGTTTTTATGACAAGTTATTGCATTATAAATATATCATTATGTATAGGCTTTCAATAGTTTTGGGTTGTTACAAGTCCTATGTCCTATAAAATAGGACTCATTGTGAAGTTTGCACATTGAAGAGTATGATACAAAGACTCTCTCATTCTCTCCTCTCTTCTCTATTACTCTCTTATCTATTCTTCTTAGTTAGTTTACATATGCATTGCAAACTTCTGGTTTACAGTCAACACGTCATTCAACCGCACTCAAATCTATTTGAGTTGATATAATGCATAAACATAATTTATAAAAAACTTCTATCAAAATAAAACAATATAGTAGATATTTTAGAGATTGGATTTACCTTTTGTAAAAAGAGAGGAGTTTTCTCCAATTTATTTATGGGAGCTCATGTCCTTGTATAGTACTTCAAACATCAACAAGGAGAGTGATTACACCTTTCAATATAATACACAATCATGTACAATGGTTACATGTACAATGGTTACAAAATAAGTGCAATAGTTACAAAAGGATAAAGTATACTAAAAGTTATAACCAATAAATCCTTACCAATGGTACCTTTAGTATTACCATTTACCAAAGTTTATAATTTATATATAAAGATTTGGGATCACAAAATTTTCTTCAATGAATAAAATTCTAGAAACCATATCATATATATATTTTATTTAAATACTTATAACTAATTAACGAATAGGAGAAAACGTGTATATGTGCTTCTAAAATCACATAAAAACACAATGAAATGGATCATTTCAAGAAAATAATTCAATTAATCAAATCATCAATCAAATAAAAAAATTCTCGAAAATATTTAACAAAATAGATATACCCGAATGCATGTTATTTGTAAGAACATGATCAAATAAGATAACAAGTTACAAAATCTTTATTATTAACTCATTTAGAAAATTAATCCCGTTGATTGTAAATATTTAAATTATTATCTACCTATTTAAAACTTTAACTTCAACATAAAATATTATAGAATATACATAATACTAAAATAATACATATCTTCTCCAGATTTTGTCTAAGCCTTCCCTTGTATGTCAGAATTAATGTTTTTACATTAAGCTATATTTAATTTTTTTCATATTTTAGTATAAAAATTTAACTCCAATGCCATACAAATATGTAAATTATTATTAACTCATTTAGAAAATTAATCCCGTTGATTGTAAATATTTAAATTATTATCTACCTATTTAAAACTTTAACTTCAACATAAAATATTATAGAATATACATAATACTAAAATAATACATATCTTCTCCAGATTTTATCTAAGCCTGCCCATGTATGTCAGAATGTTTTTACAATAAGCTATATTTAATTACTTTCATATTTTAATATAAAAATTTAACTCCAATGCCATATAAATATGTAAATTATTATTCACTCATTTAGAAAATTAATCCCGTTGATTGTAAATATTTAAATTATTATCTACCTATTTAAAACTTTAACTTAAACATAAAATATTATAGAATATACATAATACATAATTCTAAAATAATACATATCTTCTCCAGATTTTATCCAAGCCTGGCCTTGTATGTCAAAACGCAACAACTATTATGCATATAGAAAATAGATCAAACTGAGTAAAACAAAAAAATCAACTAAATTCTTGAATGAGCTTGGTAATGATTACAATGTTCCATTGATGAGTAACAAAATATAAGAGGAAGTAAAAACAAAGAATTTCACAAATTTTACTTTCAAGTTAAATGTTCGATAGTTTTGACTTCGAAAATGATATTTTACAAAGAAACTGATAACTCTGGTTCTGACTTTATCATTTGTCGTAGGAGAAACTTAGATTCCTTCCAGTTTCCATCTTTGACAAAGAAGCACTATGGTCTGAACAAAAGCTGGACATATTTGGAAGCATTCCATCCTCAACCATTTCTTTGAGTAGCCTAAAAGCCCTATAAGAGTTCCTTCTTTGCAATAACCATGAATCATCATGTTATATATATAACACTTTTTGGTTCCAAGTGCAGCTCACCCAATGATTTGAAGACTTTTGATGCTTCTTTCATTAAGTCAAAATCAATGTATTAGACATTGTACGTGCAAGCATTTGATACACAACCATATTTCTTGTCTAAAGAATGTATCTCAAATGCTTTCTCCATTCTGATATGATGAAATAGCAATATCCTACCTTCTCTTTCTATTCACCTTTAAACCTCACACCCTTCTTCCAAGTAAATAACCAAATTAGAAAAAGTTATCAGACCCGTAAATAATCCAATTTGATTGTAATACGTGACTAATCCCATGTTGAAAATAGTAGCAGGATCCGCTAACCCAATTTTGGCTATTACTCTTGTAGACAAAAACATGAAATACTATAGAATGGTGTGAGAAGGTGAAATAACTCATGGAATAGTGAAAATGTGAAAAAAATAAAAGGCTGCAAAGTAGAAAATTGGGAGGCAACTGTTATAAGTAAAACTTGAAGCGAGAAAGAGAACATGTTGGCTGGATTTTAAAACATGCATATCCTTAATTAAGGCAATTTTGAAACAAAACTCTTCAGATTTGACCCCTGAAAACCTTTGCAAACAATTTAATTACAGTATTCCGGCAAAATGAAAGATAGTACACAACAAGGCTTATAAAAAGCAACAAAGTAGAAGGTGCTATTGTCAGAAGAGTTTCAATACATGTATCAAGGTGTGAAAGAAAGATTTGATGAAAGAAATGTCATAAGACTTGCCTACACACTCCTGATGCTATCTTATAGAATAATAGTTATATAATTGTAATTGAATAGCGAAGCTATTTGCGTTAGCTTAAAGTAAACTACATATTTTTGGGAAACATGAAAATGGTAAGTAAGGATTCAGATTGGTTAGTTTCTTACTCTCTTTTTTTTGGTACGAATATCAATAAAAGCGCGTCCACTGAAGTACAACAAAAGCGCGTCCACTGAAGTACAACAAAAGCGCGTCCACTAAAGTACCATTTGAAGCACGTCCACTGAAATACAACAATAGCGCGTCCACTGAAGTACAACAAAAGCGTGTCCACTGAAGTACAACAAGAATAGCACGTCCACTGAAGTATAACAGAAGAGCTCGTCTACTGACGTGGCACTTGGAGCTCGTCTACCAAAGTAATAGAAGAGCTCGTCCGCTGACTAGGCACTTGGAGCTCGTCTACTGAAAGTAGCAGAAGCGCGCGTCCACTGAAGTAAAAAGGAGAGCTCGTCTACTAATAGTGGCAAAAGGAGCTCGTATACTAATGATACGCACTTTGGACTTGCTAATATCTTAATGAGAAGCTCCGTCCACTAATATGGCATATAAAGCTCGTCTACCAGTTGGAGCCGGTCCAATTAACTTGTGCTAGCACTCCCGTCTACTGATGTGGCAAATGGACGTGGCTATTTTTTCTCTTCAAGTAAACACGGTTATTTTTCAAGAAGGACGCAAACTCTACAAGAATCAACAGAATCTCATTTCAAGATCAAGAATCAAAAAAGCATATTTTGTTAAATCAGATCCAAATCTATTTTAAATGATCCCAGCGGCTATAATGTGTCTTCTATATAAAGAGGGATCAAAGGAACATTTTTCAAACAAACACAACGAATAACAACAACACAACTCATTCTGATTGTGAAAAACTACGAAAGATCCAAAAGTGCTTCATCTATGAGAAAAGTGTGATATTAGTTAGAACTTCAATTTGTATAATCGGGCTTTTAGAGTCTTACTTCTACTCAATTCTTTTCGTGAATTAGTGTGACTAAGAGAAGGTATCTCTTAGGATTGAATAAGGATAGAAGGGATCCTTGGGTATAGAAAAGCAAGTGTGCTTTCTGGTGATTTTTCTAGCAAGGAGGTTATCCTTGTGCTGCTGTAATTGGAATTGTGTAATTGCTGATTAAAGTGGAGAAAACCACAGAGGTGTGGGACTGGATGTAGGCTTACCAGAGGAGGTAGCTGAATAAGGATAAATCGGTTTGCGTGTTCTTCTCATCCCTAAACTCCATATACTTGTTATATGCACTTGTGTGTTGTGACTGAGTTTTAAGAATACTTGTTAACTTGCATCTTTGATCTGTAATCTGTGTTAAAACCTGTTGTTACTACTTATAATTCTTCTTGTCATCATTACTTGTTCCATAACCTGATTCTTGGGAATTAAAATTGAGTGAAAACCAATTTTCTTTAAAGAAACACTGTTTTGCTTTAAATTGTTGAAAAAGTTTTCAATATCTCAATTCACCCCCCCCCCCTCTTGAGACCGTAGCCACTACCAACACAATCCATTTTTCCCTGGACTTTGAACTGGACATCTTTTATTATTTTTATCCCAATTTGAAGAGTGGAGTCTTTTATGAATAGTTTTACCTCAAAATATGGGATGAAGAGCAAAAATTTCTTTGGATAAAATAGATCATTTGATCATGAGTTTGTCATAGTGATGCAAACTACTAAAATGTGATACCTTTATGTATTGAGTGAAACAAATTAAGTTCGTTCACTTTAGAGTTCAGAAAAGGTTAATAGCATTAACAACCTTATTACTTCTAAACCATGAACAAATGATCACTAGTCCTATGCCTTTAGAGTCTAGAAAAAAGTTAATGGCATTAGCAAACTGATTAAGGTGCAACATAGAGTCCATAAAGAGTTAATAGCATTAGAGTCTGCTATTTATCAAGATGGTTCATTGGTACAACACATAAGATAATAACTTTGAGATGAGGATATACCTATAGAAGCCCAAAAAGCCTTCTATTTTGGCTATTATGCTAGCTTATCCAAGCAGGCGCGTGCTGCTAAACTTAGCTTTTCATGTCTGCAAGTTATAATTATAAAGGAAAATCGAGAAGGAAAAAGAGGAAATCAACAGTTACAAAGAAGTACTAAAACATAAGGAATAATAATTGAAAACAATCTTTACTCGAAATGGAATATCACATTCCTAGTGTCCCAATTAAATTAAGCATTATGCCATTATCAATAAAGCCTGTTAGAATCATGTTTCTTTTTTTTGAAAAAGGAAATTAAGCATTATCACCACACAAGGCTAACAATGTTATCTATCACTTCTTTATCACTTAATTGGTTACATTCATCATCTTTAAATCGCATTACCCCATCCATGAGATCAACCGTTTCCACCTCACTTCTGTTCTCTATCTTCTCTAGCTCCATCCATAAAATCTCCTCAGGCTTTTTCCTACACTGAAATTGCGTATGCATAATATTAAATTTAGTATAATAAATCTAATTTCTTAAAAGTGAAATTCTTAAGTATGCAGTATCTTTTATGCATTCCCATCAACAATTAATATGTCCAAAATCATTGTATACAGATTGATGTATTCTTATTAACAGCCACATTCAAAGAAAATCTCAATCATTTTTCCTGATAAAGGTATTGAAACTCTCAAAATGGGAAAAAAAATAAAAAACTGAAAAAAAAATGGAATTATGAATCTAAAGCAAATTTTGTTTAAGAACCAACAATCATATTGTAGAGGCGCTCGTCCGCACAAGTCTTTGGACTTGCTAAGTCCTTAATGAGAAGCTTCATCCAATGACGTGGCATATGTAGCTCGTCTACTAGGTTACTTTGTGTTTTAGTAACGCTTCTTCCTTAGTTAGCTCTAAGACCTCGTCTATTCTTATTTTAACGATCTCGTCTACCATAATGCTAAAGACTCAGAATTTTACCAAGAGTTGTAGACCGGTCTAGAGGCTTGAACTAGAATCTGTAGATTCCATACTTTAAATTTTAGTTCCTCTGACTCACATAAAATCAAGTAATCCCTGATTACTTATAACAAACAAGTTAGATCTTTGACAAATACTTTGCCATACAAATTTAACCTTTTTGTTAACATCAAAACTTAAGAGATTATTTTAATCCAAAACCACTTTGGTTCTAACAAATGGGATTTTTCAAATTTTTGTTAAAACAAAAACTTGTTTTTAAATAAAATAAGGTAACTTGTAATATCACTAGTGGAAAATATACATTAGACGATAATGGTTTACGTCAGTTAACCAAAAGCTAGACGTTAAAAAGGAGGCGGTGGCAGTTTTGTAAATATCAGGCTTCATTAATTCAATTTTAACGTCAGTTGTTTTAATGACTGACGTTAAAAGTGAAGTGACTCACTTTTAACGTCAGTACAATAAAGAACTGACGTTAAAAGTGAACATTTTAACGTCAGTTCGATAAAGAACTGACGTTAGAAGTAAGTCTCTTCACTTTTAACGTCAGTCCCTACATCAACAGACGTTAAAAGTTATTTTAATAATTTTTTTTATCTAGTATACGATTCCTTCCGCATTGCCTTCCTCAAAGTTTCAGTTTCACATGAATTGCTTTGATGTTTTGTGTTTCTGTTTTGAAAACTAAAATATATGTGCGAAGTATAAGTTGAATCAATAACCCAAACCGGATCTCATTCATGAAGTGTAATACTGATCGATCGATCTGAGAAGATTGAAAGGGTTTAAAATCCTATAAAAAGTTACATTGAAAGGGTTTAAAATCCTATAAAAAGTTACATTGAAAGGGTTTAAAATCCTAAACATTAAAGCTACATCCCAATCAGAGAGTTTTATGAAATATGCCAAAGGGAAAACTATATATACTCCGAAGACCTCAGAAAACTGGGGGGCATGAGAGAGCTCAAGAGAGAGGCAAAAACAGGTGCACCAGATCCGTTTCAAGCAAAGGCAGTGGTTCCAGAGACTTCCAAGATGGTCACTTGCTGCCAAAGCTGAGGTTTTGGAACTGTGACCCCCGAGCACCTGATTAGCCCTCCAGCAGCTGATTCTCCGGAAGGTGATAAGGTGAGCAACTCACACAATGTAATTTACTCAGACTTATCACCCATGCAATGTAATTTACTCAAACTCAGAAGTTGTTTGACCATTAAGACAAAGACCTTTGAGTCTATGAATAGGAAGAAAGAGTGATGAAGTTAATCTCCACGGCAGAGCCATATTGTGAAGCAGAAAATTAAAAGGATGGAAGGAAGCTATTTATAGGAGCAGGGGATGAAGTTACTAAGCTATTCTGATTTTGTTGAAAACTTACCTATAAACTTAATGCTCATTAAGAGGATTGAATTACAAGGTGCATGGGTAAGTAGCACAGTACAGTCAAAGGAATGAATGTTTTTGCAGATTTCTATACACTTTTAACGTCAGTTTTTTAAAAAAACTGACGTTAAAAGTGTTTTTAAATAAAAAATATTAATTGTTAACGTCAGTTTTTTATACAACTGACGTTAAAAGTTTGATTTTTTACTTCAGTTAAATAAATAGCTGACGTAAATAATCCTATATATTATAAACGTGCAGAATGAATATTGGAAATAATGTAATTAATATACGGGAACTTGGCAGTCATCAATTAAGTTGACGTTAAAAATGAGGTGGTGGGTAAACTATTTGCGTCAGTTCTATAAATAACTGACGTAAATAATTATGAAACTCATTTCATTGGTTGTCATGTCCCTGTTGTCCCTCTTAACGCAGATCACTCCATATAGTACTGCAGTTTATTTCTAAACCTTTTTTTTATACAAGTTTATTTTTAATTTTTATTAATTAGCTTGAATTAGTAAACAAATTATTGTGCAAATTAAAATAAATAAACACTTAACATAAAACAAGTTATATGTATAATCAAATCGTATGACATTGAAGCGATCCATAAGTTAAAATTACAGGATTAAAAGATAAAAAATTTCTGCAACATAGCCCTAAAATATAAAAAAGTTTCTGCATCAACATCATTTTCTTCTCAGTCCTGTCATCAGAAACTCCAATGGATGCATCACCTCCCTCACTTGAATTCCAAGATGCAAAGTAAATCCTCAGTCACTAGCAGTGAAAGCAAAGTGAAATGGATCTTTGCATCTTTCTTCTTCAGTGGAGTTCCTTGATGCATCATCTTGAATCCACAATCACTTGCTTCCAAAGCAAAGTGAAAGGGATGACGGGGATGAAATAAAGTGAGAGAATCACATTACGTGATTCACCCAACCTTAATATCCATGCAATGTAATTTACTCAAACTCAGAAGTTGTTTGACCATTAAGACAAAGACCTTTGAGTCTAGGAATAGGAAGAAAGAGTGATGAAGTTAATCTCCACGGCAGAGCCATATTGTGAAGCAGAAAATTAATTAAAAGGAGATGGAAGCTAGGAAGCTATTTATAGGAGCAGTGGATGAAGTTACTAAGTTATTCTGATTTTCTTGAAAACTTATCTATAAACTTAATGCTCATTAAGAGGATTAGGTACAAAGGTGAATGGGTAAGTAGCACGGTACGTAGTCAAGGGAATGAATGTTTTTGCAGAAACTAATAAACCTTTAACGTCCGTTGTGTAAGACAACTGACGTAAGAAGTTGTGAGTGTTTTTAACGTCAGTTTCTTAATACAACTTACGTTAAATATATGACCTTTAACGCCGATTATTACTAACAACCGACGTAATAAGTGTGAGAGTTTTTAACGTCCGTTTATTAATACAAGCGGCGTTAAATATATGATCTTCAACGTCAGGTTTTACCAAAAGCGGCGTAAAATGTTGTTTTATTTTAATTATAACGTTTACCCCCCGCGCCTTCTCCACTTCTCACGTCTTTTCTCTTTTCATCACGCTCAACCCTCACTCTCGCTCTCACTCTGCCCTAATCGCGAGCTCATCTCCACCGCAACCACCGCGAGGGCTTCTTCGCCACCACCGTGAGGTACACTCTTAACCCCTAACTCTGTCTTTCCCGCTCCTTCTTTGCAATAACTTGACATCTCTCTTTCCCCTGGCCTTCCCGTGCACTAACTCTCCTTGTCCCTCTGCTCTCAGTAACCACATCGAACGTTGGCCACCACTCGAGCTTCCCCCCCACCACCACGCGAGCGCCTATTTCTGGTGAGTCTTTAATTAGGGCACATTTTTTTATTCACGGTTTTGAGTGCATGCATGTTGCTCTGCTGGTTTGAAACTGTAGTCTCAGTAGTTGAAACTTGAAACTGTGGGTTTGAGTTGTTTGGAATGTCTATATTTTTGGTTTTGAGTGTATGTTGAAACTGTAGTCTCAGTAGTTGTAACTTTAAACCGTGAGTTTGAGTTGTTTGGAATGTCTCTAATTTTGGTTTTGAGTGCATGTTGCTCTGCTGGTTGATCTGTCACGGCCGTGATGCTCATCACGGCTAGGCCGTGATCAGTTCTGCCTATGAGGGTCTGGTTCAGTTGGCACGTTACGGCCGTGATGGACATCACGGCCAGACCGTGACCAGTGCTTGGCAATCTTCAAAAACTATAGTTTTCAATCTCCCGTATTGTCCTTATATTGGATATATAGATGTTTTGTATATCTACAGGACCTATCTAGTTATTTTTATTTATACTTCTGTATTTATTTTGAGTTATAACCTATGTTAATACATATATATTGTTTCTGAACAGGCATACATATGGATCAGTCGGATAGCCCACATGCACGGGAAGACACTGTGGGGGTTTCGCAGGACCCGATCACGCCTATGCCTGCTGATTCTAGTGTAAGTTTACATGCATGATATATACTATCTTTAGTCCTTCTTGTTAATGTAAGTTTATAATGTTACAACCCTCTATTTTATCATTTTTTTGTCCATACAGACATCACAGGCTCATAGGAAACGGGGTAGAGGAGCCACCTCGTTGAAGAAACTAGAGAAGGACAGGCAGAGCGGACAGAAGCTTGAGGTGTCCTTCGATGCTAATCTAAATGCCCAGGGACCCCGTGCTAAAGAATTTAATAAGTGGGTGTTTCTACAAGCGAAGCAGCACGTAAGCATCAACTACAACCACTGGACTGACGTTCCACAGAACGTTAAGGATCAGATTTGGGAGGCTATCACGGTATTTTACCTTTACATTCGTTTGATTTACATTATTAGATAATTATCCGAGTTATAATCCATCCAGTTGTTATATATGTATCTAATGTGTAGGTAGCTTGGACTGTGCCAAATGACGAGGATCATCGTCATAAATGTATGAAAATGGCATCAAAGCGTTGGAATGGGTTCAAGCATGATCTTACCAGGTACTATGTATCAGGGAAGAAGCGGCTTGATAAAATGTTCTCGGATTATCCCTGGATTGATCAGGATACTTGGGATATGTTTGCCAGGAGTCGACGGGATGGAGAATTTCAGGTTGGTTGATTAAGTTAATTTTGTATGCTTATTATAGATCATTTAACTGTATTTAATTATGTGTTTTTGTTTGAATAGGCTAAGGCAAATAAGGGTCGGCAGAATCAGGCGAAGAACGTCCACCGCCACACCATGTCTCGGGGTGGGTACCATACTCGGATCCAGAGATGATGGCGGATAGGTGAGGGCGAAGCGGGAAGAGCACTCTGCTAGGATTGAAAGAGGAGAGGTGCCTCGAGGGCGCACCATCAAGTCCTCCGTCGGACATCGACCGCGAGGATGTCCAGTTAGCGGCACCGCATGACAAAGGCGGGATCTTTTAAAGCTGATGTCACTCGCGAAGTGGCAGATAAGATTGTAAGTAAATAATTAACTTGATTTCAATTGATATTTGTATAGATATTTGCAACACTTTTCACTTGCACGTTTTTTCATTTTTTTCATTGTAGATGGATCTTAAAGCAAAATCCTCCCAGGGCGCATTCGTCCCTTCTGGACGGCAGGACGTCTTGATGACTGCTCTAGGCAAGAAAGACCATCCTGGTCGGGTTCTCGGTGTTCCTGGGAACGTGACCATCAAATAATATTATGGCAAGTCTGCTTCACGAAAGCGGGTGGTCAATGAAACATCAATTTTGGCTGACATTACTCAGCACCTCATGACCAACCCAGATATTACAACACATCTGATGCAAGGCTTAATAGCCAACCGGAATTCAAGCAGCGCTTGCAGAGAGCTTTCCTCCGTCGGTACATCCCAGGACACCGCAAGGCTTGCCAACGCTTCACATGTGAGCACAAAAGAGAGTTTTAGTATGGCACATGTGGAGGACGATGAGTTGGCAGCTAGGGAGCGGGAGTTGGAAGTCCAGCGCCATGAGCATGAGTTGGAAATGAAAAGGCGTGAGCTTGAGTTGGACTCCAAACGACGTGAGCTCGAAATGTTAGCAAAGGTATTTATTCATTATTAATGTCCAAATTAGTCAAATAATTACTTGTGTTTTTTTAATTATCAAAAACTTATATATTTTATTTTTCCTAAATCGAAGGCCAAGTCGACGCGTGGTGTGCTTGTCACCTATCACTCGTTTGTTCTCACTTGGTGAGGATTATGCGTATGAGATTTTTGAATGTCCATTGGATCACGATGGATGGGTGGCACGCCCAGATCAACAGAGGATATTTTCCTTCGTTGGTGACGATCTCGGTAACGCCTGCAGAAATAACGTCTGGATGAACAGCAATGTCATCGGTCTACAGTGCACGTAAGTTAATTTTAATTTTATAACTTATTTATTTTTGGTATTTTTCCATTTAATAATTTATTTTAATTTCAATATATATATTATGTAATTAACATCCAAACCCTTTTCATATCTTAGGTATCTCCATCGTCTTCAGCTTGATAAGGGCGTTGCATCAGTTTACGGTTTCTTAGATCCGTCAATCCTTCTGCCCGAGTTCTTTGCTGGCGATGCATTGAGTAAATACATAGGGAAATTGTTGGGAGACAATCCGAAAGAATTATATCTGGCTCCCTACTATATGGATGACCATTGGCAGTTGTTGGTACTTCACCCGTCTAGGCATACTGTCATATTCTTCTGCTCTCTCCACCATGATCCACAACCGAAGGTGGTGGAAGCTGTAAATATGTAAGTAACTAATATTAAATTTAATTTAAGTTTTAATATCAGTTGTTTTTAGTTTATTACACACATGATAAATGAGTTTGTTAATTGATCGACATGATTATTTGTTTATGATAGCGCGCTGAAGGTGAGTAGCATAAGTTGCGCCAACGGGAGAAGTAGGACTTCTAAGGCTAAAGCAAATCCTGTATGGAACATCCTCAAGGCTTGGTAGTTTATTTATCAAATAATAATTATTATAATTACTAATTTATGTGTATATTCAACTGACGTTGAAATTAATTTTGTTGGTAGTCTCGATTTCAACCTGACAGTTGGTCGTGCGGCTATTATGTGATGCTTCATATGCTGAACATAGTCTCCGCATCTATTACGGATGGATGGAAGAAGGTAATATTTAAAAAACTTGTTAAATTATATATTATAGTTTTGAAGATGACTTGCATTGATGTTATTGTTATTATTTGAACGTGTCTAGGCATTTATCGACCAATCGCCTATTCAAGAAGATGAGTTAAGAGACTTGAGGATGCGCTTCGCTGAATTCTTCTTCAAGTATGCGGCTGAAAAAGGAATTGACAACATACCTCCGCACTACTTAGATAAATAGTTTTTTTGTTAGACTTTAGAAACTAATTAATAACATGTATATATATATACTTAGATAGTTTTGTTTTTTAGACATTGGAACTAAAATTTATTTATATATATACATGGGTTTTGGTTTTAAGTCCCCCCATTGTTCAATTTTCCTTTGCAATTCTGTAATGTGTGTGATATTACTGTATTCTTGGGACTGAATGCTGGGATAGCTGAGGGGAGTGATATTTTAAAACTGAATTTAAAAAAAAAAACCTATTAACGTCAGTTGTATCAAACAACTGACGTTAATAGTATTTTATAAAATATACAGTACACTATTAACGTCAGTTGTTTATTACAACTGACGTTAAAATTAAACCTTTAACGTCAGTTCTTTATAACAACTGACGTTAGTTTTAACAAAATCAACGTCCGTTGTATTAAAGAACTGACGTTAATAGTTTTAGTTTAACGTCAGTTGTTTAAAAAACCGACGTTAATGCTTACAAAATTAACGTCGGTTTTGTTAAGGAAATGACGTTAATAGTGTTATATTTAACGTCAGTTCTCAACTGACGTTAAAATATCAACTATTAACGTTAGCTGTATTTACGTCAGTCAGTATTCTGACGTAAAAAATCAATTTTAACTGACGTAAAAAACACTTATTGCACTAGTGTATAAAGGGAATAATTATATGTGTAAGGTTATGATGGGTTGAAATTAATGCAAATACTATTCACATCAACTAAAGTCTCTTCAAATCTGCATCAAATCCATTTAAATAGATTTTTTTCTTTTCCGGTTCCGTTGCTTTCCCGATTGTGAAAACTGATCATATTTTCTTTCGTTAATTTTCCACCCGAAATTTTTTATATAATTGAAAGAAAAGTTTTAAAATCAAGGAAATGGTTATAATTCAGTTAAGAAAATTAAAATTTTATTTTGATAATTGAAATTCATTTTCCGGGTCAGCACATCGTAACTGATCACGGTGAAAACTCAGACCGGGATCGTCTGAAATTTCTTCCGGAAAATTTTATAGTAGTTTCCTCCTATAAAATAAATCATGAAAATAATTTAGATTCATTAAAATAATTTCTCAAATAATTTAGAATGTTAAACATTCACACATATAGATAAACACAGATTATAGAAAACAGAAAAATAGGGATGTTACAATCCACCAGACTCTAACAAATCTCCACCTTGGATTTTCAGCACTCGATCAGTGTAGAATGGCTCAGTCTCCTGCAGAGACTCACATTGAGAAATTTCCAATGTTCACCAAATTTAAACAGTGTTTAAACTTGGCATTTGGAACCACCTTGGTTAGCATATCAGCTGGATTCTCTGCACCAGCTACCTTCTGCACATCAATTTCTCCTTTTAGCAATGATATCTCTTATGTAATGCATCCTTATATCAATGTGCTTTGTCCTCTCATGGAATACTTGATTCTTAGAGAGACAAACTTTGACTATCACACCACACTGTTACAGAACCTGTTTTCCCTTCAAGCTCATTAACCAGCCCTTTGGGCCATATAGCTTCGTTTATAGCTTTAGTGAGAGCTATATATTCTGCTTCTATGGTTGATAAAGCCACAATTGACTGCAGATTTGCCTTCCAACTTATCACACTTCCATACAAAGTAAACAAGTATCCTGTTAAGGACCTCCTCTTGTCTATGTCCCCTGCAAAGTCTGCATCCACAAAGCCAAATAGACCATTCTTGCATTCTGTGAAATTTCCATATAACAAGACAATTGAATTAGAACCTTTCAAATATCTAAAGATCCATTTAACTGCACTCCATTGTTCCTTTCCAGGATTGGACATAAATCTGCTCACTAAACTAGCATAATAAGCCAAATCAGGTCTAGTGCAAATTATTGCATACATCAAACTGCCTGTAGCATTTGAGTATGGTATATTCTGCATATACCTGCACTCTTCATCAGTTTGTGGAGACTGAGTTGTTGACAGTTTGAAGTGTCCAGCAATAATAGTTGTTACTGGTTTAACATCAAGCATATTGAATCTCTTTAGCAACTTTTGTATGTAATTGGACTGAGATAAAAATAGCAAACCTTTATCTCTTTTTCTAACAATTTCCATACCTAAGATCCTTCTTGCAGCTCCCAAATTCTGATTTTGAGCATATTCTTCAAGTTCCATATTGCATTGATGTCTGCACTTCAATAAACATATCATCTACATAAAGAAACAAGTAGATGAAGCAGCCAGACCTCTTTTTCTTGAAATAGACATAGCTATCATATGAGCTTCTATTGTATCCATTTGCAATTACAAAAGTGTCAAACCTTTTGTACCATTGCCTAGGAGACTTTTTCAGTCCATACAAGGACTTTTTGAGTAGACATACCATCTTCTCCTTTCCTTGTACTTCATATCCTTCTGGTTGTTTCATATAAATTGTTTCTTCTAGTTGTCCATGTAGAAATGTTATTACATCCATCTGCTCCAATTCAAGATTATGGACAGCAACAAGAGTCAATATGACTCTAATGCTAGTGTGTTTAACAACTGGAGAGAAGATTTCATTGAAATCGATTCCCTCTCTGTGAGTGAAACCTTTTGCTACAAGTCTTGCCTTGTATCTACCCTTTTCAACTCCTTCTATCTCTGGCTTCTTGAGAATCCATTTGCATCCAACAACCCTTTGTTTTTCTGGTTTTTCAACAAGTTCCCATGTATCATTTCTCATCAGGGAACTCATTTCCTCTGTCATGGCTTGCTTCCAATGCTCACTATCAGGCCTGGACATTGCATCTTTGTAGGAAATAAGATTTGATGCTTGATCATCAGCTTCTATATTCAAAGCATATGCTATGATATCTACATAGCCAAATCTCTGTGGTGGTTTGATATGTCTCCTCTCCCTGTCCCTGACCAAATTATAAGATGTTTCAGGTTCATCAAGAACATGTAAATCTAGAAGTTCATGATAAGGTTCTACAGTCGAGTCTCCTCCAGAATTTGAACTTCCTGCAAGTTTCTCCACCTCCAAATGAACTCCATGATCATCTTGCACCTGCTGTGTTGCTGGCTATGCAATTCCTGATCATTTTTCAGTATGTCTTCCTCTCTGAAAACCATATCTCAGCTAATTATAGTCCTTTGACTTGTAGGATTCACCAACCACACCCCGTATCCTTTCACTCCTTCTGGATAGCCTATGAAGATTCCCTTCTTAGCTCTTGGTTCAAGTTTTCCATCATTGCTATGAATGTACACAGTGCATCCAAAAATCTTCAAGTTCTCATAGTTTGGAGCCTTGCCTGTCGATATCTCTTCTGGTGTCTTTAAATCAATTGCAGCTGAGGGACACCTATTGATCAAATAGCATGTTGTGCTGGCAGCCACACCCGAAAAACTTTTACTCAGTTTTGAGTGTGACAACATGCATCTCACCCTCTCCAAAATGGTCATGTTCATTCTTTCAGCAAGCCCATTTTATTAAGGGGCCATTCTCATTGTTTCGTGCCTTTTGATCCCATCGTCCTTGCAGAATTCATTGAACTCCTCATTCAAATACTCTAGTCCATTGTCTGTTCCCAGCACCTTCACACATCTTCCTGTTTGATTCTCAACCAATGTTTTTCTCTATTTGAAGCATTTGTAGGCCTGATTTTTGTGCTTTAATAGGTAAACCCATACCTTTCTTGACCAATCATCAATGAAAGTTATGAAATACCTTGCTCCACCCAATGAAGGTACCTTGGCTGGCCCCCATACATCAGAATGCACATAATCTAGAATGCCATTGGTTGTATGAGTTGCATTATGAAACTTAACTCTCTTTTGTTTACCATAAATGCAATGTTCACAAAATTCTAGCTTTTCACAATTCTCAACACCAATTAAACCTTGCTTTTATAATTCTTCTAACCCTCTTTCATTGACATGGCCTAATCTATAATGCCAAAGCTTAGTTGAAACAGATTTGGAAATAGAAACCAGGCCAGATGAGTTCAAGACTGTGTTACCTTGCAACCTATAGAGACCATTATGCCTTGTACCCTTCAATATCTGCAATGAACCTTTGCATATCTTTAAGACTCCACCTTCACCCTTGAATGAACATCCTGCTTGATCCAGCATGCCTAGTGAGATCAAGTTCCTCTTTAGCTCAGGGAACATGTCTTACATTTTAGAGAAATTTCACAGTCCCATCCTCCAGTTTCGGTTTGACAGTGCCAGCACCAATGACCTTGCAGGCCATATTATTGCCCATGAGAACTTTTCCACCATCTATTTCTTTGTAGGAGATGAACCAATCTTGATTAAGGGTCATGTGGAAGGAACACCCTGAATCAAGAATCCATTCATCTATATTGTTATCTGTTGAAATAGCCAAGACTTTTGCACTGTCATAGCCATCTGCTACCACTGTTATATCATCAACATCTTTGTGTTTTGAACCATTCTTTCTTTTTCTTTCAGGACACTCTTTTCGATAGTTTCCATCTGACTTCCTCCAAGGTGAGACTCTCCTTTCCATACATCACAGTATCAACTAGGTTATCATATGATAGGGGTAGAGAACAAAGTAATATAATTGCTTGATCTTCATCATCAATTTTTACATCTACATTTTTAAGATCAAGAACTGCTTTTGTAAACAAAGAAACATGTTCTTTGATTGACATACCTTCTTCCATCTTCAATTGATGAAGTCTCTTTTTCAGGTATAGACTCTTCAATTTCAGCCAAACTCCAGTTGCAGTTGTCTCCTCAGCCACCTCTCTGAGAACTTCATCAACAAGTGAAAGAAGATGGTGCTGTGAGCTTTGATAACAAAATCCTTCTTCTCCTTTTCGGTGAGAGATTCTGGAAGCTTTGCAATGCCTCCCAACGCATCTTCAAGACCTTGGTGAACAAGAAGAGCTTTCATCTTTAGCCTCCAAAGATTGAAATCGTTTTCACCAGTGAACTTCTCTATATCGAATTTGGTTGTACCCATTGTAGAAACACCTCCAAAACATGGAGCTCTTGATGCCAATTGTTGTGAATTCAGCTCTAAATTGCAGCTGAGTATTGCATAGAGATGTTCACACACACACAAACGAAAAATAGAATTGCAGAAAAGTAGAAGAAGACACAAGGGAATTATGTGGTTCGAGGTCAAAGATGAAAACCCCTACGTCTACACTGAGTCGATTTTATTCCTCTGATCAGTAACAGTTCAGGACATCCAGGAAGAACTACAATACTCTCCCTTACTTGCACTCAATCTGTGATCAAGAAAATGCCCAAAATCACTTGCCCCTATACAATAGATAAGTCCTTATATATCCTATCAGTTCTAGTTACAGACTCTGTTGCAGAGCAGCTACAAATAACAAACTGATGCAACTAACAGATAACTAACTAACTGAAACAGATATCACATAGCTATTCTAACTGAAGCTCTTTGATGATGATCCACCAGACTGTAACAAAAACATATGATTGGAAAGAAAAGGGTTAAAAAAATGATTGTCAATTATATATATTGAATAAGGTTCACCAGAGCCATTCGAAAAAAAACGTTAATCGTCTGCTGACGTGGCAAGCTAGACACGTTTACTATCAAGTCTTTGGACTTGCTGTATCTAAGAAGTTATTTTGCTTTCCGTCTAGTAAGCATTTAGTCCCTAGTCTACTTAAAGAAACCAGTCTACTTAATTAAATAAATAAATAACTTTACCAAAACATTGAGTAGCCCGTCTACAAGGGTGGACGTGTATTTTTCTCAAGGAGTGCAATGAAAACTTATCCCAAGTTTCTATTACTTATATTTAAATATTCCTGCATAACTGAAAGCACATGTTAGATTTCAACTAAAACTTTGCCAAGCAAATTTAATTCTTTTGTTAACATCAAAACATAGAGATTATTTAATCCAAAACTACTTTGGTTCCAACAATCTCCCCCTTTTTGATGACGACAAAAACTAATTAAATTTGAAAAACAAAGTCTAAGAGAGCCTGCAAAGCTCCCCCTAAGACAAAGCATTCAGATAAGTAATCAGTAAAAGCATATGAGACAAACTGCGTATAAGCTAATAGATCAATGCAACTGCTTATCACACATATGAAGGAATAAATAAGCATCATAGCAAATAGGCAGACAGGAGTATCAGAGTAGTTATAAACTAGACAACAGAATATGTGGACTTGTGTGGATGTGCGCTTCTGTTACCTTAGTGGACGAGCACTTCTATCACTTTTGTAGACGAGCGCTTCTATCACTTCAGTAGACAAGTGCTTCTATCGCTGGCTTTTATCACTTTAGTGGATGCTGGCTTTTATCACTTCGGTATTGGACGTGAGATTCTATCACTACAGTGTTGGACGTGCGTTTCAATCACTTGCGTTGGACGGATTATTCTATCACTTGCGTTGGACGGATGATTCTTACAGTTTTAATCTGCACACTAGATTGACAGGTTAGCAACCAATATGAAGGTTAATTAAATCATTAACCAATGTTTAGTTCTCATCAAAACTTAGGAAAATGCACATCAGACATTTTAGAGACTTAACACACAGGTGGAGTGGGGACTGGATGTAGGTCACAGTGGTGGTGACTGAACCAGGATAAATCTGGTTGTGTGGTATCTCTAAACTCAAACTCTTTAATTTCTGTCTTGCGCATATAACTGTGATCTTGATGTTCTAAGTTTTCAATTGATATCAGTTCTTGATCTGCATAATCAGTATTGAATCTTGCATTATATACTTAAACTGAAACCTACAAGTTTGTTCTTGATTGTTAATGCTTGTATCTGAAACTTGCATAACTTGTTGTTAATCTTTAAAGGTTTAATCAGTTTCTGTATTTTGTTATTATTGAGTTTTGAACCTGAACCTATTCTGTGATCTATTAATTCTGAATCAATCTATCTTATCCTCACCACCTTCTATTCAAGATTTTATATAAACCCTTCATTGATTTTGTAAAAGATCCTGAGTCCACAAATCTGAAAAGTAAAGTTTTGTGAAAAGTTTTTAAGAGGGAAATATTTTAAGAAGACTCAATTCACCCCCCTCTTGAGTCGTTGAAGCCAAAACAACACCAACCAACCTCAACGTTGTAATTACTAACTACAAAATTAATAAAACTCAAATTAGACTCAAGTTATAACACCCAAGAAAACCTACAAAATAAAACTGGTGAATTAAGAAGCATTTACTATCATTTATTAAAGTATTACAATTAATTAAAAAAGGTTTTTATATAATTTTCTGTTTATTAAGATAAAAAAAAAACTTGTATTTAGGGGTTATGTGGTTGGGGTAGGGGAGTTAAGGAGTGGAGTGATAAAGAGGGATAGGTTTCAAAACTCACTCACTAACAAATACTAACATCAACATTAATTCAACACTAACATTTACCTATAAAAAAATACTTGTATTTTTATTTTATAAATTATATTTTCAATTTCTTACTTCACATGTTTCAAAATATATTAGTTATTACTGACATGTGGTAGGTCTCAGTGGTACGTAATGGGCTCGGGCCCCTAATTAAGGAAACGGTCAGGGGTGCAACTCCTAGCTCTTGTGTACGGGTTCGAGTACCCCGAGCGAGTACTCGCTTTAATATTATTTGACTTATAAAAAAAAATGTATCAATGACAAGGTTCTCTAAAAAATATATTGGTTATTAAAATATTTTGTAATTTAATATATTTATCGCATTGTAAAATTAAAATGATGTTAATTGTATTATTTTAATTTTTTTCTACTTTGCCTTACTCGGTATATATAATTAAAAATGTTTTTATTCTTTTAACCTTTTTCTTGAAAAACCCTTTTGAACAACTTTTTCACAAGCAGAAGATAAAAAGATTAAGCACACAAGAAATCCTTTTTAAAAGATCAACAAAAGCAACTGATTTGTCTTCAGGCTCTTCAGGGAGTATGACAGTTTAAGATCAGTTGAATATTACAACAATATTCAAACTAAGTTTATTTTACTTATAAAAGCGTTCCTGCATAACTGAGAGCATTAGTTAGATCTCAACTAATACTTTGCCAAGCAAATTTAATGCTTTTTGTTAGCATCAAAACTTTAGAGATTAAATAAACCATAACCACTTTGGTTCCAACAATCTCCCCCTTTTTGATGATGACAAAACTAATTAATTTTGAAAAGCAGAAGTCTAAGAGGTTGAGAAGATTGTCTTTCAGATGAGTTCTATTGATGACACGATTCAGCAGTGTCTTCCAAAATATCATCAATGACTATTTGTCCACTTGCTTCATTATCAAGGTCATCTGAGATAGGCTTTGGAGTAGGTTTGGGTTTAGCTTTGATTCCCTTTGTTGCCCATTTAATAGGATAAACAAACTCTACATTCCTGCTATTGATTGGAAGTTCCCAGAGGTCTTTGTATGTCATGTACCTAAAGTGTGAGAGCCCACACTTCCCTCTGACCTTGGGAATGTCTTCCTTTTCTTCATCAGATAAACCAGAGGAAGATGCCTCTCTGGTGCAGTGAATGAGATGTGACTTCCAAAAATCAGCAGCTTTGTGCTCATCGATTAACTCAATGGATTCCTTATTTAGAAGGAAATCCTTCATTGAGTAATCAAAAGTTTCTTGATTAAGGTCAAGCAATGCTGATTCAGCTTCAGGCATCACTCCCTTGAACCTTCTGTGCTTCATGTTCTTGTCCTTGTTGAGATCCAGCATTGGCAATCTCGGACAGATTCTGTAAGGCTTGATTCCAATCCTGGTTGTTTCCTTATGCCTCAACCAGGATGGAGGAACAAAATTTGCAGCCCTATCAGATCTGAGTTGGCTGAACTCCCATTTCAGCATATCAAAATAGAGTTGATCGATCCATGAACAAGTCCGCAGCCCTCCCATAGACTCTGGGATTCTCAAAGGACATCCATTTAGTGTCCCTTGGCATGATCATGGGGACACGCTCAGATGATCTAGCTCTCTTCTCAGGGAGAGTAGGAAGATTCTTCCTCTTGAGGTCAGTCTCCCAGACGGGTATTATGTGCCTTGCAACTCCATCAGTAATTGGCATGAATGGAGGAGTTTTGACAAGATTTGGATAAATTTTCTTGGGGGGGAATTTGGCTAAAGGTAGGTGGATGACTAAAGGCCCTAAGTCATTGTGCATTTGAGAGGGCACAATTTTGATTAATTGACATTCAGGGTGAGGTAAGTAGAGAGGTTCAACAGACTGGCTAGCTTCTTCCTCATATTTAGGTAGAGGATACCATCTGTTTGGGATGTATTCTGGTTCAAATTGGTGAGAGTGAAATAGAATTTTCCATTCTCTTTTTACTTTGGCCCAATCCTCAGATTTGCCATTGTAAAGGATGGAAGTTGGGATGAGGGGAGGAAATATAGTTCCTAAAGGTTTTGGGAAGGGAGCACCAGGGGAAATGCCATCATCTGGTTGATTGAACCAGGGATCATTGGCAGGGATAATTGGTTGAAATTGTGGTATGGATGAGGAGGCTATTTGTGAGTGAGCGGGTGAAGGTGTAGGCAAGTTTGTGGTTTGGTCAGTTTGTGTTGGTTGGGGTGAAAGAGGTGTGGGAATGTATACATCATCAGTCATGTTTTGGTTGAACACTTCATTTGGAGCAAAGACTGCAATATTATCATCAGAACCAACAGTACCAGGGATAGAATCACCTTTATTTTCTAAACTAGATACTAAGGCATCTACTGCTATTTGAACATGATCACTAGCAGAGATGGTTACCTTAGTAGTCTTAGTTGGTCTGGCCTTTCTTGCAGGTTGCCTTCGGATTTGAGTTGAGACAGGCACACCGGCCTCAACAGAAGTTTTATGTTTCTTCAGGATGGTACTGATAGGAACTCTGTCCTCATCAGATTCCTCGTCCTCATTGTGTGAGAAGATGACTCTTTTTTGCTTCTTCACAGCAGGAGCATCAGTAGGTTCCCTAACAACAATGCCACCAGCTGGCCTCTTGGGGGCAGGTTTCCTTGCTCACGACATATGACAGGAGAAAGGTATATGTTCCAAGACCTTAGACCCAAAGATGGTGGCTGGGTCACTTTTGGAGGAAATCAAAAAGGAAAGATCATTGGTATAGGTAAAATTGGAGAGAAACCAGAAATCAAGACTGATATCCAAGTAGACGAGTCCACACAAGGCTAAGAGTGGACGTGCAAGGAGATAGGTAGTGGACGCGTAGAATCCACTTGCTCTGGACGTCATGACTAGTGGACGTGCAGAGAGAGCATGCAATGGACGATCAATTTAACAATAATTATACTAGCTCAATCCACATACAACATATTCAAATGCTTTCTTATACTACAAATTGAACATCAAACACACATTTTTGCACATAATCCCTAATAAAATGATGTTTGATTTCTATATGCTTAGCTCTAGAATGCAATATTGGATTCTTAGATAAATTGATTGCAGCAGCATTGTCACACGTAAGTGGAATACTACTTACAAATACATTGTAGTCCTCCAATTGGTGTTTGATCCATAGAAGTTGTGAGCAGCAGCTTGCAGCTGATATGTATTCTGCTCCAGCAGTTGATAGAGCAATGGTATTTTTCCTTTTGCTTGACCATGATACTAGGTTAGCTCCAATGAAGTGACATCCTCCACTGGTGCTTTTCCTTTCAATTCTGTCTCCAGCATAGTCAGCATCACAAAAACCAACTAATCTGTAATCATCATTTTTCTTAAAGCACAAACCCAGATTAGTAGTACCTTTTAAATATCTAAATATTCTTTTAACTGCTGAGAGATGAGACTCTCTAGGATCAGATTGAAAATGAGCACATAAGCAAACACTGAACATTATATCATGCCTAGACGCAGTTATATATAAAAGATATCCTATCATACCTCTATATACCTTCTGGTCTACCTCTTTCTCATAATCATCTTTGTTCAGTATTGATGTGGAATGCATAGAGGTATTCATTGGTTTGCAATCATCCATCTTAAACCTCTTTAGAATTTCCTTTGTATACTTAGTCTGATGGATGTACACCTTGTCCATAGACTGTTTAACTTGAAGTCCAAGGAAGAATATGAGTTCTCCCATCATGCTCATTTCAAATTCTTTCTGCATTAACTTAGAGAATTCCTTGCACAGAGATTCATTAGTAGTACCGAAAATGATATCATCAACATAAATCTGTGCTATAATGAAATCAGACTTCATAGACTTTCTAAATAGAGTTGTGTCTACTTTTGCTCTGTTAAAACCATTTTCCATTAGAAACGAACTTAACTTATCATACCAAGCTCTAGGAGTTTGTTTAAGTCCATACAATACTTTTTTAAGCTTATAAACATGTTCAGCGTGATTTGTATTTTCAAAGCCAGGAGGTTGCATGACATATACTTCTTCATTAATAAACCCATTTAAGAAGGCACTTTTAACATCCATTTGAAAAAGCATAAAGCTATGATGTGCAGCAAATGATATTAAAATTCTTATAGCTTCTAGTCTAGCAACTGGTGCAAAAGTTTCAGTGTAGTCTATACCTTCTTCTTGACAGTAGCCTTGAGCAACAAGTCTTGCCTTGTTTCTCACAACCTTACCATCTTCATCAAGCTTGTTTCTGTAGATCCACTTTGTTCCAATGACTGACTTGTCTTCGGGAAGGGGTATAAGCATCCAGACTTCACTTCTCTCAAACTGATTTAGCTCTTCTTGCATGGCAAGAATCCATCCTTCGTCCAGTATAGCTTCGTCCACTATTTTTGGTTCACATTCAGAGATAAGAGCTGAATCACTTTGTTCTCTGAAGGTTGACCTAGTTCTTAGCTTGTCATTGGGGTCACCGATGATTTGATCTTGAGTATGGTAGTTTTTTAAATACCAAGATTTCTGAGCGTTTTTCTTTTGAGAGGTGGAAGTTTCTGGTTGTTGTTGAGAAATGTCGTCTACTTGGATATCAGACTTGATTTCTGGTTTCTCTCCTGAGATATTTAGATCAAGACCTGCAAAAACTTCATCAAGCTCTGATAGTCTCTTACCAGGCTGTTTGTCATCAAATTTTACATGAATACATTCTTCTACAACTAAAGTTCTAGAATTATAAACTCTAAAGCCTTTTGAAGTTTCAGAAAATCCTAGAAAGATTCCATTATCTACTTTAGCATCAAATTTCCAATGACTGTCATTCATCCTAATGAGCACCCTCAAACTTCCAGAGCTCTAGACACTGTTCCAAGCCGAGCACATGCTCAAGACAGTGCTGAAAGTTCAAGGCCCTCACAGCCTCCAAACTTTGAAGAGACAATTGGAAAAATTATAGAAGAGAGAGTAAAGGTTGAGGTCAACGAACAAGTGAGAGAGCAAGTTGCAGAATCCCTGGCTCCAACGAATGTAATGATCAACCAGATGATGAGCATTGTACAAAGTTTTCAACAGAGTCACAATCTGTCAACTCAACCTCATCCACCTCCACCAAACCAGAACCCTCCTTCACCACCTCCACCCTCCTCTTAGCCTTCTTCTATTGGACGTCTGCTTGTTTCACTTCATTGGATGTCTGCTTGGTTCACTTTATTGGACGTCTTCTTGTTTCACTTTATTGGACGTGCGCTTAGAAATCTTAGTGTTGGACGAGCGCTTAGAAATCTTATTTCCAAAATCATTTTCATTTACGAAAACTTATTCCTTTTAATGCAGGTTATGAAAAATGATTTTCTTCATGCATCTTTTCAAATGAGCTTTTTGTGAATAAGAGATCTCTTATAGATCATCTTAGACTTAAAACTAATTCCTTCGTTAAGCTCTTGTCTTAATGATTCGTTGATCTTCGTCTTTGGTCTTTGAATCATCCAAGTTCTTACTTGAATGTTTTCCTTTGATTGCTCACTGAACTTGTTCATGCATCTTTGATTGTTGTCCATGATTTTGCTGTGTTATGAAGTTACCCAATAATTTTCTAAGTATATAGAGTATCAAACGAGTGAATTAGTGCAAGTTGCAGGGTGTGTGCAAGTTCTGTTCGATAGAACAATGCATTTTCAATGATTTTTTTGCCCTTTTACGTGCTTTGGCACAATTATAGGCCACTATTTTGGTTCCTTTATGTTATGCAGTTACCCAAGAATGTATTTTCTAAGTGTATGCAGTGTAATCAGATTGTGTTTAAGGAGAATAAATCCATGTACGGTGATTGTTTTGGCCTTGTTGCTTTGGCACAATTTTGGTTCCCTGTTTTGGTTACTTTTTTATTTATGTATGTATCTTACTAAGAGATGGTTTAATCTAGCTATTAGTAGACTTTTGCAACAAGTTCCTGGTTCAAGAATGTGTGCACAGAAACAACAACTCACCAGAAATATTTAAATAAGGAAATGCTCATTTCATTCATTAACATTTACAGCAAAAACAATCAAAACATTTTGTCCAACCTGGGAAACCAACATATCAGAGTTGATGTACTTCATATAACTCACTTCCTACGTTACAATTTGGACAATTCAATACCTATAAGTTACATTCTACAAAGACATTAGCATAAACAGCTGATATGAAAGTACAATATTCTATCAGTCTAATCTAATTAGCACAGTTCCAGTGATGAAGAGGCAAAATGTTGAAGACGGCCAGCGAGCATACAGTGGCAGCAACTCCATCAAAAAGAATAGAGTAAAAGCCTCTTCATGAGATTTATTATCTGTCATTCAAAATTCAGAGTTACATTCAGTACAGAGGTTTAGGAATCAATGGCAAAGTAAAAATGACAAAGGACAAATACTGGGATTACCATACTCATAGTCATCATGGGAAAGGCCAAGGTCCTAGGTCCTAGTACGCTGCACAACAATATGATAAAAAATAGTGGAAGAAATAACACATGAACATATATAGCAGGGTAAGTAATATCCATAATTTCCACAAAATATCCATAGTCACATAATGGATTAATAACATAGTCCAAGATTTCACACCATAATGTAGGGACATTTTAGTCAATTTGGGTCCATCTTGGTTGATCGGGCCTTTCTAGGTCTATTTTCCTCGACCAAGTCCTATTCGACGTGTTTTATAAAATTGGGCCAACTTGGGTCGTACTAGTCTTACCGGGCCTATTTACTCATATTGGGCCATAAGGGCATTCCGGAACATCATGGGTGACTATTTGTCATATTGGGACATTTTAGTCAATTTGGGTCCATCTTGGTTGATCGGGCCTTTCTAGGTCTATTTTCCTCTACCAAGTCCTATGGGTAGCGTCAGTGATATTCTTTGTGTCTGTATGAAGACTTGAAATCGGACATCAATTCATTGTGTCTGTATTCTTTCAAAGCGCGCTCAAAATTGTGCAAAAAATCGACTAAGCTGTTCCTTCGTTGCACATATCTCTTGATGAAGGAGTTAATGCCTTCACACATCGAGGTTGTTCTAATGTCGCAGAATAACTTATCACGCAAGTACGAACTAGCCCATGATTCCTTCATCTTATAAATTTTTTTTACCCATTTGTTATTATGCAGGCCATATTTACCAATTACAACCTCCCATTGTTTTTCAAACTTGGCAGGAGAGAAGTTGCCATAGATTAGCTTCTTCAGCTCTTCAAGGAAATCAGAGTTCTTTACATTTTCAACACCATTTTGGTGAAGGTACCATGAACAAAGCCTATGGGTAGCATCAGGAAACACAATTTTTATAGCTTCCCTCATCGCATTGTCTCCATCAGTAACAATTGCATTTGGGTGTTTGTTACACATAGCTTCACAAAACGTTTCTAAAACCCATCTATACGTCTCTGTCTTCTCATCGTCAACAAGTGCACAACCAAAAATTACAGTTTGTCCATGGTGATTATAACTGCACAAAATCACCAATGGCTTGTTGTACTTGTTCTTTTTATAGGCAGTGTCAAACGCCAGCACATCACCAAAACATTCATAGTCTATGCGACTAGTTCCATCAACCCAAAACAAATTCTGCAACCTACCTTCCGATGTTGTTGTAAACTTGGCAAAGGAAATGGGATCGTTATCAGCCTTTGCTTGCAAGTAGGACAGCGCGGCAAAAGCATCACCATCTTCTATCTTAGCATGCTTTTGACGATCTATGTGGTTGTACAAGTCCTTCTTACAAAATCCTAGATCACAATGTCCACCTTTCTGTCCAAGCATTAGACCCATTATATGGCATGTCCTCACACCATATAAATGAAGGATGTATACTTGTGCCTTGTCTACATTGCTCATTGACCGATAAGAAGGAATCAGATGAACTTGTTCAGGCGATGTCAAATCATGGTTATGTGAATCCTCAAACGCAGCAACTATCCACTTCGAATGTCTGCCATCAATATGGACACGAAACCTGGCAGGGCACATGGTACGGGTAATAGGCCTGTGTTCTCTACTTCTATCCAGTCTATCCAAATGACTTTGATTTCTCTTGCCCTCCCTATTGCAAACTAACTGACGCATGTTTATCTCTCCTATCGCATCCCGGCGAATTTCATCTTTTCTAGCCACGTAACCACGACTCTTAGCATATGAAAAGTAGAAGTTACATGCTTCAACTTCAGATGCAAATTCCAATCCAAAGATGTCATCCAACGACAATTCAGTTGTCCTTTTCAAGCCTTCATCTCCATCTTCCTTATTTTCATTGTTATTACCAATAACAACATTACTTGTACTTCTATCATTATTCCATTCTGAGTCATGACTGAGATCGACAGTGTCTTCCACCTGAACATCAACCATCTAAAACAAAACAGAACATACAATATACACAGCAAAAATCAAATTGAGCAGCATAGAACACTATACATATGCTATGGGAAGCTAGAAGGAGGTTAATCGAAACAAATATGGGGGATAACATCATAGAACAACCATTTTAAATATCATTCAGCGGTAATTTAAATAATCAATTTTTAAATAATCAACCTAAACAACAATTTTAAAACAATCAACCAAAACAATAATTTCAAATAACGAACAAAATGGGGATTGGCACTCACACTAACAGAACGAGCTTTCTGGTTGGTTGAATTCGACATCTACTTCAATATTCCACTCATCCTCTTCGTCTATGTTTAGTTATTCAGACTGGGAACTTTCGTGCTTATGGTATCAACAATGGTGTACCCATGATGGTCGACAACGGTGGTGAATTAGGGTGAACCGTCGATCGCGAGTGAGGAGATAGGGATACGATATGAAGCTATAGCAGAAAAACAATGGCGGTGGATTAGGTTGGTCCGTCGAACAAGAAAGAAGACATATGGGAAACAAAAACGTTGCAGAAAAACAATGGTGGACTGAGTAGGGTAGAGCGACGAACACAAATGGGAAAATGGGGGGTCAAAGATTTTACTTTAGTTGGCAATTGCAGCTTGGTCCTTTTGGATTAAAAAAAAGAAAAAGGAAAATAAATTTATTTTGGGTTTGCACTAAGCTCCCTGTGGGGCAAATGTGCAAGGTAAAAAGTGGGGAGGGGTTTAAAAGATAAACACCTGGTGAACTCTAAGGTGGCGCTGGTGTGGCCTTTTTAATTGAGTTGTCAGCCTTTGAGTGGTCCAACTAGGAAGTGTAAACTTAACCCAATATTTATCGTTGGTACCGAAGAATTCACCCTTTCTCTTTCTCTTTCTCTTTCTCTTTCTCCATTACTCAGACTTTCACTCTTCCTCCATTTACTCTCTTTCTATTTCTCTTTCTCCATTACTCAGACTTTCACTCTTCCTCCATTTCTTTCTCCTCTCTTCCTCCATTTCACCCCTTGCAACACAAGTTCATCTCTCTCGCAAATCTGATACAGAGGCCACTATGTTGCTCTTTCTTCGCCGTCGTAGAGAAAACCATGTGGCCATTGTCAAGAGTGCTAAGCACGCCATGGCCGTCGGTCAGAGCACCACCCGCGCGGCTATGACGGATTTGTGTGTTTTCGATCTGGTTCTGCTTCAACAAAGAAGACCAACTTTTGTGTGTTTCAGATCTGGATTTACATATCTCTTTTTTCTTCTTTAGTTTGTTCTTTTGATATTGTTCTTAATTTTTTTTGGGATTTTGTTGAAATTGCATGTATTATTTTCTTCCCCGGGGTTTCTACATTCTCCTACTCTGTTTACCATTTTTTTAACAAAAACCGCTCCAACCCACCCGTTACCCACGCCGACGAATAAAGCAAATGTGTGGTCAACAGCGACTTCCACCAGGCCCGGTGCATCCAAGGCTGCATCTGATGTGAGTTCATCTACATAACAGTAAATAAATAACCACTCAGGCATTGCTTGTAAGTTGTAACTAATATATATATATATATATTTATATATATATATATATATATATAAATATATATATATATATATCTTTGTCAATTTTAGGATATAGTAATATTGTAAATTTTTAAATACTATTCTAGCTCTTAAATTTTCTTTTTTTGGTGCTAATAAGTTCTAACTCTTAAATTTAACAAAAGGAGAATGTTAAAAAGGAATTTTTGTATATGAGAATGGTGTATTTAAAATATTGAAAAAAATTTACACTTGTGCTTTTAATATAAAATTTCTTTTTTTTTGATTTATTAATGGATGTTCTAAAGATATACTAGTTAGTAAGACCCTTTACAAAATATTTACACATTTTCTTTTTTTTTTTACATGAAATGTAAAAAAAAAATTCAGAACTATTATTTTTTTTAAAATAAATCACATGATAATTAGTGTATTAATTAATTATTTGAATATAATTTTGATATATTACACGTTTAATTTTTTTTATTTATATTTTTACCTAATCACAAATCATTTTATGTGTGACTTTTAAGATAATTATGTTAAATATAAAAAATTAATAATATAATACTTTATAATTGGTTAACGATATAAAAAAAAATTAAGGATGATGCATACTAATTAAATTCATTATCTATTTTTTTTAATAGAAATTCATTATCTATTACATACGAACAATAGCAGCTGCTAGTTGAGAGTGTTGGAACCAAAGTGGTTTCGGATTTAATAATCTCTAAGTTTTGATGTTAACAAAAGGATTAAATTTGCTTGGCAAAGTGTTAGTTGAGATCTAACAAGTGAGTTCAGTTTATGCAGGAATATTCACAATAATATAAGGTATACAATGCTTGGACTCGTACAAAGAATTACCCGTCCAAAGGTTATTTAAACAGTTTATAATTTAATTGATAAAGTAGACTGGTTTTCTAAAGTGGACGAGTCTATAAATGAATACCTAAATAACTTGTTAGGTAGCAAGTCCAAAGACTTAAAATAAGCGCGTCCATCTTGCCTAGTCAGCAGATAGAAGTACTAAAACACAAAGTAACCTAGTAGATGAGCTCCATATGCCACGTCATTGGACGGAGATTATCATTAAGGACTTAGCAAGTCCAAAGACTTGTGTGGATGAGCGCTTCTGTCACTTTAGTGGACGAGCACTTCTACCACTTTAGTGGACTAGCGCTTCAACCACTTCAGTGGACGAGCAGAATAAAATCTTGTATAGATGCGTTATTAAAACTAAGTAGACGGCTATATATCTTTACTTGAATATGATTTAATGCAATCTGGTCCACGATGAATTTATTTCAAATGATTGATAAAGTGGCAGAAGCGCTCGTCTACTAAAGTGACAGAAGCACTCGTCCACTAAATTGACAGAAGCGCTCGTCTACTGATATGGTAGAGGCGCTCGTCCACACAAGTCTTTGGACTTGCTAAGTCCTTAATGAGAAGCTCCGTCCAATGACGTGGCATATGGAGCTCATCTACTAGGTTACTTTGTGTTTTAGTAACGCTTCTTCCATAGTTAACTCTAAGACCTCGTCTATTCTTATTTTAAAGATCTCATCTATCATAAAGCTAAAGACCCAGAATTTTACCAAGAGTTGTAGACTGGTCTAGAGGTTTGAACTAGAATTTGTAGATTCCATACTTTAAATTTTAGTTCCTCTGACTCGCATAAAATCAAGTAATCCCTGCATACTTATAACAAACACGTTAGATCTTTGACAAATACTTTGCCATACAAATTTAACCTTTTTGTTAACATCAAAACGTAAGAGATTATTTTAATCCAAAACCACTTTGGTCCTAACAATCTCCCCCTTTTTGATGATGACAAAAACCAATTAAATTTGAGTGAGCAAAGTCTAAGAGAGCTACAGAGCTCCCCCTAAGACAAAGCATTCAAACTTAAAGAGTAAAACAGATAAGCAGCAACATATAACGGTTTTAACATATCAGATCAGTCATGTTGAAAACATAGTATCAGAGTTAACTATTTTAACAGAGCTTATAAGTCCAAAAACAGATAGCAAAATCAGATCATATTAAGCACAAGTATGCAGTCAAATGGTATGCATGTGAAAACAGATATGTATAACCAAAAACTGACTTTATATAAAATTTAATTTCTATATCATTTTTCCCCTTTTTTGTCATCAGACAAAAAGGAAACAGGAGTGGACCATCATTGTCAATATAAAGGAATAGAAGAAGGCTAAGAGGAGGGTGGAGGTGGTGAAGGAGGGTTCTGGTTTGGTGGAGGTGGATGAGGTTGAGTTGGCAGATTGAGACTCTGTTGAAAACTTTGCACAATGCTCATCATCTGGTTGATCATTATATTCGTTGGAGCCAGGGATTCTGCAACTTGCTCTCTCACTTGTTCCTTGACCTCAACCTTTACTCTCTCTTCTATAATTTTTCCAATTGTCTCTTAAAAGTTTGGAGGCAGTGAGGGCCTTGAACTTTCAGCACTGTCGGCTTGGAACAGTGTCTAGAGCTCTGGAAATTTGAGGGTGCTCATTAGGATGAATGGCAGTCATTGGAAATTTGATGCTAAAGTAGATAATGGAAACCTTCTAGGATTTTCTGAAACTTCAAAAGGCTTTAGAGTTTATAATTCTAGAACTTTAGTTGTAGAAGAATGTATTCATGTAAAATTTGATGACAAACATCCTGATAAGAGACTATCAGAGCTTGATGAAGTTTTTGCAGATCTTGATCTAAATATCTCAGGAGAGAAACCAAAAATCAAGTCTGATATCCAAGTAGACGACACTTCTCAACAACAACCAGAAACTTCCACCTCTCAACAGGAAAACGCTCAGAAATCTTGGTATTTCAAAAACTACCATCCTCAAGATCAAATCATCGGTGACCCCAATGACAAGCTAAGAACTAGGTCAACCTTCAGAGAACAAAGTGATTCCGCTCTTGTCTCTGAATGTGAACCAAAGTCAGTGGACGAAGCTCTACTGGATGAGGGATGGATTCTTGCTATGCAAGAAGAGCTAAATCAGTTTGAGAGAAGTGAAGTCTGGACGCTTGTACCCCTGTCTGAAGACAAGTCAGTCATTGGAACAAAGTGGGTCTACAGAAACAAGCTTGATGAAGACGGTAAGATTGTGAGAAATAAGGCAAGACTTGTTGCTCAAGGCTACTGTCTAGAAGAAGGTATAGACTACACTGAAACTTTTGCACCAGTTGCTAGACTAGAAGCTATAATAATTTTAATATCATTTGTTGCACATCATAGATTTATGCTTTTTCAAATGGATGTTAAAAGTGCCTTCTTAAATGGGTTTAGTAATGAAGAAGTATATGTCATGCAAACTCCTGGCTTTGAAAATACAAATCACCCCGAACATGTTTATAAGCTTAAGAAAGCATTGTATGGACTTAAACAAGCTCCTAGAGCTTGGTATGATAGGTTAAGTTCGTTTCTAATGGAAAATGGTTTTAACAGAGGAAAAGTAGACACAACTCTATTTAGAAAGTCTATTAAGTCTGATTTCATTATAGTACAGATTTATGTCGATGATATCATTTTCGGTGCTACTAATGAATCTCTGTGCAAGGAATTCTCTAAGTTAATGCAGAAAGAATTTGAAATGAGCATGATGGGAGAACTTAAATTTTTCCTTGGACTTCAAGTTAAACAGTCTATGGACGAGGTGTACATCCATCAGACTAAGTATACAAAGGAACTTCTAAAGAGGTTTAAGATGGACGATTGCAAACCAATGAATACCCATATGCATCCCACTTCAATACTGAACAAAGATGATAAAGAGAAAAAGGTAGACCGAAAGGTATATAGAGGTATGATAGGATCTCTCTTATATCTGACTGCATCTAGGCCTGATATAATGTTCAGTATTTGCTTATGTGCTCGTTTTCAATCTGATCCTAGAGAGTCTCATCTCTCAGCAGTTAAAAGAAAATTTAGATATTTAAAAGGTACTACTAATCTAGGTTTGTGCTTTAAGAAAAATGATGATTACAGACTAGTTGGTTTTTGTGATGCTGACTATGCTGGAGATAGAATTGAAAGAAAAAGCACCAGTGGAGGATGTCACTTCATTGGAGCTAACCTAGTATCATGGTCAAGCAAAAGGTAAAGTACCATTGCTCTATCAACTGCTGAAGCAGAATACATATCACCGCAAGTCGTCTGCTCACAACTTCTATGCATCAAACACCAATTGGAGGACTACAATGTATTTGTAAGTAGTATTCCACTTATGTGTGATAATACTGCTGCAATCAATTTATCAAAGAACCCAATACTGCATTCTAGAGCTAAGCACATAGAAATTAAACATCATTTTATTAGAGATTATGTGCAAAAAGGTGTGTTTGATGTTCAATTTGTAGATACTGACCACCAATGGGCAGATATCTTTACTAAACCTCTTGCTGACGACAGATTTATCTTTATAAGAAAACATTTGAATATGTTGTATATGGATTGAGCTAGTATAATTATTGTTAAATTGATCGTCCATTGCATGTTTTCTCTGTACGTCCACTAGTCATGACGTCCAGAGCAAGTGGATTCTACGCGTCCACTACCTATGTCTTTGCACGTCCACTCTTAGTCTTGTGTGGACTCGTCTATGCACACATTTATTGCTGATATTATTTTGTTCTTGAACACATTTATTTAAAACGCTTCTCTTTCCTTGATGAGTCAGCTACTCTCATCAATCCCATCAAGACCTTTTTATGGTCCCAAGTTAAGTTACCTTTTTATGGTCCCAAGTTACCAACACCGTTTTACACTTAATAACATGTCTTGTCATTATATTTTTTGGAAACTGTTGGCTTTCGGAAATCTTTTAAAGTAACCTCTTTCCCTATGAAAATCTTTTCGCATATCTGCATCCCTATCAACCTCTCTCTCTCTGTGAATCTTTCGAACTCTCTGTCTCCTTTGTTCTTCCAAAACTTTGCTTACTCAACAATGGCTTCAACCACTGCTCCCATGCCTGCTTTTGCAACTAATACGATGTCCATATCCGTGGAACACCACTTCAACTTCAGAATTCTACAAGAATACAACTTGGATGTGAGGAAGTTCATCAACGCTGCTGGTTGGGATGGAATCTTCTTGGAAAAGGTCTCGGTGTATTCTGACTTGATAAGGCAATTCTGGAGGAGACCAAAGATCTCTGAAACAGAAGTGATTGGGTTCGTGCTGGGAAGGAAAGTGATAGTATCAGAGAAAACCATCTCTGATGCCAGTGCTTGTGCTCAAGAAGGATTAGTCTTCACTGAAAACTGGGAAGAAGACCTAGGTGGTGCTGAAACAATTGCTGTTACCCTTATGAGGCAAGACAGCGTTAGAAATCATTCTTGGAAATCATCTGAGATGAAAGATCACATCAGTATTCTTCACCAGATTCTGAATAAAGTAGTGCTGCATAAGATTGGCTCCAAGGACAATTTATCAGCTCTTCACAAATTCTACTTGTGCAATCTGGTTTTTGAGACCAAGATTAACCTTCCATGGATCCTATTTCATTGCTTCAAGGATGCCATTACCAACAGATAATCTGCCTCTCATATTACCTTCACCCATCTTTTGTCAAAAATTCTCAAGAAACAATGTTTGTACGATATTCTAAGTACAAAGCCGAAGGATGAACAAGAAAGACTCCTTCGTGAGAAAGGATAGCAAGCAGTAGACTTTGGCCGAGTAAATCTTAGTGGCATGCAACTCAGCACTTACAAGCAAGTGGAGTTGGCAAAGCTTGAAGAGGAAATGAAGGTTAAGGAAGAGTCTCTTGAAGCCAACGAAGCTGCAATTCTTGGTTTGAGGAAAGGAACCAAGAGAAAAACTGTGGCTGTGAGGCAACCCATTCCCAAGACGACTACTAGAGGATCGGTCCCCTCTGTATCCTCTGGTGCTACTCTTCCACCTGCACCAAAGAGGGAAAGGAAGGTCATTATGTCTGAAGATGAAGACGATGATGAACTTCCAATTTTTGTTATTCTTGAAAAACAGGTTGCTGTTGTTGCTGGTCCGATTGCTAAGAAGAAAAGGCAACCAGCAAAGAGGGCTAGAACAACTTTGGCTTCTGAGGTAGTAATCTCTGCTAATGGCCCTGTTAGGTTAGTAGTAGATGAACTAGTCTCTAATTTGACAACTCATAATGATAATTTCTCTACTCCAAATGATGTAAATAATGCTTATGTTCCTACCCTGCCACAATCACCACCCTCACCACTACCACACATAGAAAACATCATTACCATTGAAGCCCCCTTCACAAAACCCTTGAAAACTCTATTTCCATCCATAGTTCCCTCTTCCACTCTCTATGCTGGCAAATCTGAAAATTGGGCCAAAGTACAGAGAGAATGGAAAATACTCTTCCACACCATTCCACATGAACCAGAACTCATCCTAACCAGATGGTATCCCCTGGCTGAATATGAGTTTAAACCCCTCAACATCTATCCTTACTGGGTCAACCCTGAACCCCACACTCCTTCTGGCCCATTCCCTTCTCAAATGTTCAATGAGCATGGACCTCTCCTCACTCACCTTCCCCAACAAAGATTTCCTGCCAAGAAAATCTACCCCAACTTAGTGAAATTTCCACCTCTTAAACCTTTCACTGATGGACTAGAAAGAGTTATCATATGTGACTGGCATACAGATCCAAACAAGAAAAATCTTGCAAGTGTTTTTGAGAAAAGAGCAAGATCCTTCAGGCAAATTCCTTTTGTCATAAATTAGACTGCAAAATGGATGACTTTCAAACATCCAAGTATCTATGGAGCTGCTGTTGACGAGTTTGTGGACACTCTGATGTATGAAATGCTGAAATGGGAATTCAGCCACTTCAGAGCAGACAGTTGCACATTTTGTCCCTCCAATTTGGTTAAGACACTCCAATTCAACAAATGTTGGAGTCAAGCCCAACAATATCTATCCTAGATTGACAATGATTGATCTAAACAAGGACAAGGACAAAAAGCATCCAAGGCACAAAGGAAAGATGCCAGTAGTTGAAGACATCATGCTGGATCTTCATTCTGAACCCTTTGACCACTCACAGATGGATTAAATTCAATCCTTGCCAATTGAGATGGTCAATGAGGCTAACTATGCAGGTGCCTTCTGGCAATCCCACATAATTCACTGCACCAGAGAGGCATCTTCCTCTGGATTGACTGATGAGGAAAAGGAAGACATTCCCAAAGTCAGAGGGAAGTGTGGACTCTCATATACATGACATACAAAGACCTCTGGGGGCTTCCAATCAATAGAAGGAATGTGGAATTTGTTTATCCTATTAAATGGGCAAAGGAAATCAAAGCTAAACCCAAACCTACTCCAAAGCCTATCTCAGATGACCTTGTTGCTGAAGCAAATGGACAAATTGTCATTGCTGATATTTTGGAAGACACTGCTGAATCGTGTCATCAACAGAGCTCATCTGAAAGACAATCTTCTCAACCTCTGGCATTAGTTGTAGTGCACCCTGAAGATCGGTCAAGAACTTTGAACACTCTTCAAGAATCTGCAGAAAGCTCAAAGACTCTGCCATCAAATATTGAAGAAGTTCTTGGAAAGCTGGTTGATGAAAGGGTTAGAAAATTAGTAGAAGAAAAGGTTGACAAAATAGTTGAGAAGATCAATGTGGATGTTCATCAGCAGGTTCAAACCTCAGTGGCTCCAACCTTAGAGGTTGTGAATAAAATGCTTGAATTTCTTATGGATTTCAAGAAGAGTCAAACTCAGAGTCCTCCTCCACCACCTCCATCTGCTTAGCCTTCACTTTTGTTTTCTTTTTCTTGTGCTGACAATGATGGTCCACTCCCTGTTTACCTTTTTGGCTGATGACAAAAAGGGGGAGAAAGGGAAAGAAAGACAATTATATATAATATATATCTTTTGAAAAGTTCTTATATGATTGCTTATTCTCTTCTACTTGATAATTTGATCTGCTTTACTGATGTTTAAATTATCTGATATTTGATGCTCTGATACTTGTGTTTATATAGATTCTAAAAATGATAAGTGATTGTATCTATCTGTTAGTCTGCTTAAGTTTTTGAATGCTTTGTCTTAGGGGGAGCCTTGCAAGCTCTCTTAGACTTTGCTATTTAAATTTAATCAGTTTTTGTCATCATCAAAAAGAGGGAGATTGTTGGAACCAAAGTGGTTATGGTTTATTTAATCTCTAAAGTTTTGATGCTAACAAAAGGATTAAATTTGCTAGGCAAAGTATTAGTTGAGATCTAACTAGTGCTCTCAGATGCGTTCTTAAAACTAAGTAGACGGTTCTATATGTTTACTACCTTGAATGTGATATAATGCAATCTGGTCCACGATGAATTTATTTCAAATGATTGATATTTATTTCAAATGAATATTTGTTCTTCTCATTTGTTCTATCCGAATTAATGTCTTGTTTCCCTTGAGTAAATTCATAGTACTATCAAGGAATCCCATTTGCTTCTGAAGTATCTCTACGTTCAAACCTTGTATGGTTGACTCTTAGATGATAAGTTCCAATCCATAAATCACTTAACCTCTTCATTAGCGTATTCTCATTCTGAATATATGTCTATAAATTTTACAAAACCAAATTTTTTTCCCCACTTATTTCTCTTGAGTGGGATGAACATATCAATAGCCTTTCCACACCTTAGGAAAATTTTCCAGAAGTCATTTGTGATACATGTCTCTGGAAAATTTGTGAAGTAGAATGATGAAGAGCCCTGAAAATAACTTCTTTCATGTTGCTGTAGACGCCCTTGTCGAGGACCTAATCTGAGTGAAGTATCTCTGTTGAGGTGTTGGGTTGATCTCTCCCTTACCCAATAACTCTCAGGTTTCGTGAAGTATTTTCCTTTTCTGTTGACCTTGATCCACTCACCCTCAGCCACTCTCTCACTAACTTTCTCTCTCATCTCACTAACTTTAATTTATCGATAATTTAGAATTGTATTTTTATGAGCTCATATTCTTAATTCAGTTTTTAAATGGTTTATTCATGCATTTGACAAGTGTTACTCAAATATAGCTTTTCAATAATTCTTCCAAAAATATAGAACCAGACGTTGCAGTTCCATATATTCTTTTAGGCACATAATCGAATCATCAATATATTGGTGCATTTCCGTTGTCAACACTCAAAATCACTAACCACATGTCTGTAACACCCCGATTTTCGCTGCTTCGTAATATCGGTAATAAATATATATATATATATATATATTTTTATCCGATACTTGGAAAATGATTTTGGATAAACCAGGGTCATTTCCATGTTATACTTATTTTCATAAGTTACGGGGAAGTTTGTGGGTTGAAAATTCAGACGGAAACCGGTCTGCCGTTTTCTGTGTTTTCACTGACAGTAAAAGTTTGCTGCTCAGAAGACCTAATTTTAATTCGTGAACGAAAGACTTAAGATTTTTATTTTATTTCCTACAAGTGTGTATTTTTAGAATTATTTCAGAAAAAAATAAAATAATTTACGTTTTACGAGCGGAATACGTAATCGGGTAGACGACGGAAGAGATTTTGGAGTTTCTAAGAGCTGATAAAGAGTTTATCTTAGGATTTTGAGATGATTCAAGGGGATGAATCATATTTTTAAGTCTAGAAGGTTTTTCAGGGTTAAAGTGAAAATTTATGGATTTTACGCTTTAGTCTCTGAACTTTCTGTTAATTACCCTTTTGTCCCTGAGTTAGTTTCTAAGTTTTTTCAAGTGAATTGGGCTAGAATCCTTGTTCCAAATCCATATAGGACCGTGGCTTTGAGGCCCAAATTCCTTACCCATGACTTAAATTTTATAAAGCCCATTTGGAGCCATATAAGTTCCTATGTCATCATCAGCCTAAAATCTTTTTGGTGGGCCCCACAAAGATGAATTCAAGCCCAAATTCCCTAGGCCCATGCGCAAGCCCAATATGGAGTGAAGGTTGCCCTCATCTTGGATGAGCAAAGAACATTCTAGAATTTTCTACTACATTCCACCACATTCTACATTCTTCCACATTATTCTACTATTTTCTCAAATCTTCTTCAACAAGCTAGGTTTTCCTAAGATATTTATGACAAAAATCAGCCAAAGTCATCAAGATAAGACCACATTTATTGTGGCAAAAAGTCATCATGACAATTTGCAAACTAGTCCTTATACTTTTGGAATCTTTGCAAAATGGTCCCTATGAGTTATTTGCACTTTAATCCTTTAAAAAGCCACCTCCTTTCTACTTGGTCCTCAAAAGTGGCGCAGCCCACATGTCTATAAATACCCTTCCTCACCTTTCACTTAGTTTCTATTGCCTTTTGTTCAAAACCCTAAGTTCATAAGTCTTTGAGTGTCAAGTTTGTGAAGCAAGTTCTTGGATCTTCACTTGTTTTTGATTTCCAAGAGATGAATCCTATTCTTCTTCTCTAATCATGTCTATGTTCTTCAATCAATTTCTTGATTCAAAGTTTATTTCATAGTTGTTCATCACTTTTAAGTTTCTAGATCTAGAACTTTGAAAATTCATAACTAATTCTAGAAAAATCCTTTTGACATGAAACCAATTGGTATGATCTTATAATCATCTCTATTTTGATCATCTAGAAGCATAAGATCATGAGAAATTTCTTTCCCTAATTTCTGGAATTGGCCGAACCTAGGTCAAAGTTGTGTTCTTAGGTTTTGTTTCATTTTCATGTCTTGATTCATGATTATATATTGATAGTTCTTGTATGTAAGTACATAGAAGATCAAAAATCAAACCCTAACCTATTTGTTTCATCAAGGCCGAAACCCTAGTTCTTGGAACTAGATGAGTTTTGTTCAAAGTTTTCATTAATGATCTTAGTAATCAAGCTATTAGTATGTATGCTTAATAAATCCAAGTTGGTTTATTAAATTAAGAACCCTAGCCCTATAAACATGTTGAGGCCGAATCCTTGTATAAAAGAGTTAGGAAGTTTTGAGTTTGAAACTTAGCTGTTTAGTCACTAATCTATGATTTAGGTTAATTAAGGATCATTAATCTATGACTTAATCATGATTAGCAATTTTAAGGATTTTGAACCCTAAAAGTCAACCCTTGGACGAAACCTAACCCTCATGAGTTAAGTATGTTGTGGTTTGATTTGATTGCAATTTGTTTGAAGGAATCAATCGGGTTGGTTTGACCTAAAGCCGACGGAGGAAATTGGATTAAATCGGGAGGTTGTTTGAAAACGTTAGTTTGAGTCTTCAAGAGGTAAGGGGAGCTTGAGACACCCCGATGTGCCCCATCGTATTATTACATTAAAACCTTAATATTTATTTACTTAATCGCTCGCTTATCGTTGAAAATACGTAAAAATTAAAACTTAATTAATAATTATATAACTTATGCATATATAAAACATACCAAAACTATATTGCATAAATACACACCTGTTATTTATTACATTACCAAAACACTGTTGAGGGTATCCTCTCAGTAGGATCCCTCACAGGCATAAACTTCACTACAGACATACTTAGCGGAATTATGAATACTCCTTAGACACACTAGCCATACTGTCTATACTCTAATCGCCATGAATCACAGCTCGACCTCCAGCATCTGGTTCGTAAGGAGTTCCATCTAACCCGTCAGCAATTGGTTCCTCCATCGGGTCTTCTCGTACGATCACATCAGAAATAAAACACAACACACAGAAAGATATAGGGAATAAGAAACAGTTCTATCATCAAAAAGCGGAAAAGAGTAATAGTAAATTATATAGTAATTGTCACAGACACGCATCACTCAAAATCAGGAATCATCCTCAATTCACTATATCATCCTCTACCCTCAGCCCATGCAACTAAAACTTTATACTGATGTGGCCATCTTCACTCCTATCACATTAGTCAGTAGTCCATAACTATTTAGGGTCAAAACTCGGTGTGCCACTATTCCCTAATCTCTCATAGGAAATAGTGCATCAGCACAATATGCATCACTATTGCCCCCATTGGAAATAGCACATAAGCACATAATAAATAATAACTCGGTGTGCCCCTATTCCCTTACCTCTCATAGGAAATAGTGCATAAGCACAGTATGCGTCACTATTTCCCCCATTGGAAATAGCACATAAGCACATAATAAATAATAACTCAGTGCGCCCCTATTCCCTTGCCTCTCATAGGAAATAGTGCATAAGCACGATATGCGTCACTATTGCCCCCATTGGAAATAGCACATAAGCACATAATAAATAATAACTCGGTGCGCCCCTATTCCCTTACCTCTCATAGGAAATAGTGCATAAGCACGATATGCATCACTATTCCTCCCATTTGAAATAGCACATAAGCATAAAAGACCTTATAATTCGGTGCGCCACTATTCCCTAATCTCTAATAGGAAATAGTGCATAAGCATGGTATGATTCTCACTGACTTTTATCAATAGCAACCTAGTACCTCAAGCTCTTCCTCACAACCTCCACTTGCATTCTATGTCACATCTCCTCATTTAGATAATTTAATTTAGCTAAGCACCTCTAAGTCAATTCATTCTCTCACCCAAACAATCATCTCCCGAACAACATATATCCTTACTTAAAATCAACTAGGCATAGTATTAAAACCAGGCAGATCATGCATCACACAATATCAGGAAATATTCAAATATCTCAATATCATATAAAACAATTTATCACAACCAACGCATAATAATCAAACCAAATAAATAACAAAGTCAGACTCTGTCACGGCCTAGCCATGATAGCCATCACGGCCGTGACTGACAACAAAGGCAAGTCAGATTCTGTCACGGCCTGGCTGTGATAGCCATCACGGCCGTGACAGACAACAACCACCCTCAATATCATAAATATTCAAACACCGAAATAATACGTCACATGAAGATGGAATACCTCAACCAGCGTATCACAATAATTTCGATAACATAAAATCAAACATCCTCAAATACTTAAAATCAACTTAATGTCGATAAACCTACAATCCCCGAATCACATTGGTTTTACAGAAAAGGTTTCCAATGGGATTTTGATCTTGTCGATTACTCGACTACTAGTAGGGTTTAGGTCGCCCTACACAATTATCATATAATCTACTACTTATCGATTCCGACGATAGGTTGATTCTTTTCCCCACCTGAGCTAGCACCGAAATCTCGAACTCGACGTTCCTCGCTATCACACCACAGCTTAATAGTTTCACCTTGAACCAAACAACATAACTATAATTAATCAAACAACAACCATCTATGACACTTTAGGGCTAGGTTCGGCCAAAACTTAGAAAATAGGTTTAGGGTTATCTTCTTAATGCCATCTTTTGGATCCTAGTTACTAGAGTCTTAACTAACATAGATTACATATTACAAGACTAAAATTTGAAACAAAATCCTCTAACCTTTAGGGTTAGGGTTTCGGCCCATATTAGGAAAATAGGATAGGAAATTTAGTTGGATTCAAGCTCTTGGATTTAAGCTATATATGTATTATAGAACTTAAGTCAAGTACTAACTTTCAAAACAAACAACAAAACACCAAACCCATTTTCCTACCTAGGTTCGGCCCTTAATGGTTAATAGGGAAGGAAAATGATTTTGATCACATGCTCTTGGATAAATAAAGTAGGGATTATAACTAGATCATAGAAATTGGTTTGACATTTTTATGATTTTTCTACAATTTTCTAGAATTAATTGAAGTTCTAGATCTAAGAAATGAAAATTTATGAAAACTTGATGATCATGGCTTGATCTTACAAAATAAATGAAGGATAAGACTTAGATGATTAAGGAGAAGAGCTTTTACCTCTTGAAGATTGAAGGAATGAAGAAAATGATCAACCTTCACTAAGTTGAAAACTGGACAGCTTGAGGGTGTGATGGTATTGTGAGTGTATCTCACAATATAATCATCCAAAAATCACGAAATTTGGCTTGATAGAAATATAAGAAGAAAAGGAACAACTTTGGTGTTGAAGGTTTCATTTGGTTCGGATCATAACAGGGGTGAAAAGGGACTTCTTTCTGCTGTTTCGTGGTTTACTGAGAATTCTGGCCAGTTTCGGTATTTTGATCCTATCTCCCAATCCACTTATCCGTTTTTGATGATCTTTATCTTGTTGGAAAGAAGAGAGAAAGAGGAACAACTTTTATGTTGAGTATTTTCCGAGTTTAAGAAAGGAAGAGGGTCATATGTTTGGTGGGGATTCGGTGTTCTTAGGGTTTTGTAACTTAGTTGGTGAGGAAGATGAAGAGAATGAAGAAGATGAGTGAAATGGTGAGGGAGGCCACGGTTTGGAGGGTATTTATAGGAGTAATCTTATGCCTTGTTTGGTTAAAAGGATTTGGTTTAATGGGTTTTGTGATTATTAAATTAATATAAGCTTAACCATAGTTAATAATTAACTTAACTAGGGTTACTTTGCTTAACTATGGTTAATAAATATGTGGCTCACATTTGATGGAGGTGAGGCTGATTTTGGGCCACACAAAGTGACTCACTAATGAGTCACCGATCTTATCCGTTAGCGGTTCCCGGAAATTCCGTACGCAGCTCCGTCGTTTACCCGATTTCGGTTTTTGAGAGGAAAATAATGAAACGAAAGCAAAATGAAATAGGTAAGATTTATTGGAGGTGGATGCACGAAATTGGAGAGATGTGGGAAGTTTTAAACCACGTAAAATGAGTGGTTAAGAGTGCGTAGATGCGTCTTGTTAATACCCGCGAAAGTTTGGGGGTATTTTGGTCTTTTTACCTAAATGTCATGATTACTTGCATTTAATGCGCATAAATGCTTGGTGACTCATCCTCCATGAGTCATCATGTATGACTCGTTGTCCCAATCTCTTGACGGGTCTCTGCAGTTCCGTTTTCGACTCCGTCGGCTCCCCGATTAGGGTTTTACGCCCGTATAAAAGCGTAATATTTCGTTTTCGACTGAAAATTTTCAAACTAATCAAACTCGTTGGAAATATGATTTAAATATAAACCATTTTGTCACGAGTCAAAATTAGGTTTTCTGATCATTAAAATCTTACTGTCAGTGAAAACACCGACTATTTTCCGTCCGAACTTTTACCAAAATTCGTCCGAATAAACATAATATTTTATTTCTGATCAGAAATTTGGAAAGTAGACTTCCTCACGGACAAAATATAAAAAATTTACAAATTTCATTTTTCGGGTCAAATTAGGGTTTTCTGTCAGTATAAAATTATACTGTCAGTTAAAAAATGCAGACCGGGCTCCGTCTGATTTTTCAACCCAAAATTTCACCGTAACCTTCTACCATAAGAGAGACTATGAATATGATTTTAACTTATTTAAAATCACTTTCTAACTCTCAGATTAAAATATAATAAATTATATTTTAACCGGTTAAACAGCGTAATTAAAAATCAGGCTGTTACAGAGCTTACCTGAGGGATTTTCTCTATAACTATTTGCTTTTAGTGTGGCTTATATGATTTATATGTGGTTTGTGATTAATTGTTTATGTTGTTTACGATGTGTTGTTTATCTGTGTATCGGTGATTGATCTGCTTTTAATTATCTGCAGTAGTATATTATGATGTTATGATGCATGATCTGCCTGGGGATATAATTATGATGATGATGTTGAATGTTGTTTGTGAGTGTTGTTTGAGAGGCCTGACAGTGGTCAGTGCACAACCGATTAATGAGATAAAAGATTTAATAAGCTGTGAAAGTTATATTCAACGTTTTATGGGGAATGTTGGAATATAATAGTAGAGGAAAATATGATTTTGGAAAAATAATGAGTTTTGAGAAATATTATTATTTTAATGATTTATTAGTGTAAAAGAAGTTTATGAGTCACGGTGAGAGCGTAACCGTGAAATTTTTTTAGTACTGCTAATTTTTACACAAGAAATTCTGAAATATTATAAAAAGTGATTTTGTGATATTAATATTCGAAAAGACCTTATTTATGATATAAGAAAATTACTTTAGAAGAAATGTCAAAGTTTGACTTAAAGACGTTTTCTTTGAAAATGCTAAACGACGGCAAGTTTCGAAATTATTTACGAGGAAAGTTTAGAAACAGCAGTACTTAATTTAAGAAGAGATTTAGTTTGAAATGATTTAATTTTTGAGTTGAAGTTTCAGTTAAAAAAAGTTGTTGATGATTTGACGTTATTTTGGAAAAATTGTGTTTCCAAAGGAAAAGTGGATTTTCTATGAATTGACGTTTTATAAACGAATTTCAAGTAGAAAGAATTTTCGGTAAATGAGTTTTACTTAATGACGTAAAGGATGATATAGAACTTAGTAACCGAGATGTCGGGGTACTAGTGTTCTTATGACGTTATCCTATTTTGGATTTGTTTTTCACAGATAGAAAAGATGTAAAAGATGTAAAACGATGTAAAAGATGTAAAACGATGTAAATGATGTAATATGATGTAAATGATGTAAAACGATGTAAAAGATGTAATATGATGTAAAAGATGTAAAACGATGTAAAAGATGTAAAATATGTAAAACGATGTAAAAGATGTAAAAGATGTAATACGATGTGAAAGATGTAAAACGATGTAAAAGATGTAAAAGATGTAATACAATGTGAAAGATGTAAAACGATGTACAAAGGTATGGAACTTAATAACCGAGATGTCGGGGTATTAAGGTTCGTTATGTTGTAAACTGGGTATCTATTTAAAGAAGTTAAATCGTTTTAAGTTGTTTTCTACTACCACGAACCTAAGACTGATTGCAAGGTCTAGGGGCTTCGTGATTGAGCACTCGGACTTTGAGGTCCTGTGTTGTTAATAAAAGATGTAAAGATGTTTCAAAAGATGTTAAGTCGTAAGCTTTTGAGAGCTTTGACAAATAAAGATATAGCACAAAGAAAAGTGTTGAGAACAAAATGTTTTCTTGCATGCATTTGGCAGACGTGCCATGATTAAACGAGGGATTACCTTGCGGTGTCAGGGTATATTGTACAAAGATGTTCTCATTGTGCTCGGGGTTTGGACAATGAGGCCCCATCTCAGAGTGTTATCATTGTGCCACGATGTTGGACAGTGTGCGATGGGCGTGCCTGTGGCTGTTTGCCTGTGGCAATTGAGTCTGATCAACTCATCACAAGGTTCACGAGGTTGGAGATATCTCATGAGATTAAGTATGAATGTTTAGAAGATGTATTGAAGTGTTCATGCATAGTTTTCCAACGTTGATGTTTGGGGTGTGAAACCCATTGATAAACGATGTGATATAATATGAATGAGTACGTTGTTATAGACATGTATATGTGTATGTGCAATCTTTTGTGTTGTGCATTTAGTTATGGTGATGAGTCCATATATTGGCGTCTCACCCTTACAACCATATCAGAGTTGTACGAGGGGTATGATCCTTACAAGAAGACGAAGGCTGTCTAGTTCGAGGCATGCTGTGCTGTTTTTATCTGTTGTAGTGTCTATTAGTTACGACCAGCTTAGGTACGATTAGGTAATGTTATGTTTTAAGAATAAAGTTGATTATGATTTATGTGAGAAAAATATGAGGCAGTATAGTTGGAGGACTTATATACATTATGTATTTAAGTGGGATTTGATTACGTTGTTGTGGTTATGAGGTTAAAGAAGGAGGAAAAAATTTTATCACCATATTTTGAAGAGATAAACGTTGAGAAAACATTATTTTCCGAAAGCAACCAGCAAATTAAGTTTTATTTCCGCAAACGGGTAACCATGTGATGACCCGAGATTAGGGTGTCACAATGTCCCTATCCAACAAGGGCTTCATGTTAAAACACGCGTAGAGTGAGAGTCTGAGACTAGAGTGTATATTAGAGGAGAGAGAGGACTATCTTTATATCCATTAATCCATATAAGTACATATTTGCATATAAAATACATATTTATAATATTCTTTCAAATATTAAAACCAAATATACATATTTTAATATTCTCTCTCTGTATTTGTTTTTCTCAAATAAAAATCATATAAATTTGTCATATATAACTAGGATGATGAAGTTCTTTTTTAATTTGGTGATGCATGCTATTTGGTTGCTTTAATTAATTTGTTATATATGCGTTCAGTTCTTTCAATTGTGCATGCTAATTAAGTTGATGTACCCTGTTCACACTTTACACAATCATTTTTCTTTTAATAATATTCTTCTTAATTTAAAATCGTTTTCTATTAGTAGCTTACACAATATTTTTGTTAATTTAACATCATCATCACCTTTCATTCCATTACCCACACACTTTTTCTATATAATAGTAGTAATTCTATCTTTCTCTCTCTAAACCTCTAAAGTTTGAGCATATTCATTCTCATCCTTTTAAGTTTTAATGAACTAGTCTAATAATTAATTTAAAGAAGAAACCATTAAATAAATTATAAATCTCATTTTATATTTGCATTTTTGTTTTATGTAATTATTAGAGTTTTAGGAAATATATCCATGTTTTCTTATTTTATTTTATTTCTAATAAAATTAAGTATTATCTTATGCAATTTTAAGTCAAAAGACTAGAACTTGACGGTTAGGTAAATTCATTTTTTAAGTCATTTTTTATAGACTATAGAACTCTACGTGTTGGAATTAACTAAAAATAACTAGAGATAGCTTGAAAGGGTTGAATTATAATTGACACACTTAGTACATGCAAGTGGAAGTGATCAGATTATTGTTATTTACACATAAATATTTTTATTACATCTTTTTTTACAAGAAAAAATAAATTTCTAAGGGAGCATGTTGGAATTCATATGTGTTTTTTTATTTTTATTTTATAGTAACCAAAAAAATAGTAGTATAACAAATATGTGCAAATAATATTATTAAATAGGAAACTATTTGTATGATATATAAGTTTAAGCCAAGAAAGGGAGATATGAAATGAGCATGTGTTCACATTCGATTAAAGAATAAATTAAGATAGGAAAATGCGCTTAAGGCAATGCTTGGATATCTGACAATCAATCAATAGGATGAAATGGAATGAAATATAAGAAATGGAATGAAACAAAATAGAATAAAATAAAATTAATTGCATAAGCTAAAACTTTTAATAAGATGGGGCCAATGTCAACATCAGGGAAGCTTTCTAGTGAAGAGTGAAGCCATGCATGAATATTGACAGTGAATTGGCAATGGGGAATTAGAGCCGATCAAATTCACAAAGCAAATTAATTAATTCATGTAGGAATACTAATTTTAAAAGAAAAATGATGTATAAACTTAATTAGCATGGCACACATGAATTAAAGAACTGAACCCAAATATAACAAAGCAACCAAATAGGCGCATCACCAAAATAAAACATATAAAGATAAAAAACAAAACATCATGATCAATATTCTATGATAATGACCACTAGCAGCAACAACCAAGACAAATCCCAAAAGTTCATGAAACCGTTACAGCACCAAGCACATGCAGCAACACACCGTGATAGTTCATCTTAAGCATGCAAATAATTATACTTTTGATATATGCAAAATTATATATGTTAATGAAAATACAGATATTCTTAATATGACTTGCACACGATAAAATATATATTAAAAAAAAGATAAAATATATATTAGAAAAAGTTAATATGCATGTATAACCAATTGATACATTTGAGAAAAAAAAATTGATATAATTTAATACTTCTATCGGAGTATTAATTTATTCTCTTAGAAATTTTCTCAATACTTTTAATTCTGAAAATAAATTAACACCATTAAAACTTGAATGTTCACTAAATCTTTAAAAAAAGAAACAAGATTAATACAATATTTTTTAGATTCATCCTCGTCTAAAGTTTTAAACTTTTCGGATTAAAATTAAAAACCAAAAATAGCTCTATGATAAAAATTGTTCAAATCGTGTCTCAAATCTCAATAGAAGAAATATATTGATATAATATGTATAGAAAATATTCAATATGAAAAGATTCTTCATCTATAAGTGATTTCATCACTAATATTTTCATCAAATGTGAGTTGCACTTGTGATTGATTTTCGATCTCAATAATACATACATTGTATGTGGAACTCGGCTTTGTTATTCAATCACTTACCAAACTAATTGTCATTAATTAATTTATATATATATATATATATTATAAAAAAGAAGGGGCCTAAGGCAGTGGCATTAATTATGCACATTTATTTTTTGTGCATACAATGTTTAAGGTGTAAGGAAGACTCGTAATATTATTGTTAAAAACGAAACCACTAGTTACTTCAGTTGTTTCATATAATGTGTATTCTGTCTCATGAGTCGTGCTTTATCTCGTGAGACTATTTCTGGTGCTAAATGACAAAGAAACAATGTGTTGTTGGACGGGGATGTCCCGTCCATCCCGTTGCATGTGCTGTTGGACGCGTCCAGTCCACTGCATTGCATTTGCTGTTGGACGGGGAGGTCCAGTTGATTGCATTGCATTTGCTGTGGACGGGTCTAGTCCATTGCATTGTACTAGCTGTTGGACGGCGAGGTCCAGTCCATCGCATTTGCTGTTGGACGGGTCCGGTCCATTGCTTTGCATTTCTTTGTTGGACGGGTCCAGTCCATTGCATTGCATTTGCTGTTGGACGGCGAGGTCCAGTCCATTGCAATTGTTGTTGGATGGCGAGGTCCTGTCCATTACATTGCACTTGCTGTTGGACGGGGAGGTCCCGTCCATTGCATTTACTGTTGGATGAGGAGGTTCCGTCCTTTGCATGTTTAAACTTCTGTTGGACGAGGAGGTCCGTCCAGTCCATATCTAATTTTGCATATCTAACTTTTGTTGGACAGGGAGGTTCCATCCACTACAATTTTATTTTCAGGCAGGAGGCTAAAGAATAAAGAAAAGAAAGGAAAAGAAAGATATTTATAGATAAAGTCAGTCGTTTGTTTGCATTTGCATTGATCTGCTTTACTTATATTATTTGCTTTGATATTTACTTGCTCTGTGATCAGCCTCTGGCTCGTCTAGTTTTATAACTAGAAAGACCATGGTTTTGTGCTATTTATATCCAGTTTTCTCCCAAATTAGACTCGATTGTCTTCAAGCATCATTTTGAGTCTATAAAGTAGTTTTATGTTAATTTAGTTGATTTTGAGTCAAATAAATCATTTACTTCTATTTCTTGATTTCAGGTTAATAAGGAAAGCAATTCTGGAGAAATTCGCCCCGCGAGAGGCCACTCGCCTCGCGAACCTGAAGGCTGATTGTGCTAGAAAATGCAACCCTTTCTGTGTCGCCTCGCGAGCCATGCTTCGCCTCGCGATCCTGAAAACCAGAAATGCCATCCTCTCTGGATTGCCTCGCGAGCCTGGAAGTCAGAGAGCATCACGGTTAGGCCCTGATACTCATCACGGGCATAATAAGAAGACTCTTCCATTCCTCGCCTCGCGAATGATCAGCTCGCCTCGCGAGAAAGCCAAACATTGAAGATTGTTCATAATATTCGCCTCGCGAAGGTATGCTCGCCTCGCGAGATCGCGGAATCCAGAATCTGTATTTAAGTCTGTTTTAGGGCAGAACTCGGTTAGTTTTTATCTTCTCTTCTCCTCTTCTTTTCTTTTCATAGTTGCGACTGCAACAGTAGGTTTAGATTTAGTGCTTTGTTTTTCCTTTGTAATGGAGAACTAGTCTCCTTTGATCAATCTGATGTAACCGGTTCGCATTGATGCTTGAGGTTATGTAATTCCTGTTTTAATTGCTACTCTCTTTCAATATCTATTCTATATTCTCTGTTTGCTTAATTCAGTTTGTATCGAATGGGTATTGATTTGTTTCGATGATTGTGTGTTCCTATATTTAATCGTGTTTGCTTAATTCGCGTGTGTTCAATCATGTTCGCTTAGTTCATGAGTGCTTCACCCCGTTTGCTTAATTCGGGAATAGGAACATATGTCTCGTAGCGTTGGTTTCGCTTGTTAATTGACTCTACAATCGAAAAGGGTTTAGAATCTGCTTAGGGCTTGGATTTATATGAACCAATGATAGTGGGAAACCGAGAACAGTAGGTTGATCGTTTGTCTTATTTGATAGTTATTTAGTTTGCATTATTTTCTGTTTGTTTTCTTAATTTAATCTCAAACCAAAACCCCCCAAAAACTGACTTTTTATGTTAACAACAACCCAAGAGTCCTTGTGAGACGATACTCGAGTTGTCGCTCCCTAACTACATATTTTTAAATGGCTCGCTTTTTGATGCGTGCGCGATAGCGCGTCAAAATTGGTGCCGTTGCCGGGGACTCTTGTTGTTATTAACAGAAAATAACATTAAAAAAAAATTGCATTGCTGAATTAGTTACGGCTGTTTGTCTGGTTGTGAATTTTATTACGCCCCATGGATAATTATATGCAAGATTTTATGCCTAATGTTGATTATGAGCCATGCATATATTATCCTAACTTTGCTGGAAGTTATGAGTTTAGCAGTGGTTTTGACATGATTGGAGTGAATGAGGAGCAACCTTTCTATCATAGCCAACATGGAGGAGAACGCGGCAACTTGGATGAGATTGCCTCTTTGGTGCATCAAATGACAGTAAGCCAGCACCAATATCAGCCTGACCCTACACTACACCAACTCAGTCTGGAAGAATTGGTGCAACGGATGGCAGAGAACAATCAACGGATGGCAGAACAAAATCTTGAATCCCAACAGAGGATGGAAGCAAGTCTTCAGGAGTTAGCCGCTCAAATTGATCACATTGCCTCCACCTCGGCTACACTGCAAACTCCACATCCCCTTGAAGAACATACAGATTCACAGATAGTAGTTCTTGACAATACTTCCTCTAGGGATAATTTTGAAAATGATGTCAAGAATACTTCTATTGATGAACTGTGTGTTGAATCTCCAGATATTCACACCTCCCCTGATTCTATCTATTATACTTCATGTGCTGATTGTACTGACTTTGCTTCATGTGTAGCATGTTTTGAAAGCTCATTCTTTTCAGGGTGCGAGGAGCAAAACGTCCATATGGAACATGAGACACATGAGGTTGAGGGCCCTGTTCAGCCAAGAAACACAGACAATGAGGATTAGGAGGACATCCACTTCGCCATGCTTGAGGATGATGAAGACCCTTTGGAATTAGATGATTCAATTAACTCATATGCATGTGTTGAAAGTGATGGGATGGATGAACTGTGTGCTGAATTTCCAGACATTCAGGCCTTTTTTGATTCTGTTTCTTGTACCATATGTACTGACTGTACTAACACTAACCCTTGTGTGGTGTGTGCTGAGATTTCTGCATGTATAGCAGGTGATGGATTTGTTAGTGCAATGAATGAAGATCGTGCAGAAAATGAAGCAGCACCGGAGACCCTCTTTACCTGTTTGCCACCTCCCACTGTGGAACAACCGGCAATGGAGTTCACGCCTCTGCCAGAGAGACTGGATTTTGCACCATGGCCAGTCCAAGGGGTTGAACCCCAATTTTATTGGGAGGACTTTGTTGAGAAAGAGATCAACTGTGACCCAAGAGGGAGTGAGAAGTCCGCCGCACTTGGCGAGGTCACCATAATTGTCAAGCCCTCACTCCCCTATCAAGGCTGCAAGTTATGGAAGCATGGAATGAGCTTCCGTCCTTTGGCTATCACTTGGGCCTTATGCTACAAGCAATGGGATCCAGGCGGAAGCCCCTCAATGAGTTTTCTTAATCCTTTCTCTTTAGTTTATTTTAATTTTCTTGTTAGTTTTTGCTTTTCTTTGTTTTTGTTTTGTTTTCTTCAGCTCTTGAATAATTTGAGAAGATCAAGAGCTGTGTTTGAGTCTTGCGTCGGTGAGCTTGTTGGATTTCATTAAATTTTGCATAGATGATTGCATGTTATGTGTTGACTGTTTTCCCCCTAGGTTGAAGAAATTTTTTTGAAAATTGATCCCCATGTGAAAAAATTTTGAAAATTGAACTTTGAGATGTTCTGTTATGATTGCATGATTTATGATAAGTTTGGGGTGATAGGGTGCACACACTAGGGATTGAATCTCAGTCAAACAATTTTCAAAAATGTCCAGGTGAGGATTTGAGCCTCCAGCATGTTTTTTTTACTGTGTGAATCACTTTCAAGTTGCACTTTCTCGAATTTGCTTGAATCTCTTCTTGGTTTGCATGCTTATGTGATTGCATCAGATGATTTAGGCAATTTTCTTTGTAAATAACCACTTGGCTTAAATTAAACCAGTCCCTAATGCATGTTCCCTAGTTAGCCCCATTGAGCCTAATTAGCCTGTTGTTCTTGATGACCTCATGTTATAAGCCAAAATCTGAAAAAAAAAAACCATGTTAACCCGATCTTAGGATTAGGAGAGCATGGAAGCTCAGCAAGAGAAGGGTTGCAATAAACTAAGTTTGGGGTGGCTACAAGGATGTGACATGTCATTCTGGGGTGAGAAAAAAAAATAATAATAAAAAGGTTGGAGCCAAAGGCAAGAAAAAAGAAAAAAAGAAAAAGAAAAAGAAATAAAAAGTGCAAAAATGTCAACAAGGTATTAAAAGAGAATGGATGTAGTCACCCAAAAGCATAAAGAAAAATGGAAAAAGGAACTTGAGTGAAAATTCAAAGTGTAAAAAGTTTCATGCTCTCTTAGTTCCTAGGGACTTAAGCCTAGTACCTTTGTATATCCTACCTTTAGCCAGGCCCCATTACAACCTTAAAAGACCTTTTGATGTTGCATGCATGTTTTCGTGGGAACCATTTTGAGATGAAGATCAAATTCATGGGAAATGCTCTTAAAAGTGAAATTGAGTGAAATGTTGATAGCCTGACAAACTGAGCGAATGAGTGAAACATTAATCACCTTGTGAGGAAGGTGATTGTTTGAATTTGGTGATCTCCCTTTTGTGTGTAACTTGGATCCCCAACTTAGATTAATGATTGCTTGAATGACGAAATTCTCAAAAGTTTAAAGTAAATGAATGTGGGGATTTTATTGTTGCAAAGGGGGGAATCATTAAAGGAAAATTGTTTTGATGAATTGCTTGAAATTTGTGCAAAGTTGATTGAATCCTTGAAGCTTGCCATGTCTTGAGTCTTTTTGAGTTTTTAAGTTTTAGTTTGCTTGGGGACAAGCAAAGTTTAAGTTTGGCGTATTTTGATCAGCCTCTGGCTCGTCTAGTTTTATAACTAGAAAGACCATGGTTTTGTGTTGTTTATATCCAGTTTTCTCCCAAATTAGACTCGATTGTCTTCAAGCATCATTTTGAGTCTATAAAGTAGTTTTATGTTAATTTAGTTGATTTTGAGTCAAATAAATCATTTATTTCTATTTCTTGATTTCAGGTTAATAAGGAAAGCAATTCTGGAGAAATTCGCCCCGCGAGAGGCCACTCGCCTCGCGAACCTGAAGGCTGACTGTGCTAGAAAATGCAACCCTTTCTGTGTCGCCTCGCGAGCCATGCTTCGCCTCGCGATCCTGAAAACCAGAAATGCCATCCTCTCTGGATCGCCTCGCGAGCCTGGAAGTCAGAGAGCATCACGGTTAGGCCCTGATACTCATCACGAGCATAATAAGAAGACTCTTCCATTCCTCGCCTCGCGAGAAAGCCAAACACTGAAGACTGTTCATAATATTCGCCTCGCGAAGGTATGCTCGCCTCGTGAGATCGCGGAATCCAGAATCTGTATTTAAGTCTGTTTTAGGGCAGAACTCAATTAGTTTTTATCTTCTCTTCTCCTCTTCTTTTCTTTTCATAGTTGCGGCTGCAACAGTAGGTTTAGGTTTAGTGCTTTGTTTTTCCTTTGTAATGGAGAACTAGTCTCCTTTGATCAATCTGCTGTAATCGGTTCGCATTGACGCTTGAGGTTATGTAATTCCTGTTTTAATTGCTACTCTCTTTCAATATCTATTCTATATTCTCTGTTTGCTTAATTCAGTTTGTATCGAATGGGTATTGATTTGTTTCGATGATTGTGTGTTCCTATATTTAATCGCGTTTGCTTAATTCGCGTGTGTTCAATCATGTTTGCTTAGTTCATGAGTGCTTCACCCCGTTTGCTTAATTCGGGAATAGGAACATATGTCTCGTAGCGTTGGTTTCGCTTGTTAATTGACGCTACAATCGAAAAGGGTTTAGAATCTGCTTAGGGCTTGGATTTATATGAACCAATGATAGTGGGAAACCGAGAACAGTAGGTTGATCGTTTGTCTTATTTGATAGTTATTTAGTTTGCATTATTTTCTGTTTGTTTTCTTAATTTAATCTCAAACCAAAACCCCTCAAAAACTGACTTTTTCTGTTAACAACAACCCAAGAGTCCTTCTGAGACGATACTCGAGTTGTCGCTCCCTAACTACATATTTTTAAACCGCTCGCTTTTTTATGCGTGCGCGACAGCGCGTCACTTTGATACTTATGTATGATAAGTGTTTATACCTATATGTTAGTCTGCTTAAATATTTGAATGCTTTGTCTTAGGGGGAGCCTTGCAAGCTCTCTTAGACTTTGCTATTTAAATTTAATCAGTTTTGGTCATCATCAAAAAGGGGGATGTTCTATATGTTTGCTACCTTGAAATAATATAAGTAAAGAAATCTCCCCCTTTTTGATGATGACAAAAACTGATTAAATTTAAATAGCAAAGTGTAAGAGAGCTTGCAAGGCTCCCCCTAAGACAAAGCATTCAAATACTTAAGCAGACTAACAGATAGGTAGAAACACTTATCATACATAAGTATCAGAGCAAGTAAATATCAAAGCAAATAATATAAGTAAAGCAGATCAATTCAAATGCAAACAAACAACTGACTTTATTTATAAATATCTTTCTTTTCCTTTCTCCCCCTTTTTGTCATCAGCCAAAAAGCTAAAAAGGGAGTGGACCATCACTATCAGCAAAATAAAATAAGAAAGAAGAGATTCTAAGAAGAAGGAGGTGGTGGAGGGGGTTGGTTTGGATTTTGATTCTTCTGAAACTCCATCAGCAAGGCTAGCATTTGAGCCACCATGGCATTTGTAGGGGCCAAGGTGTCTTGCACTTGCTTTTGCACTCTTTCTTCAATTTGTCGTGCCATCTGCTCAATCCTCTCTTCAATAATCTTTCCAACATTATCATCAACAATTCTGCCAATGATGTCCTCAAGATTGGATGGCAAAGATAATTGTCTTGAGCTTTCAGCAGAGTCTGAGATAGTTTCTTGAGCTTGGGCTGGAGGATGAACCATAGCAAGAGCTAATGGTTGAGAAGATGTCTTAGCTGACTCAGCACCATGCTTAGAAGCACATAACTCATCAGACTGTTCTGTCAAAGTTGGCTCAACAGTAGCAACAGCATCAGGTAGAGGAGTTGAAGGCTCAAACAGGTTTTGAAAGGATTGCAACATTCAGTTCAGGGCCTTCCACAATTAAATCTTCAGATGTATGCTCAGAGGATGAAGTTGAAGCCGTGGCAAAAGCATATTGTATAACTGGCTCAGGGATATCCTTTGCCCAGTGAATTGGATAAACAAATTCCATATTTCTGCTATTGATAGGAAGTCCCCAGAGGTCTTTATATATTATGTACCTAAAGTATGAGAGTCCACACTTTCCTCTGACTCTGGGAATGTCTTCCTTTTCTTCATCAGTCAATCCAGAGGAAGATGCCTCTCTGGTGCAGTGAATTATGTGGGATTGCCATAAGTCACCTGCATAGTTAGCCTCATTGACCATCTCAATTGGCAAGGATTGAATGAAATCCATCTGTGAGTGGTCAAAGGGTTCAGAATGAAGATCCAGGATGATGTCTTCAACTACTGGCATCTTTCCTTTGTGCCTTGGATGCTTTCTGTCCTTGTCCTTGTTTAGATCAATCATTGTCAATATAGGACAGATCTTGTTGGGCTTGACTCCAACATTTGTAGAATTGGAGTGTCTTAACCAAGTTGGAGGGACAAAACGTGCAGCTCTGTCTGCTCTGAAGTGGCTGAATTCCCATTTCAGCATTTCATACATCAGAGTGTCCACAAACTGGTCAACAACAACTCCATAGATACTTGGATGTTTGAAAGTCATCCATTTTGTAGTCTGATTTATGACAAAAGGAATTTACCTGAAGGATATGGCTCTTTTCTCAAAAACACTTCCAAGATTTTTCTTGTTTGGATCTGTATGCCAGTCAGATATGATAACTCTTTCTACTCCATCAGTGAAAGGTTTAAGAGGTGGAAGTTTTACTAAGTTGGGGTAGATTTTCTTGGAAGGAAATCTTTGTTGGGGAAGGTGAGTGAGGAGAGGTCCATGTTCATTGAACATTTGAGAAGGGAATGGGCCAGAAGGAGTGTGGGGTTCAGGGTTGACCCAGTAAGGATAGATGTTGAGGGGTTCAAACTCATATTCAGCCAGGGGATACCATCTAGTTAGGATGAGTTCTGGTTCATGTGGAATGGTGTGGAAGAGTATTTTCCATTCTCTCTGTACTTTGGCCCAATTTTCAGATTTACCAACATAGAGAGTGGAAGAGGGAACTATGGATGGAAATAGAGTTTTCAAGGGTTTTGGAAAAGGGGCTTCAATGGTAATGCTGTTATCTATGTGTGGTAGTGGTGAGGGGGGTGATTGTGGCAGGGTAGGAACATAAGCATTATTTACATCATTTGGAGCAGAGAAATTATCATTATGAGTTGTCAAATTAGAGACTAGTTCATCTACTGCTAACCTAATAGGGTCATTAGCAGAGATTACTACCAAGACATCTAGGAAGAACTACAATACTCTCCCTCACTTGCACTAAATCTGTGATCAAGAAAATGCCCAAAATCACTTGCCCCTATACAATAGATAAAACCTTATATATCCTATCAGTTCTAGTTACAGACTCTGTTGCAGAGCAGCTACAAATAACAAACTGATGCAACTAACAGATAACTAACTAACTGAAACAGATATCACATAGCTATTACAAATACACACATGTACGCGGTCTGTTGTGTTTAATACATCGGTGTACTACATCTATGTACGCCTATTCTAATTGGTGCTCTTTGATGATGATCCACCAGACTCTAACAAAAACATATGATTGGAAAGAAAAGTGTTAAAAAAATGATTTTCAATTATATATATTGAATAAGGATTACCAGAGTCATTCGAAAAAAAAAACGTTAATCGTCTGCTGACGTGGCAAGCTAGACACGTTTACTATCAACTCTTCGGACTTGCTGTATCTAAGAAGTTATTTTGATTTTCGTCTAGTAAGCATTTAGTCCATAGTATACTTAAAGAAACCAGTCTTCTTAATTAAATAAATAAATAACTTTACAAAAACATTGAGTAGCCCGTCTACAAGGGTGGACGCGTATTTTTCTCAAGGAGTCCAATGAAAACTTATCCCAAGTTTCTATTACTTATATTTAAATATTCCTGCATAACTGAAAGCACATGTTAGATTTCAACTAACACTTTGCCAAGCAAAATTAATTCTTTTGTTAACATCAAAACATAGAGATTATTTAAGCCAAAACTACTTTGGTTCCACCAATCTCCCCTTTTTTGATGATGACAAAAACTAATTAAATTTGAAAAGCAAAGTCTAAGAGAGCCTGCAAAGCTCCCCCTAAGACAAAGCATTCAGATAAATAATCGGTAAAAGCATATGAGACAAACTGCATATAAGCTAATAGATCAATGCAACTGTTTATCACACTTAGAGTATATATGAAGGAATAAATAAGCATCATAGCAAATAGGTAGACAGGAGTATCAGAGTAGTTATAAACTAGAAAACAGAATATGCATATGCAGACGAATATGAGCTTTTCAAAACTGACTTTGTATTTATAAAAGAAATCTCTTTTCTTTCCTTTCTCCCCTTTTTTTGTCATCAGACAAAAAGGTAAAAAGGAGTGGACCATCATTGTTAGTAAGGAAAACAAATTCATGCTTGCCTTCTCTATTGCTTTGAATGTTTCTTTTCTTTAACATTTTGATAATGCCAAAACGGGGAGGAAAAAGTATGATATAGAGAAAGGGGATAACAACAAATTATACATGCATGTGTTGAGGGGGAGCTTAAAAGCTTACATGATTAATGGGGAGTAAATCAAATACTGCTATGATAATATTTTTTTTCTCTGATATACTTCTGCTCTGACTGCTCTGATACCATGATATAAATTTGTCAAAAACACTTAGCTTCTGCTACACTTATACTCTGATCTTATAATTTGTTAAAATATTTGTCATAATCAAAAAGAGGGAGTTTGTTAGACTCAATGACTTAGAGATTTTGATATATGACAAATACAACTTAATATGTATGCAAGTGTTTTAGTGTCAAATTGCAAAGATAGGTATCAAGCAGTAATCAACAAGTTCAATGAGCAATTAAAGGAGAATATTCAAGGAAGAACTTGAAGGAATCAAAGAGCAAAGACAAAGATCAAGGAATCATCAAGACAAGAGCTTAAAGGAGAAATTAGATTTAAGTCTTGGATGATTTGTAAGAGATGAAATCTCTTATTCACAAATAGCTCATTTGAAAAGATGCATGAAAGAAAATCAATTTTCATAACCTGCATTAAAAGGAATAAGTTTTCGTTAAATGAAAATGATTTTTGGAAATAAGATTTTTTGAATCGAAGCGCTCGTCCAACACTGAAGTAATAGAAGCGCTCGTCCAACACTGAAGTCATAGAAGCGCCCGTCCAACACTAAAGTAATAGAAGCGCTAGTCCAACGCAAGTGAAACAAGCGCTCGACCAACTAAAGTGATAGAAGTGCTCGTCCATTAAAGTGACAGAAGTGCTCGTCCACTAAAGTGATACAAGCGCTCGTCCACTAAAGTGACAAGTGCTCGTCCACTAAAGTGATACAAGCGCTCGTCCACTAAAGTGACAGAAGCGCTCGTCCACACAAGTCTTTGGACTTGCTAAGATCTTAATGAGAAGATTTGTCCAATGACGTGGCATATGGAGCTCGTCTACTAGCCCGTCCGAATGTGAAATCCTAATGGCTAGATGGACGTGGTTATTTTCAAGATGGACGCGAATTCTATAAGAGCCGATAAAGAATCTTATTTCAAGAACCAGAATCAAGAAAACAGATTCTGTTATCAGATCCAAATCTGTTTTGATTGATCCCAACGACTATAACTTGTTTTCTATATAAGGAGGGATCAAAGGAACACTTTAAAAAAAAGGAAAAGATAAAAAATCGAACGATATCGATCATATCATATCAAATACAACTTTGAAAATCATTCATCATCTTCATTGGGCTTATTGTGAAAAGAGTGTTTCGTTCTCACAAGTGCTTCAATTTGTTTATCTGACTATTGAGAGTTAGGGAACAACTTTTGTTTTTACTTTTTGATTGTAAAGAGAGAGGGAGTCTCTCTGAGTGATTAGGGTGAGGTATCCCTAAGGAAGAACATTGAGGTTCTTCACAAGAGTGTGGTATCTCGAGGTGAAGGAGTGCTCTGTGGTGTAAATTTTTTCAAGATACCTGGCAAAGCTTGTGTGTTAGTGTGTGAAATCCCACAGGTGGAGTGGGGACTGGATGTAGGTCATAGTGGAGGTGACTGAACCAGGATAAATCTGGTTGTGTGGTATCTCTAAACTCAAACTCCTTTACTCTCTATTTATGATCAAGAACCTGTGATTTTGATGTTTAAAGTTCAATATAATTCTTGTTCTTGATCTGTATAAGCTGTATTGAAACCCGAGTCTGATTGTAATCAAGTTTGTTTTATGTGCGTTCAAAACTGAGTTGATCAAAACCATTCTTGATTGCTGAAACTGAACTAATACTGAAACTGAAACCTGCAAGTTTGTTCTTGATTGTTAATGCTTGTATCTGAAACTTGTATAACTTGTTATTAATCTTTAAAGGTTTAATCAGTTTCTGTATTTCGTTATTACTAAGTTTTGAACCCGAACCTATTCTGAATTAATCTTTCTTATCCTCATCACCTTCTATTCAAGATTTTATATAAACCCTTCATTGATTTTGTAAAAGATTCTGAGGCAAAATCCGCAACTCTGATTTGTAAAGTTTTGTAAAAAGTTTTTAAGAGGGAAATATTTTTAAGAAAACTCAATTCACCCCCCCTCTTGAGTCGTTGAAGCCAAAACAAAAATAGTGACCTTCTTCTTCACTTGAAAAACTTCAACGATTGTTTTGAATATACCCGTTTAGAGATAGCATAATATCCGTTGTGACTGATAGCTTGATCGTGACCATTGTGAAATGTACTCTTGGTTATCACTTTTGTACGAAATGAAGGATCACAGCTCTGAACAATTGCAACTTGAAAAACTGTATTTCCTCCTTTGTGTAAATTCCAGCGATGAAGACAGGTTACAGAGCGTTTTGCAATTCCCATTGTACTATTTTTCCTTTTGCATTTCCTTGATGGTACTATCTTTCTCTCACAAGGAAACAAAGCATTAAAACAGTTAAAACAAATAGGAAGCACCAATATTCGTTTGAAATAAATATCAATTATTTGATATAAATTCAAGTGAACCATATTGCATTTATTCTTCTTAGAAAGATCATATTAGAGATAAAAACCCGTCTACTAAAAATCTCTGTCTACTTAGTTATATGTGAGACTAAGCCCATTTATTCTTTCATTTAACTCGTCCACTGACGTGGCATATCCTCTCGTCTATCAATTCTTTGGACTTGCTATATCTCAGTGAGTTATCTTGATCTCCATCTAGTGACGTGGCAATTAGAGCTCGTCTTTACTTTTCCAGGGTGATACTGTAGCTGGAAATTGTAATCCTTTAGAAGTTCCAACCAACGCCTCTGCCTCATGTTAAGCTCCTTTTGATCAAACAGGTATTTCAAACTTTTATGGTCACTGTAAACATTAAAAGTCGCTCCATACAAATAATGTCTCCAGATTTTTAAAGCGAAAACCACTGCTGCTAGCTCCAAGTCACGTGTAGGATAATTCCTTTCATGAATCTTCAATTATCTTGAAGCATAAGCCACGACTTTTCGGTCTTGCATCAATACACATCCCAACCCTTGATGTGAAGCATCACAATAAACCTCAAAAGGTTCATGAGGATCAGGTAGTATCAATACCGGTGAAGTAGTCAACCTCCGTTTTAACTCTTGAAAACTTTCTTCACATGCTTCAGTCCATATAAACGCTTGATCCTTTCGAGTTAATTGGGTAAGGGGTCCTACTATTTTGGAAAATCCCTCAATGAATCTTCTATATTATCCCGCTAAACCCACAAAACTACGAATCTCGGTCACCCTCTTAGGCCTTTCCCATTGTAAAACAGTCTCAACTTTCGACGGATCAATGGCAATTCCTTCACTTGAGACTATGTGTCCCAAAAATTGAACTTGGCCTAACCAAAATTCACACTTTTCAGGTTTCGCGTTAAGCTGTTTCTCCTTTAAAATTTGGAGAACCACACTGAGGTGTTCAACGTGTTTTTCTTTACTGGGAGAATAGATTAGAATATCGTCTATGAAAACAACGACAAACTGATCTAAGTAAGGACGAAAAATCCTATTCATGTAATCCATGAATATAGCTGGAGCATTCGTAACTCCGAATGGCATCACAAGGTACTCGTAATGCCCGTAACGTGTTCTAAACGCTGTTTTAAGAACATCCTCCGCCTTCACGTGAATCTGATGATAGCCCGAACGTAAATCTATCTTTAAGAAAACAGCTGCTCCATGTAACTGATCCATTAAGTCATCTATCCTTGGAAGTGGATACTTATTTTTAATCGTCACTTTATTCAATTGACGAAAATCTACGTATAAACGAGAAGTTCCGTCTTTCTTTTTCACTAATAAAACTAGAGCTCCCCTAGGCGATACACTGGGTCTAATGAATTCTTTCCGCATCAGTTCCACTAGTTGTCCTTTTAATTCCTCAAGTTCTGATGGCGACATTCGATATGGTGCTATGGATATTGGTCCAGTGCGTGGAACCATATCAATCGCGAACTCAATCTCCCGAACAGGTGGTAATCCAGGTACATCTTCAGGAAAAACTTCCAGAAACTCATTGACAACGGGTATACATTGCAAGTCTAACTCACTCTTAACGTCTAAGGAAAATAATAGCATGTATCCTTGCACTCCCTCTTTTAAAGAAGCGTTTACTTGATTAGCAGTTAAAAATCCAGAAATCTCATCCGTAGGAAAAACTAGAGTTTTACGAGCACAGTCAATCAAGATATGGTTAGAAGATAACCAATCCATGCCTAAAATTACATCTAACTGTATTAAAGGCAAACAGATCAGGTTAACAAGAAAATGTTTATCCTGAATAATGATAGGACAATTCAAGCAAACATAAGTGACTAAAACTGGCTTAGCAGTAGAAGTTGAAACAATAAGATCACACAACAAGGAAGAAACAGGCAATTTCAGCAGTTTCACACAATCCATCGAGATAAAAGAATGCGTCGCACCTGAATCAAAAAGTACAGTTAAAAGATTACCGTTTATGTCGCACTTACCCTGTATGAGATCGTCAGAATTTGAAGGCTCAGTTCCACTCATCGTATAAACTCTCCCCTTGGCTGTCGGTTTATTTGCTCTGGCGTGATTGACAGTCGGTTCACACTTTGGTGCTTTGCTGTCCTTCGCCATGTGTCCCAATTGATTACAATTATAACATCTTACTCCCCTAGTAGGGCTAGTATCTAGCATGTGTCTTGTATCTCCACAGTTAAAGCATCTCCTAATCTGGCCTTGATTCTGATTTCTTTGGCCTCCATTCCCTGCTGTAGCAAAATTCGAACGGTATTGTTGTCGATTCTGATTATTTCCTTTTGGGCGAAAATAAGGTTTCTTCTGATTCTGTTTTCCTTTCCAATTCTGAGTCTGGTTCTTGAAATGAGAGGGTCCACCAATACTCCCTCGATTATCCTTTCCTTTCCTCATTTGCAATATCTTACGACTCATTTCCACTAGAGCTTGGAAATTACGAAGTTACAGAGGTAAAACGGACTCCTTAATCTCAAATCGCAGTCCTGCTTCAAATCTTTCACACTTCCAGCTTTCATTCGGTTGAGCTTGAAAGAAACGGAAGTATTTGGCAAGCGATTCAAACTTCGCCTCATACTCCCCTACCGATAACTCTCTTTGTTGTAACCCCAAAAATTGATGTTCTTTCTCGATCCTTATGCTCTCCGGAAAATATTTGTCCATGAATGCAGTTCGAAAAACGTTCCAAGTAATGTCTTGATGATCAGCCTCTAATAGTAGCCTAGCACCTTTCCACCAGTACTCCGCGTCTCCTACCAATAGGAAAGCAACATAAGTAACCCTAACTTCTGCCGGCATGACCACCAACTCGAAGATTTTCTCCAGCTCCTGGATCCACAAATCAGCCTTCTCATGATCAGCATCCAGACCAAACTGTGAAGGATTTTGACTTCGAAACGCAATCAAAGCCTTGCCTTCCACAGCTTACAGATTCTGAGCATTCATAGCTGCAGTTTGATTTGCAATCGCTGCTGCCACATTTTCCATTGCTTGAGCCACATAATCTACTCCTCCTTCATACTCCTCATTCATGTTACCACGACCGCCAATACGACCACCTCTACGGCCTCTTCCACGACCGCGTCCACGTCCAGCTTCTGGTTCAACCACTGGTTCCATAACTGACCTACAGATCACAATCAGTTAAACCAAAACAAGAAACTGAAACGCAAACTTGCTCGTTACCACACATTACCTCTAAGAAGTAATTAAACAAGTCTAAGTCAGAGATCACACAACATAGACATAACAGACCTATTTCCCAACATTCCCGAAAGACTCGACCAGCTCTGATACCACAAATGCGACACCCATTCTAGGGTCATCACATTGTTACCCAAACGCGGAAAATTAATTTATTAATTGCTGGTTACTTTCGGAAAATATACTTTAAAGTAAATGTCTCTTTACGAAAATAGTGTTGAATTTTTTTTTCTTTAACATCGAACCATTTCAAACATAAACAAACATATATGTATATCTATATATTTGCATCACCTTTTAAATACATCCTACCTATAATAAGAGATAACAAAAGAGCCCTCATAAGTATAGGCTATTATCCATCAAACTAAGTAAAGAAAAGAAAGACATATACACATAAGCAACAAGTGGTTCAGAACCATACCAAAAACTCATGGCTCTCAGTAGCCAGATCAAAAACTGACGAGACTCGCTACCCCAGAACTACACCTATAGCTGGTCAAGCTAATGAAAACCATTGGGGAGATCATGATGATCAACCCCACCTACAACAGATGCATCTGATGAAGATGCCTCCGCTCCCACTACGTCGTCGAAAGAATCATCATCATCAACAGCAGGAGGGTGAAACTCAAGATCATCCTCAACGTACTCATCGGGGTCCTCCTCAACCTCATCCAACTCTACCTTAACAGGAGGTACTTCGGGACCTACTATCTGAAAAGGATTCGGCTGAGGTGGCAAATCCAGTAATCCGTGCTCATCCAAGTACTGTAGGTATAGCCATACCGGAGGTAGAGATAGCTCAACAGTCTCCACAACATGTATCCTTTGTTGCGGTCCTTCTTCCACCGTGACAATTACTTCTCTACTGGGACCATGATAGGTGGCGCTGAGTGCCCCAGGTTTAATCTCCCAGGAACCACCAAACTGCGCTCGATCAAACGTGATCGTTCGGATCCTCGAATGTACCAGAGGTATATCCGGTTCCATCTGAACATGTAAGAGTGAGAAACCAATATATGGATTTTACTCGACAACTACATATTAGCCACCACATAAACACATACGCATTTACCAAACACAAGCATTCATAAGCAAATAGTATATCAATGGGTTTAACACCCCAAACATCATCATTTGAAAAACTATGCCTGAACACTTCATATTAATCATCTAATTTCGCCCTAATCTCATGAGATATCCCAACACGTGGTGAGTTGATCAGGCTCCATTGCCACACTAGGCAAACAGGCACACAGCCAAAACCCATCGCACACTGTCCACACCCAGGGCATCAGTGATAGCAACGTAAATGGGGTCTTATTGTCCAACCCGGGCACAATGAGTAAAACATAGTATGAAATACCTGACGCCGCAAGGTAAATGATACATAGAACCGCGGGCACGTCTTCCAAATGCATGCAAAACACTTTTGATCATAACTCTTTTTTTTTGTGTTCAATCTTTCTTCGCTGAAGCTCAAAATGGCTTACGACTCACAGTCCGAGTGCTCAATCACGACACCTCTCGACCGATGCCCCAGTCATAGATTCGTGGTAATAAAAACATCTTAAATGTTTAAATACAGTATACCCCACGTATCCAGTACAGGACCCCAAAGTCCAAAGGACCCCAAGTCCATAACAACAAAGAACCTTAGTACCCCGACATCTCGGTTACTAAGTTCAACAGCACTTTCAACACGGTTGAATTAATTTTTGTTTTCAGAAAATCTTTTAAAATTCGAAATTCACCAATAAAATCTTTAAATAATAAAGCTTAGCTTTCACAAAAATGAGTCACTTGAGGTTTTAACTTAAAGCATACACTGTCGTTTCAAAATACTTGCCTTCTACGCTTTTCCAAATTTGCCGTCAATTATCAGTTTTAAAGCTTTTTAAGCCAAAATTTAGCTTTTTCCACTTAAACAATTTTCTAAAATCATAATTAACTTATTTTCACCAATTAATTTCATAAAATAATATTTTATAATATTCCAAAATTTCTTACGTAAAAATTAGCAGTGCAAAAATATTTTCATGGTTTCGCGCTCATTGTGACTCATAATTCACTCTTACAGTAATAAATTATTAAAATAATAATATTTTCCAAAATTCCTTATTTTTCCCAAATAAAAATTTCCATTAATATTATATATCAATATTTTACCGTTAAAACATTGAATATAATTTACGAAGCTTCTTAAAGCTTTTATCCAATTACATTGGGCACTGACCACTGTCAGGCTTCTCAAACATCAACCAACAATAATATCACAGAGATATTCCCAGGCAGATCATGCATCACAGTAGCATAATATAATTACAGATAAACAATTAAACGCAATTAAAACCACACAGATACAAATACCATAACTTAAACAACTTAATTAAATACTAACAGACAAATAATTACTAACAAACACAGGATAGCATATAGCCATCAAATATATCCCTCGGGTATTTCCCCCCTTACCTTTCGTAGAGTTTCTCGTGAATTAGTGAATTTCTTCGGAAGTCCGGATATCGCGTATACGTCGCACTCACTCAACCTTCAACCATATATTACAATCAAATAATTACAACTCAAAAAAACTAAAACATTCTAAACCCTACTACATGGTCACGGCCTCTAGGGGTTTTGAGTGACTAAAATTTCTAATCATGATTAAGTCATGGATTAATGATCCTAAATCAACCAAGATCATGGATAGAAACTTTAAACAAAACTCATCAAATCTCATCCACCTAGGGTTCGGCCAACATAGAGATTTTGAGTAAGGCTTTTCATTTTAATAAACTAACATGGATTAGAGTGTGTAGACATACATGTCATATGAAATACATTATCATACATGACAACACATGAACAAAATCCTATCAAACCTATTCTCCTAGGTTCGGCCAAATCTAGTTTATTAGGAAGGAAATTTTTGATTACATCATGCTCTTGGATTTAGATAGTATGAATGATATCAAGAATATAGAAAGTGGTTTCAACATCATGAGATTTTTCTAGAATTTGTTATGAATTTTCAAAGTTCTAGGCTTAGAAACTTAAAAGTGATGAACATAAATGAGATAAACTTTGAATCAAGAAACTTACTAAAGAACATAGACATGATTAAGGAAGAAGAATAGGATTCACCTCTTGAAGTTCAAAGACAAGTGAAAATCCAAGGATTTGATTCACAAAGTGATGCTAGGAAAGCTTATGAACTTATGAGTTTTTGAAACAAAAAGGCAATAGGAAGAAAATGAAATGTGAGGGAGGGTATTTATAGGGGTGTGGCTGCACCACTTTGGAGGGATTTATTAGAAAGGAGGTGGCTTCTCAAAGGATTTAAGTGCAGTTAATTCCTAGGGACCATTTTGCAAAGATTCCAAAAGTATAAGGACTATTTTGCAAATTGCCAATAGTTTGAAATGATGACCATGTGCAACATTAAATGTGTTCACATTTTGACTCATCTTGTTGAATTTTCTTGAGACTTTTTGGGAAGAACCTAGAATAATGGAGAACACTTGAGAACATTGTAGAATTGTGTGGAACTTTGGAGAATATTTGAGAACTTTGTAGAAGGTTCAAGAATAACTTGGCTCATCCAAGTTTAAGGGCAGCCCCCACTCTTCCTTGGGCTTGCTCACGGGCCTTGAAATTTGGGCTTGGATTTAATTATTTTGGGCCCACCAAAATGCTTAAAGCTTAACATAAGCTAGGAAACTTACATGATTTCTAATGGGCTTCATGAAATTAAATTCATGGACAAGGATTTGGGCCTCAAAGCCACGGTCACTAATGGATTTGGAGTAAGGATTCTGGCCCAATTCACTTGGAAAAACATAAAAACTAACTTAGGGACCAAAGTGCAATTAAGAGAAGGTTCAAGGACTTAAGTGCAAAAATCCATAAATTGCCATTTTGACTTATAGAATCTTCTAGACTTAAAAGTGTGATTCATCCCCATAAATCATCTCAAAATCCTAAGATCAACTCTTTATCTACTCTTGGAAACTCCGAAATCCACTCTATCGTTCACCCGATTACGTATTTCGCCCGTAAAACGTATATTATTTTATTTTTTTCTGAAATTATTCAAAAATACAGAATTGTAGGAAATAAAATAAAAATCTTAAGTCTTTCGTTCACGAATTAAAATTAGGTCTTTTGAGCAGTATAATTATACTGTCAATGGAATTCGCGGGCCGGGTTTCACCTGACTTTCCAACCTAAATTTTAATCGTAGCTTCCTACATTCAAGTAGAATTGAGTGGTAAACTCCGTTTATTAAAAATAATTTTCTAAAACTCCACTAAACCTATAAACATATTTATATGTATTACTGTTATTTAAAACAGTGAAATACAGGGTGTTACATACTACAACAAAACCCGAAGAGACCTGATATAACTGTAAGAGTGAGATACCATCATAAGATATACCCCACAACAATCATATACATGATACATACATCACATAATCATATAAGCAGTTAAATCATGCGTATACACCATATAACAGTGTTATATCAAAGGGTCTCAAGCCCGCACAATCAATTTTCGAAAATATGCATGACACTTCAATATCAGGCTCTATCCTAATCTCCGGAGATCCCAACATCCTCAAAATGATTTGATCAGGCTCGATACACCGTCTCATTGGCTAGCTAAGCACAACGATAATACACCGTCTCATTGGCCATTTAGGCACAACGATAATACACCGTCTCATTGGCCATTTAGGCACAACGATTATGCACGCCGTTTCATTGTCCATTTAGGCACAACGATACACGTACACCGTCTCGTTATCCATTTTAAGAACAACGATAATACACTGTCACATGATACATTTCCTGTTAAGATCTCACGTTAAAACCACGTCGGCCACGTCTGCCGTAAATAAAAATGTAAAACATTTAGTTCTCGATGTTTTCTTTGTGTTCATTCTTTTTCGCTGTCGCAGCTCAAAGCTAACGACTTAATCATCATTTCCCCTTCACTTGAAAACTTATAAGCATAGGACACAGTCCGAATGCTCAATCACAACACCTTAGACCGATGCACCAGTCCTAGGCTTGTGGTCGTAGAAAACAACATTCACCTTTAACAACGTTCATCACAATGTGGTTAGGACACACGGTCCACAACAATGTGATTAGGACACACAGTCCACAACAACGAAATTAGAACGCACAATCCTCGATTTCGAGAATTGGACTCTCAGTCCATAACATCATGAATAGGACCCATGGCCCCGAATTTACACTGATCCAAGATCACGTGCGTATAACTGAATACTAGAGGCGACGTCTCGCGTACTAGATTCTCTTTCTTAAGTACTTATTTTTCGTTCAGTGAAAATCAAATTCAAAACCGAATCCTCGATAACCTATCCAGGCTATCGGAAAGTTTCTAAAACATTTAGGAAAAACCTTTTCTTTGAAAATATTTTATAAAGCATCTTTGAAATACTTTTATCTTTGAAAATTTCCCCTAATAGGACATTGCCAAATAGTTCATGAAAGTTTTCACTTGAAAACACATAGTTTGAAAAGGATTTTTCTATTGTAGAACAATAGTTCACCAAACCATTTCAACATTTAAAATAGTTCTTTAAGTTAAAGAGCTTTTGGAAAAGAACACCAATCCCTTTCATCTTCAAAGCTTATTCAGGTTTTTAATCCTTATAACAGTTGAGCACAGACACAAGTCTGGCTTAGCAAACTTTCAATCAACAACAGTATATATTCTCAGTTCAATGTTAATATCACAGTTGAAAACAGTTCATCACAGATATGCATTATAACATTTAGAGTAAGTATATTCAACATCAGATAATAGCATAACAGTTCAAGTACATCAGATTACCAAGTAAGTTCAATCAACATATAAATATCCAGTTAAACACCTACACACATGCATACAGTTATTGAATATCTTTAGGAAATCCCCTCTTACCGCACATGGAAGTTAAGAGTTTCGGATTCGAAGAGAAAAGCTCATGAACGTCCTCGCTCCGCTTGGTGATGGAAGTCTAAGGTTACAAAACATGAAATCATGAGTTAAAACTTAATCAAAGAACAGTAACCACAAGGTATAGGTTCGGTTCAAACAATAAACTAGGATTAGGGGTTTTCGAAATTTATGCGACTCTTGGATTTATGATCCTTAAGTGCTAGAAGTTTATAAACAACAATCTTTTAACAAAGTTGAATTAAAAATCCCACTAAGTACTTGACTTAGGGTTTCGGCCTTCACTACTAAATAGGCTAGAAATTTCTAAACTTTCCAATCTCTTTAGGTTAGCATCCATACATAGTAAGGAGCTTGAAACCATGATCATTTTGGAAAATGGAAAAAAAAACAAATGTCTTAGGCCATGAACACCTAGGTTCGGCCTTGACATGATTGTGAGACTAAAATTCTTTAAATCCTCCAATCTTTTGGACATAGCCTCCTTTAACATAAAGAAGCTTAAATCCTTAATCATTTTGGAAGGACAAAACAACACATTCCTAGGTCCAAACATATGAGTTTCGGCCATCATAGGGAACTTAATGAAAAATATTTAAACTTTAGACATAGCATCCTTTATTATAAGGAGCTTTAATCTATGATCATTTTGGAAGAAAACAAAACTTTTTTTTTTTGTTGCCAAAAACCTTTAAAGTTTCGGTCTTGATACAAAATAAAGGTTAGAAATTTTCGTTTTACGCAACCTTTTAGTATGTTGTAGTAGGAGTAAAAATAAGAACATAGAAATTGGTTTCAACTCAAACGGAGTTTTCTACCATTTTTAAGAGATTTTAGAAGTTTGAAAGCTTAAACGAAACTTAAAGCAAAATTATGAACATGAGGACAAGAAATTGAAAAATAAACAACATAGGGTCATTACCCTCAACAATATGAAGAAATTTTATGAAGAGCTTAAAGTAAAAAGCTTGATAAAAAGATGAACTTTAGAAGAGAGAAGAAGAAGAAATGTAATAAAGTGTAAAGGTGAGAAATGGAGGAAAGTGATGAGGTGTGGAAATGAAGAGTATTTGTAGAGAATGAGGGGGAGAGACCACGGTTTTGGAAGAAGAAAGGAGAGAAGATAAGTTGGTTTGCTTGTAGGGAAAGAAAGAAGGTAAGGTGTGGTAAGGTGGAGGTATGGTGTGGAGGTAAGGTTAGAGAGAGAAAGATGAAAAAGTGAGATTTTGAAAAAAAGTCAAGATTCACTTTTTGAGGTGTGTCATAGCCTTCACATCAAGTCACTCCATGTCACTTCATCCTCTTGATGCTCTACTCCATTGCGTATCAGATGACTTCCCCAATCGTATTTCCTGACGATTTCGCCCGGGTAATCCCTAAGATTTGGCCCCGAACAAGATTTTTCGAAAAACTCCAAACCCACACAAAACATCATAAAAACACTAACCGTCTCGTTCACGAATTAAAATTTGGTTTCTAACTCAGTAAACTTGTACTGGCAGTGAGAACCAAAACCGGCTTCCGTCTGAATTTTCAACCGAAATTTTTACCGTAACTTCATACGATATAACAACACAAGAAAATAATTTTAGTTTAATTAAAATCATCCTCTGGGTTTAATCTAAAATAAACACATTTAAATATGTATTTACTACTACAGAAAGCATAGGAAAAACAGGGTGTTACAAAAGAAAGAAACAACAACAACAACATATCTACTCTCATTTGCAACTCAGTGGAAGCAACAACAAGCAGCTACTCACCAGCAGAACCAATCTCAACCCGATCAACACCCTGAGCAGGCGGCGGAGTAGCTTTGTCTTAGAAGAAATATGCATGAACCCCGTCGACCATTCTGTCTCTCAGCCATGTGAGAAATGGCCCAACTAAGATAACCCCCATCATTACCTCCGCAGCGGTGGTATAAAAGAACTTCGAAGGAGAAGAATTCAGGGATACTCATAGTTATAGTGTTGAGACAGGCTGGTATTTGTATGGTAGGTCTGGGGCAAACCTGAGTACACTTTGAAATAGACAACAATAAACACGAGAAGGGGGGGTTGAATTGTGTTTATCATAAATTAAACAAAGTTGAAATCTTTTCGCAAACAAAAGCTTAGTTTAGACGAGTGGAAAGACACAGGACAGATGGGTGACCCATCTGATGAAATTTTAACAGTGACTTTGGAAAACACACCACTTGATAGACGTATAAGAACACTAAAGCAACTAAAGAGTTTAAGGAGAGAGAGATAGACACAGTACTAACTATGGGTTTTTGATATTGCTTTTGTTGATCTTTTAAAAAGGATTTTTTGTGTGCTTAATATTTTTATCTTCTGCTTATGAAAAAGTTGTTCAAAAGGGTTTTTGCGAAAATAATTAACAAGCACAATTCAACCCATCTTCTTGTGTTTGCCCGTGCCAACTTCAATTTGGACCATAGTAAAGCAACCCAACTTGCAAGCCTAGCTACAAGAGGGAACAATGGAATTAGTTGACCTGTACTTCACAATTTATAATTTCCCCGATGTTAATCAGATCTCTAAAATTTGATAAAAATAAATAAATTTAGATATATTCGTTATATCCAGGACAACTGGGTGTTGTTTGAAGATTATTTACCATAATAAAAGGAAAAGAAAGCTATGAAATATATGTACATTGTTTTTTGTTCTCCAAATATATGTACACATTATTATTTATTTATTATTATTATTATTTTGATATTATTTTTATTTATTTATTTATTATTATTATTATTATTATCTGAATGTCAAATTTATTCAAAGTTGAAGCCAAAAGCCAATTGCTCGGCAATACAGGGAGGATGATCTTCCAGCTAAATCTCAATATATCTTAAAGGATATTTCAATCAGGAGATAGATCCTGTGCCAATTTCAATGCATTGATAGATGTATTTTGCATCCTCTGGCACTATATATGTTCTTGAAGGCTGAAGCCCAATTCCCAAGCATACACAAAAATGTCGAATTATCGAGTATTCTTTGACATTTTTTCAAACACTCGGCGCCTCTCCATTTGTAACCTCCGCATTGCAACAATGTTGGTGAATAATGAATATTCACTATCATGAAGGCTTGCACTCATAATAATGTCATCATCGAGACAGAGGATCAAAATTGGAATAACCCATTAGCTTCCAACCGGGTCGAGTTGCCCAATTACATTTTGTTCTATAAATTCGAAAGATATCATCCATCTAAAATTTAATAAATATTTTAATTGTTCCATCTGCTAAAATTAATTCAAACAATTCACTCAGAAAAGAGCAATGACTATAGGAGGAGATCAATCAATTTCATATAAATATATTATTCCTGTAAAAATTAACTTCATGACATAAGTATGACACATATTGAAAGATTTAAAATAAAAACAACTGAATCATGAATCAAAAACATTGCATTCCATGTACTTTAAAAGTTTAATGTTGTTTCTCAGTAGAATAAAAGATCTACTGAATGAATGTCATTAAGATTAGAAGAAGAAGAAAAATATCATGAAAAAACCTGATAATTATTATGGAAAAACTCAGCCATTGTAAAATGCCCACTCTTATCTAACTAATCATGACAACAACACCTAAATATATAATATCAATTAAAGAAAAATATACATCCAGCATTTGTTTATTTCAAAGGCAATATTTTCTTCATAATGTAGCTTTTTAACTTTGTTTTTGGGGTTTTTTCCCCTACTGTTAACAAAAAAAACCAAAAGAAACACTTTTATTTAGGTTAGTCATTATAATTATAATCATATAAAATTCATACTTTTCAAAGCACGTATGTCATGTTTAATTTGGTTTTAACATCAACATTTTTAACTCCTCTTCTCCTATAGGTGTCATGTATTGTGCTTTGCACTCTATGAATGAACTGATATCAAATTGCCATATGGTTTCTTTCTACAGAGAAGTGCTTATCTCATCAAACAATCATATTGACATGAAATAAAATTGCTCATTTGAAATAGTAAAACCCACATTCTCCAATAATTCTCTAATTAAAATAAATAAAAAGAAAGTCAGGGAAGCAAATATTTCTAGTGTGTTTTTCGACACCTTCATCAGCTGCTTCACTTGCCTGAAAATGAATAAAAGCATAAAACTTTAGAGGAGATGTTAGCAATTAACTAATTAAGAAAGAAAAAATGAAAATGAAAATAACAATAGAGATGCAATTCATAGTTGGATTGATCTTTGGCCTTTTGTTTCATGAAGTTGTAGGTATTTATAGATTAGGTGATATTTTTGGGCAGATTGTCAACTTAATTTGAATTTGATTTATTTAAATTTGAATTTGAATTTGAATTGATTATGAATTAGATAGTTGTTCCTGCCGAGATCCGACTTGCCGGAATCTCGCCGAGCTAGTTTTTCTAATACGCTAAGGGAGAGTTACCAGGGGTTAGTGAAAGTGAGTCTCTCTCTTGGGGTTCTCCTCCTTTTATAATAGGATCCCCTATCTTTAAGAGATATGGATATATTTCCTTTTATCTCTTAAATCTTCTTTGAGATGTGATTTCCTTAATTTAAGGGATATTATCTCTTTTAACCTAGGATAAGGTTGTGTGAAATAATATCAGGATTGATTTAAGATAATATCTTAAATTGATCTCTTAACCGTATAAGGTTATTTGAGATAATATCAGGATTATTAAAGGTAATATCAATATCCTATCCTTAATTTAAGGGATATTATCTCTTTTAATCGGGTAAGTTTATTTAAGATAATATCAGGATTAATAATATCGATATTTTATCCTTTAATATCTGGGTTGGATCGGGTATCCAAGCTCGGTGGGACGGGTTTTACTCCTCGGCCAGTACAATAGTGAATGGCAAATTAAAAGTTGCCAAATTTGTATAGTAAAATAATAATAATAATAATAATAATAATAATAATAATAAAATAAATAAATAATGTATCATAATTATAATGCATCCATCGCAATTTGTCTTGCATCCATCGCAATCTTAATCAATTATCATATAAGGAATTTATACTGAATTAAATTTGAGTAATATTGATGGATTTTAAAATAATATTAAAATAATAATATCCTGGGGCTGGTAAGTTTAAATATGGATTTTGTATATCTCAATTTGAATTCCAAATATGATGCATCAAATATTTAATGATACAATCATTGTCATATAGTGGATCCATGATTGAAATTCCAAACCTTGCAAGCAAAGCACAATAGAGTGTCTTGTGTAAAACCGAAGCTAGGTTGCAATGTAGAAGTGACACGTGTAAAACCATACCAAGAGATAGTGATCGATTTGTATATTACATAGATATAGATTTTAAAACGAGGCAATGAATATTAACCATTTCTTAAGGTATTTGCTTTATGAGTTTAATGTGTCACAGAGACATAGACTCACTGCCATGATTTTATTTTTTTATACAACTCACTACCATGATTTTTGTACAGAGACCACGACGGCTAATAATCAGAGTCACGAACCTTGGAAGTTGGGGAATTAGTTTCATAAATTTAACGACAATGGCTTCATGACCAAATGAATCAAGAACTCATGATTTTATGCTCATTCTTGCAACTAAGTGGAATATAATGCGAGTATTCCAAGTAAATAATTGGATGCATATATAGATACACTCATTTAGATGCATTATATTTGCTTTTTGGCTTCAAAATACAACAATATTCTTTTCTTCATATGGCAATACTCGAAGCTGGAAGTAAGACCTGATGGCCTTTGATAGGCATTGTTTCTCAAGGTTCTCTGATTTTTACACAAAGCTCTGCAAGTTATCTCTATGGGAAACTCTCTAAACCTGCATTCGAGGTAGAAACTGATAATCTGTCATCTTGCCGATGACTCAACAAAATGTTACGATGAAGCATACCTTGAAAATTCGGCCTACTAGGAACAGAAATAGAAGCAACAAAATTAATATGCTATACAGATTGTTCTACAGCTGTATGCTAGTATCTAATTTTATTGTCAAACAGAGCATCTATTTCTATTGAATGTGAATGTCCTTTATTTTAGAAAAGAAAACACCAAAATCAAGAAGTAAGAACATCTATGAGGAAATTTACCCTAAAGAAAAATAAATCTCATAAAAATGCAAGATCAACCAGCACATATCTTATATCATGTCAGTGGCAGCTATATCTGTCTATCTTAATGGCTCTCGTAATTCTAGGTGGCTAAATCTAGGGTGGCATGAATCATCATAATTCAGAAAGACTTACGCAGTTAGTGTAGAAAGACATGATCATGGTGATATGAAGAAGACTGAACCAAGAATCGTGTTGAACAAGAGAAAGTAAGAAGAAGGAGAGAAAATGGTTTCTCTTTCCTGATTGATTGATTACTAAACTGTACATAAGTTCCAAATATATACGAATCTACTTAACTACTTGGTGAGCTAGAAATCAGTTAGATAACTACCAACTAACAAAACTGAAAGTAACAGAAATTAGTTAAACAACTATAAGTATTAGCTAGCTGGTTGATCAGTTGTAACAGTTAGGAAGGAAGAACATAACAAATTGTTAGAAATGACAATCGGTTTTTTTTATATAGTCAAATGTTAGTAATGTTAGTAATTAGTATGTTATGTTAGTGGGGGAGTTGAACCCATGACCTCCTTATCACTCCAATCCCTATATCCCTCCCCCAATGAAATGCGGGAAGACCACCTGTTTAGCTGGGTTGCCACCCCTGAACGATGGCAACAGGCCATGGTGAATGTTAATTATGTCCTTCCCGTAGCTCCTTAAAAAGTCGCTGGATAATATCTGCACAAATAAACTTCAAGAGTAAAACCAGTTCTTCCAAAAAGCATCCAAAATTGAAGAGTAAAACCAAAACGTTATTTACCTGCATATACCTCGCAAGTACTAAAAAATCAGTATCTTGAACCAGCTCTAAGATATCCCCTTCTCTTTTATTCTCTGGGGTTGTGCTTAAATAATGATAAGGAATACCATGCCTTTCAAGGAATCAGATCACATGGGTTTTTGAACCTCTATCATGGTTACTGTTCAATGTATCATAGAACACAATAACTAAGATTGGAAAAGAGATACAAAAATAAACAAAACAAGAGACACATAACCGAATTTAGTGATGTAATTTCTGAAATTTCACCTAATAACACATGTTATATCCACTGGGAGTCTTCCATCTTGCCATCCATGTAATGTATCAACCAGGCAATGGTCCTGCAACAAATTTAAACACATATATTAAAAATAAATATAAATAAATAAATAACAGAAGAAAATTAACAATGTAAACCTACTTTGATGCAAGAACAACAATCTTATATTTAGGATCCAGAGCTGGGACCCTTACAACAGATCTAATAGCACTGAATGTTTTCGAGAGGTTTAAGAAATCCTTGTCCATTTGTGGTCGTGGCCATTTAACAGGATCAAAAACAAAATCACTGCAATGAACATGATGAAACAAGATAAATTGGAATGTGCATGTGTGTAGTGTACAGTAGATGCATAGAAATTAAAGACGCGAGAGTAGTACGTTCTAGAGTAGAAGACTTGTTTATTTTGAGGTACAAAAACATCAGCAGCGAGGATGTTGCCACCCCTAGAGGCAATACAATCAGAAAGCTTGGCTACTATTCCAACCGCATCCTATCACAAACACAATTCACATGGCTGTAATAATTTCAAAAGTAACTAACGTGGAAAGAGATGAAGAATGTGGCTTACGGGGCGTTGAAAGACGTGGATTCCATGGGTGAGGAAGGAACTGGAAGTGTTCTTGCTGCTTGATCCAACAACTTTGGAGCATAATCTTCTTATGATCCCCATTTCATTTGCCTATCTCACAATTAAACTATTTGGTCTGGTTCTGTGTCCACTTGTTCAACTCTCTCTCTATCCGTTGTCATTTGTTTGTATTAACGAATGTTCATACATTTTTCTAACATATCAAATCAAATATATGTGGTCTAAAACAATGGGAGAAACAAAAATATAAAAGAGAGTTTATTTCTTTCTTTTCATTATATGCAAGAATTTCTAGAGTTGATAAGTCATGAGTCTACCCTTTTTTATCCAGAAAAAAACTCTATTTTTTTAGTAGATGGACGCTGACAATTGTTCCAAACTAAAAAAATACATCAAAGCTATAACGGGGAGTTCTGAAGATGAAATGAGATGATTTAGAATAAAATAAATTGGAAAGCACTCCACTATTTGAGAGTTTTTATAGAGGGAGCAACTTCATTGCTCCCACGTCTCATTGTAATTACGAATTGGAGTGAATTACAAAGGATACGAAGTGATTTATATTTTTTTCCATCCCAAAGACTAAATTGGGGGATATGACAACTTGAGAGCTTGAATGATATAGAGTTTTAGTAATTGTTTTAGCTGAAAAGCTGCCAACCCGATCGGCTAAGCAACCTAGTCAGTCGTGTGTGTGAAGTCGTCTAAATCTTAAGGCTATGCCCCATATATATAGTACGAGGATGACCGTTACATGGCATTAATGGATCATTATGAGTGATTATGGACGTCAATGATGAGGGCGGTAACAAGTCCAAGGTCGGTTACGAATTTTGTGAGTCACAACTTAATAGGAGATAATCGGCTTATTGGACACATGGTCTAAGAACGACTATGGGTCGAGTTCCAACTCGGGCCATGTCGTAACAGTTTTCATCATTAATCATTCTATTCCATTATTTTAAAAAACTCTCCAACAAGAGTTAAAGATTTTTTTTTTATCATTCATTACATTATTTACCATTCTCTCCATCCATCCATCCAAGAATAGCCTAAAATATATTCTTTTTTGAAAATGAAATTATTACCTTTTGTCTTAGATTTTGTTGTTTATGTCACCATTTCTTTTTTGTTGCTATTAATTTTGGTAAGAAAATAAATGTGGGCTCATAAGCCCAATGGAATGTGGTGAATGAATCCGACCCGAAAGGGTTATGCAAAATCCTTGTTATGTTCTGCGTTTTATATCTCTGGGCTCCTCTGTATTTTGATTTACCAAATCCGTTGTCGCCTCCCTCACTCTATTCCTCGTTCTCAAACTTCAGTGCCACACAGGTAATAATGACGATGATGCCCCATCCCCACTTTTAATATTTCAATTCCACTTCTCAACTTTCATATTTCTTCATTCTGCAACACATCACTATGTCAAGGTGTCTTTGTTTTATGTATTTGACCTTGCAGTTCACTTATCAGTTTCAGATCTGAAAATTCGTTAATTTTCCATTTTGTTGCAGTTTCCATCGTCACGTTACGGATATGGTGAGTGAGGGCCGATCAAGGCCTCCGCCGATAAACTCGCCAGAGAGATCCAACAATTCGGAAACCCACCAGTTTTCCCAGAGGAAAAGGAAGATAAGGATGAGGCCGAGGTTGAGAATTCAAACGTTGAAGAAACTGCTTCTGCTCCTGATAAATTCAAGGCTAAGAAGTCTAAAGCTGCTGCTAAATCAGGTGGACAGGTTTACCAATGGGAAATTATGCGTAGTGTTGGTATATCTGATTCTGATATAGCAAAGTTTCAGGACCCTTATGAGTGGCTTAAGTTTTTCCCTCCATTGGCTGTGGAGGACATTAAGGCTTTGGGTTAGGTTGTGATTGGAGAAGGTCTTTCATTACAACTGATATGAACCCATATTTTGATTCTTTTGTGAGGTGGCAGATGAGGAAGTTGAAGTCCATAGGGAAAGTTGTTAAAGATGTTAGGTATACAATATTTTCACCATTGGATGGACAACCATGTGCTGATCATGATAGAGCATCTGGTGAAGGGGTTTTGCCTCAAGAGTATACTATTATCAAGATGGAGTTGTTAAAGCCTTTCCCTGAAAAATTCGGGGTGTTGGAGGGAAGGAAGGTGTTTTTGGCTGTTGCGACTTTGAGACCCGAGACAATGTATGGCCAAACCAACGCGTGGGTGTTACCTGATGGCAAGTATGGTGCCTTTGAAATCAATGAAACTGAGGTGTTTGTTATGTCAAAGCGAGCCGCCCCTAACCTTGCTTATCAGAATCATTCGAGGGTCCCTGAGAAACCCTCTTGCTTGCTTGAACTGACTGGTCATGACTTGATTGGCCTTCCACTGAAATCGCCTCTTTCGTTTAATGAGGTTATTTATGCACTTCCTATGTTGTCCATTTTAATGGATAAAGGTATTGGGGTAGTGACCAGTGCGCCTAGTGATGCTCGTGATGACTGCATGGCCTTGCACGATTTGAAGGCAAAACCAGCATTTAGGGCAAAGTATGGTGTGAAGGATGAATGGGTTTTGCCTTTTGAGGTTGTGCCTATTATTGAAGTTCCACCCATTGGGAATAAGTGTGTAGAGATAGTTTGCTTGCAGATGAAAATCAAAAGCCAGAATGAGAAGGAGAAGCTTGCAGAAGCCAAGAAGCAAACATATTTGAAAGGATTCAACGAAGGAACATTATTGTTGGGAATTCGCGAGGAAGAAAGTTCAGGAAGCTAAACCCTTGATTAGCAGCGAGCTTTTGGAAACAGGTCAGCAAATTCCCCCCACACTAATTTTTTTCGAAATTTTATTATTCTTTTATTTATCACAATTTATTACCGACTGCTGCAACTGCCTGCTTGATACAATTGTCTAAGGGGTTAAGTTCTTACAATATTTTATAGAAAACTATGATTAGATGATAATATAAAATATAAAAATAATATTGCACTAATAATGAATCAAAATTAAACCGGGCACTATAAATTATTGTAATTTTATATGTAAATATGAATATTTAACAAATTTTTACTTGTGTATCTGTATAGTCCTTGTTCATTTTGTCCCCAACTACTAAAAACTTGTAGTTCCGCTCATGCAGGTCAGGCTATTGTTTAAAGTGAGCCAGAGAAGCGTGTAATGTCAAGATCTGGTGATGAGTGTGTTGTAGCTCTTACGGATCAGCGGTACATTACATACGGGGAACCAGAATGGAAGAAGTTAGCTGACGAGTGCCTGTCTAGCATGAACCTGTATTCCGATGAGACACAGCATGGATTTGAGCATACTTTGAGCTAGTTGAACCAGTGGGCCTGCTCATGATCCTTTGGTCTGGGGACTCGCATCCCTTGGGATGAACAGTTCCTAGTTGAGTCTCTATCTGATTCCACTATTTACATAGCTTATTACACCATTGCCCATCTCATCCAAAACCATCTTACCTTCTGCATTTACAACCATACTGCAATTATGTCCAAGAATCACTGGCCCCGTGGGTTTAGATGCAATGGCCACATAATACTCAATTCTGAGAAAATGTCCAAGTCCGCTGGAAATTTCAGGACATTACGTCAGGCAATTGAGGAGTTTTCTGCTGATGCTACACGATTCTCTTTGGCTGATGCCGATGATGGTGTTGATGATGCAAATTTTGTCTTTAAGACAACAAATGCTGCAATTCTTCGGTTCACTAAAGAGATTGCATGGTTTGAAGATGTGCTGGCTGCAGAGTCTTCTATGAGAACTGGTCCCCCATCTACTTATGCTGATGGTGTGTTTGCCAATGACATTAACATCATTTGTCAAAACAATAGAGCAAAATTTCTCCAACTACATGTTTCAAGAAGCTCTTAAGACTGGCTTTTATGATCAGCAGGCTGCTAGGGATGAGTATAGATTATCGTGTGGAGTTGGAGGTTACAGTCGTGACTTAGTGTGGCGTTTTATGGATGTATAGACACGTCTTCTAGCACCTTTCTGTCCGCATTATGGAGAATTTATGGAGAGAGCTTTTGAAGAAGGATGGTTTTGTGGTAAATGCGGGTGGCCAAGCTGCGATGATCGATCGGCGTTGAAGAGTGCTAATAAATATCTGCGAGGACTCTATTGTTTTGATGAGGAAGTTATTACGGAAGCAACTTTCAGGCTCAAAGAAATCAAATAAGAAAGGTGGTCAGTACCACGGTGTGAGAAAAGCAAGCTAACATGCTTGATATATGTAAATGAGCAGTTTGATGGTTGGAAAGTTGAATGCCTCAGTATTCTCAGGCGAAATTGACCAAGAATCTCTAACTTTTGCTCGACTTAGAGATTTTGGGGGCTTTACGAGAGAGTTCCGAGGTCAATCTTCCAATTTTAAACAAATCCAAAAGCTCTGCATGCCTTTCTTAAGGTTTAAGAAGGCGGAAGCAATTGCACTTGGGTCTCAAGCCCTGAATTTGAGATTGCCATTTGGTGAAATTGAGGTTCTTCAGGAAAACTTGGACTTGATCAAGAGACAGATAGGTCTAGAAGATGTGGAAATTTTGTCTGCGGCAGATGCTGATTCTTTGGCTAGAGCTGGACCTTTAGCTTCTCTGCTAAATCAAAATCCTCCTTCCCCTGGAAATCCAACTGCTATCTTATCACTGAGATTTCCAGGGGAAGGAGGATTTTGATTTAGCAGAGAAGCTAAATGTCCAGCTCTAGCCAAAGAATCAGCATCTGCCACACACAAAATTTCCACATCTTCTAGACCTATTTGTCTCTTGATCCAGTCCAAGTTTTCCTGAAGAACCTCAATTTCACCAAATGGCAATCTCAAATTCAGGGCTTGAGGCCCAAGTGCAATTGCTTCCTCCATCTTAAACCTCAAGAATGGCATGCAGAGCTTTTGGATTTGTTTAAAATTGGAAGATTGACCTACAGAACTCTCCTGTAAAGCCCCCAAAATCTCTAAGTCAGGAGCAAAAGTTCGAGATTCTTGGTCAAATCTGCACTGGTGAATACTGAGGTATTCAACTTTCCAACCATCAAACTGTTCATTTACATATATCAAGCCTGTTAGCTTGCTTTCTGTCACTGGTGGTACTGGAGCACCTTTCTTATTTGATTTCTTTGAGCCTGAAAGTTGCTTCTGTAACAACTTCCTCATCAAAACAATAGAGTCCTGCAGATATTTATTAGCACTCTTCAACGTCAGATCATGATCATCAGCAGTTGGCCAGCCTGCATTTCCACAAAACCATCCTTCTTCAAAAGCTCTCTCCAGATGAATTCTCCATAATGCGGACAGAAAGGTGCTATAAGATGTGTCTACACATCCACAAAACGCCACACTAAGTCACGATTGTAACCTCCAACTCCACACGATAATCTATACTCATCCCTAGCAGCCTACTGATCATAAAAGCCAGTCTTAAGAGCTTCTCGAAACATGTAGTTGGAGAAATTTTGCTCAGCTGTTTTGACAGCGATGTTAATGTCATTGGCAAACACACGATCAACATAAGTAGATGGGGGACCAGTTCTCATAGAAAACTCTGCAGCCAGCACATCTTCAAACCATGCAATCTCTTTAGTGAGCCGAAGAATTAAAGCATTTGCTGTCTCAAAGACAAAATTTGCATCATCAACACCATCACCGGCATCAGCCAAAGAGAATCGTGTAGCATCAGCAGAAAACTCCTCAATTGCCTGACGTAATGTCCTGAAATTTCCAGTGGACTTGGACATTTTCTCAGAATTGAGCATTATGTGTCCATTGCATCTAAACCCATGGGGCCAGTGATTCTTGGACATAATTGCAGTATGGTTGTAAATGCAGAAGGTAAGATGGTTTTGGATGAGATCCTTACCAGAAACTGGAAGATCAAAGGGATACCAATACTCAAACTCCTGCTTCATTCTGTCTAAAATTGATGACGAGATATCAGATGACTTAGGGTATGGTCCACCACAGAAAATATAATCCCAGACGTCATCGGTCAATTGTTGAGGTTTAATGGCAGACTCTCCGCATCCATACATGTCTCCGTTCTGCAAATGATGGGCAATGGTGTAATAAGCTATGTAATTAGTGGAATCAGACTCAACCAGGAACAGTTCATCCCAAGGGATGCGAGTCCCCAGACCAAAGGATCGTGGCGAGAGGCCCACCTGGTTCAACCAGCTCAAAGTATGCTCAAATCCATGTCGTGTCTCATCGAATACAGGTTCATGCTAGACAGGCACTCGTCGCCTAACTTCTTCCATTATGGTTCCCCGTATGTAATGTACCACTGATCCGTAAGAGCTACAACACACTCATCACCAGATCTTGACATTACATGCTTCTCTGGCTCACTGTAAACAATAGCCTGACTTGCATGAGCGGAACTAGAAGTTTTTAGTAGTGGGGGACAAAATGAACAAGGACTATACAGACACACAAGTAAAAATATGTTAAATATTCATATTTACATAAAAAAAATTACAATAATTTAAAATGCCAGGTTTAATTTTGATTCATTATTAGTGCAATATTATTTTTATATTTTATATTATCATCTAATCATAGTTTTCTATAAAATATTGTAAGAACTTAACCCCTTAGACAATTGTATCAAGCGGCGGTTACGTGATCGGTAATAAATTGTGATAAATAAAAGAATAATAAAATTTCGAAAAAAATTAGTGTGGGGGGAATTTGCTGACCTGTTTCCAAAAGCTCGCTGCTAATCAAGGGTTTAGCTTCCTGAACTTTCTTCCCTGCGAATTCCCCAACAATAATGTTCCTTCGTTGAATCCTTTCAAATATGTTTGCTTCTTGGCTTCTGCAAGCTTCTCCTTCTTATTATGGCTTTTGATTTTCATCTGCAAGCAAACTATCTCTGCACACTTATTACCAAAGGGTGGAACTTCAATAATAGGCACAACCTCAAAAGGCAAAACCCATTCATCCTTCACACCATACTTTGCCCTAAATGCTGGTTTTGCCTTCAAATCGTGAAGGCCATGTAGTCATCACTAGCATCACTAGGCACACTGGTCATCACGAGCATCAATAATATGTTTACCTTTATCAATTAAAATGGACAACATAGGAAGTGCATAAATAACCTCATTAAACGAAAGAGGCAATTTCAGTGGAAGGCCAATCAAGTCATGACCAGTCAGTTCAAGCAAGCAAGAGGGTTTCTCAGGGACCCTCGAATGATTCTGATAAGCAAGGTTAGGGGCGGCTCGCTTCGACATAACAAACACCTCAGTTTCATTGATTTCAAAGGCACCATACTTGCCATCAGGTAACACCCACGCGTTGGTTTGGCCATACATTGTCTTGGGTCTCAAAGTCGCAGCAGCCAAAAACACCTTCCTTCCCTCCAACACCCTGAATTTTTCAGGGAAAGGCTTTAACAACTCCATCTTGATAATAGTATACTCTTGAGGCAAAACCCCTTCACCAGATGCTCTATCATGATCAGCACATGGTTGTCCATCCAATGGTGAAAATATTGTATACCTAACATCTTTAACAACTTTCCCCATGGACTTCAACTTCCTCATCTGCCACCTCACAAAAGAATCAAAATATGGGTTCATATCAGTTGTAATGAAAGACATTCTCCAATCACAAACTAACACAAAAGCCTTAAGGTCCTCCACAGCCAATGGAGGGAAAAACTTAAGCCACTCATAAGGGTCCTGAAACTTTGCTATATCGAATCGGATATACCAACACTACGCATAATTTCCCATTGGTAAACCTGTCCACCGGATTTAGCAGACTTTAGACTTCTTACCCTTAAATTTATCGGGAGAGGTATAGCTTTCTTCAGCGTTTGAATTCTCAAACTCGACCTCATCCTTATCTTCCTTTTCCTCTGTGAAAACCGGTGGGTTTCCGAATTGCTGGATCTCTCTGGCGAGTTTATCGGCGGAGGCCTTGATCGGCCCTCACTCACCATATCCGTAACGTGACGATGGAAACCTGCAACAAAACGGAAAATTAGCGGATTTTCAGATCAAACCGATAAGTGAACTGCAAGGTCAAATACATAAAACAGAGACACCTTGACATAGTGATGTGTTGCAGAATGAAGAAATATTAAAGTTGAGAAGTGGAATTGATATATTAAAAGTGGGGATAGCGATATGCCGATATCCGATATATCGGATGATATGCCTCACAAATCGGAATGCACGTATCATATCGCTTATCATATCGGGGTCTTGAAAATCCGATACGATATATCGAGATATCGACCAATATTTGACAACACTGATCACCAAACACATCATAGTCCATCTGGCTGGTACCATCACACCAAAACATGTGCTCTAGCCTGCCATCCTCATCTTCGGCGTGCCTCACAAACATTAGAGGGTCATTCAATGCTAGCCATCTCATGTATTCTATTGCAGTAGCAGCATCTGAACCTCGAAGTCGACATTGTTTCCCAATCTGATTGTAAGTGTCCTTCTTTCGAAATTTCGAAATCCTATCTTTCTATAACCCCCGGACTGACTTGCAAATGAGTTATAGATGTCAGGTGCACCAATACAAACCTTCCTTAGATTATTCACTTGCAAAATATCACCATCAGTCATTTTCCTATGTGCAGGCAGCATCTCGCGATACATCTCGTCCACGGGTTCATGATTGTGGTCATCATCAAAACATGTCACATACCATCATTGGGAGTCGACATCAATGTGAACCCGAAATTTTGCTGAACAACCACACCTAGTTTCAGGCTTTGGTTCTTGTTTCTGATTCTCAATGGTTAAATCCTTCTTGTGCACGAAAACCTTGCTTGTGACACAAAAATGTTTGTTGCACCGCCTGTCCTTTGATGTTTCTGAGTACCTTTCCTTTACGGGCAGAAAACCCATTCATTCTTCAGTACCAATTGTAAAAGAAGTGAGCAACCTCCAGGCTAGCAAAATGACAGGAACTTAATTCTTTGGGACCCATACTCCTAAGGTCCATACTTACAATGTCCTGCTTACAGTTTATTGCAATGCCTTCAATTCTGTCTGAACCATTTGTAAATTGATCGCCTTCCTCTGCATCTGTTTCAGGCTCTTCAGTGGTGTGGCACTCATCTTCTGAGTAAAATGAAATGTCTTCAAGGCCCTGCAATATAAATACAAACCAAGTAAACTAATTAAGAATAACCAAAACACTAACTTCAAACCAAAACTCTGGAATAGTATTACCTCCTGCATCATTGGATCTGCAACATTCCTTGATGGCCCAGCTTTGTTTTGGTCATCCATGACTACAACGTCCAAATAAAGTCCTCTGCAACCAAGCGTAACAAAAAGTGTGACACTACTTATATTCTCAACAAATTACCATTTCAAATTGAAGCCAAAAACAAAGGGGTACAACGCCAAATTGGAAGATTGAATAATATGTTTAGATACAGGTGTTCTCGGCGTGGATCCTAACAGAACGCTTCATCATGGTGTTCTTTCCCATGAGCACGACGGAGTCACCACGGAGACCCCTGCGAATGTTCTGGAGCTGGTTGGATCCAACGTTATCGGCGTTCACGACCAGGATTTGAGTGTAATCCTCAAGAAGCCGGTACAGCTTCGTATCGTATGCGGATTTCTTCTCGGCCTTGGTAGGTTTCACCATGATGATGATGATGTCTGGAATTCAGAGAGTAATAGAAAGAGAATAGCAAAATCGAGGGCCAAGACGAAGCAGCGGCTCGGTCAAGGCGGACAGCGAAACGGCGCCGTCTCTTTAACCTCTTCTTTTTGCACAAAGTTGTTAGGGTAAGGGGAGAGTAGGGAAGAAGCAGGAAATGGTGTAGACGATGAATGAAGGAATGCAGAGTACATATAGTAGTGGCGCAAACCCTAATTTGACTGGGAGCCGGTGAAGGAGCTAACGACGGCAGGGAGAGTCACGAGCAGTGGAAGGCGAAGGGAGGCAATTGTCCCGCGAGCAGGGTTTGAGAACCAGCGAAAATGCGAGCCCCGCGTGAGAGAGAAAGAGAGTGAGCAAAGGGAAATATTAATATAATTAGTAAAAGGGGAATAGATAGCGCTTCTTTAGAAAATCGCTATCTATTTACTTACCTATGATAGCGTTTTCTTGAGGAAACGCTATCTATTCCCTGACTTATAATAGCGCTTCTTCAAGAAAACGCTATCTATTCCCTTAAGGGAGCGCTATTAAAAACCTTCCGCCTATTATTTAGTAGCGTTTTTCATTGAAGTGCTATTGAAAGTGCGCTACTAAAACCCTTTTCTGTAGTAGTGTTCTATTTATTTTTTTTATTCTTTGTTTGGTTACTTCTTTTTAACCTGGGTATCCTTCAACCAGGAGACAGAGACTAATCCTCGGGGTATTGAGATCCATTTAAGGGGTTGACATCTCCCGACAGATGTTCTTCCATACACATGAGTCAGGAATCGAACATCTGACCACATGCTTAAGGGACCCGATTATCTATCAATCGTGCCACACCATATTGATATATTCTATTTAATTAAACTACAATATGCAAATGATGTAATGCTTAGTGTTGGGGCCGGGGCCAGGGTGTATGATTCACTACTACAGAAATCAGCTATATTGCCAATCCAATGTATATTGTTTACATCCAAATGACAGAATCATTTGTGAAGAACATCTTACATATATAGAAATTGCACAAAGGAAAACAGCAGATATTGAAAGGAGATGAATGGAACTTCACCTGCATACGTCTAACAAAGAAGGCATTCACACCATTAAGCAATCTGAAGATTTTTTCATCATTTCATCACCGACGTATATTCCTGGTATCTTGCACAAAAGCAATTTGCAAAATCATGATGATAATTTCAGTATCATACATAAGATAAACAGAAAGCATAGGTTCCCAATCCAATCCAGTTTGTCCTTCGACAAAAAAATAATTGGCCGTGCAAAACATTCAACCCCAACATTGTCTGTCCTTGTTGATGTTCAAATAACTCCCTAATATCGATAGGTTACATAATAGATGCAGCTTTGGAGTTGGCTTAGTTTCTACATATATCTAATGTCAAATAAAGCATACTAAAGAAAGAAAGTTTAACTGATTAACATATACAATATGTTTGTCCATATGCATTAGCTTTAAATGTCCTAGTACACATGATTTCATGCTTCCATTATATTTAAAGAAGAGCAGCACAATAAAATTACAAAGACTGAAACATAGACCCAAGACTGATCATACCAATGTGTAAATAACACACAGTTGGTTCATTTAAATACATCCAGGAAGTGTGTAACACCCTGTATTTTACTGTTTTAAATAACAGTAAATACATATAAATATATTTATAAGTTTATTAGAGTTTTATAAAGTTATTCTAAGTGAACGGAGGATAGTATTTAATCCTACTTGACCGTAGGAAACTACGATTAAAATTTAGGTTGGAAATTCAGGCGAAACCCGGTCTGCGAATTCCATTGACAGTATAATAATGCTGCTCAAAATACCTAATTTTAATTCGTGAACGAGAGACTTAAGCTTAGTATTTTATTTTCTACAACTTTGTATCTTTAGGGTTTTTTCAGAAAAAATAAAATAATTTGAGTATTACGGGCGGAGAGTGTAATCGGGTAGACGACGGAAAGGAGATTAGAGATTCTAAGAGTAGTAAGAGGATTTAGTTTAGGATTTTGAGATGATTCAAGGGGATGAATCATATTTTTAAGTTTAGAAGGCTTTTCAGGATTAAATAGAGATTTTCTAAATTTACGGTTAAGTCCCTGAACTTTCTGTAAATTACCATTTTGTCCCTAAATTAGTTTTTTCGTTTTTTTCAAATGGATTGGGCTAGAATCCCTTTTTCTAATCCTAAATGGTCGTGGCCTATAAGCCCAAATATTTTTAGTCCATAGTTGAGTCCATAAAGCCATTCAAGTTTTCTTATCTTAGGTTAAAAGGCCTAAATCTTCAAAGTGGGTCCCACAACCAATAAGAGAATGAAATCAAGCCCAAATGTTCAAGCCCATTCGAAAGCCCATCTAAATTATGGCTGCCTATTTTAGTTGGAATTGTCAAGATAATTCTAGAATTTTCTAAAGGTTTCTACTTATCCTAGATTTGTCTACAAGTTTCTTGATTCTTCTAATACATTGAATTATCTACTTTCTTAACTTGTTTTGCACTCATAAATTCAGCCAAGTAAGTCAAGGATAAGATGGAATTTAATGTGATTAAACCCATCATCATGACATTCTATTGTCTATTTGCAAACTAGTCCTTCAACTATTGGAATCTTTGCAATTTGGTCCTTGGAACTTAATTGCACTTTAATCCTTTTAACATGACAACTCATCTTATCTAGATTCTTCTTGAAATGTCGCCACTTCCACTATAAATACCTTTCTCTCATTTTTCATTTAGTTCTTTGGCTACTTGTCTTCAAAAACTCTAAAGTTCTAAGTTCTTAGTTCTAAGTTTCTCAAAGCAAGTTCTTGGATTGTCTTCATCATTGATTATCAAGAGGTAAATCCTAATCTTTGTCTTAAATCGTGTCTATGTTCTTTAGATAGTTTCTTGATTCAAGCCTTATATCATGAAAGTTCATCATTTTCAAGTTTCAAACCCTAGATCTTTGAAAAATCATAATAAATCTTAGGAAAATATAATGATGATGAAACTACTTTCTATCTTCTAGATATCATGTCTATTATCTAAATCCAAGAGCATGAAGTAATCAAAAATTTCTTTCTTGAAAAACTAGCCTTGGCCGAATCTATCACCCTAGGGTTGGTAGAGTTTTGTTCATGTGTTTTCATGTATGATCATGTATTCTATATGGCATGTATGACTACACACTCAATCCATGTTAGTTTCTTAAAATGACTATTTTACTCAAAAATGTTCATGTTGGCCGAACCCTAAGTGGGTAAGTTTTGTTGAGTTTTGTTCATGATTTTCATAAATGATCTTAGAAATCAAGTGTTTAGTAAGTATGCTTTATAAATCCAAGATGATTTGTTAATCTAAGAACCCTAGTTTCATGAACCTAGTAAGGCCGAACCTATGTATAAAAGAGTTAGGAAGTTTGAGTTTAAAACTTAGTTGTTTAGTTGATAATCTATGGTTTAGGTTAATGAAGGATCATTAATCCATAACTTAATCATGATTAGGAGTTTGTAAGTTGAACAAGGAGTCTTCAAGAGGTAAGGGTGGAGTACCGAGAAGGATTCTATTCAATGGCTATATGCTATCCAATTGTTGTTTGTAATTAATTGTTTGTTAGTGTTTATTTATGTTGTTTATTGTTGCTTTATTGATATCTGTGTGGTTTATTTTGCGTTAATTGTTTATTGGCAATTATATTATGAACTGTGATGCATGATCTGCCTGGGAAATATCTGTGATATAATTGTTGTTTGATGTGTGAGAAGCCTGACAGTGGTCAGTGCACAATTAAGAAAGTTGGATAAAAGCTTTAAGAAACTGTATTGAATTATATTCAAGGTTTTAGTGGCAAGTTATTGGTATATGATATAAAAGGGAATTTCTTTTGAGAAAAATAAAGAGAGTTGAAAAATATTATTATTTTAATAAGTTGTTTTTGGAAAAGTGAATTATGAGTCACAATGAGTTCAACACGGTGAAAATATTTTAGTATTGTTAAATTTTACGTAAGAAAATCAGAATATTACAGAATATTCTTTTATTAAATTAATTGATGAAAACAAGTTAAGTGTTATTTTAGAAGATTAATTAAGTGGAAAAAGTTAAGTTTTTGGCTTAAAAGTCTTAAAAACAAAATTTGACGGCAAAATCAAGAAAATCTAGACGGCAAGTATTTTTAAAACGGCAGTACCTATTTTGAGAAAGTTAAATCTCAAGTGACTCATTGGTTTGTGAAAACTAAGTTTTATTTGTTAAGAATTTTTATAATGAATTTCTACCATTAGAAAAGAATTTCTAAAACTCGAAAGTTGATTTAACAACGTTGAAAATACAGTTGGACTTAGTAACCGAGACGTCGGGGTACTAATGTTCTGTGATTGTGAAGGACTCAGTCATTTGGACTTGGAGTGCCTATGTTGTATACATGAGGTATACATGAGGTATACATGAGGTATACTGTGATAAAACATTGAAGATGTTTTCTAGAAGCACGAACCTAGTACTGGTGCACCAGGTCGAGAGGTGTCGTGATTGAGCACTCGGACAAAGAAGGTCCTGTGTTGTAATGAAAGTTTTAAAAAGTGTTTTAAAACTATGTGAGTCGTAAGCCATTTTGAGCTTCGGCAAGAGAAAGATTGAGCACAAAGAAAAGAACAAAACAAAAGTGTTTTGCATGCATGTGCGAGACGTGCTGCTGCGGTGTGGTTGTGACACAAATGCATCAACTACCATCGGCGAATGGTAGTTACGACGTGCATTATCTCATTGGTGCCTAGGAAGGACTTTGAGATCCCCATCTTACTTGCTAATGGCGGTGCCACTGATTGTGGTCATTAGCAATGTTTGGCCGTGTTAGTGCCTTTGCTGTGTATGCCTACGTTGTTTTCAAGATGGGAAGAGGTCAGGGACCTGTTGGCAGTTGGCCAAGTTAGCCAGTGTGGCTTTGGAGTCTGATCAACTCACCACGAGGTTGGAGATATCTCATGAGATTAGGACGAAAATTAGATGATGAATAGAAGTGTCATGCATAATTTTATGGATGATGTTTGGGGTGTTGAACCCATTTATAAACTGTTAGTTTATAATTAATTGTATGTGATAAATGTTGATGTGGTATTTGATGGCTAGAGTGTAGTTATTGAGTAAGATCCAAGTATTGGTTTCTCACTCTTACAACATATTCAGATGAATCCAGACGTACCAGTGCGGTCGAGGGTTCGTACACTCACTTTTGATCGGGCACGGTATGGTGGTGCCTGGGATATAAATATCGGGCACCGAGCGCCACCTACCATGGCCCTAGTACTGAAGTTATTGGCACGATAGAAGAAGGACCCAATCGGAGAGGACGCATGTAGTAGAAACAATCGAGATATCGTTACCACCGGTCTGGCTGTATCTTCAATATCTGGAGGAGCATGGAATGATGGATCCTTTACCTCAACCTCAACCTCTTCAGATATTAGGAAATGGAGAACTTCCAGTTGAAGAAGAGTTAGTAGCAGGGGAAGAAGATCCAGAGGAATACCTAGAGGACGATCCGGAGTTTCAACCTCCTGCAGTAGATGATGGTGATTCTTGAGGAGGAAGCAATGGAAGCGGAGGCATCATCAGACTCGTCAGCTGTAGGTGGGATTGATCCTTATGGTCTTCCCAATGGGTTTCATTAGCTTGACCAGCTTAGGTATAGTTTCCGGGGTAGTGAGTCTTGATAGTTTTATTTTGGCTTCTTAGAGCCTTAGTTTTGAAATGGTTGTAAACCAGTTGTTGTTGATATGTATATATGTCTTTATCTTCTTTGTTTAGTTTGAAGGAGAATAGTCTATGTTTCTAAAGGTTTTTGATATCTCCTAGTATAGGAGTTGTATATGTAAACGATGAAGCATATGTATATATATGGATGTACATATATGTGGTTTATGTTTATAATAGTTATATGTTGTATGTAAAGAAGAAAAAAAAAATTAAGCACTATTTTTATATAAGGTTAGTTACCTTAAATTATATTTTCCGAAAGTAACCAGCGTAATATACTTATAATTCATAATTGGGTATTAATGGGATAATCCTAGAGTAGGGTGTCGCAAAGTGCGCCATATAAAGAATTTTTAAACTTCTGGAGGTCAAATATGCAATTAGAACAAAACTATAAAACTCATAAATATAAGTTTGCTTTCAGGTTCCGATGCATATTTTGTTTGAATACCAAATTGCAAGCCACATTCAAGTGGACCCTAGGAGAAAATTAAGAAGACAGCCAATAACTAATGCCACAGGAGTTAAGTCATTAAATCTTGAGACATAACCAGGATGAAAGGCTTTCTATAAATTGTACTTCATCTAAGGTGCACGTAATGTTTCCCATCAGGAACCCACCTGTTTAGAGTAAGCTCTACTCAAATGAGAATAGGGAGAAATGTACCAGACCTATTGCTGTTTGATAACAGAAATCAGCTATATTGCCAATCCAATGTATATTGTTTACATCCAAATGACAGAATCATTTGTGAAGAACATCTTACATATATAGAAATTGCACAAAGGAAAACAGCAGATATTGAAAGGAGAATCACCTGCATACGTCTAACAAAGAAGGCATTCACACCATTAAGCAATCTGAAGATTTTTTTCATCATTTCATCACCGACGTATATTCCTGGTATCTTGCACAAAAGCAATTTGCAAAATCATGATGATAATTTCAGTATCATACATAAGATAAACAGAAAGCATAGGTTTCCAATCCAATCCAGTTTGTCCTTCGACAAAAAAATAATTGGCCGTGCAAAACATTCAACCCCAACATTGTCTGTCCTTGTTGATGTTCAAATAACTCCCTAATATCGATAGGTTACATAATAGATGCAGCTTTGGAGTTGGCTTAGTTTCTACATATATCTAATGTCAAATAAAGCATACTAAAGAAAGAAAGTTTAACTGATTAACATATACAATATGTTTGTCCATATGCATTAGCTTTAAATGTCCTAGTACACATGATTTCATGCTTCCATTATATTTAAAGAAGAGCAGCACAATAAAATTACAAAGACTGAAACATAGACCCAAGACTGATCATACCAATGTGTAAATAACACACAGTTGGTTCATCTAAATACATCCAGGAAGTGCGCCATATAAAGAATTTTTAAACTTCTGGAGGTCAAATATGCAATTAGAACAAAACTATAAAACTCATAAATATAAGTTTGCTTTCAGGTTCCGATGCATATTTTGTTTGAATACCAAATTGCAAGCCACATTCAAGTGGACCCTAGGAGAAAATTAAGAAGACAGCCAATAACTAATGCCACAGGAGTTAAGTCATTAAATCTTGGGACATAACCAGGATGAAAGGCTTTCTATAAAGAGATAATGGCCAAATGTACTGACTTAAAAAGTAAAAATAAATAATTACAGGCATCAATGAACAATGATAGGTGCCATCGTCGGCGGAGAAACCAAAGGGGGCGCGACGCGGTGTTGATCGATTTCGACGGCTTCCTCCTCAACCGAAGGGAGGGCGCGATCCACGAAGATGTCCCCGGAGAAGTAGGGTTTGACGGCGGCGATGTGGAGGGGAATGAAGGATCGGATCTCGGTGAAGGTGGCGAGGGAAGAAGGGTTCCGATCAACAATAGTAATGAATGAATAATAGAGAGAGAGAGGTTTATGAATGAATAATAGTAATGAATGAATGAATGGTGCGTGTGAAGTAGGAAATATGAATATAAAGTTCTGGTCAACAACAAGTCAAATAGAGGTTTCCACCCTTTTTCATTCTCCATTATCCAATCAAATCTCTTCATCCAATTCCAAAAGATTTATTATTTAGGTGAATTTATTATGAGTTGTGATTATGGTAAAACGTAATCCCTCCTTTCCATATTGTAAGAAAAAGAATCTTACTGACGGCGCAATCATAGAGAGAGAGAGAGGTTTATGAATGAATAATAGGAATGAATGAATGAATGGTGCCTGTGAAGTAGGAAATATGAATATAAAGTTCTGGTCAACAACAAGTCAAATAGAGGTTTCCACCCTTTTTCATTCTCCATTATCCAATCAAATCTCTTCATCCAATTCCAAAAGATTTATTATTTAGGTGAATTTATTATGAGTTGTGATTATGGTAAAACGTAATCCCTCCTTTCCATATTGTAAGAAAAAGAATCTCACTGACGGCGAACTGAACATGGAGGAGTGGGGCCATCATAGAGAAAGAGAGAGGTTTATGAATGAATAATAGGAATGAATGAATGAATGGTGCCTGTGAAGTAGGAAATATGAATATAAAGTTCTGGTCAACAAGTCAAATAGAGGTTTCCACCCTTTTTCATTCTCCATTTTCCAATCAAATCTCTTCATCCAATTCCAAAAGATTTATTATTTTGGTGAATTTATTATGAGTTGTGATTATGGTAAAACGTAATCCCTCCTTTCCATATTGTAAGAAAAAGAATCTCACTGAATCCCGTAAAAAATCAGATTTGTTATCTAAATTAATTTTTATCTAAAATTTTATTTTTTATTAAATGAGTCATTGGAATTTATATTAAATGAATGATATTTTGGGAATAATGTCATTAAATGAGTTATTGAAAAACAAAATTTACTTATATATTGGACCAAAAATATTGAGACTTTTTTGCTTATATATTGGACCGGAGGGAGTATATTTAATTTGGCTAAGGAATTCAAATATAAAATTTTTTTATTGGAAATTATAACTTTTAAAAATTCAATGATTTGAATATACCGATTTTCTATGTAAATTTCTAATGTGTAAGAAAAAACAAATTGCATGGAATAATTTATCGACAAAAGGAAAAGAAATGGTTTTTTTAGAATAAATATAAAAGTCGTGTGTTGAAGCTTTTTCTTTCTAGCTTACCAGAGTGAGTAATGGAGGGGTTATTCTACAGCAAACACATTAGAGAGTTTGCAGAAAACAAAAAAAATCATACCCCCATAAATCTAGAAGAGTTCTTTTATTTTTTGGTTGTTTCTACGGTCCTTAAATTTTATCTCACCCATAAACAATCAGTGATTGATAGTGTATATAATAGTTGGAAATCACTATAATATGATGGAAGAGAAAAGGGGGGAAAAGAGCTAATGAAAACATAGAGATGGAGAGGGCGAAGAACAAGAATAGAGAGAAGTAAATACAACCACATCATTCATCGGGTTTTGAGGAATTTCAGTTCGTATTAAATAACATTATTTTTTATAAATTTTATAATTGACAACAGCAGATTTGGTGTATATAAATTTTTCCAATTTTATCATTAACTCCTCAATTCAACATTATACAAGTAGTCATTTAAAAAAAAACATTAAACAAGTAGTCGGTCATAAAAAACATTAAACAATTAGAACAATAAGTTATTGCATAAAATACAAAAGTAAAACCAGTAAAAAAAGAAACATAAATGATATTTAGACAACGGAATGTTATCCAGAAATCGCGACAATATTTAAGAGACAAAAAATATGATATCCCATATTGTTATTGTTTATAGATTTCAGAATATCATACCTCTAAAAGAAAATACACCCGAAAAAAAATACAAACCCCGCGAGTGAGTTTTACAGACGTTTATTGTAGAAAAATGCTAAATTGACACAGAATTTGGGACAACATACGGTACATCAGTATGAACATGATCTGCAAAGATCAGAGCTGACCGCATGCAGATTGTAGCACTTTTTTTTTAAAATTAAATTTTTTTTGTAAATAAATTTTTTGATTAAGTATGTGTCAATATGTGGTGAACGGGGTACAAATATCTGGTGAATGCCTTCAAATATGTGGTGAATGCCCATACTAAAACCAAGTTTTGGATGCCTTAGATTATCTGGTAAAAGTAGTTCAATTATCTGATGAATGCCTTCAAATATGTGGTGAATGCTCATACTAAAACCAAGTTTTGGATGCCTTAGAGTATCTGGTGAACGTAGTTCAATTATCTGGTGAATGCCTCATTTAAATTAATTATTAAATATTGCTTCAAAATATTTTTGATCATAACGTAATTAATTAATTAATTAATTACAAACATATGTATTTATAACTTTTAAAAAAAATTACCATGTATTGCCATCATACAAAAGAAATTTTGAACTACTAAAATAATGTCACCTAAAATCTTTAATTATATTATTAAAATTTCGGGGTATTACACTTACTCACAAAAAGCTTGTCGCGGTCACTAACAATAGATCGAGGCATACCATGGAGCTTGTAAACCTCAGAGAGGAAGATTAGGCCAAGTTAGCAGCCGAGAACTGAGTGGGAAGAGCAATGAAGTGGGAGTATTTAGTCAGTCTGTCCACGATCACCCAGATTACAGTCTTGCCATTGGAGATTGGAAGGTGAGTCGCGAAATCCATTGATAAATCTTCCCAAACTTGTTGTGGAATAGGTAATGGTTGAAGTAATCCTGGTGGTTTCTGAGTTGAATATTTGCTTTCTTGACAGGTCTTGCAGGCACGGATAAATTCTTTAACGTCCTTAGCCATTTGGGGCCATGAGAAGGCTGCAGTCAATCTGGTCAACGTTCCCTTATTTCCATAATGGCCACCCCGAGGAGTTGAGTGGTGTTCCGGAATCAGTTGTTGGCGCAGTCCAGTTTCAAGAGGGATGAAGAGGCGATCCTGATAGTAGAGAGGCCCTTGCTGAATGGACAATGGGTTGGACGTAGAGGTTGCAAACTTGGAAATGAGTGTTGTACCAGCAAGATTAGATGCATAGAAATCCTGCAGTTGCCCAATAAAGAGAGGTTGGCATATGGAGACCCCTGCAAACACTGCTTCTGCTTGATCCGAAATTCTGGAAAGCGCATCGGCTACCACATTGGAATGCCCAGGTGTGTAAATAATCTCATAATCAAACCCTAGTAATTTTGTCAACCATTTCTGCCGTGCTGGTGTTTGTATAGCTTGGGATAGAAGGCCCTTAAGGCTCTTTTGGTCGGTGTAGATGCGAAAATGGCGTCCAAGTAAGTAATGACAGCATTTTTTTTTATAGCGGTTGTAATTTCATACATCTTGCGCTCATAGACTGAGGACACTTGCATTTTAGGACACAATTTCTTACTATAGAAGGCCAATGGGTGAGTGTTGTGAGAGAGAACCGCACCCACTACAATGCCCGAGGCATCTGTGGTCACATCAAAAGCCAAGTTGAAATTAGGAATGGCCAATATTGGTAAGGAGATCATGGCTCGCTGCAGGTCTGTGAAGGTACTTTGGGCTGTGGATCCCCAAGTAAAACTGTTTTTCTTTAGCAAGTCAGTCAAGGGGCTGGCTATAGAAGCATATTGCTGAACAAATTTTCTGTAGTACCCCGTAAGACCAAGGAACCCATGAAGCGAGGTGACTGAAGTAGGAATGGGCCAGTTTTGAATGGCTTGAATCTTTTCCGGATCAACTGTCAGGCCTTCAGCTGTGATAACATGTCCCAAATAGGCCACCCTAGATACACCAAATTGACATTTGGAAAACTTGGTAAAAAGTTTGTGAGTATCTAATAATTGTAGAACTTGATATAAATGAGTAAGATGGGAATCCCAATCAACACTATAGATAAGAATGTCATCATAGAAAACTAGGACAAACTTACGTAAGTATTGACGGAATACTTCATTCATAGTGGCCTGAAAGGTGGACGGGGCATTTGACAATCTGAAAGGCATAACCAAAAATTCAAAGTGTCCGTTTATTGTGCGAAAAGCTGATTTGAAGGTGTCCTCCGGAGCGCAGAGGATCTGGTGGTATCCTGAACGTAAGTCCAGTTTAGGGAAGATAGTGGAACCATGGAATTCATCAATTAACTCATCCACGGTAGGAATAGGAAATCTATCCTTGATAATTATGGCATTTAGGGCGCGATAATCCACGCAAAAGCGCCATGTGCCATCCTTCTTGTGCACCAATAGGATCGGTGAGGAGAATGGACTTGTACTTGGGCGGATGATGCCATCTTCAAGCATTTCTTGTATCATCTTTGTCATGACCTCCTTTTGGTATTGTGGGATCGGTATGGCCTCACATAGGTGTGAAGTCGGGTAATATGTGGATATGGTGGTCGTGATTGCGGTGTGGTGGCAGGCCATGGGGAATGCTAAAAACCGTAGGAAATTGTTGAAAAAAACAGCAGCTAGTGCAGGGCAAAGGGAGGAAGTGTCTAGTGTAGAGTTGGGAAGTAAAAAAAAAATCTTAATAGATTCTAGTGAATGATAAATGTAAAGCTTCTAGAGTATTCCTCTAAATGCCAGCTGGTTTGCCCACTAAACAGGTTATACAAACCCTTCTAGCCATCTTGGCCTCTTCTATTGCGTTTGGGCCTCTCCCTGCTTGACGGACCAGCTTCAGTTGACCCCTTTGTGTTGGGCAAAACATCAACTGCCTCTCTCGTCGTATCAAATAACTGGCTCTAAAATAAGAACATCCTGTTTCTTTGTGGGGTAGGTTCACACATGTTTTTTACGTTGCTTATAGCTGAAAGAGAATTATATACGAGTAATACCCTTTGCAGTTTTAACTCTTCATATCTGATTCAACAATATTTTATATTTGGTCAAATATATAAATTGTATGTTATGCGATGCCACATGTTATATTTTTATTAGGCTGCTGTAATGCTTCCGGATTATATAAGAACCTCTCATAGTTGAAAATCATGTACCGGGGTAGACTAGTTGTAGAGGTAGAATTTTCAGCTAAACAGAATATCAATATGGGTACTTGGTATTTGACTTTTTTACTATTTGTTGCAAAAATAGTTTTTTTTTTCATTATATGTTTCTTCAGTACAATACTACAATATTTCACTCATCTGTATTGCTAGTGCAAAATGATTATGAAATGTTATTACGAGTAAAATTTGCAAGATTACATGGAAGATTAACGAAGGGTGTTACATTTATGGTATCAGAGCAGTTCAATCCTAGATTGGACTGTGGTTGTGGTGCTTTTTCTAAAATCAAAACTTGGGTGCATAGGAATGCTGTTTGTTAATGTCGTAAATGCTGCATGCTATACTTTGGATATTAAGCCTGGCCAACTCAATTTTCATTGGTAGTGACCAGTTTTGCGGTAACTAACCGGCTTGGGGCGAACAATGCACTTGTAGCAGTTTCGGGTCATTTTGGCCAAGGCTGTGCAAGTGTAGACAGAGACTCGCCGTCGACTGAGGAAAAATAGGGGTGCACTAAATGTTGGAATGGTGGCACTTGGGACCCTCAGTACATGGGGCTATTCGAGTTTATAAGGAACGATCCACCATCATTTTGGGGCAGCTCAGATCCGAAGGAGACCGAATTTCTTCATCTCGTTAAGAAGAAAACATTTTTATATTGTTTGATTCAAGAGTGACACATCCAGCGTATATCCTATATATGTGAAAATTTGGAATTATTTATCCTTCGTTTGTCCTTTGATTCACGTGTTTCTACTTCTATGGGGGATAATCTTGTTACTCCATTGCTTTGTTTAAATTGTCTTCTTGTGTATCAAGACATGCCTTATGTCATCGATCTTTCTCGTTATCTATTTATAAATTGTATACTAGTCTTGGTATTGACTTATTGTCATATGGACCTGTTGCCATAAAGTACTATGACAGAACTATCTTTATCTCTTCACATCCAATATTTTTTTTTTCAATCCTTCGGTTTCAACCTATATTGTATTTGTTGTTTCTTGTGATAAGTGCTTGGTTGAGAGAGCTCAAGGATACATACTCTTATTCACTGCTACTATAGAGGCAGATGGTGATGTAGCGATTATACCTGTGGCATACAAGTTTCAATAAAGGGTTGAGTTTAGCATAGATCTAGTGTTATGGAGTAGACTAGTATATGTAGCACCTTACAGGATGGCACCTTTAGAGTTGAGTGAGTTCAAGAACCAGTTTGAGGAGTTTCTTATGATTGACAGGTTACTATAAAAAGCTCATCAAGCGGCTATATAGACTAGTCTTACCTCTTACCAAGTTGGCTAGGAAAGAAATCTTTTGAGTGGGATGAGAAGTGTGAAGAGAATTTCCGAGAGCTTAAAAAAAGATTGATGGCAGCTCCTATCTTGACCTTTGAAAATATGTGTTACCATAATTATCAATAATGAATAATTAATTGAAATTATTGTGCATGATTGGAGAATTGATTATGACTTGGCCAACTAATTCTTGATATATGAAAGTCAAAACGAATATCGTGATGTATTGATGCATGTATATATAAGTTCTTATCTTGATGATTTGTTTACTTGATCCTTCCATGTGTGGTTAACTAGTTTTAAAAAAAATTAACTTGTTGTTTTCTCTAAAGATAGTTGAGGAGAAATCTATTACAGTTATGCCGCTTGAAATATGAAAAAAAAAAACTAAGTAACTAGTGAATTGATTGTTTGTTTCCAGTAGTACATAGTATAGATGACTACAATGATTTTTTTTCTAGCCTTAAGTTATGTTTTGCTTACATGATTGAAATTAATTTTGTAAGGGTAGCGATTAAGAATGAACATTTTGTTTTCCTATGACTATGTTTTCTAGAATTCATCTTTAACTTTGACATAGTCTTCTTTCTAATTGAAAGTTGATAATAAAGATAAGGAAAAATAGAATAAAATGTGATTTTTGAATTGTTGTACTTATATGTAATGCCGTGCGATTTTTTTTAATATTCTTTCCTATTTTATTTTAAAATTACTTGATTTTATGAACATGCCTAAAAAAAATTTGAGTACACAATTATAATATATATGTATATATAAGAGTTAGCTTGATTTTCTTTTGAATTTAACGTTAATGGGTCAATGTACATCTTTATTGGTTATATTTGATTTGGAGCCTATGTGTTGAATTTTGCCTCGATAGAATCATAAACCCCTCTCACGATTTGAATAACATACTTGTTGTATTTGTTCGATTTGAATTGTTATTTGATTATGTGAGCTAAATTAGGGATTAGAACTATGTTTCTATGCATATGTTCAAATAGTAAAAGCTTAGGAAAGTAGGCTTGCCATATTATGTTGGAATTATGAGGATTTATTATAAGTGATTGTCGGTGTATGTTTGAATATGCGAATTACAAAGGTGCATCATATTTCTACACTCCAATTTTTACTCTAGGATTTTAGTCATAGATGAGTGTTATGTGATTGATACTTGCCTGAATGTTGTTATATTTGTGATTAAATAAAGTATGGACTTAAAGCCCTTTTAATGAAAATTGTGACTATTATCTTTAGTTCAAAAAAAAAAGGAAAAAAAAAGAAAGAGGTTTCTCATGTTTGAATATATCAACTATCATCTTGTTTTGTGTTCTTTGTTTCAACATAGAAGTACATGTGCTATAGGTATAGTAGGATGAAGATTTATTAAGTTAGCGTTGAATTATTGTTATGTACATGTTTAGTTAAATATAGTTACAAATTTCGAGAGCGAAATTTCTTGAAGAATGAGAGAAATGTAACATCCCAAAAATTAGCTACTAGGTAATTTAATAGGAATTGAATTATTATAATGATTATAATTCAAGTTTAGAAGTGGTTAAAATCTCATAAGTGATGTAAAAGAATTTAAATAGATAGTTTTGAGTGTTTTAGGTCCAATTTCACACAAGAGACCTCCTATGACCCGATAACAAACTTCATATGGATATTTGATAGCCAAAATGAACTTTTTTTATACTCGATGTCTTCATAATAAATGTGAATATGTCTCTTAGATTTCCATAGACACCAAATTCGTCCGAATTGGATTTTTGTAGCTTAAGTTATGACCAAATTCGTACACATTGTTCGGGTTCCAGCGCCAGAACCATTTTTCTAATTTCTATACTAGTTTTGACCATATAAACGTCTGTTTCAGATTCTATGGTCTTCATGAAAGTTGTAGATATTTATTTTATATTTCCAACTATATAAAATTCATAATTTTTGGATATCTACAACTCATGATATATATGAAATACAGAGCGGTATGCTGGGTAAGTGGGCCTGACGCGTTTTTACACATTTTGGGCTATTGGGGGCTCTATAAATAGAATCTTAACACTCTTAGGGTGCGTTTTGAACCCTAATTACACCTATAAACTCATAAACGACTAAGAAGATAAGAAATTCAATGATTGAGAAGAAAGAGTTGTGGAAGAGGGAGTCTATGTGTGAGACAACTGTCTACAGTCAAGGAAATGAAATAAATCTCTCCTATTAATGCTTCGCAAATATCCTCCTTGACTGCAGTAATCAGCTTGATAATCTCCTATTTATGTTGCACATATTCTCTCCATCATTATAGCAATTATGTTGGATTTTATTTCATTATTATTAGACAACAGGATCAGCCCTTGTATAGCCGTGATCCTTGCCTCTGTTTGTACACATATATGCCTACTGTAAATCAGTTTTAGTATGAATGAATTCAAAACTTTCATACTAGGAAGAGGAAGAGGAAGATGGGGACAGGCAAACGCTAGGATTCGCCATAGGAAACGCTTGGAGCTACTTGGAGGTCTTCAAGAGGTGAGCAACAATATGATTTTGAACCCTTTCCATGATATATGTGTTTGTTGTGTTTACAAGGGTTTTCCTATGATTTTGGGAGATTTGAATGGAGATGCATATCGTAAATAACCTAGATTCTAAAATTGGGGGTTTTGTCAAAAAGAGGAATAAATTGATTAATTGATGTTGTAAAGTGCTTATTCATGTATGATGTGTTGTGATATTCATGATTGTTTGTTATTGGTGGAAATTTATATGTTTAAATTGTGGAAAATATTTTGTTACATACATGAGACATGACATATATGAATTATAATATGTTGTATGATGTTTGCCGCAATACCACCTATGATAGGGGTATCGAAAAGTAATACCGCCGTTGTGAACACCCATTTTTGTCAGTCTTCATTTTATTATTATGTTATTATATTTCAGGGAGACTAAAGAATAATAGTAGTGAAGAGAGAAAGAAGAAAAAGAAAATATTTAAGAAAGGAGGAGGCTCATAACTAATTTACTATTGGACGGGGATGTCCAGTCCAGTCTAGTCCATTGCATTTGTTGTTGGACGAAGAGGTCCTGTCCATTGCACTTGCTGTTGGACGACGAGGTCCCATCCATTGCTTTTTCTGTTGGACGTGGAGGTCCCATCCATTGCATTGAATTTTCTATTGGACGGAGAGGTCTCGTCCATTACACTGCATTTTATGTTGGACGAAGAGGTTTCGTCCATTGCATGTTTAAGTTTCTGTTGGACGAGTAGGTCTTCCATTGTATGTTTAACTTTCTGTTGGACGAGTAGGCCTTCTATTGCATTTTAACTTTCTGTTGGACGCGTAGGTCTTCCATTGAATGTTTTAGTTTCTGTCGGACGAGTAGGTCTTCCATTGTATGTTTTAGCTTCTGTTGGATGAGTAGGTCTTCCATTGCATTTTAACTTTCTGTTGGACTAGTAGGTCTTCCATTATATGTTTAACTTTCTGTTGGACGAGTAGGTCTTCCATTGCATTTTAACTTTCTGTTGAACGCGTAGGTCTTCCATTGCATGTTTTAGTTTCTGTTGAACGAGTAGGTCTTCCATTGCATTTTTTGTTGGACGAGTAGGTCTTCCATTGCATTTTAACTTTCTGCTGGACGCGTAGGTCTTCCATTGTATTTTAACTTTCTGTTGGATGAGTAGGTCTTCCATTGTACGAGTAGGTCTTCCATTGCATTTTAACTTTCTGTTGGATGAGTAGGTCTTCCATTGCATGTTTAAGCTTCTGTTGGACGAGTAGGCCATCCATTGCATATCTAATTTTCTGTTGGACGAGGAGGATCCGTCCATTACATGTTTAAACTTCTGTTGGACGAGGAGGTCCGTCCAGTGTATATCTACTTTTGCATATCTAAGTTTCTATTGGACGAAGAGGTTCCGTCCACTGCAATTTTATTTTCAGGCTAGAGGATAAAGAATAAAGAAAGAAGAAGAAGAAGATAATGAAGAAAGGACGAATAAAAGAAGGAGAAAATGACAATCAGCGAAAAGAAGAAAGGAGATTGAGTTACTTCTCCTAACCCTAAAAAACCCTATTTTACATATCAGACAAGACCTCTTTTCCTCCTCCCACTCTCCAACCGCCCTTGTGCCTCCTCTACCCATTGGTCCTTCTTCTTCCTCATCTTCTCCCTCATTTTAACCTAGCAACCCCACTGCTAACCCTAAAAAAACTCATCTTACACATCAAACAAAATCCCCATCTCCTTTTCTCTTCAAACACGCAACCTTCACATCAAATCACCTCCTTTCCGCTGCTTGTGCCGCCCCCGTCAGGACACACGCTATGTCTGCTTAGAACCACCCAAGCCCCGGATTTCGTGAAGACCAACCTTGAAGCCGCTGGGTAAGAAGAAGCATGAAGCCCTCTCCTCCATCTATAAAAAGAGAGGAGAAATACGAAAAGAAAAGAGGGAGGCCAGAGAGAAGAGGAGACGAAGACAGAGGGAGAGAGAGATTTTTATCTGATATTTTCTTTGTGAAGAGAAGAGGTTAGGGATTTGAGTTTTTTTTCTCTCTTCTCCATCATTAGAGTGGTTCCAAATTTTCAGAAGAAGGGAGAGTTAAAAGAGTCAGTGAAATTGAAATGTAAGGGTTTTGATATTGAAATCTTACCACTGGGAGAAAATAAAATCATTGTTATTCTGCTCTCATTTGGTAATCCTCGCTCTCTTTGTTGATATTATTCATAAGTTTCTCTTGACATTCTTATTTTTCTATGTCTCTGTTTACTGAATAAGTTAGTAAAACGTTTCATTTCTACGTTTCATTTCTGTTCTATTTCCAAGAGGTAAAATTATTTATTTTACATAAAAATAGAAGATGATCACTTAATTAAAACAATCTTATTTCTTGGGTTTCCCAATGACAAGTGTCATGTTCAACCCTTTAGATTTTGAGGTTGTCCTGTGGACTTACGTGCCATGTTCAACCTCATTTAGGTTCAATCAAAGATTTCACAACTAAAGATGTTTTTTTTAAAAAGACGATTTTCGGGGTAAAACAAATATTTTCAAAGTTATTACTAATTTATACAACTAATTTTTGGTAACCATTTTTATGGATGTTCTAGGGTGCCGTGGGGTTAAGTCTCCTTGCCTTCCCTTGACGTAATCGACTCCCGATCCCAAAGCTTTTTCTTAAAGGGTTTTCCAATTTTTCTGAAATTAAATAAAGTTGGTGGTGACTCCATGTTTTTTTCTCTCTAAAAGGAAAAACGAGTTTTTTTTCCTTTCGGTCGCGACAGCCGTAACGGGGTATCGAAAGTAACATCGCCATATAATTGGGATGTCGAAAAAGAGCAATACCGCCTATAAAGGGGTATCAAAAGTAATACCACCACATGTTGGGGTCGAAAAAGGAGAAATACCGCCATGTGCACATGGGAGGTATCGAAATAGAAATGTCTCCGACAAGAGGGTGACATCGAAACAATCCTCATGTGTAGGGGTGGGCAATGAGACGCCATTATCGTGTGATGTGTGAGATTTATGGCATGCCGGCAAGAGACCAATTTAAGATTGAGGTCTCTGAGCCACTTGGCTTATTTTCGAGATTATTTGGTATGTAGAATGTGATGCATTGAAGTCATTTGTCCTTATGCTATATGTTTTTGAGTTGTTGATATTACTGTTGTTGTTAAGTGTATTTTAATATATATTATTTTTCACAAATTAGCAGATATCATGGACAGTTTTTTCGATTACCGCATTGGCTGAGAACAACACTATTTTTGAAACATTTTATGACTGTATTGTTATTCACTGGGATTTTATATCATATTAGAAAATGTTGTTTTCAGAGCCCGAGGACATCGTCGTTGAGGACACAAAGACTGGAGGAATATATCTTTTAGCTTTTAGTTTGGTTAGTAGTGTGGGATGGATTATGGGGACCATGCAGACGTCCTTATTTTTTTTTTCTCGGATTGTAGTTAACGCTCGGCTTTGAGGCTTTTCAGTTTATTTCGTTGTATTTGATTTTTATCTCTACTTTGATAATTATTTTATTATTATGAGATTATTTTCAGACTCAAATAAATTTGCAAAATTTGTATGTTATGAATTTGACCTTTATTAAACAATTTTAAAGGATTTTACTATTTTTATGAATGAGTTACTAATGTAACGAATGTCGTTACAAGATACCTCGGGCGTTGAGGAAGGATGTTGATGTTGGCCGGAGGGTGCGGTATCTCCGAGATACGAAATTAAAACCGTCGGGGACGGAGGTCCTTAGATAATCCACTTCCTAGGATACCCAAAGACTTGATGTTAGTATGATATGTAATAATATACACTTGAGAAATATATTGATCCCTTATGAGAGATTTGAGATATGAGAATTAAATGAAGCGCAAGGCATTCCACAAATACTATAGGAATGGACGAGATGTATGCATGCAGAACGCACTTAGGACAAGTGCAGCCTATCGCAAGAGTAATATAGGAGTATTTGGGACTCCAAATATCGTACACACGGGGATTAATTAATAATTACCAAACGAGAGAAATTCTTATGTTATTTAGACAAATCAAATTGGTGAAATGATGAATTTTAGAAAGGAACAACAAAGACAAGAGTTCGCAAGCAAGAACACAAATGTACAGAAAGGAGGATTCAATTATGAGAAAGCCTAGGGTCAAGGTTTCACTTGCACTTTTAATTCCCAATTCCTATTTCTTTATGATTTTTGAATTAAGCAACATATATCAATCCCTCAACGAATTCTATTAATACGTTTGGTCATTCGCTATTAATAATCTTTTCCCCGAATTAATTTCCTATTTGTCATGTAAGAAATTCAAATCCGGAGAAAGCATAAAGCACGGAGAGTATGATTAATCTAATTGATTAACCTGATTGAAATACTAGGATTAAAGTTTGATCATGCAATAATCCTAACATCGATTATTCTATATGCATGTCAATTAATTGCGGTACGGCCGCCGATCAATCAATCAACTCAAACACGCCAAGAGTGATCAACACTTAACAGGAATTAAAGCAATGGAACAATCTATATGAAAGCAAAATCATGAAATCATATTAAATTAGGAAAAGAGTTTCAAGTAGCAAGATCCACCATAACCCTAGTAATGGTATTTAGTTATCCATAGAATAAAAGAGAACCAAATCTAAATAAAGGTATATGAAGAAACAAGGAAAAAGAACCCCTTTTACAGTAGTAATCTCCACTCTGATTCTTCAAGCGCCTTGCCTTGCTCTTGAATTGCTCCAATGATTTGGAAGAACTCCCACAATAGCTAAACCCCAAGAACTGTGTTTCTGCTGTCTCCAGCCTCCAAAGATCTTCCCCTAAAACAAAGGTTCTAACCCTATTTAAAATTAAAATAAAAAGGGTAAAACTGATATTTTCAGAACAAACAGAATAGACACAGCTGTGTCTATTAGGGGACACAGTTGTGTCTCTTGGCAAAACCACGCTCCAGGGACTAGACACAGCAGTGTCTATTAGGAGACACAACCGTGTCTCTCGGAAGAACAACGCATGCGATGATTAGACACAGCTGTGTCGAATTCCATGAGAGAGAAACGTCCACTTTTTGGAGACACAGCTGTGTCTATCAGGACACACAGCTGTGTCTCATGCCCCAACACTTAATTCACCCCGTTTTTAAGCTCCAAAAATACCATTTTTCCTCCAATTATGCTCCAACTTAGTCCACTCTTAATAATTTGCAAAAGTAATCAAAGTTATGAGAGTCCATCTCTTTAATAGCCAAAAATCAATGAATAATTGCAATGAGGACATGGTTTTAAGCTATATAAAATCATGTTATCAAACCACCTACATTTGAGTTTTGCTTGTCCTCAAGCAAAGAAATAACATTAAACTCGGGATTAACTTCAGCTTCCAAAGACATAAATCAAAGGGCTTTCATAACAAATGAATTCAGTCAAGCCAAGGATCAAAATCAGTCAAATATGAGCAATCAGTACCTAGCACAATTAGAAGCTTGAGTTTAACTAGCATCACTTCCTAATCAACAAATAAGGTCACTCAACTTTCCATCACTCAAGAAACCCAATGAGAGATGAAGCAGCGTATAACAGCAGCAGAGACGGACGCGCGGCGGAGCATGACAGCGTGGAGGAGAGTCGCGCGGCGGTGGTGTACAGCAGCGGCCCATGGCGGTGACGGCCAGACGAAGAATCGCGCGACGGTGATGAACAGCAGCGGCTCACGGTGGTGACAGCCAAACGGGGGCGCGTGCGGCGGTGATGAACAACAGCGGCCCACGGCGGTGATGAAATGAGCAAGGAACAAGTGTGGGTGGTGGCTTGAAATGAGCAAGGAACAAGTGTGGGTGGTGGCTTTTGGATAGACAAGGACAAAAAAGAGAGATGGGGAGATAAGGTAGAGAAGAGGAATAGGAGTTTTGACCTCCTGAATTGCGTGGGTTGTTTATAAAATTAAGTTTTTTTTTTTGAAGAAGCATCCTTTAGCGTTAAAGGGGATGAGACACAGATGTGTCTTCAGTGGACACAACTGTGTCTCCTTTTAAGTTTTTTATTATTATAAAGACGCATCCTTTAGCGTTAAAGGGGATGAGACACAGCTATGTCATTCAGAGACACAGCTGTGTCTTATTGAGAGGCCACCGCATACGAGAGTTAGACACAGGTGTGTATTCAATAGACACAACTGTGACTCCCTTTAAGTTTTTTTTTTGAAAGCAAAGAGAGATAAACATAAATTAAGAAAAGAAAATCCTCCCCACCTACACTTAAGTCCTAAGATAACAACATAAAATAAAATAAAAAGGATAAAAAGGTTTAGAAACACAGGTTGCCTCCTGTGCAGCGCTTGTTTAATGTGTTGAGCCTAACCGTCAGCATAGAGGCAGTCAATCCTAAAGGCGGGTCACATATTTCAAATGAAGAACACCCCCCTCATAATGTTTAGCACGTTTTCCATTGATCTTGAAAGTGCTACCATCATCCTTAGAAACCTCAAGCACACCAGATGGGAAAAGTTGTGTCACGGTGTAAGGTCCATACCAACGTGAGCGCAATTTTCCTGGAAAAAGACGTAAACGTGAGTTATAAATTAAAACTTTTTCACCAATATGAAACTCACGCTGCTGAATGTGCTTATCATGCCATTTTTTTGTTCGCTCCTTATACAACTTGGCATTTTCATAAGCTTCAAGACGAAGCTCATCCAATTCATTAAGTTGGAGCAACCGCTCTTCACCTGTAAGTTGTGCATCAAAATTAAGAAACTTTAGTGCCCAATATGCTTTATGCTCTAGCTCAACAGGTAAATGACAAGCCTTACCAAAGACAAGACGGTAAGGGGACATACCAATAGGAGTTTTAAATGCAGTCCTGTATGCCCATAATACATCATCCAATTTTAAAGACCAATATTTTCTGGATGCACTAACAGTTTTTTCCAAAATCCTCTTCAATTCCCTATTAGAAATTTCCACTTGACCACTTGTCTGGGGGTGATAGGGAGTGGCTATTTTATGGGTGACACCATATTTGCTCAAGAGATTTTCAAATTGTTTATTGCAAAAGTGGGTGCCACCATCACTTATGATTGCTCTAAGCGTGCCAAATCGTGTAAAAATATTTTTTTTCAAAAATTTAACCACAACCCAAGCATCATTAGTGGGTAAGGCCACTGCTTCCACCCATTTAGAAACATAATCCACAGCAACAAGAATATACTCATTTGAAAAGTATTTAGGAAAAGGTCCCATGAAATCAATTCCCCAAACATCGAAAATGGCACACACCATAATATTATTCAAGGGCATCTCTTGTCGCCTAGAAATATTACCGCTACGCTGGCAACTATCACAAGCATTCACAAATTCAAGTGCATCTTTAAAGATGGTAGGCCAATAAAAACCACATTGTAAAACTTTATATGCAGTTCTATTCGGGCCAAAGTAACCCCCAATCTCCCTAGAATGACAATGTTCAAGAATAGAAGGTATCTCGTCGGCAAGCACACAACGTCTAATCATTTTATCCCCACATATTTTAAACAAATAAGGTTCATCCCACATATAGTGTTTAGCATCAGAAAAAAGTTTCTTCTTCTGTTGATACGAGAAGTGTGTAGGGACAACCTTACCAGCGAGATAATTAACAATGTCTGCATACCATGGAGCAGTGGAAATAGCCAAGAGACGCTTATCGGGAAACACTTCCTTGATCTCCCCATCATCTGAAGGCTGCATCACACTCTGGTCAAGATGTGACAGGTGATCTGCCACAAGATTCTCTGTACCCTTTTTGATCTCTAATTTCCAAATCAAACTCTTGGAGCAAAAGAATCCATCTAATCAACCGAGGCTTCGCATCCTGTTTTTCAAGCAAATGCTTAATAGCATAATGGTCAGTATAGACAACAACCTTTGAAAGGACAAGATAATGACGAAATTTGTCAAAAGCAAATACTATTGCTAGCAACTCTTTTTCTGTGGTAGTGTAATTCTTTTGAGCATCATCTAGAGTGCGGCTAGCATAGTATATAGTATGAAATGCCTTATTTTTCCTTTGACCCAGAACTGCCCCCACATCAATATCACTGGCATCACACATTACCTCAAAGGGAAGAGTCCAATCAGGGGCCACAACAACAGGGGCACTAACTAATTTTTCTTTCAGTAAATTAAATGCCTTTAAGCACAAATCAGAAAAATCGAAAGTGGCATCTTTGACCAAAAGGTCTGTCATGGGCTTTGCGATTTTAGAAAAATCTTTAACAAATCTCCTGTAAAAACCGGCATGTCCCAAAAAACTACGCACTACCTTCACAGAATTCGGTGGAGGTAATTTTACAATCACCTCTACCTTGGCAGGGTCTGCCTCGATACCTTTGGTGGATACCTTGTGCCACGAAATAATACACTCTTGTATCTTGAATTGACACTTTTACCAATTTAGTACCAAATTAGTGTCCCTCTTTTCAACACTAGATTTAAATTATGCAAACAATTATCAAATGAGGAACCGAAGACAGAAAAATCATCCATGAAAATTTCGATGCATTCCTCAATTAAATCAGAAAAAATTGCCATCATGCATCTTTGGAAAGTGGCAGGAGCATTGCATAAACCAAATGGCATCCTTTTATATGCAAAAGTACCATATGGGCAAGTAAAAGTTGTTTTCTCTTGATCTTGTAATGCCACTGGTATTTGCATATAACCGGAGTACCCATCTAAACAACAATAATATTCATGCCCTGCTAATTTTTCAAGCATCTGGTCAACAAAAGGTAGAGGAAAATGATCTTTTCTAGTGGCTTCATTTAATTTTCTATAATCAATGCACATGCGCCACCCCGTTGTTTTCCTTATCGCTATGAGTTCATTGTTATCATTTTCCATGATAGTGGTACCTCCCTTTTTAGGAACACATTGAACAGGACTTACCCATTTACTGTCAGAAATAGGATAGATAATACCTGCATCAAGAAGTTTGAGCACTTCCTTTTTAACCACTTCCTTCATGTTTGGGTTGAGGCGGCGCTGAGGTAGTGCTCGAGGCTCATAATCATCCTCCATATAAATCCTATGAGTGCAAATGGTGGGACTAATACCCTTAATGTCATGAATTGTCCACCCAAAGGCTTCCATGTTATCCCTCAAAACTCTCATGAGCTGTTCCTCCATGGTACCTGTCAAAGCAGCGGAAATAATCATTGGCAAAGAAGATGGAGGTTGCAAAAATGCATATTTAAGATTTGAGGGGAGAGGTTTTAATTCAAGCTCGGGGGACTTCTTCAATCGAAGGCTTGGGCTTTGGAGCATTGCCCTTTTCCAACTCCTCAAACCGGCGATCTCTCCATTTTCCTTGCAATTGATGAGCTCCAAGATATAAAAAAATCTCTTCGTCTTCATTGCCCACCAATATATCATGATCCTCTATAGTAAGAATTTTCTCCAAAGCATTCTCTATCCTTAGATCCTGAAAGTTGCTAGAAACAACCACATCAGTGACATCAACATCCTGAATAAAATTACAGAAAGCAAAAGAAGAAGGTTTTTTTAATAGAATTAAAGACTTTAAAAACAACTTCTTCATCACCAAAGCGTAAAGTCAACTTCCCTTGTTGGACATCAATTAATGTCTTCCCTGTTGCTAAGAAAGGTCTTCCCAAAATAATTGGGACTTCCTTATCTTCTTCCATGTCCAAAACAACAAAGTCTGCAGGGAAAACAAATTTGTCGACTTTAACCAAAACATCTTCCACGATACCACGTGGGTGAGTGATGGATATGTCTGCTAACTGCAAGGAGATGTTAGTGGGCTGAGGTTCCTGCATGCCAAGTTTTCTAAAGACAGAGAAAGGCATTAGATTTATACTGGCACCCAAATCACATAATGCTTTTTCAAAATAAGAATTACCAATGGAACAAGAAATAGTAAAACTCCCTGGATCTTTCAATTTAGGTGTTAGTTTCTTAAGAAGAATAGCAGAGCATTCCTCATTCAACCTCACTAACTCAAAGCCCTCTAATTTCCTTTTATTAGAGATTATTCCTTTCAAAAATTTTGCATATTTTGGCATTTGAGATATAGCTTCAACAAATGGAATATTTATATGCAATTTTCTAAAAATTCCCATAAATCTAGCAAATTGCTTATCATGATGTTCATCTTTTAACCTTTGAGGGAAATGGATGTTTACCTTTTTTGTCTCATGATCAACCTTACCTTTTTCACCCTCTTCGAAGTGCTCCCTTCAATAAGAGCTTTCTTTTATTTTGCAACCACTTGTTCTTCCTTTTGAGGTGCTGCACTTAACTCTTTGCCACTCCTAAGGGTGATAGCTTTAGCTTGCTCCTTTGGATTAGGTTCAGTTTGAGTGGGTAGTGTACCTTGCACCCTTTGAGACATTAAGGTTGCAAGAGTATACACCTGATTTTCCAATGTTTGGATTCTACCATCAGTCTTCTCTATGAACTTCATCATTGTGTCTTCAAGACTCGGCTTTTTATCTTCTTGTCTAGGACCTTGATTTTGCAAATGTGGTGGTCTATAGACATTATGATTTTGGCCCTTCTGTTGACCTCCGTAAGAGAAGTTGGGATGGTTCCTCCAACCAGGATTATAAGTAGACCTAAATGGATCATTCTGATTCCAGTTGGAATTGCCAACATACTTAGCCTCCTCGGCTGGTTGGGCGAAAGGATTACCCACTTAGCAGTCTGTGCTCTCATGTCCTACCATTCCGCAATAATCACAAGGAACAGGAGATGCAGGTATGGATTGTGTCTGTGCTTGCATCAACGTCTCAAATTTCTTAGTGATAGCTTCCAATTTAAGCTCTAGAGCTGCACTTGATTCCACTTGATAAACTCCAGCTGGCCTCTTGACTACATGTCTATCACCTGATGGCCACTGGTAATTATTGGCAGCCATCTCTTCAACATGCAACATCAATACTGGATCTATTCTGAGAAGAAAGTCCATTATAAAACATCTGAATCTGTTGCCACACCGGAAAACCATGATGTGGGCATCTCCTAATCAAATCTTGAAAGCGCTCCCAAGCTTCATACAAGGACTCATGCTCATATTGTGCAAAGTTCGTAATATCTGCTCTAAACTTGGCAGACTTCGAAGGAGGAAAATATTTAGCCAAGAACTTGAGAGTCAATTGATCCTAAGTAGTGATTGAACCTCCCGGTAAAGAAAACAACCATAAAATGGCTCTGTCTATCAAAGATAATGGAAACAACCTCAACCTGATAGCATCCGTGGAAACACCATTGAACTTGACAGTCTTTGTGATCCTCAAAAATTTCTTCAAGTGAGCATTGGGGTCTTCAGAAGGTGACCCCCCAAATTGCACAGAAGCCTGAATCATGGAGATCAAAGCTGGCTTGATCTCAAAATTATTGGCCTCCACAGCCGGATTAGCAATGCTATCGGTTAATTCAGCAGTGGGTGTGAAATAATCTCCTAATGTCATTCACTCATCCATGTTTCTCCTTTTTATAGCTTGCTTTCGATTTCTTCGTGGGGTTCTTTATATTTCAGGATTATAATGCAAGTTAGGAGATTGAGAACGCGTTAGCATACAAGAATCAATGGAAGAACAATAATAGTTTTTTTTTTTTGAAATGGCGTCTAAATTAACTAGAATCTCTTTTATCTAATATTACTAAATCGATTATTCTATATGTCTATCAATTAATTGTGGTACGGCCGCCGATCAATCAATCAACTCAAACACGCCAAGAGTGATCAACACTTAACATGAATTAAAGCAATGGAACAATCTATATGAAAGCAAAATCATGAAATCATATTAAATTAGCAAAAGAGTTTCAAGTAGCAAGATCCACCATAACCCTAGTAATGGTATTTAGCTATCTATAGAATAAAAGAGAACCAAATCTAAATAAAGGTACATGTAGAAACAAGGAAAAAGAACCCCTTTTACAGTAGTAATCTCCACTTTGATTCTTCAAGCGCCTTGCCTTGCTCTTGAATCGCTCCAATGATTTGGAAGAACTCCCACAATAGCTAAACCCCAAGAACAGTGTTTCTGCCGTCTCCAGCCTCCAAAGATCGTCCCCTAAAACAAAGGTTATAACCCTATTTAAAATTAAAATAAAAGGGTAAAACTGATATTTTCAAAACAAACAGAATAGACACAGCTGTGTCTATTAGGGGACACAGTTGTGTCTCTTGGCAAAACCACGCTCCAGGGACTAGACACAGCAGTGTCTATTAGGAGACACAGCAGTGTCTATTAGGAGACACAGCTGTGTCTCTTGGAAGAACAACGCATGCGACGATGAGACACAGCTGTGTCTATATGGAGACACAGCTGTGTCGAATTCCATGAGAGAGAAACGTCCATTTTTTGGAGACACAGCTGTGTCTATCAGGACACACAGCTGTGTCTCATGCCCCAACACTTAATTCACCCCGTTTTTAAGCTCCAAAAATACCATTTTTCCTCCAATTATGCTCCAACTTAGTCCACTCTTAATAATTTGCAAAAGTAATCAAAGTTATGAGAGTCCATCTCTTTAATAGCCAAAAATCAATGAATAATTGCAATGAGGACATGGTTTTAAGCTATATAAAATCATGTTATCATATGTCCTTTTGAGTTGTGTTTACTATATGAATGTTGCTATATATTATTGATGCGGTATTGAGATGGATTATACATGGATATGAGTGTTTGCTTGTGTGGAATTGTGCTAGTGTTTTATTCTTAGCTTGCATGTCTGCATATGTTTGGGGGAACTCCCTCACTGAGTCAGTGGACTCACCCCACGTTTAACATTTCAGCTGCAGGTATCCGTGAAGTCGTCGGAAGCCTTGGATGCCATGTGGATTGCTTAAGGGGTTGTACCCTTAGTTTTAATTTACTTATTTAAGAAGGACTTTGTAATTTGTGTTATTTTAGTTACTCTGATGTATTATATTCATTATGTTGTAATTAATGAATGTCATCTTTTCCTTTGGATGAAACGGGTTTGTGTATGAGGCTGCAAAAGGGAAAGGGAAGGTTTTCCCTTTCGGTCGGTCATGGCTACTAAATTCGGGTCATGACAGTAAGTTCTGGCGTGAGTTGTTTCGACTCCATGGAACCACCTTGGCCTTCAGCAGCGGCTATCACCCTGAGACCGACGGACAAACAAAATTCACTAATAGGATCCTCGAAACCTATCTCTATTGTTTCGTTAGTGATTCCCCCAAACTATGGAACCAATTTTTACCTCTTGCGGAGTACTGGTATAACACATCTTACCAGTCTGCCATCAATATGCCACCGTTTGAGGCAGTCTATGGTCGAAGGCCACCATCGCTCCGCTCCTACATCGCTGGTTCAACCTCCGTGACCTTACTAGACGACTCCCTAAGTCACCGCCGCCAGCTGCTTCGAGTTTTGAAAGAGAACTTGGCTCTTGCTTAACTTCGCATGCGAACCCTTGCCGACAACCAGGGTCAAGACAGGATCTTTCAGATCAGTGATTGGGTTTGACTCCACCTCCGTCCTTACCGGTAACTGACTGTGTGTGGTCGCTGTTCTCCCAAATTGACAAAGAGATTTTTCGGTCCATTTCAGATTACCAAGCGCATAGGCAGCATGGCTTACGAGTTAGCCCTCCTAGAGAATGCCAGGATTCGTCCGGTCTTCCACATATCGAAGTTGAAACCCTTCTTTGAAAACCCTCCCACTCGAATCCCTCACATGGAACCCCCAGTGACAGGGACCTTGGTCGAGCTCCAGCGTTCGCAAATCCTTGATAATCGCTGGGTGCGAATGTCGCAAGGGAGGCATCGTCAGTTACTGGTGTAGTGGGAAGGATTTTTGGACATTGAAGCAACGTGGGAAGATGAGGCAAATTTTTTGGAAGGTTACCCAAACTACAACCTTGAGGACAAGGTTGTCTCTGAAGAACAGGGTAATGATACGATGAGAGAGACAGTTGATGTTTTACGCAACACAAATGGGTTAACTGAAGCGGGTCCATCAAGCAGGGAGAGGCCAGAACACAATAGAAGAGGCCCAAGATGGTTAGAAGGGTTTGTATAACCTGTTTAGTTAGCAAACCAGATGGCATTTAGAGGAATACTCTAGAAGCTTTACATTTATCATTCAGCTATTTTCTTTCTGTTACTAGAATCTATTAAGATTTCTTTTTACGTTCTGTTATGCGCATGTAATGGGATCATAAGCCAGGTGGCTAGCTGTAGGAAATTACATTTTCAATTCCCTGTATTTAATTACAAGAAAATGAATGAATAAACCAGAAAACGAGTTACATCCACCAATTTTACAGTCTCTTTATTTTCTTCTCCCCTTTCTAGGAGTCTCTCCCACTCGAAGAGGAGAAAATCCCTTGATCTAGTATCATTATTATGCAGCCTCCTGATAATCCGCTGGCTTATCATGTTTTAGCTAATATTTTAGAGTGGATTTCATCAATTAAATTTTGTTGAATGCTTGATTTTACCCAAATTAGACTTTGTTTTCCTATTTTAGTTATTTTAGAGTCAATGTGTGCATTTAATTGATTTTAATTATAATTTAATTGATTTTCTCAAGATTTTCTTATTTTTATTTTTAGGAAAGGACAAAGAATAAGGATTGCAATTAAATTGAATATTGCCAAGTAAATTTCAAGGGCCCACATGATAGATTTGAATCCAAATCAATTTGATTTGAATTATTATGATTAAAAGATAATTCAATTGGCATTGAGATAAAAGATTGAATCCAAATCAATTTTGATTTGGATAATAATTGCCTATCATAACAATAAAGGATATGATAAGATTTGACAATTAAATACGAAGATTAAAATGCTCAGGACTAGTAATGTTGGAGTTTGCATGAAGGCAGAGCTTGAAATACAAGAAAAATGAGTCAAACAGAGCCCATCACGGCCATGATCGAGCAGGGCTGAAAAAGAAAGAAGAACACAAAGTCAGAACCTGTCACGGCCAGGCCGTGATGCCCATCACGGCCGTGACAGGACAACCAGTGTCAAGTTCCCCAGGACAGAATCTGTCATGGCCTGGCCGTGACAGGCATCACGGTCGTGACGCGCAAAATCTGGAATTTTGATTTGCTGATTTGATTTGATTGTGTAATGGTTTCAAGTCCAAGTTAACCTACTCTATAAATAGGGCAATTAGGCTCGAAAATAGACATCTCTTGGCTGCTACCATAGGTAAAAATGAGGATTTCTCTTCTTCTCAATTTCTTCTTTTCTCTTAGGATTTTTATGCTTTTGTTATTCAAGGTTGCCATGGCCATGACAATGCTTGAGTAATATTTTTATTTCTAGGAATTGGGGCTATGCCCAAGACTTGTTTTATGTTATGAATTGATGTTTTCCCTTTGTTAGTTCCAATTTGCTTTTGATTTAATTCCTATTGCATGAATTACTGGTGAATTTGGTGCGCACTTATTTGCATGTCATAGATACTCTAAGGACAAGCCTAGCAGTGAACTTAGCTATCAGATCTATAAGGCTTGAACTTAGAACTTAAATCAAGAGAGATAGAAGCGGTCGTTCGAGGGTTCATTGAATTGTCACAAATCTTAATGGGTTCAATTTAAATACAATTACCACGAGAGTAGGGTTGGTTTAATTGGGCACGGTTCTTGTATCTCGAGAGGGAACATTAACTTATTTAGGATAAATTCACCTTCAAAGCAATTTTGATAATTAACAAGAGGGTGGTCAATTTAGAAGCATGAGCAGTCTTGTTGGTAACCCAATTCCTGGAAATCTCTTTTAATTTAAAATTTCAAAAAAAATTGATTTTATTTTAATGTTTCTTTTATTTTCTTGAAATCTTTTCACACCTATTTCTCAGTCTAAATATTTGTCTAATTTGTGAAGTGATGAGTGTGATTCCACATCATCTTTGTCTATCATTTTGCATGCATTTTCATGTAGTTTAGGCATATTTTTATTAGATTTTAGGTTAATTTTCCTTTGGAACGGGTAAGGCGGTTTTCGTGTGTTGTTTTGCAGATATAAAGGGTAAATTGCTCAAGATCAACCATGATGAAGTTTGGATGAAGATGGAGCTTTAAAACTGAAGAAAATGAGCCAAACAGAGCCCATCACGGCCTAGCCGTGATGCCCATCACGGCCATGATCGAGCAAAACTGAAAAAGAAGAAAGGCTGAAGACAGAGTCTGTCACGGCCTGGCCGTGATAGCCATCACGGCCGTGACCCAAAACCACCAAAAGTCAGAGCACATCACGGCCCTGCCGTGAAATTCTTCACGGCCATGAAACAGAGGGCTCGCGACGCGAGCACATTCTCGCCCCGCGAGAAACCGGATTTTCCAAAAGTGCCAGAGGCAGAGACCGTCACGGCCAGGCCGTGATGGCCATCACGGCCGTGACGCGCATTACTTGGACCTGAAGAAACCGAAATAGATCAGATTTTGAGTTGGTTTGGGACTCTAACTTCCCCATTTCTATAAATATGGACCGAGGCATCAGATATAGGGGATCATAGAAGGAACAACACATTAGGGGCTACTACTCTAGGCATAGATTTAGGATCTCTTCTCCTCTTCTCCTCTCTTCTCTTTTCTGATTTTTATTATGTTGTCATCCCAGCTTGTCATCTCCATGGCAAGACTGGAGTAGTAGCTTAGTTTCTAGGGATTAGGGCTCTGCCCGAGGTTTGTAAATGATGTTGATTTGATGTAAAAATCTTTGTTAATTACTATTTGCTTTAGATCTGATTTCTAGTGTGTTAATCACTCATAAATTTCGGCAACCGTTTATTTACGTGACATAGACGTTCTAAGGAGGAACCTAGCGGTGAACTTAGGATTTCTAGGGTGATTCACTCGTAAAGCCCGGCAGCCACTAGTTTGTGAGATGTGAATGATCCAAGGAGGAACCTAGCGGTGAACTTAGGTTATTTGCATAACTGAGACATTATAGGGAGGAACCTAGCGGTGAACCTAGGTGTCGGACCTATAGAAGTCAGACTTGGGACTGAAATCACGAGAGTTAGAAGCCGTCCCTCGAGGAGCAACGAGTTGTCACGGAACGCAAAGGGTCCAATCTGGGATCGACTACCACGAGAGTAGGGGTCGGGTCAATTGGGCACGGCTTTTGTAACCCGAGAGGGAGCTTAAGCTATCAGAGGATAAACTCGCCTTCAAGGCAATTTCGGTAATCAACAAAGGTAAATCTGTTAGCAACATAAACAGCCTCAAAGGTAACCCAAATCCCTAGGAATCCGTTTTAGATAAAAACCCCATAAACAATTGTTTTCTGTTTTAATTGTTCTCTGATCATCTATCTTTCAATTCAAAAACCAATTTCAAAACCCCCTCTCTAAAAAGTCCAGAACTAAATCGATTCAAAAACCGATTGCGATTCGGGAACACAGTCTCTGTGGGTTCGATATCTTTTATTACTTGACGGCAGTCCGGTACACTTGCCGGATACGCACGAGCGTCGTCGCACGTCGACTGACGCGACATCAAGTTTTTGGCGCCGTTGCCGGGGACTGTGCCTTTTCGAATCTCAATTCAAAATTTGAATTGATTTTTCTGGACCCTTTTCTTTTTATTTGATTTTTATTTCTGAAATATAAAAAAAAAAAAATCAAAAACATTCTTTTCCTTCTATTGTATCCATCTCTCTGTGTGTTATATGCAAAGATCTCTAAGTCTTGGGAGCCTTAGTGAGATTGATCCGGAGATCGAGAGGACCTTCCACCGACGTAGAAGACTACAAAGAGAGGAAGAAAGGTTGAGTCCCGTTCCACTCATGGCGAATCAACCGGATACAAAGCCTTTGAAGGATTACGCAGCCCCAAATGCGAGAGGCTTGCGAACTGGGATTGCAAGGCCAGAGATTGAGGCAGAGAATTACACCATACCGCCTATGCTAATCAACATGATTAGGCAACATCAGTTCGGAGGATTGCCTTCGGAGGACCCGACCGATCATATAGAAACATTCTTAGAGTTCACTGATGCAATCCGGATTCATGGAGCCTCAGTCGATGTTGTGCGTTTGAGACTGTTCCCCTCATCTCTCACTGGAAAGGCGAAGGCCTGGCTTAAGCAAATCCCCACTAACACCTTGACTACTTGGGACCAATTGGAGCAGGCGTTCTTGGAGAAATTCTTCCCTCCATCCAAGACGGCCTACATAAGAACCCAGATCACCGGCTTCTTCCAGAAAGACGGAGAATCATTATCGGAAGCCTGGGATCGTTACAAGGGACTGCTGGAGTCGTGCCCACATCACGGACTCGAGAGGTGGTTAATAGTGCACACCTTCTATAACGGATTGGACTACTCTTCGAAGGTGTCACTAGATTCTGCAGCCGGTGGAGCATTTATGAATAGGCCTCTCACTGAGGCATTCAACATCATCGAGAATGTCGCCACCAACTACCACCAATGGGGATCCGAAAGAGGTAATAACCCGAACAAGATTTCGGGGGGTAAGTTTGAAGTAAGTAGCATTGATCTGATAATGTCTAAATTTGACTCACTAAATAAAAGATTAGATAAGATTGAAAGAGCTAATGTGAGTGCAATAGGTGCTACTAACACTATTTGTGAGATTTGTGGAATGCAGGGACATGACATGATGGGATGCCCACATGGATCCGGCGCTTCGGGTGAGCAAGTGAACTCTTGTAACAACTACTATGATACGAACCCGAAGCTGCCCAACTATGCTCCCCCAAATCCCTACAACCAAAAAAGGAACAACCCTTACCTCTCCTACGGCAACTACAGCAACACGCTCAACCATGAGTTCCAAGAGGGTCAAGGTAATAAGAGAGCAGCACCGGGGTATCCTCAGGTACAAAGATCTAAACTCGAGACTTTATTTGAAAGTTTTGTCGAAACTCAAACAAAACAGAATGAGGAGTTTAGACAACAAGGAAGGGCAGTGAGTGAGGTAATAAAGGATCTAGCATCTAAGGTAGACAACTTAGCAACTCATAACAAGATGCTAGAAAACCAGATTGCCCAACAAGCCAGCACGTACTCGAGACCTAAGGGTACATTCCCGGGGCAACCCGAAGCAAATCCCAATGAGCATTGCAATGTCATACACTTAAGGGATGATAAGCTTGGGGTGGGGGTAGCTGAAATGGACGTGGAACCGGAGGAGAACACGAGCGAAAAGGAAGAGCCAAAATATGTCCCTCCACCACCGTACCAACCCCCGATACCTTTCCCACAAAGGTTGGTCAGGAAAAAGCAAGTAGATGTAGAGACTAAAATGCCTACTAAACTGAAGGACCCAGGTAGTTTCTCCATCGCTTGCTCGATTGAACAAGTGCAAATTGACCAAGCCTTATGTGACTTAGGGGCTAGCACGAGCTTGATGTCCCTCACTACTATGGAAAGGTTGGGAAGCAAAGAGTTGAGACCATTAAAATTCCCCTTACAAATTGCGGATGGCTCAACTAGGACTCCTCTAGGCATACTAGAGAATGTTCCTGTAAAGGTAGGGAAAATTCTCTTCCCTACCGACTTCCTGGTATTGGATATGAAAGGGGATTCTAAATTCCCCATCATTTTAGGAAGGCCATTCTTGGCAACCGCTGGAGCATTAATAGACGTAAGGAATGGCAAACTCTCTCTAAATGTAGAGGAGGGTAGGGTAAATTTTCAGTTGACTAACTCTTATAACAACCCTCCTTTTGAGAGCCATGTGTGCAGAATTGATACAACGTCTCCAGTGGTAAAAGAAGAACTGAGCATGGAAGCAACCCCAAGGATACGCGTGGTTGAAGATGCACCCAGTGGTGAAGTCGGGATTGCTGTCCATGCAGAAAGAAAACTTCCGCCGGAAGTAAGGAAGGCTAGGAAGCTCCGAGAGAAAAGAGCGAAGCGGAAGCGTTACTGGCCGTATAAGCAGAAACGGCTATTTGAAGGAGCTCCATGGAAGAGAAGTGTGCCTGCACTTCTACGCCCAGCCGACCCCGGTTGACTGAAGGAAGTTTGGTCAAGCTTAAGACCATAAATAAGCGCTTCTTGGGAGGCAACCCAAGTTTTCTTTCCCTTTTTCCTTTTGTTTTTGATTTAACCTCTTGAATAATTTGAGAAGATCAAGAGGCAAAAATATCATTAATAGGTTTGTCTAGTGTTTTCAGGTTGAGAAAGAGAAGAAGAGCAATAAAAAAGATAAAGTCAGAGGCCATCACGCCCTGGCCGTGACAGTGGTCACGGCCGTGATGAAAATAAACAAGAGCACAGAAAGGATCACGGCCTAGCCGTGACAACCATCACGGGCGTGATGAGTAGGATGCCAAGGTCAGAGAGCATCACGGCCTAGCCGTGATGTAGATCACGGCCGTGACAGGGCAACTCCTGAGGATCAGAAACAATCACGGCCTGCCCGTGATAAGCCTCACGGCCGTGATACAATTTCTACCCAAGTTTTGACTGGAATGTGAAGCCAACACCCGCTACCGACTCGGTAAGTTGTTCCATTTTTCTCCTCTCTCCGACTTGATTATTTACATTGGAGACAATGTAAGTAATCAAGCTTGGGGTGGGGGTATTTATTTTTGCATTTGCATTGTTGCATTCATGTTGCATTCACATAGGCTTAGATTGGTATGATCACATTCTCTAGATTTCCCCTCACTTAGAACATGCATCCGATTGTAAAAACTTGGAGCCAAATGAATTGAGATAGTGAATTTTGAACCCAATTTTTCATTATTCTTGTGATATGGCTAAAAATAAAAATTCTTGAGATAATCATTTGATAGTTGATAATTAGCATGTGGTTCCTTAAACTTGTGTACCTCACTGATTTATGAACTACTAAATGTAAGATTTTGAGCCAAAAGGGGTATTCACTAAATCTACCCCATTTCTTGTGATAGAGTGATTTAATTCCTCATGGACTGTATTTTCTAGAACTTGACTTGAAACCATTTCAAAACTTAAAAATTTCTGAAAACATTTTTGGAAATGATTGAGGCACTAGGTATTTTTCCGGCCTCCCGAGCTTTGATTGATAAATGCTACCCCTTAGTTGCCCAATTTTGAGCCTAAAAAAAAAAATACTTTTCTTGGTACCTTGAATTGCTTGGATAAATAATGCTTGGTATGGCACCTTTTAAAGTATTACAAAAAAGGCAAAATGGTAGTTGGAAAAAGTATGGGATGAAAAAGCTAGAAAGTAATTTCTCTTGAGCTAAAAAGCTCCCCTTCTCCAAACAAATAAAAATGAAATAAACAGAAAAAAATGGAGAAGGGGATGACAAAGAAAGTGAGAAATGAAAAGAAAAAGAAAAAAAGAAAAAAAAGAAAAAGAAGAGAAAGGTGGAAAAGTAAACCAAAGCCCAAAAAGGGGTATTTTAGAAGGTGTCATGCTTTGTAATGTTTGATAATCTGTCTAGCCTTCTTGAAATTCCCTTTCCTTGATTTTCCCACCTTACAATAAATCCCATGGCCACATTACAACCAAAGGAAAAGACCTCTTGATTCTTAAGTGTTTTCTTAAATAAAGTAGAGATTTGGTTAATAGTCAAGCCTATGGTAAAATACTTTACTTGAGGAAATGGAGTGAATTGTCATAAACCCTAAAACACTTGAGTGAGGTGAGATGAGTGCCCAAATCAGTGAGGACATGAACTTGAAGAACCTAAGCTTCTAATTGGACTTGAACTTGATTATCTCTTGAATGCTTATTAAAAATGCCTATTACTTGGATTAGCTTCTAGGGTTCTTAGTTCACTATCCATGCTTTGAAAGATTTATATCTTATGGCCTGAGTAATTGCTTGAGGACAAGCAAAGTTTCAAGCTTGGGGTGATTTGATGAGTGTGATTCCACATCATCTTTGTCTATCATTTTGCATGCATTTTCATGTAGTTTAGGCATATTTTTATTAGATTTTACGTTAATTTTCCTTTGGAACGGGTAAGGCGGTTTTCGTGTGTTGTTTTGCAGATATAAAGGGTAAATTGCTCAAGATCAACCATGATGAAGTTTGGATGAAGATGGAGCTTTAAAACTGAAGAAAATGAGCCAAACAGAGCCCATCACGGCCTAGCCGTGATGCCCATCACGGCCATGATCGAGCAAAACTGAAAAAGAAGAAAGGCTGAAGTCAGAGTCTGTCACGGCCTGGCCGTGATAGCCATCACGGCCGTGACCCAAAACCACCAAAAGTCAGAGCACATCACGGCCCTGCCGTGAAATTCTTCACGGCCATGAAACAGAGGGCTCGCGACGCGAGCACATTCTCGCCCCGCGAGAAACCGGATTTTCCAAAAGTGCCAGAGGCAGAGACCGTCACGGCCAGGCCGTGATGGCCATCACGGCCGTGACGCGCATTACTTGGACCTGAAGAAACCGAAATAGATCAGATTTTGAGTTGGTTTGGGACTCTAACTTCCCCATTTCTATAAATATGGACCGAGGCATCAGATACAGGGGATCATAGAAGGAACAACACATTAGGGGCTACTACTCTAGGCATAGATTTAGGATCTCTTCTCCTCTCTTCTCTTTTCTGATTTTTATTATGTTGTCATCCCAGCTTGTCATCTCCATGGCAAGACTGGAGTAGTAGCTTAGTTTCTAGGGATTAGGGCTCTGCCCGAGGTTTGTAAATGATGTTGATTTGATGTAAAAATCTTTGTTAATTACTATTTGCTTTAGATCTGATTTCTAGTGTGTTAATCACTCATAAATTTCGGCAACCGTTTATTTACGTGACATAGACGTTCTAAGGAGGAACCTAGCGGTGAACTTAGGATTTCTAGGGTGATTCACTCGTAAAGCCCGGCAGCCACTAGTTTGTGAGATGTGAATGATCCAAGGAGGAACCTAGCGGTGAACTTAGGTTATTTGCATAACTGAGACATTATAGGGAGGAACCTAGCGGTGAACCTAGGTGTCGGACCTATAGAAGTTAGACTTGGGACTGAAATCACGAGAGTTAGAAGCCGTCCCTCGAGGAGCAACGAGTTGTCACGGAACGCAAAGGGTCCAATCTGGGATCGACTACCACGAGAGTAGGGGTCGGGTCAATTGGGCACGGCTTTTGTAACCCGAGAGGGAGCTTAAGCTATCAGAGGATAAACTCGCCTTCAAGGCAATTTCGGTAATCAACAAAGGTAAATCTGTTAGCAACATAAACAGCCTCAAAGGTAACCCAAATCCCTAGGAATCCGTTTTAGATAAAAACCCCATAAACAATTGTTTTCTGTTTTAATTGTTCTCTGCTCATCTATCTTTCAATTCAAAAACCAATTTCAAAACCCCCTCTCTAAAAAGTCCAGAACTAAATCGATTCGAAAATCGATTGCGATTCGGGAACACAGTCTCTGTGGGTTCGATATCTTTTATTACTTGACGGCAGTCCGGTACACTTGCCGGATACGCACGAGCGTCGTCGCACGTCGACTGACGCGACATCATGAAGTGACACTTGGTTTCCCAATCCCTAAGTTCGATACTCGGTTTCTCACCGTTTTATTATTACTTACTTCGATCTGGTATGCTTGCCGGAACCTATCACTTCCCAATGCTTTCAGGCCCTTCACCAAATAATAGATAAAAATTCAGGATGTCCTTGATAAGTAGGTGCAGAAAAATGAGATTCCCATCCAGCACTGTTGTTGGCAAAGGAAAGGTTCAACCCAATGAGCACCAGCAGCAACCAGTGCTGGTCCAACAGGAGGATAAGCAGTGCACTTGCACGCGACCCTTAAGTGCTCCTGGCCTCCAAGATCAAACCTCGCCCAGAGAGTTCAGGAGTTAAATCTCGTGCAGAAAGGACTGTCTAGAAAGAAAGGGAAACAGACCGACGACCGAGGTTGCCGTTCACGGATGACATCGATGAGGTAATCATGCCTAGACATTTTAAGCCTCTTAACATTGATAAATTCAATGGCACCACTAACCCAACCGAGCACGTAGAATCCTTCATTTCTTCTGTTTACTTGGTGACCGATTCGGAAGCCGTCATGTGCAAAATTGTTCCAACTACTTTGCAAGGCCCTGGCTTAACCTGGCTTACGAATCTTCCACCTCGGTCAATTGAGTCCTTTGATGTGCTTGTAACTAAGTTCATTGCACAATTCGCAGCGAGTCGAAAGCATAAAAGGCACTCGATCTCGCTGGTGAATTTTAAACAAGAAAAGAATGAATCACTTAGAGATCATATGGCTCGTTTTAGTCCCAATCAAATTTTAATTCCCAATATGATCTCGGAACTCTGTCTCCATACCGTCATGGGCGGTTTGAAGCTGGGGCCTTTCTTTGAGTACTTATCTCGGAAACCACCGAGAGACTTTGAAGAATTGCAGGAAAAAAGCCACAAGTTTCATGAACTCGGAAGAGATGGTAGAATCCAAAAAGAGGGAAAGAAGCTTTGAGGAAAAAAGCTCGGTCCCGAGCAAAGAAAGAGACAGAGGAGCCAATCCACAAAGGGTCCAAAAGAGCAATGAAAGGGGGTTCTTAGAGAGGCAACCCAGATATCAGTCCTACACACCGCTAAACCAATCCCATGCAACCATTCTCCAGGAGGTGTGCAACATCGAGTTACTCACCTTACCTCGGCCGTTTAAGACTCCGGCCCATGCTGAGAGAAGTAAAGAGTGTAAGTGGCATCAAAACTATGACCACTCCACTGAAGACTGTAAAACAGCCCAGGAAAAAAATTGAGGACTTGGTACAAGCAGGTCGTCTTGACCGGTTCGTTCGCCGAGATGATAATGGAGGCGGACGAGCTGGTCGACGACGAGGGAGACGCAGTTATGACAATCGTAACCGAGACGCAAATCAACAAGGGAACAATCAGAATGGTAATCGGGTGAACAATTAGTGGGCTCCTAATGATGAAGCAAAAGGAGGAGTCAGAGGGGTCATCAATACAATCTCAGAAGGTTTTGAAGGTGGAGGAACGACAAGTTCAGCTCAGTGGAATCATATAAGAGCCATCCGATCTGTCAACACGGTGTCTGGAAAACCGACAAGGCCGAGACCTCCCATAACTTTCTCAGATCATGACTTCCAAGGGCTGGATCCTAATTAAGACGACCCATTGATGATAACGGTCGAATTAGCCAACTATTCGGTCAAACGAACACTCGTTGATCAGGGAAGCTCGACTGATATTTTATACCTGGCGACCTTCAAAAGGCTTGGAATTCCAGAAAAGCTGATAAAAGAGCAGGAAGACAAGCTAGTAGGGTTCGCTGGAGAGAAAGTAAAAACCCGAGGTTACATAGACCTCTTGACAAAGTTTGGAGAGGGAAAGCCCTCCTGGACCGTATCAGTCAGGTATGTTATCATAGATGCTAGCACGTCGTACAACATCCTTATTGGAAGACTGAAGTTGAATAAACTCGTCGCGATTGTCTCTACCCCACACCTCACAACGAAGTTCCCAGCCGAGTCTGGAGAGATAGTCACCGTCCGAGCTGACCAAAGGATGGCCAGGCAATGTTATGTGGATAGTTTGAAGGTGACCCGAGATCAGAAAATCGCAAAAAATGCCAAAGATGATAAAGCAGAGGTGGTAAGCTCGATCAGTTCGGTGAGCTCAGCAAGCTCGGTCAGTATGTTTGAACTAGATCCAAGGATGGAGATGTATGAGTCCAGAGCCGGACCAACAGAGTCTCTAGAGAAGTTCCAACTGGGAGCCCAAGCTGAACAGTGCACCAAGGTTGGCAATCAACTCGACCCCTTGCTCAAACAACAGATTCAAGCTGTTCTAAAGAAGAATGCCAACTTGTTTGCTTGGAAGACATCAGATATGCCTGGCATAGACCATAATTTTCTGTGCCATAAGCTATCTATATGTCCCGAAGCCAGGCCTATAGCTCAAAGAAAAAGAAAGCTTGGCGAAGAAAGGCGCCAGGCTGTAGCCGAGGAGACTGCCAAGCCGGTCAAAGCAAATTTCATCACAGAGGAGAAATACACTACTTGGCTAGCCAATGTGGTGTTAGTTAGAAAGGCCAATGGTAAGTGGAGAATGTGTACCGACTACACCGATCTCAACAAAGCGTGTCCAAAGGATTCTTATCATCTTCCCAACATTGACAGATTGGTAGACAGAGCTTTAGGGTACATAATTTTGTCCTTCTTGGACGCATACTCAGGTTTACAATCAGATAAGGATGTATCCACCCGATAAAGAAAAAATGACATTTATGGTCGATGGGGCAAACTACTGCTACCGAGTAATGCCTTTCGGTTTAAAAAATGTTGGTGCAACATATCAAAGGCTTATGGACAAAGTCTTTGTCAACCAGATCGGAAAGAACCTAGAAGTATATGTTGATGATATGGTGGTAAAGTTCGATGACCCAAAGCAACACTCAGCCGACCTCGAAGAAATTTTTAGCTAACTCAGAAAGTACAACATGAGGTTCAATCCAGAGAAATGCTCATTTGGTGTGCAAAGAGGGAAGTTCTTGGGTTATATGCTGACACACAGAGGTATTGAAGTCAATCCTGATAAATGCAAAGCTGTCATAGAAATACGGAGCCCACAGAGTGTGAAAGAGATTCAACGGCTAGCTGGCCGATTAGCTTCTCTATCTCGCTTTCTCCCAAAATCCGCAGAAAAGGCAAGATCCTTCTTCCAGCTTTTGAAAAGACCAAAAGAGTTCACTAGGACTGAGGAGTGTGAGAAATCCTTTGAAGATCTGAAATTTTTTCTAGCTTCTCCCCCTATCCTCACTCGGCCGTAGCTCAGCAAAGATCTGTACTTATACTTGTCTGTCAATGATTATGCAATCAGTGCAGTAATCATCCAGGAAGAAGAAAAACAACAGATGCCGGTGTATTACGTTAGTAGAATTCTTAAAGATGCAGAAACACTGTATCAAGTGATTGAAAAACTAGCCCTCGCCTTAATCATGGCAGCTCGGAGGTTACGACCTTACTTCCAGTCATACCAAGTTATAGTCAAAACAGATCATCCAATAAAGCAAGTTGTTAGACGAATCTGGGCAAGTATACTCAGTCGTGCAAGTAATACGGTGGTAAGACCGGTTATCGTATCCACGGGGACTGCAACAAGTACTAGCACGTACCAATTCAATTACTATCTAAGGGATTCTTGGATTGAAGAGAGTTCTATGCTAACAAAAGTTAAAACCAACAAAATAATAAAAACAAACTCTTTTTGTAATTTTCTCAAACACTTGGAAGGCAATAAAAGATGGGTTTCAAATATGATAAAAGTAGCTGGGGTTAGGTTCACCAAACTTCATTCTCATGCAATAAAATGAGCCACAAACAGTTTCTACTTCAATTATGACAATCAATCCACTAAATTACTCAAACCCCGATCCCTCGGATGGCAAGAGCCTAAATCCACTAATAGACCCTAATTCCTTAGGTGGCCTAGATTAATGAATTTGCATTATGATTAGGGATTACACGATTGCTAATAAACCTAGTTCCATTCCTAGATTCAAGGCTTATCAGGTGATTAATCTCAATTCCGGTTCTGATACGAACGTCCCCATTGCATACCAAAACACAAATCAAGTCATGGGGGTGCTAGCCACAACAAGCATTAAGCACAGAGAATCAATCACTCAATAATGAAGTAAAAACCATATTGCAATATCAAGTCATATACATTAGAATTCAGAAATGGCTACCCTAAACCCAACAATGGGAGTTTAGTTACACATCATCAAAGGAGAAGGGAAAAGGAAAGATACTAAGATGAAGGAAGGGAAACACTCCATGGAAGAATGAACCCAACCACCACAGCAACAAAGAATCGTCCCCTAGGGTTTCTCTGGGCTGCCTCCTTTTCTCTGCTCCAAAAAACTCTCCCAGTTCTGTCTGCTGCATTTCTTTATATAGACCTGCTGCGCGTCACGGCCGTGATGGACATCACGGCCAGGCCGTGACACGTTCTGGAGTGGGCACGCTTTTAACATTTAGACTCTCGTGAGGCGAGCCCAAGTTTCGCGTCGCGAATCCTAAATTTTCTGGTTGGTCACGGCCGTGATGTCTGTCACGGCCAGGCCGTGACAGTCTCTGACTTTTGCCTTCTGCTCTGCTTGATCACGGCCGTGATGGTCATCACGGCCAGGCCGTGATGGTCATCACGGCCAGGCCGTGATAGGCTCTGTTTGACTCATATTCTTCTCTTTTTAAGCTCCAAAATCATCCAAGCTTCATTATAGCCAAATATGCACAGTTTTCCTTCAATTTCTGCAAAACAATACATAGAAACCACCTTCACCCGTTCCAAGGGAAAATCTAATAAAACTCAACTAAAGAATGCCTAATCTATATGAAGAATGCATGCAAATGTGTACAGAAAATATGATGTAAAATCACACTATCACAAGTGCTCAGGAAATCCGATCTAGCCGGAGGAATGATAGCTTGGTCAGTAGAATTGTCAGAGTTCGGTTTGCAATATGAGCCGAAGGGACCAATGAAAGCACAATGTCTGACACGCTGTCGCACACGGGTCAAAAAGCGAGTGATTGGAAAAATATGTAGCTAGGGAGCGACAACTCGAGTATCGTCTCACAAGGACTCTTGAATTGTTATTAAATTCAAAATCAGTTTTGGGGTGGGGTGGGGGTGGGGGGTTCAGATTGAAAGATTCAATTAGAAGAAAATAATGCAATTAAGAAATAAGTGATTATCAAATAAGCTAAAAATGATTAGTCTACTGTTTTCGGTTTCCCACTATCATCGGTTCATGTAATTCCATGCCCTAAGCGGATTCTAATCTCTTTTCGATTGTAGCAGCAATTAACAAGCGAAATTGACACTACGAGATTTATGTTCCTAATTCCCGAATTAAGCAAACGGGGTGAAGCTCTCGTGAATTAAGCAAACACGATTGAACACACACGAATTAAGCAAACGCGATTATGTATAGGAACACACAACCATCGAAATAAATCAATACCTATTCTATACAATCCTGAATTAAGAAAACAGAACATATAGAACAATATTGAAAGATAATAGCAAATCAATTGGGAATTACAGAACCTCAAGTGCGGCGGAAACCGGTTACAGCAGACTAATCCAAGGGAATTAGTTCTCCATTACAAACGTAACACAAAACACTAAACCTAATTCACAGCCGTCAGTATGAAAAAGATAAGAAGATCAAGTCCTTGCAATCTGCCCTAAAACAGCAATTTATAGCCTTTAGCATCTGCGCCCGCTCGCGAGGCGAGTAGCCTCTCGCGAGGCGAATATTAAAAGTGGCGCGAGTTCAAAATTGGATTCTAGCGAGGCGAGACTGTGATTCGCGGGGCGAGACCGAAAGGTGACATTCTCTGGCCCAGGTGTAACACCCCGATTTTCGCTGCTTCGTAATATCGGTAATAAATATATAAATATATATTTTTATCCGAGACGTAGAAAATGATTTTGGATAAACCAAGGCCATTTCCTTGTCATACTTATTTTTATAAGGCTACGGGGAAGTTTTTGGTTGAAAACTCAGACGGAAGCCGGTCTGCTGTTATCTGCGTCCTCACTGACAGTAAAAGTTTACTGCTCAGAAAACCTAATTTTGAGTCGTGAACGAGATGAAAAATGTTTTTGTCGTATCTACTACGATACTGGAAGTTTTGAAAATTTTGGTAAAAAAATTAAAATATTATATTTGTTGCGGACATATAAGTCGAGATGTATCTAGGAAGAGCTTGAGCCAGATGAATCGGGAAGTCGGCAACGTAGCAGAGACATTGGATTGACCGACTTGACGAGCATTTATGACGAGTTTATCCTATCATAAATGGCCATAATGGCACATTTATGGCAACATTAAATTTTCCTATGAAATGACCAAAATGCCCTTGTCTTTTTATGACAATTTCCAACAATTGCCATTGAACAAGTTGACCAAAACTTGCCCATCCTCACGGCTCCAATGCCTTCTTCCTTAAGTTTTGGTTTTTTGTTCATTTAAATAGGTTATCTTCTTCCTTAAGGCATTTTTCCATTTTCATGTTCTTTGGAGCTCATAATTCGCCAGATTTTGATTGGCAATTCCGACCAGTTTCTATTTTGAATCTCGAAAAACTTCCAACATGAAAGTTGTTCATCTTTCTCTCTTATTTCCAACGACATAAAGATCATCCAAAACGGACAAGTATGTTGAGAGATCTACCCAAAATACTGAAACTGTTCTAAAACCCTAACTATGTTCATCTTCTCCCTTAAGTTTCTTAAGAACACCAAAAGAAAACCTTGAAGAACATCATCCAAATCATCATTTTCTTTGATCATCAAGAGGTAGTCTCTCTTAATCTTGCTATTCTAAGCTTTTCTCTTCATAAGATTCTTGAGTTTATGCCTTTGATCAACATGTTCTTCATTTGTTTAAAGTTCTTGAAGCTAGATTAAAAAATTCATAACTAATTCTAGAAAAATCCTTTTGACATGAAACCAATTGCTATGATCTTATAATCATCTCTATTTTCATCATCTAGAAGCACAAGATCATGAGAAATTTCTTTCCCTAAAATCTGGACTGGGCCGAACCTAGGTTAACTTTGTGTTCTTAGGTTTTGTTTCATTTTCATGTCTTGATTCATGATTATATCTTGATAGTTCTTGTATTCAAGTATATAGAAGATCAAAAATCAAACATTACCCTATTGATCTCATCAAAACCGAAACCCTAGGTATGAGCACTTGTTGGTTTTATGATTCAAAAGTTGTTTGTAACACTTGAATCTAACTCTAGGTTTTGTATGTTGATTAAATCCAAGAGTTTAGAAATTTTAGAGATTTCTAACCCCAAACTCAGCCCTTGGCCGAAACCCTAGTTCTTGGAACTAGATGAGTTTTAGTTCATGTTCTTGGTTCATAATCTTGGTTTAAGTGCTTAATCATGTTTAAGTTACTTATGGATCATTAATCCCTAAGTTAATCAAATTTTAAGTTTCCTAACCTAGAAAATTGGGTGAAGCCGAACCCTAACCTCCATGAGTCAAGTATGTTTTGTTTGATTTGATTTATTTTGGTTGCAATTCGTTATGAAGGAATCGATCGGGTTGGTTTGACCTAAAGCCGACGGAGGAAGCCGGATCAAATCGGGAGATTATTTGAAACCGTTAGTTCGAGTCTTCAAGAGGTAAGGGGAGCTTACCTGGGGGATTTTTCTCAATAACTATTTGCTTGTGGTGTGGTTTATATGATTTATATGTGGTTGTGGTTATTGGTTTTGTTGTTTACGTGGTGTGGTTTATCTGTGTATTGGTGTGGAGTTATGTTTAATTTATTTAATTATTTGAAATTGTATATTATACTGCTATGATGCATGATCTGCCTGGGAAATATCTGTGATATAACTGTTGGTTGATGTGTGAGAAGCCTGACAGTGGTCAGTGCTCAATTAAAGTTAATTGGATAAAAGCTTTAATAAGCTGTGTAAATTATATTCAATGTTTTATGGTAAATGTTGGAATATAATAGTGGTGGAAAAATAATGAGTTTTGAGAAATATTATTATTTTAATAATTTATTAGTGTAAAAGTAATTTATGAGTCACAATGAGAGCGAAACCGTGAAAATATTTTTGCACTGCTAATTTTTACGTATGAAATTCAAGAATATTACAAAATATTCTTTTATAAAAGTAATTGGTGAAAATAAGTTAATCATGATTTTAGAAAATTAATTAAGTGGAAAAAGTTAAGTTTTGGCTTAAAAAAGCCTTAAAAATAATATTTGACGGCAAATTTGGAAAAGTGTAGACGGCAAGTATTTTTGAAACGGCAGTGCATATTTTGAGGAGAATAAACCTCAAGTGACTCATTGGTTTGTGAAAAACTAAGTTTATGACTTAAGGATTTTATAATGAATTTCTACCTTGGAAAAGAATTTCTGAGAATCAAAAGTTGACTTCACCGTGTTGAAAGTACAGTTGGACTTAGTAACCGAGACGTCGGGGTACTAATGTTCTGTGTTGTGATGGACTCAGTCATTTGGACTTTGAGGGATTGTATACATGAGGTATACTATATTGAAACATTTGAAGATGTTTTCTATTACCACGAACCTCTGACTGGTGCATCGGTCGAGAGGTGTCGTGATTGAGCACTCGGACTGTGAGGTCCTGTGTTGTAATAAAAGTTTTAAAGATGGTTAAAACTGTGTGAGTCGTAAGCCATTTTGAGCTTCGGCAAAGAAAGATTGAGCACAAAGAAAAGTGTCAAGAACATATTGTTTTCCATGCATTTGGCAGACGTGCCTGTATTTTGACTGCGTGTCTGTGACTGCGTGTCTATGGCTGTGGGCCTGTATTTTGACTGCGTGTCTATGGCTGTGGGCCTGTATTTTGACTGCGTGTCTGTGACTGTGGGTCTGTGACTGTGGGTCTGTGATCGTGGTCTCAGAATCGCGGGTTCGTGATCGTGCGTCTCTGTGGATCGAGGGTCTCAGAATCGCGGGTTTGTGACTGCGGGTCTGTGACTGAGGGTCTGTGACTGTGCGTCTGTGGCTGCGGGCCTGTAACTATCGAGTCTGATCAACTCATCACAATGTTGGAGATATCTCATGAGATTAAGTGTGAATGTTTAGAAGATGGATAGAAGTGTTCATGCATAGTTTTCAATGTTGATGTTTGGGGTGTGAAACCCACTGATAAACTGTATGCTATAATTGAGATGTTTATGTATATGTGTATGTGTCTTCTTTTGTGCGAGCATTTAGTTATTTTGTTAAATCCATATATTGGCGTCTCACCCTTACAACCATATCAGAGACGTACAAGGGGTATGAACCCTACAAGAAGAGGAAGGCTGTCGAGTTGGAAGCATGTTGTGCTGCTCCTATTGGCTGTAGTGTCGGTTAGTTACGACCATCTTAGGTCCTATTATGTTATATTGTGTTTTGAGAGTAATACTGATTATGATTTAGGTGTGAAAATATATGAGGCAGTATAGTTGTAAGATTTCTATACATTGTGTTGTTAAGTGTGATTTGATTAAGTTGTTGTTATCATGAGGTTAAAAGGAAAAGGAAAAAATTTATCACCATATTTTGAAAAGATGGACGTTGAGAAAACATTATTTTCCGAAAGTTACCAGCAAATTAAGTTTTATTTCCGTAAATGGGTAACCATGTGATGACCTGGGTAAGGGTGTCACATTAGTGGTATCAGAGCTGGTCGAGTCTTTCGGGATCTTTGGGGAATAGGTCTGTTGTGTTGACGTTGTGTTTTCTCTGAGTTAAGTTTTGTTTGAATTACTTCTTAGAAGTAATGTGTGTTAATACTCCAATGCACGTTTCATTTTCTGGTTGCGGTCTAACTGATTTTGTTCTACAGGTCAGTTATGGAACCTGCACCAGAATGTGGACGTGGACGCGGTCGAGGAAGAGGCCGTAGAGGTGGACGTGTTGGCGGTTGTGGTAACATGAATGAGGAGTATGAAGAAGGAGTGGATTATGCGGCTCAGGCTATGGAACATGTGGCAGCTGCAATTGCCAACCAAACTGCATCTATGAATGCTCAGAATCTGCAAGCTGCGGAAGGCAAGGCTTTGGTAGCGTTTCGAAGCCAAAATCCTTCACAGTTTGGTGGGGATGTTGATCTTGAGAAAGCTGATTTATGGATTCAGGAGCTGGAGAAAATTTTTGAGTTGGTGGTCACGCCGGCAGAAGTGAGGGTCACTTATGCTGCTTTCCTACTGGTAGGAGATGCGGAGTATTGGTGGAAAGGTGCCAGGCTACTGTTAGAGGCTAATCATCAAGACATTACTTGGAACGTTTTTTGAACTGCATTCATGGATAAGTATTTTCCGGAGAGTGCTAGGATCGAGAAAGAGGTGGAATTTCTAGGATTACAACAACAAGACATGTCTGTGGGAGAGTATGCAGCTAAGTTTGAATCGCTTGCCAAATACTTCCATTTCTTTCAACCACTACCAAATGAAAGCTGGAAATGTGAGAGGTTTGAAGCGGGCTTAAGGTTTGAGATTAAGGAATCTGTTTTACCTCTGCAACTTCGAACTTTTCAAGCTTTGGTCGAAATGAGTCGGAAGATTGAGCAGATGAGGAAAGGAAGAAATGATAAGGGAAATGTTGGAGGACCCACTAGATCCAAGGATCAATCTGAGAATCGGGGATAAAAGCAAGTGCAGAGAAAACCTTATTTCCGATCACCAGGAAATGACCAGAATCGACAACCATATCATTCGAATTTTGTTGCATCGGGGAGTGGTGGCCAAACGAACCAAAGTCAAGGTCAACTTAAAAGGTGCTACAGGTGTGGGGATCCAAATCACATGATGAATACTTGCCCTGAAAAGGGGACTAGGTGTTTCAATTGTAATCAAGTGGGACATTTGGCAAGGGATTGCAATGCACTAAAGAGATCTAAGTGTTTCAATTGTGGTCAAATGGGACATTGGACGAATGATTACAATGCACCAAAGCATGGACCGGCTGTCAATAATACCAGAGCAAATAAGCTGACGGTTGCGGGTAGAGGTTTTCATGCGTGGAATGCTAAGACTTCAAATTAGGACGGTAATCTCTTAACTATACTATTTTAATTCGGGTGCAATTCATACTTTGTTTCGATGGATTGTGTGTTTTCAACTATTCAATTGGTCATTATGACAATTAGTATGTTTTGGTGGGTTCTGATTGGGTTGAGACCTTGTGAGAACCCATGTTTAGTAAAGGGTACTCATGTTCATGTTGATACATTCGTTTATCCCTTAGGACGGTATCAGACATTTGAATAAGGTACCTATTATCGAAAGTTGTTGGGGAAAATTTTCTGAGAATGTCCCAAGTTTGTACGGACGGACGGATGTTGAGTTTCTGATTGATCTAGTTTCTAGATTTAGTCAGATTTCAACCACTTTGTGTAGGATATCGCCAACGAAGTTAGTTGGGTTAGACTTCAAGAAATGGAATTTTTGGTCCATTTCTCCATAAATTAGTCATCATCTTCATTGATGATGTTCTCGTTTACTCTAAGAGTCACGAGGAGTATGAGAGACTTATGTACCAAGTGTTACAGATTCCTCACAAGGAGTTGTTATATATTCAAAGGATCGACTTGAGAACAAGTTACCACCAGATGGGAGTTAGGACTTATTAAAGACTTTGTACTGTAAACTCAACTTATGAGGAAAGATCAACTGTTCGTGTGTCTGAGTGATTGACCAAGTCATCAGGAATCGTGCCGATTCAGGATGACCATACTAAGTGCGTCATAAGAGACCATTGTGCTTGTGAGAAACCAAAGCGAATAGATTTAAATCTTCAACCTTAGATGAGGGTCTCGGGATTCAGAAAAACTGTTCCTTATGGACAAATTTATTTTCAAATTCCTATGGTTGTATTAGACAATCATAGCGGTACATTTTGTACAGACCAAATTCATTTTTCTGACCTTGATTTAAAATCTATCCTGACTTTGGTTTTGACAGTCTGGATATTTTCATACTTCTTTGGGAATGTATTATGAGTATTTCTTGAGTTATGCGACAGATGTGAATTCTTGATGATAGAAGTTTCTTGATGAGACTTAGTCGATTCACTTTTACTTTTGGTGGAAGTGATCCAGTCTAAATTTTGGTCGGACTGATGTTCTTTTAAATCGTTGTGTAGTAAAGTTCTTGTGAAGGAAGAAACTTTATTAGACTCATGTTTGTAAACTTGTATTAGCTATGCATTTTTACACTCACGAGCCTATTAAAGAATCTTTTTACATATTGGACACTTGTATCTTTCAGATTGATCAAATTATTCTTTGTGCTTTCTTGTGAAAGCAAAATCAAGAAAATCCTTGTCTTGAAAATCTCTTTTCAGATTATTGTGAGTAGGTTGACGGAGTCGACATCTTTTTACATGCTTAGGTCCACGATGTAATGGAAAAACCAACAGAGGCGTATATCAGAAGACTGATCCAACGTGATAGAGAATTTTCCAACATCATTCTGAGCAAGGCTTAAATCGAGTGTTGGGCTAAAGTTACATCTAGTGTTAAGATCCAAGTTGAAGTTAATGTTCAGCTTATCATCGTAAGTTAGATGGATAAAGAAGAAAGGAATTGATCCTTAGAAGGTTAGCTAAGAGTAAGTGTAATACCTAAGCATGACAAGAGGTGAATGGATTTTTATTGAGGTGTAGATGTGATTAGTAATCTGAGAATTTTCAGAAGTAAGATCAATAAGTAAGATGATTTCGGCAGATTTTGTTATGATCGAGGTAGAGTTTGCTAAAGGAGCTAGGATAACGATAACAAGATCATCTCTGAGATTTAATCGTATGATTGTAAGGAATTATAGAAAGGTGTCTATGGTAGTTTTACCTAGGATGAACGTGAGCGGAAAAGAGAAGTTCTTAAGTAAAATTAAAAGTTGTTAGAAAAGTTTGAAAGCTAAGAGTTAGATAATTCTATTTTATATAATCCCTTTTAGTTTAATTGCATTAAGATATGCAATGAGATTATTTTGAGGATGAGATGTGTTAGGTAATATCAAATTGGAGTGGTGAATTATAATGAAGAGAAATTAAGACTATGATTAAATATTTTGAGTAGAGAATTGATACGTGGTGCTGTGTAGATATTGTTGGTATTAGTGATAATATTCAGAGTTAGATGATTTGAATAATGTTTCTGATAGAACCATGTTGATAAAAGAAGTGATTAAGTTTCGATTTTGTTTTTTTTGAGTGTGATAGACTCTGATGAAATTTTGAGGATAGTACGGATATATAGAAATGACATAAGAATAGAATATAGAATAAGAGGAAAGATGATGTGAAGGGCAATGTAGAATTTTATGGTTAAGATGGGATTACAAAATTCTGTTTAAGTTTCGAGTGACGAAATTTCGAGGACGAATTTTTTTTTAAGTGGGGTAGTAATGTAACACCCCGATTTTCGCTGCTTCGTAATATCGGTAATAAATATATAAATATATATTTTTATCCGAGACTTAGAAAATGATTTTGGATAAACCAAGGTCATTTCCTTGTCATACTTATTTTTATAAGGCTACGGGGAAGTTTTTGGTTGAAAACTCAGACGGAAGCCGGTCTGCTGTTTTCTGCGTCCTCACTGACAGTAAAAGTTTACTGCTCAGAAGACCTAATTTTGAGTCGTGAACGAGATGAAAAATGTTTTTATCGTATTTACTACGATACTGGAAGTTTTGAAAATTTTGGTAAAAAAATTAAAATATTATATTTGTTGCGGACATATAAGTCGAGATGTATCTAGGAAGAGCTTGAGCCAGATGAATCGGGAAGTCGGCAACGTAGCAGAGACATTGGATTGACCGACTTGACGAGCATTTATGACGAGTTTATCCTATCATAAATGGCCATAATGGCACATTTATGGCAACATTAAATTTTCCTATGAAATGACCAAAATGCCCTTGTCTTTTTATGACAATTTCTAACAATTGCCATTGAACAAGTTGACCAAACCTTGCCCCATCCTCACGGCTCCAATGCCTTCTTCCTTAAGTTTGGGTTTTTTGTTCATTTAAATAGGTTATCTTCCTCCTTAAGGCATTTTTCCATTTTCATGTTCTTTGGAGCTCATAATTCGCCAGATTTTGATTGGCAATTCTGACAAGTTTCTATTTTGAATCTCGAAAAACTTCCAACATGAAAGTTGTTCATATTTCTCTCTTATTTCCAACGACATAAAGATCATCCAAAACGGACAAGTATGTTGAGAGATCTACCCAAAATACTGAAACTGTTCTAAAACCCTAACTATGTTCATCTTCTCCCTTAAGTTTCTTAAGAACACCAAAAGAAAACCTTGAAGAACATCATCCAAATCATCATTTTCTTTGATCATCAAGAGGTAGTCTCTCTTAATCTTGCTATTCTAAGCTTTTCTCTTCATAAGATTCTTGAGTTTATGCCTTTGATCAACATGTTCTTCATTTGTTTAAAGTTCTTGAAGCTAGATTAAAAAATTCATAACTAATTCTAGAAAAATCCTTTTGACATGAAACCAATTGCTATGATCTTATAATCATCTCTATTTTCATCATCTAGAAGCACAAGATCATGAGAAATTTCTTTCCCTAAAATCTGGACTGGGCCGAACCTAGGTTAACTTTGTGTTCTTAGGTTTTGTTTCATTTTCATGTCTTGATTCATGATTATATCTTGATAGTTCTTGTATTCAAGTATATAGAAGATAAAAAATCAAACATTACCCTATTGATCTCATCAAAACCGAAACCCTAGGTATGAGCACTTGTTGGTTTTATGATTCAAAAGTTGTTTGTAACACTTGAATCTAACTCTAGGTTTTGTATGTTGATTAAATCCAAGAGTTTAGAAATTTTAGAGATTTCTAACCCCAAACTCAGCCCTTGGCCGAAACCCTAGTTCTTGGAACTAGATGAGTTTTAGTTCATGTTCTTGGTTCATAATCTTGGTTTAAGTGCTTAATCATGTTTAAGTTACTTATGGATCATTAATCCCTAAGTTAATCAAATTTTAAGTTTCCTAACCTAGAAAATTGGGTGAAGCCGAACCCTAACCTCCATGAGTCAAGTATGTTTTGTTTGATTTGATTTATTTTGGTTGCAATTCGTTATGAAGGAATCGATCGGGTTGGTTTGACCTAAAGCCGACGGAGGAAGCCGGATCAAATCGGGAGATTATTTGAAACCGTTAGTTCGAGTCTTCAAGAGGTAAGGGGAGCTTACCTGAGGGATTTTTCTCAATAACTATTTGCTTGTGGTGTGGTTTATATGATTTATATGTGGTTGTGGTTATTGGTTTTGTTGTTTACGTGGTGTGGTTTATCTGTGTATTGGTGTGGAGTTATGTTTAATTTATTTAATTATTTGAAATTGTATATTATACTGCTATGATGCATGATCTGCCTGGGAAATATCTGTGATATAACTGTTGGTTGATGTGTGAGAAGCCTGACAATGGTCAGTGCTCAATTAAAGTTAATTGGATAAAAGCTTTAATAAGCTGTGTAAATTATATTCAATATTTTATGGTAAATGTTGGAATATAATAGTGGTGGAAAAATATTATTTTGGAAAAATAATGAGTTTTGAGAAATATTATTATTTTAATAATTTATTAGTGTAAAAGTAATTTATGAGTCACAATGAGAGCGAAACCGTGAAAATATTTTTGCACTGCTAATTTTTACGTATGAAATTCAGGAATATTACAAAATATTCTTTTATAAAAGTAATTGGTGAAAATAAGTCAATCATTATTTTAGAAAATTAATTAAGTGGAAAAAGTTAAGTTTTGGCTTAAAAAGCCTTAAAAATAATATTTGACGACAAATTTGGAAAAGTGTAGACGGCAAGTATTTTTGAAACGGCAGTGCATATTTTGAGGAGAACAAACCTCAAGTGACTCATTGGTTTGTGAAAAACTAAGTTTATGACTTAAGGATTTTATAATGAATTTCTACCTTGGAAAAGAATTTATGAGAATCAAAAGTTGACTTCACCGTGTTGAAAGTACAGTTGGACTTAGTAACCGAGACGTCGGGGTACTAATGTTCTGTGTTGTGATGGACTCAGTCATTTGGACTTTGAGGGATTGTATACATGAGGTATACTATATTGAAACATTTGAAGATGTTTTCTATTACCACGAACCTCTGACTGGTGCATCGGTCGAGAGGTGTCGTGATTGAGCACTCGGACTGTGAGGTCCTGTGTTGTAATAAAAGTTTTAAAGATGGTTAAAACTGTGTGAGTCGTAAGCCATTTTGAGCTTCGGCAAAGAAAGATTGAGCACAAAGAAAAGTGTCAAGAACAGAGTGTTTTTCCATGCATTTGGCAGACGTGCCTGTATTTTGACTGCGTGTCTGTGACTGCGTGTCTATGGCTGTGGGCCTGTATTTTGACTGCGTGTCTGTGACTGTGGGTCTGTGACTGTGGGTCTGTGACTGCGGGTCTGTGACTGTGGGTCTGTGACTGTGGGTCTGTGACTGCGGGTCTGTGACTGCGGGTCTGTAACTGCGGGTTTGTGACTGTGCGTCTGTGACTGAGGGTCTCAGAATCGCGGGTTTGTGATCGCGGGTCTGTGGATCGAGGGTGTGGATCGTGTGCGTCTGTGGCTGCGGGCCTGTAACTATCGAGTCTGATCAACTCATCACAATGTTGGAGATATCTCATGAGATTAAGTGTGAATGTTTAGATGATGGATAGAAGTGTTCATGCATAGTTTTCAATGTTGATGTTTGGGGTGTGAAACCCACTGATAAACTGTATGCTATAATTGAGATGTGTATGTATATGTGTATGTGTCTTCTTTTGTGCGAGCATTTAGTTATTTTGTTAAATCCATATATTGGCGTCTCACCCTTACAACCATATCAGAGACGTACAAGGGGTATGAACCCTACAAGAAGAGGAAGGCTGTCGAGTTGGAAGCGTGTTGTGCTGCTCCTATTGGCTGTAGTGTCGGTTAGTTACGACCAGCTTAGGTCCTATTATGTTATATTGTGTTTTGAGAGTAATACTGATTATGATTTAGGTGTGAAAATATATGAGGCAGTATAGTTGTAAGATTTCTATACATTGTGTTGTTAAGTGTGATTTGATTAAGTTGTTGTTATCATGAGGTTAAAAGGAAAAGGAAAAAATTTATCACCATATTTTGAAAAGATGGACGTTGAGAAAACATTATTTTCCGAAAGTAACCAGTAAATTAAGTTTTATTTCCGTAAATGGGTAACCATGTGATGACCTGGGTAAGGGTGTCACAACAGGCGTGTCTTCAGGCTCGCGAGGCGAAACTTCCAGACTTGCAATTTCCATTGCTTTCTCCATTCCCTTGGCTCTAAGTGCTTCCCTTTTAACCTGAAAATATGAAATAGCAGTGAATGCTTTATTTGAATCAAAAACTAACTAAAATGTCCTAAACTACTTAAGAAACTCAAAATGTTGCTTGAGGACAATTAAATCCAAATTTGGGCTAAAACGAGATTGAAACTCGAGTAATTGGTGCAAAAACCATGGTCTTACTAGTTATAAAACTAGTCAACCAGAGGCTGATCAAAATACCCCAAACTTAAACTTTCCTTGTCCCCAAGCAAACTAAAACTCAAAAAGACTCAACTTTGGCAAGCTTAAAGGATTCAATCAAATTCGCACAAATTTCATGTAGTCTTAACAAAACAATTTTTCTTTAATGATTTCCCCCTTGCAACAATGTGACCCCCACATTCATTTACTTTAAACCATTGAGAATTCCATCATTCATGCAATCATTAATCTAAGTTGAGGATCCAAGTTACACGCAAAAGGGAGATCACCAATTTCAAACAATTTCCTTCCTCACAAGGGCATTTAACATTTCACTTATTCGCTCAATTTGTCTAGGCTATCAACTTTTCACTCAATTTCACATTTTAAGAGCACTTCCCATGAATTTGATCTTCGTCTCAAATAAAGTTCCCACGAAAACATGAATGCAACATCAAAAGGTATTTTGAAGGTTGTAATGGGGCCTGGCTAAAGGTAGGATATTCAAAGGTACTAGGCTTAAGTCCCTAGGAACTAAGAGAGCATGAGCATTTTAACACACTGAACTTCCACTCAAATTCCTTTTTCCATTTTTCTTTTTGCTTTGGGTGACTACAGCCTTTTTCTTCCAATACCTTTTTTTTTTGACATTTTGTGCTTTTCTCTTTTTTTTTCCTCTTTTTTTTTTCTTTGCCTTTGGCTCCAACCTTTATTTTTTTCTTTTTCTCAACCCAGAATGACATATCATATCCTTGTAGCCACCCCAAACTTAGTTTCTTTCAACCCTTCTCTTGCTAAGCTTCCATGCTCTCCTAATCCTAAGATTGGGTTAACATGGCTTTTTTCAAATTTTTGGCTTATAACATAAGGTCATCAAAAACAATAGGCTTATCAGGCTCAATGTGGCTAACTAGGGAACATGCATTCGGGATGGTTCTTTTTGGGCCAAGTAGCTATTTCAAATAAAAATTGCCTAAATCATCTAATGCAGCACATAAACATGTAAACCAAGAAGAGATTCAAGAAAATTCGGGAAAGTGCAACTTAGAAGTGATTCACACAATTAAAAACAAGTTGGAGGCTCAAATGCTCACCTGGACATTTTTCGCAAATTGTTTGACCGAGATTCAATCCCTAGTGCGTGCATCCCTTTACCCCAAACTTATCATAAATCATGCAGTCATAACAAAATATCTCAAAGTTTAATTTTCAATATTTTCACATGGGGATCAATTTCCAATTTCAAAACCTAAGGGGAAATCATCAACAGTCAACTAATATCATGCAATCCATCTATGCAAAATTTTAACAAAACCCATTCAAGCTTGCCGACACAAGACTCACACACATATTGTTATATGGTGAAAATTTTATTTATGAAAAATTAAGGTATAAAAAGGTTGACCGAGCTAAAATCAACCGAATTGAAGTCGAAATGTCGGACCTAAAGAGGTAAAACTAAAGACATAAAAAGGTTGTCCGAGCTAAAATCGACCGAGTTAAGGTCGAAATGCCGAACCTAAAGAGGCTACAACTAAAGACCTAAAATGGTTGTCCGAGCTAAAATCGATCGAGTTGAGGTCGTAATGTCGCGCCTAAAAAGGTAAACAACATCTAAAGGTAGTCAAAAACCTAAAGAGGTAATCTGAACTAAGATCGGCCAAACCAAGGTCGAATGGCTGAACCTAAATAGGCAACCAATGCCTAAGAAGGTAAGTAAAAACCTACAGGTATTCCGAGTTCCAAAAACTCGAGTAAGCCAAGTAACACGTAAAAATGTAAAAGACGAGCACTAACTTAAAAAAAGTTACAAGCTCAAGCTCCAAAAGCCGAAAGGAAAAAACGAGGCATGAACATAAAAAAAAAACTCAAAATTTTCTCAGTTTGGAAAGTCAAAAGCAACTCGTGATCTAGAAACTAACATGTAATTCCATTAATTAAAGGGGCAAAGCCCATGAGTACAAAAGGTTCAGAACGACAAGGGCATTACCCTAGGAACAAAATATAAGAATTATTTTTTCTAAGTTACTCATGGGCATCCCCATGAGCAACGATTCCAGCAGGAGTAGAGTTAAAGATATCCTTGGCACCATAAGGAATAGTAGAAGATGAATCAGGTAAAATCGTTCCCCCGTTTCCCCCCTCCTCAACCGTTTGCTCCTTAACTTCGTCTTCCTCCTGTCCTGCCTCTTCTTCATCCTCGAGCAAGGACAAAGGAACCATAATTTCATCCTTGTTGAAGTCCTTGTTCACATCGACTTGGGAGTGGTCAGCATCTGGGTTGAAGCGTTGAATCTGTTTCACAGCACGAAAGAACCCACTGACGTGCTCCTTCATGATGGTAGCCTCGGCTTCAGCTACATCAGAATGAATCTTTAGAGTGGCTTCCCTCTCAGCATACAGGGACTGGCGAAGCTCGAGGTTGGCCTCCTTCTTTTTCTGAAGTTCCTCGGCAGCCTTCACAAGGCTGAGCATCTCGGCCCTCTCCTTGTCTAGCTCAGCTCGGAGGGAGGCGTTGATTTTCTCCAGCTCGACCTTTTGTGTTTTCAGGTGACCAAGAGACCGAGCCTGTTCTTCACATTTAGTGATGGCTTGAGCCAGCTCGCCACGCACCAACAAAGTGCGAGCGGCGTCGGCCTTCATAGCCTCCATCTTCTTCACATTATTTGATAATTCATTACCCCAAAAGCGGGTAATGGATGAAATACGAAGAGCATAGGCGGCAGCGGCCTCCATACTTGCCTCCGCCCCTCGCTGCTCCAAGAACAGCCGAGCATCGGCGGGCTTGAGAACCTGGCCATCTATAAGTGGGCCAGGATTGAAATCATTACCCTGGAGTGAGTTGATCCTAGGGTTGTAGTGGCTGTTATACCACTTTGCTTACGAAGTTAGATCAGTCACGAAGGGCGTCCCTTCAACCCGCTCCTCGGTGATAGGCTCTTCGCAGGTCATAGGAAAGGGAGAAGTACTCCGCCTCGGAATCTCAATTTGAATATCAGCCCTAGCCCGCTTGGAAGGACGGGCGTCGAGATCAACAGCTGCAACAGTCTTCTTCTTTCCCTTCTTGTCTGGAGCCGGAGCTGAAGCACCAGCAGCCTCTTGATGTGCCAACTTCTTTAGCAACACTTTATAATTAAACTTTCCCATGATCACTGAAAAAGAAATCAGCCGAGTTAAAAGGCATAATTTTTAAGTGCATCCACAATATCTAAAGAAGAAATACTTACGATCAATGTCGGCACGCCGAGTGGAAGAAGTGGGTAATTTTAAAAGCCTCCCACAAGGCAATGGCCGAGGATATAGTTTCAAAATCTCTACACAGACTCGCTCATCATCGGTCATAGAACCCAGGTCATAAATGGAAAATTTGGAAGGATGGGGTTGCCAATAAAATGGAAACCTCGGCTCCCCTTCAAAATTAAAAAATATGGACTCATGGCCTTCGAAAGGTTGGACCTTGAAAAAGTCCTACTTAAAAAATTTATAAGAACTCTTATAGAGGCCGATGATACCTCTACCCTCAACCCCACAGAGAGAAATCCATCCAATTCGGTCCCCAAACCGAACTTTATAAAAATAAAGGAACTTGGGAGTGGTAGCCATCATCCCTGTTTGACTACATAGGATCTGGAAAGCCTTCAAGAAGGCCCAACTGTTGGGATGCAACTGAGTAGGGGCGACGTTCATGATTCTCAGAACGTCGCACTCAAATTGGGTAAAAGGAAGGGTGACACCGATATGTTCAAAAAAAGTTTAATAGACATAAGTAAAGTGTGGATCGACGGGGAGAGCTCTCAGGAAGACATGCTCCTCATCTGAGCAAGGCAAACAACGAACAGAAGTAGGGACCTGACAAATTTCGTTCTTAACACTCCTAAGGGATTCACGACTCCTAAATTTAGAAAAGAACACCCCTACTTCAGGTCTAACCCAGGAATACCCAGGAATGGTAATGTCTAGAACGGGCTCTTTAGGAACCCTAGCGGCGCGCTTGCGGTGCGTAGGGGCAGTAATGGCTACAGGAGTAGCAGAGCTACTCTTATTATAAGATGAAGAAGAAGAGGATTTAGGGTTATCTCCACTCCCCTTCGAAGGAGGCGAAGAATGTGGAGATTCCCCGATAGGATCTATTTCAGGTTCTATGATTTGAACCTCACTGGAGGCATTCTAAGATACCTCAAAGGAAGGCTCCATGACCAAATAAAGAAGCAACAAAGCCAAATAGAAAATGGAAGAAATGGGAAGGACGTACCTGGAAGGAAAAAGAGAATGCAGAAAGCTTGGAGAGGAAGAGCTCGAAGAAGAAGGGTTTTAACAGAGAGGATGCGAGTGAACTCTTTAGCAAATTTGAACCAATTTATTTTAAAAACTTTGTCGCTTTAAAGTTTAACATTACTTTCCAAAAAGTAATAATGAAAGATGTCGTGCGAAATAAGAGAAACATCTCTTCAGAGCTGCGCAAATTCGACACGCCAATAGCAGAGCAACACGTGTCGAGTACATCGGAAAACGTACTGCAACAGTTAAAGACTTGAGCACAGAACCGACGAGTTGGTCTCGGAAATGAGGCCATAAAGGCCACACGTCACAAGTCAGCCTTGCCTTAATGACAAAGGCAACGTTTCTTTTCATCTCGGGAACCGAGAAACTTTGCTCACAGTGCAATACTAAGACGACTACCTCTGTCTCGACTCCTTCAAAGACGCTTCCACGCATTCAAAAAGCTCAAAGCTTGGGGGGCTTATATATGGGCCGAGGTGTAAAGCTCGCCAACTCGAAGTGTGAAGCTCGGTGGCCCGAGGTGTTCACCGAAGTAGAAGATATATATAGATCGAAGTGTGAAGATCGACCACTTACCTCTCCAACTTGGAAGGCTAAAGAGACCAAGTTTCTAAGCTCGGTCACCGAGGTTGAACGATTGACCGAGGTACAAGATCGGTCATTAATACTATGGTAAAAAGGGGAAGAGAACTTACACCATAAACCTTAGATTCTCCCAATAAGGTTTTTAAAGGCCAAGCTCGACTACTGTCATGAAAACTTTTACGCTTCTACTAGCTCAAAGCTTGGGGGGCTTGTGTACTGGCCGAGGAGTAAAACCCGGTCACCGAGCTTGGATACCCCATCTCATAAAGGTGTGAAGGATAAAATATTGATATTATCTTTAATAATCCTGATATTATCTCAAATAACCTTATCCGGTTACAAGAGATAAAATCCCTCAAATTAAGGAAATCATATCTCAAAGAAGATTTAAGAGATAAAAGGAGATAAATACATATCTCTTAAAGATATGGGGATCCTATTATAAAAGGAGGAGAACCCAAAAGAGAGACTCACTTTTCACTAACCTAGGTGAATCTCCCTTAAGCGTATTAGAGGAACCAGCTTGACCAAAAGACTATTGAAGAGTCCTTGCTCACTAGTATTCATCAGATACAAGATTAAGGGATTGAGATCACTATATGACCAAGGGTTGAACTAAGAACTACGTTTGACTTTGATTCCCACTGGGATACATAGGACCAAAGTACAATATTCTATCAAGCCATAATCTAAAACAACCCCCATTGTTCACTTTTGGTTTGACGTTCTACGGCGAGATTCCGGCAAGTCGGATCTCGGCAGGAACATTTGTGTACTGGCCGATGAGTAAAACCCGGTCACCAAGCTTGGATACCCAATCCAATAAAGGTGGGAAGGATAAGATATTGATATTATCTTTAATAATCCTGATATTATCTCAAATAAACTTATCCAGTTAGAAGAGATAAAATCCCTCAAATTAAGGAAATCATATCTCAAAGAAGATTTCAGAGATAAAAGGAGATAAATCCAGATCTCTTAAAGATATGGAGATCCTATTATAAAATGAGGAGAACCCAAAAGAGAGACTCGCTTTTCATTAACCTAGGTGAATCTCCCTTAAGCGTAATAGAGGAGCCAGCTTGACCAAGAGACTATTGAAGAGTCCTTGCTCGCTAGTATTCATTAGATACAAGATTAAGGGATTGAGATCACTATATGACCAAGGGTTGAACTAAGAACTACGTCTGGCTTTGATTCCCACTGGGATACGTAGGACTAGCGTACAATATTCTGTCAAGCCATAATCTAAAACAACCCCAATTGTTCACTCTTGGTTTGACGTTCTACGGCGAGATTCCGGCAAGTCGGATCTCGGCAGGAACATTTGGCACCCATCGTGGGGCAAGTAAAACTTTGCCTCGAACCACTCATTCAACCACCAGTGGCATTGCAAGCTTCACGTCACCCCGCATACTGGATTTCCGTGAGAGGCACCATCACGGTAACACGAGCACGACGCCAGGCTGTTGGTTTTCTCTGCCGTTGCTCGTAATCGTACCATCATCACCATCTCCATCCTAGATCCACGTGTGTGTTAACTAGCTCCGCTTTATTCAGATCTACCTCGACATGTCCAGCAATGCCGCACCGTAGTGGAATTCCTTATCTCGTTGGTGCCAGCCGTAAACCAAGCCGTCACGCACCCGCCACCTCCGCCTACAACCGAAATTTCCAGATCTGCAACAAATACAGAAGCGCACTTCTCCTCTGCTCGTACGCGACTCCGATTCCGACTCCGACTCCGTAACATTCTCGTCGCCATCTCGGAGTTCCTTTCTCCCTCTGTGTTCTCAGCCGAGGAAGAATGTGGTAGGGAGCTCGTGAAACCAAAGCTTTTGGTTCAGAACGAAGACGCTATTTTGAAATGAAACAAGTAAAAGGCGGAGTCAGATTCGACCTCCTTCGCTCGCTAGGAACGCTGTCCTTGGAGAGATAAAAAAATTAAGCAAAAAAGAGAGTGAGTCATCATCAAACTTTGTTCCCTGCATCCCAAACAGCAAGCCCGTGTCTCCACATTGAGCACGGGCAGAAGGTGCTTGAGGAAATGCCTAAATCGGATGCCACGAAAATGCCATCAGGTGATAACCAATTTTTACACTTGTTGCATAAAAAGATAATTATTTATCCATAATATTTATGAAAAAAATCCAACTTTCTAATACTGACGTGATCTGTGATGACAAAACGGATTGAAGCAAAATTTCCACCAAGTGTTCGGAAAAATTCCCAGTAGGTTTTGTTGGATGTAACTAAAAGGGAAGGAATAATATAATTGCATCGGTATGGTCATAAACATGGCATCGCTATGCTTCTCATAATACTCATTCTTCTATTATAATTGCTCTTCATCCTTTAAATGGCACTGACTGTTATATATATGATAATAATATCAATTATTTGTCATGCATTGATTTTAGAGGTGCTAGAATTCGTGCACAGTGTATTGGTGGTCAATCAACAATAAAATATGTATATATGTACTCACTTTACATTGCATGAAAGCTTCGACGCCTACTTTACATTTATATCAGAGAAACTTGCTTATCTCGAATTACACCAAGTGGTTAATGAAATGACTGTCATGTTATATCATTCCTTTGAACACCAGCGTTCCTCCTAGAGAATATGACGATACCACCATTTCCTGATGCTTTTTATTTGAGCTAGCTGTGGTACGAAGTGAAGTCCCTTACTTTAAATAAAGTGGAACCTGAGAAGTGTCCAAAATAGACTGAAAAACGTCAACAAAAGCAGTGAAAAAAGAACCAACAAAACTGAAATCTTTGAGAAGATGAAAGAGGAAGTTGAGCCTTAATAAAGGAATGAGTAGTTCACCGGAAAATAAAAGTGAAAGCTCTTTCTACAAAGGTTTCCAAAGGTGACATCTCAAGGTCCAGGTGATACTATTCTCTATCCTCCTCTCTTGCTTAATGCATAATTAGATGACACCGACCTATGTGTGACGTAAACTGTGACACCCTAACTCGGGTAATCACATGGTTACCCGTTTGTGGAATAAAACTTAATTTACTGGTTGCTTTCGGAAAACTTATTTATTTTAAGATAGAAAATTCGGGTGTAAAAATTTTCTTCTACGGAACACTCTGGAACACCATGATACATACACTAAAACAGTAAAATCATATTCTTAACGAGGTCACTACGGCATACAATTTTTCTCACAGAGTTTCAATTTTCAAAAATTATTATTGGAAATTGCTTATAATTAATACTCTTATTGAAATTAGATTATGATTAATGTTATATTAAGCTTGGACGGTGTGGATGGTGGATTCTCATCCATTATATTCTTAGTTTCATTGCATCTATTTTCCTAGGACTTAGCATAGATAATTAATGCTCTAGGAATCAGGTTCCCCTATCTATTATATATTGTAGTCCTATTGGAATGTTAATACAAGAGACATCCAGTTTCACTTTCAAGTATAGTCATCATTCTTTTTCTTCTCTTTCTTCTCTATCTAAAATCCATAACTTCAACATGGTATCAGAGCGGTACCATCCTCCGTGACCTATCCCGCCACTATTCTGCTGAGTCCCCAAAAGTTTGGGACTATTCCAATAATTGTATTCAGAATTTTATTTGTTAAACCCTCCCCCTTCTGTTTTGACCATGTTTGGTTTCTGGGTCTCAAGTTTCTGCTACCCTCCTTGGAGTAGTGCATTACTGACTCTGTTTTCAGGAGTCTCTGTTTTTTGTTGTTCTCATTTTGAGCTGCCCTTTGTTGCAGTATTTTTTAGTTGTCTCTTTGGTGCTGTTTAGCACTATTTGGCTGCACCGAAATTATTTTCAGACCTCAACTACAATTTATCATTCCAATTTGGTTCAAAAGTCATGGTGCCACCGATCCCACCATCAGTTTCAGTTTGGACTTCAGCTGCTATAAGCGTTGGTCCATTATTGTTTCAGTTTGGTTCGAAGTTGTGACACCTTCAAGTTGTGGTTTTAGCTGCTGTAAGCGTTGGCCCAATGTCATTCTGGTTTTGTTTGAAGTGGTGACAACTTCCAGTTCAAGCTTCAGCTCAGCTGACTTGTCATCATTTATGTTTGGTTTGCCTCTTGTCCGTAAAGTCAGCAGTGGTTTCTTTAGTTGGTTGCTCGGTGGTTTGTTCTTGGGCACATTTTAAACCCAAAATCCTAATTCAAAGCCTAATCCCTAATTTTAACCCTAAACCCTAATTTTGCTCCTAAACCCTAAATTTGAAACAAACCCTAATTCTAACCCTAAATTTAACCCAGAACCCTAATTTTAATCCAAACCCCTAAATTTTGACCCTAAACCCTAAATTTAACCGAGAACCCTAAATTTGACCCATAACCCTAATTTTGACCCAAGACCCTAATTTTGACCCAAAAACCCTAATTCTAACCCTATTTTTGTCCCAAAACCCTTTTTTGAACTCAAAACCCGACACCTTAATTTTGACCCAAAACCCAAAATTTGACCCAAAACCCAAATTCTAACCCTAATTTAGACCCGAAACCCTAATTCTAACCCTATTTTTGTCCCAAAACCCTATTTTTTACTCAAAACCCTAATTTTGACCCAAAACCCTAATTTGGACCCAAAACCGAAATTTTGACCCAAAATAACCCTAAGCCCTAATTCTGACCCAAAACCCTAATTCTGACCCCAAAACCCTAATTTAGACCCAAAACCCTAATGCGAACCCTATTTTTGACCCAAGACCCTACATTTAACCCAGAACCCTAAATTTGATCCAAAACCCTATTTTTAACCCTTAACCCTAATTCAAAGCATAAACCCTAATTTTGACCCAAAACCCTAATTTAGATCCTAAACCCTAAATTTGAACCAAAACCCTAATTCTAACCCTATTTTTGTCCCAAAACCCTAAATTTAACCCAGAACCCTAATTTTAATCCAAAAACCTAAATTTTGACCCTAAACCCTAAATTTAACCAGGAACCCTAATTTTGACCCAAGACTCTAATTTAGACACAAAAACCCTAATTCTAACCCTTTTTTGTCCCAAAACCCTATTTTTTACTCAAAACCCTAATTCAAACCCAAAACCCTAATTTGAATCCAAAACCTAAATTTTGACCCAAAATAACCCAAAGCCCTAATTTTGACCCAAAACCCTAATTCTGACCCAAAAACCCTAATTATGATCCAAAACCCTAATTCGAACCCTAAATTTGTCCCAGAACCCTATTTTTGACCCTAAACCCTAATTTAAACGCAAAAACTTAATTCTAACCCTATTTTTGACCCTAAACCCTAATGTTGACCCAAAACCCTAAATTTGACCCAAAACCCTAATTCAAACCAGAAACCCAATTTTGACCCAAAACCGAAATTTTGACCCAAAACCCAAATTTTAACCCAGAGCCCTAATTTTGACCCAAAACCCTAATTCTGACCCGAAACCCTAATTTAAACACAAAACCCCGTTTTTAACCAAAAACCCTAATTCGAAGCTTAAACCCTAATTTTAACCCTAAACCCTAAATTTGAACCAAAACCCTAATTCTAACCCTATTTTTGTCCCAAAACCCTAAATTTAACCAAGAACCCTAATTTTAATTCAAAACCCTAAATTTAACCTAGAACCCAGAGCCCTAATTTTGACCCAAAACCCCAATTTAGACCCAAAACCTAATTTAGACCCAAAACCCTAATTCTAACCCAAAACCCTAAATTTGACCAAAAACCCGAATTTTGACACAAAATCCTAATTCATACCAGAAACCCTAATTTTGACCGAAATCGAAATTTTGACCCAAAACCCAAATTATAACCCAGGCCTAATTTGACCAAACCCCCCCAACCAATTTAGACAAAACCCTATTTTAAACCCAAAATCCTAATTCAAAGCCTAATCCCTAATTTTAACCATAAACCCTAATTTTGATCCTAAACCCTAAATTTGAACCAAAACCCTAATTCTAACCCTATTTTTGTCCGAAAACCCTAAATTTAACCCAGAACCCTAATTTTAATCCATACCCCTAAATTTTGACCCAAGACCCTAAATTTAATCGAGAACCCTAAATTGACCCTTACCCTAATTTTGACCCAAGACCCGAATTATGACCCAAAGACCCTAATTCTAACCCTATTTTTGTCCCAAAACCCTTTTTTAACTCAACCCGACACCTTAATTTTAACCCAAATTCTAACCCAAATTTACACCAAAAACCCTAATTCTAACCCTATTTTTGTACCAAAAACCTATTTTTACTCAAAACCCTAATTTTGACACAAAACCCTAATTTGGACCCAAAACCGAAATTTTGACCCAAAATAACCCAAAGCCCTAATTCGACTCCAAAACCCTAATTTAGACCAAAAACCCTAATTTTGACCCAAGACCCTACATTTAACCCGTAACCCTAAATTTGATCCAAAACCCTATTTTTAACCCTAAACCCTAATTTTGACCCAAAACCCTAATTTAGATCCTAAACCCTAAATTTGAACCAAAACACTAATTCTAACCCTATTTTTGTCCCAAAACCCTAAATTTAACCCAGAACCCTAATTTTAATCCAAAAACCTAAATTTTGACCCTAAACCCTAATTTTAACCACGAACCCTAATTTTGACCCAAGACTCTAATTTAGACACAAAAACCCTAATTCTAACCCTCTTTTTGTCCCAAAACCCTATTTTTTACTCAAAACCCTAATTCAAACCCAAAACCCTAATTTGGATCCAAAACCTAAATTTTGACCCAAAATAACCCAAAGCCCTAATTTTGACCCAAAACCCTAATTCTGACCCAAAATTCCTAATTTAGACCGAAAACCCTAATTCTGATCCAAAACCCTAAATTTGACCCGGAACCCTATTTTTGACCCTAAACCCTAATTTTAACGCAAAACCTTAATTCTAACCCTATTTTTGACCCAAAACCCTCTTTTTAACTCAAAAACCAAATTCAAACCCAAAACCCTAAATTTGACCCAAAACCCGAATTTTGACCCAAAATAGTAATTCAAACCCGAAACCCTATTTTTGACCGAAAACCGAAATTTTGACCCAAAACCCAAATTATAACCCAGAGCCCTAATTTTGACCCAAAACCCTAATTTAGAAAAAAATACCTATTTTAAACCCAAAATCCTAATTCAAAGCCTAATCCCTAATTTTAACCCTAAACCCTAATTTTGCTCCTAAACCCTAAATTTGAACCAAAACCCTAATTCTAACCCTAAATTTAACCCAGAACCCTAATTTTAATCCAAACCCCTAAATATTGACCCTAAACCCTAAATTTAACCGAGAACCCTAAATTTGACCCATAACCCTAATTTTGACCCAAGACCCTAATTCTAACCCTATTTTTGTCCCAAAACCCTTTTTTGAACTCAAAACTCGACACCTTAATTTTGACCCAAAACCCAAAATTTGACCCAAAACCCAAATTTGACCCAAAACCCAAAATTGGACCCAAAACCGAAATTTTGACCCAAAATAACCCTAAGCCCTAATTCTGACCCCAAAACCCTAATGCGAACCATATTTTTGACCCAAGACCCTACATTTAACCCAGAACCCTAAATTTGATCCAAAACCCTATTTTTAACCCTAAACCCTAATTTTGACCCAAAACCCTAATTTAGATCCTAAACCCTAAATTTGAACCAAAACCCTAATTCTAACCCTATTTTTGTCCCAAAACCCTAAATTTAACCCAGAACCCTAATTTTAATCTAAAAACCTAAATTTTGACCCTAAGCCCTAAATTTAACCAGGAACCCTAATTTTGACCCAAGACTCTAATTTGGACACAAAAACCCTAATTCTAACCCTTTTTTGTCCCAAAACCCTATTTTTTACTCAAAACCCTAATTCAAACCCAAAACCCTAATTTGAATCCAAAACCTAAATTTTGACCCAAAATAACCCAAAGCCCTAATTTTGACCCAAAACCCTAATTCTGACCCAAAAACCCTAATTCTGATCCAAAACCGTAATTCGAACCCTAAATTTGACCCATAACCCTATTTTTGACCCTAAACCCTAATGTTGACCCAAAACCCTAAATTTGACCCAAAACCCGATTTTGACCCAAAACCCTAATTCAAACCTGAAACCCTAATTTTGACCTAAATCCTAATGTTGACCCAAAACCCAAATTATAACCCAGAGCCCTAATTTTGACCCAAAACCCTAATTCTGACCCGAAATCCTAATTTAGACACAAAACCCTATTTTTAACCAAAAACCCTAATTCGAAGCTGAAACCCTAAATTTGAACCAAAACCCTAATTCTAACCCTATTTTTGTCCCAAACCCTAAATTTAACCAAGAACCCTAATTTTAATTTAAAACCCTAAATTTTGACCCTAAACCCTAAATTTAACCTAGAACCCGGCTCTTTTGACCCAAAACCCAATTTAGACCCAAAACCCTAATTATAACCAAAAACCCTAAATATTACCCAAAACCCGAATTTTGACCCAAAATCCTAATTCATACCCAAACCCTAATTTTGAGAAACCAAATTTTGTCCAAAAAACCAAATTATAACCCAGAGTCCTAATTCTGGACCAAAACCCTAATTCTGATCCAAAACCCTAATTCGAACCCTATTTTAAACCCAAAGTCCTAATTGAAAGCCTAAACCCTAATTTTAACCCTAAACCCTAATTTTGATCCTAAACCCTAAATATGAACCAAAACCCTAAATATAACCCTATTTTGTCCGAAACCCTACCTTTAACCAAACCCTAAATTTTGACCCTAAACCCTAAATTTAATCGAGAACCCTAAATTTGACCCATAACCCTAATTTTGACCCAAGACCCTAATTTTGACACCATAAACCCTAATTCTGACCCTATTTTTGTCCCAAAACCTTTTTTAACTCAAGCCGACACCTTAATTTTAACCCAAATTCTAACCCAAATTTAGACCCAAAACCCTAATTCTAACCCTATTTTTTACTCAGAACCGTAATTTTGACCCAAAACCCTAATTTGGACCCAAAACCGAAATTTTGACCCAAAATAACCCCAAGCCCTAATTACCCTACCCCAAAACCCTAATTCTGACCCCAAAACCCTAATTTTGACCCAAGACCCTAATTCTGACCCAAAACCCTAAATTTGATCCAAAACCCTATTTTTAACCCTAAACCCTAATTCAAAGCATAAACCCTAATTTTGACCCAAAACCCTAATTTAGATCCTAAACCCTAAATTTGAACCAAAACCCTAATTCTAACCCTATTTTTGTCCCAAAACCCTAAATTTAACCCAGAACCCTAATTTTAATCCAAACCCCTAAATTTTGACCCTAAACCCTAAATTTAACCAGGAACCCTAATTTTGACCCAAGACTCTAATTTAGACACAAAAACCCTAATCTAACCCTCTTTTTGACCCAAAACCCTATTTTTTACTCAAAACCCTAATTCAAACCCAAAACCCTAATTTGGATCCAAAACCTAAATTTTGACCCAAAATAACCCAAAGCCCTAATTTTGACCCAAAACCCTAATTCTGACCAAAAAATCCTAATTTAGTCAGAATACCCTAATTCTGATCCAAAACACTAAATTTGACCAGGAACCCTATTTTTGACCATAAACCCTAATTTTAAGGCAAAACCTTAATTCTAACCCTATTTTTGACCCAAAACCCTCTTTTTAACTCAAAAACCAAATTCAAACCCAAAACCCTAAATTTGACACAAAACCCAATTTTGACCCAAAATAGTAATTCAAACCCAAAACCCTATTTTGACCGAAACCGAAATTTTGACCCAAATCACAAATTATAACCCAGAGCCCTAATTTTGACCCAAAACCCTAATTCCACCCAAAACCCTAATTTAGAAAAAAATACCTATTTTAAACCCAAAATCCTAATAAAGCCTAACCTAATTTAACCCTAAACCCTAATTTTGCTCCTAAACCCTAAATTTGAACCAAAACCTAATTAACCTAAATTTAACCTGAACCCTATTTTAATCCAAACCCCTAAATATTGACCCGAAACCCTAAATTTAACCGAGAACCCTAAATTTGACCCATAACCCTAATTTTGACCCAAGACCCTATTTTGACCCAAACACCCTAATTCTAACCCTATTTTTGTCCCAAAACCCTTTTTTGAACTCAAACCCGACACCTTAATTGTGACCCAAAACCCAAAATTTGACCCAAAACCAAATTTGACCCAAAACCCAAAATTGGACCCAAACCGAAATTTTGACCCATAATAACCCTAAGATCTAATTCTGTCCCCAAATCCCTAATTCTGTCCCCATACCCCTAATTTAGACCCTAAACACTAATGCGAACCATATTTTTGACCCAAGACCCTACATTTAACCTTAACCCTAAATTTGATACAAAACCTTATTTTTTACCCTTAACCATAATTATAAGCTTTAACCCTAATTTTGACCCAAAACCCTAATTTATATACTAAACCCTAAATTTGAACCAAAACCCTAATTCTAACCCTATTTTTGTCCCAAACCCTAACTTTAACCCGAACCCTAATTTTAATCCAAAAACCTAAATTTTGACCCTAAACCCTAAATTTAACCAGAACCCTAATTTTGACCCAAGACTCCAATTTGGACACAAAAACCCTAATTCTAACCCTTTTTTGTCCCAAACCCTATTTTTACACAAAACCCTAATTCAAACCCAAAACCCTAATTTGAATCCAAAACCTAAATTTTGACCCAAAATAACCCAAAGCCCTAATTTTGACCCAAAACCCTAATTCGACCCAAAACCCTAATTTCGATCCAAAACCCTAATTCGAACCCTAAATTTGACCCTAACGCTATTTTTGACCCAAAGCCCTAATTTTGACCCAAAACTCTAATTCTGACCCTATTTTTGACCCTAAAACCTAATGTTGACCCAAAACCCTAAATTTGACCCAAAACCCGATTTTGACCCAAAACTCTAATTCAAACCAACCTATTTGACCCAAACCAAATTTTGACCCAAAACCAAATTTTAACCCAGAGCCCTAATTTTGACCCAAAACCCTATTTCGACCCAAACCCTAATTTAGACACAAAACCCTATTTTTAACCAAAAACCTTAATTCGAAGCTTAAACCCTAATTTTAACCCTAAACCCTAAATTTGAAACAAAACCCTAATTCTAACCCTATTTTTGTCCCAAACCCTAAATTTAACTAAGAACCCTAATTTTAATTCAAAACCCTAAATTTTGACCCTAAACCCTAAATTTAACCTAGAACCCAGAGCCCTAATTTTGACCCAAAACCCCAATTTAGACCCAAAACCTAATTTAGACCCAAAACCCTAAATTTGACCCAAAACCCGAATTTTGACCCAAAACCTAATTTAGACCCAAAACCCTAATTCTAACCCAAAACCCTAATTTTGATCAAAACTTAATTTTGACCCAAAACCCAAATTCTAACCCAGAGGCCTAATTTTGACCCAAAACCCTAATTCTGACCCAAAACCCTAATTTAGACAAAAAACTTATTTTAAACCCAAAATCCTAATTCAAAGCCTAAACCCTAATTTTAACCCTAAACCCTAATTTTGATCCTAAACCCTAAATTTGAACCAAAACCCTAATTCTAACCCTATTTTTGTCCGAAAACCCTAAATTTAACCCAGAACCCTAATTTTAATCCAAACCCCTAAATTTTGACCCTAAACCCTAAATTTAACCGAGAACCCTAAATTTGACCCATGACCCTAATTTTGACCCAAGACCCTAATTTTGACCCAAAAACCCTAATTCTAACCCTATTTTTGTCCCAAAACCCTTTTTTTAACTCAACCCGACACCTTAATTTTAACCCAAATTCTAACCCAAATTTAGACCCAAAACCCTAATTCTAACCCTCTTTTTGTCCCAAAACCCTATTTTTTACTCAGAACCCTAATTCAAACCCAAAACCCTAATTTGGACCCAAAACCGAAATTTTGACCCAAAATAACCCCAAGCCCTAATTTTGACTCCAAAACCCTAATTTAGACCCAAAACCCTAATTTTGACCCAAGACCCTACATTTAACCCAGAACCCCTAAATTTGATCCAAAACCCTATTTTTAACCCTAAACCCTAATTCAAAGCATACACCCTAATTTTGACCCAAAACCCTAATTTTGATCCTAAACCCTAAATTTGAACCAAAACACTAATTCTAACCCTATTTTTGTCCCAAAACCCTAAATTTAACCCAGAACCCTAATTTTAACCCAAAAACCTAAATTTTGACCCTAAACCCTAAATTTAACCAGGAACCCTAATTTTGACCCAAGACTCTAATTTAGACACAAAAACCCTAATCTAACCCTCTTTTTGACCCAAAACCCTATTTTTTTACTCAAAACCCTAATTCAAACCCAAAACCCTAATTTGGATCCAAAACCTAAATTTTGACCCAAAATAACCCAAAGCCCTAATTTTGACCCATAATCCTAATTTTGACCCAAGACCCTAATTTTGACCCAAAAACCCTAATTCGAACCCTAAATTTGACCGGAACCCTATTTTTGACCTAAACCTAATTTTAACAAACCTTAATTCTAACCCTATTTTGAACCAAAACCTAACCAAACCAATTAAACCCAAAACCCTAAATTTGACCAACTTTTGACCCAAAATAGTAATTCAAACCAAACCTATTTTGAAAAATTTTGACCCAAACCCAAATTATAACCAGAGCCCTAATTTTGACCCAAAACCCAAATTCGACCCAAAACCCTAATTTAATACCTATTTTAAACCCAAAATCCTAATTCAAAGCCTAACCCTAATTTAACCCTAAACCCTAATTTTGCTCCTAAACCCTAATATTGAACCAAAACCCTAATTCTAACCCTAAATTTACCTTAACCCTAATTTTAACCCAAACCCTAAATATTGACCCTAAACCCTAAATTTAACGAGAACCCTAAATTTGACCATAACCCTAATTTTGACCCAAGACCCTAATTTTGACCCAAAACCCTAATTCTAACCCTATTTTTGTCCCAAAACCCTTTTTGAATTCAAAACCCGACACCTAATTTTGACCCAAAACCCAAAATTTGACCCAAAACCAAATTTGACCCAAAACCCAAAATTGGACCCAAAACCAAATTTTGACCCAAAATAACCCTAAGCCTAATTCGACCCAAAACCCTAATTCTGACCCCAAAACACTAATTTAGACCCAAAACCCTAATGCGAACCATATTTTTGACCCAAGACCCTACATTTAACCCAGAACCCTAAATTTGATACAAAACCCTATTTTTAACCCTTAACCCTAATTCAAAGCATAAACCCTAATTTTGACCCAAAACCCTAATTTAGATCCTAAATCCTAAATTTGAACCAAAACCCTAATTCTAACCCTATTTTTGTCCCAAAACCCTAAATTTAACCCCGAACCCTAATTTTAATCCAAAAACCTAAATTTTGACCCTAAACCCTAAATTTAACTAGGATCCCTAATTTTGACCCAAGACTCTAATTTGGACACAAAAACCCTAATTTTAACCCTTTTTTTGTCCCAAAACCCTATTTTTTACTCAAAACCCTAATTCAAACCCAAAACCCTAATTTGAATCCAAAACCTAAATTTTGACCCAAAATAACCCAAAGCCCTAATTTTGACCCAAAACCCTAATTCTGACCCAAAAACCCTAATTCTGATCCAAAACCCTAATTCGAACCCTAAATTTGACCCAGAACCCTATTTTTGACCCTAAACCCTAATTTTAACGCAAAAACTTAATTCTAACCCTATTTTTGACCCTAAACCCTAATGTTGACCCAAAACCCTAAATTTGACCCAAAACCCGATTTTGACCCAAACCCTAATTCAAACCCAAACCCTAATTTGACCCAAACCAAATTTTGACCCAAAACCAAATTTTAACCCAGAGCCCTAATTTTGACCCAAACCCTATTTCGACCAAACCCTAATTTAGACACAAAACCCTATTTTTAACCAAAACCCTAATTCAAGCTTAAACCCTAATTTTAACCCTAAACCCTAAATTTGAAACAAAACCCTAATTCTAACCCTATTTTTGTCCCAAACCCTAAATTTAACTAAGAACCCTAATTTTAATTCAAAACCCAAAATTTTAACCCTATACCCTAAATTTAACCTAGAACCCAGAGCCCTAATTTTGACCCAAAACCCCAATTTAGACCCAAAACCTAATTTAGACCCAAAACCCTAATTCTAACCCAAAACCCTAAATTTGACCCAAAACCCGAATTTTGACCCAAAATCCTAATTCATACCCGAAACCCTAATTTTGACTGAAAACCGAAATTTTGACCCAAAACCCAAATTATAACCAAGAGGCCTAATTTTGACCCAAAACCCTAATTCTGACCCCAAAACCCTAATTTAGACAAAAACCCTATTTTAAACCCAAAATCCTAATTCAAAGCCTAAACCCTAATTTTAACCCTAAACCCTAATTTTGATCCTAAACCCTAAATTTGAACCAAAACCCTAATTCTAACCCTATTTTTGTCCGAAAACCCTAAATTTAACACAGAACCCTAATTTTAATCCAAACCCCTAAATTTTGACCCTAAACCCTAAATTTAATCGAGAACCCTAAATTTGACCCAAGACCCTAATTTTGACCCAAAAACCCTAATTCAATCCCTATTTTTGTCCCAAAACCCTTTTTTTAACTCAATCCGACACCTTAATTTTAACCCAAATTCTAACCCAAATTTAGACCCAAAACCCTAATTCTAACCCTATTTTTGTCCCAAAACCCTATTTTTAACTCAAAACCCTAATTTTGACCCAAAACCCTAATTTGGACCCAAAACTGAAATTTTGACCCAAAATAACCCCAAGCCCTAATTCTGACCCAAAACCCTAATTCTGACCCCAAAACCCTAATTTAGACCCAAAACCCTAATACGAACCCTATTTTTGACCCAAGACCCTACATTTAACCCAGAACCCTAAATTTGATCCAAAACCCTATTTTTAACCCTAAACCCTAATTCAAAGCATAAACCCTAATTTTGACCCAAAACCCTAATTTAGATCTTAAACCCTAAATTTGAACCAAAACCCTAATTCTAACCCTATTTTTGTCCCAAAACCCTAAATTTAACCCAGAACCCTAATTTTAATCCAAAAACCTAAATTTTGACCCTAAACCCTAAATTTAACCAGGAACCCTAATTTTGACCCAAGACTCTAATTTAGACACAAAATCCCTAATTCTAACCCTCTTTTTGTCCCAAAACCCTATTTTTTACTCAAAACCCTAATTCAAACCCAAAACCCTTATTTGGATCCAAATCCTAAATTTTGACCCAAATTAACCCAAAGCCCTAATTTTGACCCCAAAACCCTAATTCTGATCCAAAACCCTAATTCGAACCCTAAATTTGACCCAGAACCCTAATTTTGACCCAAGACCCTAATTATGACCCAAAAACCCTAATTCTAACCCTATTTTTGACCCTAAACCCTAATGTTGACCCAAAACCCTAAATTTGACCCAAAACCCGATTTTGACCCAAAACCCTAATTCAAACCCGAAACCCTAATTTTGACCCAAAACCGAAATTTTGACCCAAAACCCAAATTTTAACCCAGAGCCCTAATTTTGACCCAAAACCCTAATTTAGACACAAAACCCTATTTTTAACCAAAATCCCTAATTCGAAGCTTAAACCCTAATTTTAACCCTAAACCCTAAATTTGAACCAAAACCCTAATTCTAACCCTATTTTTGTCCCAAAACCCTAAATTTAACCAAGAACCCTAATTTTAATTCAAAACCCTAAATTTTGACCCTAAACCCTAAATTTAACCTAGAACCCAGAGCCCTAATTTTGACCCAAAACCCCAATTTAGACCCAAAACCCTAATTCTTACCCAAAAACCTAAATTTGACCCAAAACCAGAATTTTGACCCAAAATCCTAATTCATACCCGAAACCCTAATTTTGACTGAAAACCGAAATTTTGACCCAAAACCCAAATTATAACCCAGAGGCCTAATTTTGACCCAAAACCCTAATTCTGACCCAAAACCCTAATTTAGACAAAAAACCTTATTTTAAACCCAAAATCCTAATTCAAAGCCTAAACCCTAATTTTAACCCTAAACCCTAATTTTGATCCTAAACCCTAAATTTGAACCAAAACCCTAATTCTAACCCTATTTTTGTCCGAAAACCCTAAATTTAACACAACCCTAATTTTAATCCAAACCCCTAAATTTTGACCCTAAACCCTAAATTTAATCGAGAACCCTAAATTTGACCCAAGACCCTAATTTTGACCAAAACCCTAATTCATCCCTATTTTTGTCCCAAACCCTTTTTAACTCAACGACACCTAATTTTAACCCAAATTCTAACCCTAATTTAGACCCAAAACCGTAATTCTAACCCTATTTTTGTCCCAAAACCCTAGTTTTTATGCAAAACCCTAATTTTGACCCAAAACCCTAATTTGGACCCAAACCAAATTTTGACCCAAAATAACCTAAGCCCTAATTCGACCCAAAACCCTAATTCTACCCGAAAACCCTAATTTAGACCCAAAACCCTAATGCGAACCCTATTTTTGACCCAAGACCCTACATTTAACCCAGAACCCTAAATTTGATCCAAAACCCTATTTTTAACCCTTAACCCTAATTCAAAGCATAAACCCTAATTTTGACCCAAAACCCTAATTTAGATCCTAAACCCTAAATTTGAACCAAAACCCTAATTCTAACCCTATTTTTGTCAACCCTAAATTTAACCCAAAACCCTAATTTTAATCCAAAACCTAAATTTTGACCCTAAACCCTAAATTTAACCAGGAACCCTAATTTTGACCCAAGACTCTAATTTAGACACAAAAACCCTAATTCTAACCCTTTTTTGTCCCAAAACCCTATTTTTTACTCAAAACCCTAATTCAAACCCAAAACCCTAATTTGAATCCAAAACCTAAATTTTGACCCAAAATAACCCAAAGCCCTAATTTTGACCCAAAACCCTAATTCTGACCCAAAAACCCTAATTCTGATCCAAAACCCTAATTCGAACCCTAAATTTGACCCAGAACCCTATTTTTGACCCTAAAGCCTAATTTTAACGCAAAAACTTAATTTTAACCCTATTTTTGACCCTAAACCCTAATGTTGACCCAAAACCCTAAAGTTGACCCAAACATTTGACCCAAACCCTAATTCAAACCGAACCAAATTTTGACCCAAACCAAATTTTGACCCAAAACCCAAATTTTAACCCAGAGCCCTAATTTTGACCCAAACCCCTAATTCTGACCCGAAACCCTAATTTAGACACAAAACCCTATTTTTAACCAAAAACCCTAATTCGAAGCTTAAACCCTAATTTTAACCCTAAACCCTAAATTTGAACCAAAACCCTAATTCTAACCCTATTTTTGTCCCAAAACCCTAAATTTAACCAAGAACCCTAATTTTAAATCAAAACCCTAAATTTTGACCATAAAACCTAAATTTAACCTAGAACCCAGAGCCCTAATTTTGACCCAAAACCCCAATTTAGACCCAAAACCCTAATTCTAACCCAAAACCCTAAATTTGACCCAAAACCCGAATTTTGACCCAAAATCCTAATTCATACCCGAAACCATAATTTTGACTGAAAACCGAAATTTTGACCCAAAACCCAAATTATAACCCAGAGGCCTAATTTTGACCCAAAACCCTAATTCTGACCCAAAACCCTAATTTAGACAAAAAACCCTATTTTAAACCCAAAATCCTAATTCAAAGCCTAAACCCTAATTTTAACCCAAAACCCTAATTTTGATCCTAAACCCTAAATTTGAACCAAAACCCTAATTCTAACCCTATTTTTGTCCGAAAACCCTAAATTTAACCCAGAACCCTAATTTTAATCCAAACCCCTAAATTTTGACCCTAAACCCTAAATTTAATCGAGAACCCTAAATTTGACCCATAACCCTAATTTTGACCCAAGACCCTAATTTTGACCCAAAAACCCTAATTCTAACCCTATTTTTGTCCCAAACCCCTTTTTTTAACTCAACCCGACACCTTAATTTTGACCCAAAACCCAAATTCTAACCCAAATACATGAGGTATACTATATTGAAACATTTGAAGATGTTTTCTATTACCACGAACCTCTGACTGGTGCATCGGTCGAGAGGTGTCGTGATTGAGCACTCGGACTGTGAGGTCCTGTGTTGTAATAAAAGTTTTAAAGATGGTTAAAACTGTGTGAGTCGTAAGCCATTTTGAGCTTCGGCAAAGAAAGATTGAGCACAAAGAAAAGTGTCAAGAACAGATTGTTTTTCCATGCATTTGGCAGACGTGCCTGTATTTTGACTGCGTGTCTGTGACTGCGTGTCTATGGCTGTGGGCCTGTATTTTGACTGCGTGTCTGTGACTGCGTGTCTATGGCTGTGGGCCTGTATTTTGACTGCGTGTTCGTGATCGTGGGTCGTGATCGTGGGTCGTGTGATCGCGGGTCTGTGATCGCGGGTTGTCAGAATCGCGGGTCTGTGGATCGTGCGTCTGTGAATGAGGGTGCAGAATCGCTGGGGTTTGTGAGCGGGTCTGTGGATCGAGTGGTCTGTGGATCGTGCGTCTGTGGCTGCGGGCCTGTAACTATCGAGTCTGATCAACTCATCACAATGTTGGAGATATCTCATGAGATTAAGTGTGAATGTTTAGAAGATGGATAGAAGTGTTCATGCATAGTTTTCAATGTTGATGTTTGGGGTGTGAAACCCACTGATAAACTGTATGCTATAATTGAGATGTTTATGTATATGTGTATGTGTCTTCTTTTGTGCGAGCATTTAGTTATTTTGTTAAATCCATATATTGGCGTCTCACCCTTACAACCATATCAGAGACGTACAAGGGGTATGAACCCTACAAGAAGAGGAAGGCTGTCGAGTTGGAAGCATGTTGTGCTGCTCCTATTGGCTGTAGTGTCGGTTAGTTAAGACCATCTTAGGTCCTATTATGTTATATTGTGTTTTGAGAGTAATACTGATTATGATTTAGGTGTGAAAATATATGAGGCAGTATAGTTGTAAGATTTCTATACATTGTGTTGTTAAGTGTGATTTGATTAAGTTGTTATTATCATGAGGTTAAAAGGAAAAGGAAAAAATTTATCACCATATTTTGAAAAGATGGACGTTGAGAAAACATTATTTTCCGAAAGTAACCAGCAAATTAAGTTTTATTTCCGTAAATGGGTAACCATGTGATGACCTGGGTAAGGGTGTCACAACAGGCGTGTCTTCAGGCTCGCGAGGCGAAACTTCCAGACTTGCAATTTCCATTGCTTTCTCCATTCCCTTGGCTCTAAGTGCTTCCCTTTTAACCTGAAAATATGAAATAGCAGTGAATGCTTTATTTGAATCAAAAACTAACTAAAATGTCCTAAACTACTTAAGAAACTCAAAATGTTGCTTGAGGACAGTTAAATCCAAATTTGGGCTAAAACGAGATTGAAACTCGAGTAATTGGTGCAAAAACCATGGTCTTACTAGTTATAAAACTAGTCAACCAGAGGCTGATCAAAATACCCCAAACTTAAACTTTCCTTGTCCCCAAGCAAACTAAAACTCAAAAAGACTCAACTTTGGCAAGCTTAAAGGATTCAATCAAATTCGCACAAATTTCATGCAGTCTTAACAAAACAATTTTTCTTTAATGATTTCCCCCTTGCAACAATGTGACCCCCACATTCATTTACTTTAAACCATTGAGAATTCCATCATTCATGCAATCATTAATCTAAGTTGAGGATCCAAGTTACACGCAAAAGGGAGATCACCAATTTCAAACAATTGCCTTCCTCACAAGGGCATTTAACATTTCACTTATTCGCTCAATTTGTCTAGGCTATCAACTTTTCACTCAATTTCACATTTTAAGAGCACTTCCCATGAATTTGATCTTCGTCTCAAATAAAGTTCCCACGAAAACATGAATGCAACATCAAAAGGTATTTTGAAGGTTGTAATGGGGCCTGGCTAAAGGTAGGATATTCAAAGGTACTAGGCTTAAGTCCCTAGGAACTAAGAGAGCATGAGCATTTTAACACACTGAACTTCCACTCAAATTCCTTTTTCCATTTTTCTTTTTGCTTTGGGTGACTACAGCCTTTTTCTTCCAATACCTTTTTTTTTTTTTGACATTTTGTGCTTTTCTCTTTTTTTTTTCCTCTTTTTTTTTTCTTTGCCTTTGGCTCCAACCTTTATTTTTTTCTTTTTCTCAACCCAGAATGACATATCATATCCTTGTAGCCACCCCAAACTTAGTTTCTTTCAACCCTTCTCTTGCTAAGCTTCCATGCTCTCCTAATCCTAAGATTGGGTTAACATGGCTTTTTTCAGATTTTTGGCTTATAACATAAGGTCATCAAAAACAATAGGCTTATCAGGCTCAATGTGGCTAACTAGGGAACATGCATTCGGGATGGTTCTTTTTAGGCCAAGTAGCTATTTCAAATAAAAATTGCCTAAATCATCTGATGCAGCACATAAACATGCAAACCAAGAAGAGATTCAAGCAAATTCGGGAAAGTGCAACTTAGAAGTGATTCACACAATTAAAAACAAGTTGGAGGCTCAAATGCTCACCTGGACATTTTTCGCAAATTGTTTGACCGAGATTCAATCCCTAGTGCGTGCATCCCTTCACCCCAAACTTATCATAAATCATGCAGTCATAACAAAATATCTCAAAGTTTAATTTTCAATATTTTCACATGGGGATCAATTTCCAATTTCAAAACCTAGGGGGAAATCATCAACAGTCAACTAATATCATGCAATCCATCTATGCAAAATTTTAACAAAACCCATTCAAGCTTGCCGACACAAGACTCACACACATACTGTTATATGGTGAAAATTTTATTTATGAAAAATTAAGGTATTAAAAGGTTGACCGAGCTAAAATCGACCGAATTGAAGTCGAAATGTCGGACCTAAAGAGGTAAAACTAAAGACATAAAAAGGTTGTCCGAGCTAAAATCGACCGAGTTAAGGTCGAAATGCCGAACCTAAAGAGGCTACAACTAAAGACCTAAAATGGTTGTCCGAGCTAAAATCGATCGAGTTGAGGTCGTAATGCCGCGCCTAAAAAGGTAAACAACATCTAAAGGTAGTCAAAAACCTAAAGAGGTAATCTGAACTAAGATCGGCCAAACCAAGGTCGAATGGCTGAACCTAAATAGGCAACCAATGCCTAAGAAGGTAAGTAAAAACCTACAGGTATTCCGAGTTCCAAAAACTCGAGTAAGCCAAGTAACACGTAAAAATGTAAAAGACGAGCACTAACTTAAAAAAAGTTACAAGCTCAAGCTCCAAAAGCCGAAAGGAAAAAACGAGGCATGAACATAAAAAAAAACTCAAAATTTTCTCAGTTTGGAAAGTCAAAAGCAACTCGTGATCTAGAAACTAACATGTAATTCCATTAATTAAAGGGGCAAAGCCCATGAGTACAAAAGGTTCAGAACGACAAGGGCATTACCCTAGGAACAAAATATAAGAATTATTTTTTCTAAGTTACTCATGGGCATCCCCATGAGCAACGATTCCAGCAGGAGTAGAGTTAAAGATATCCTTGGCACCAGAAGGAATAGTAGAAGATGAATCAGGTAAAATCGTTCCCCCGTTTCCCCCCTCCTCAACCGTTTGCTCCTTAACTTCCTCTTCCTCCTGTCCTGCCTCTTCTTCATCCTCGAGCAAGGACAAAGGAACCATAATTTCATCCTTGTTGAAGTCCTTGTTCACATCCACTTGGGAGTGGTCAGCATCTGGGTTGAAGCGTTGAATCTGTTTCACAGCACGAAAGAACCCGCTGACGTGCTCCTTCATGATGGTAGCCTCGGCTTCAGCTACATCAGAATGAATCTTTAGAGTGGCTTCCCTCTCAGCATACAGGGACTGGCGAAGCACGAGGTTGGCCTCCTTCTTTTTCTGAAGTTCCTCGGCAGCCTTCACAAGGCTGAGCATCTCGGCCCTCTCCTTGTCTAGCTCAGCTCGGAGGGAGGCGTTGATTTTCTCCAGCTCGACCTTTTGTGTTTTCAGGTGACCAAGAGACCGAGCCTGTTCTTCACATTTAATGACGGCTTGAGCCAGCTCGCCACGCACCAACAAAGTGCGAGCGGCGTCGGCCTTCATAGCCTCCATCTTCTTCACATTATTTGATAATTCATTACCCCAAAAGCGGGTAATGGATGAAATACGAAGAGCATAGGCGGCAGCGGCCTCCATACTTGCCTCCAGTCCCTGCTCCAGCAACAGCCGAGCATCGGCGGGCTTGAGAACCTGGCCATCTATAAGTGGGCCAGGATTGAAATCATTACCCTGGAGTGAGTTGATCCTAGGGTTGTAGTGGCTGTTATACCACTTTGCTTACGAAGTTAGATCAGTCACGAAGGGCGTCCCTTCAACCCGCTCCTCGGTGATAGGCTCTTCGCAGGTCATAGGAAAGGGAGAAGTACTCCGCCTCGGAATCTCAATTTGAATATCAGCCCTAGCCCGCTTGGAAGGACGGGCGTCGAGATCAACAGCTGCAACAGTCTTCTTCTTTCCCTTCTTGTCTGGAGCCGGAGCTGAAGCACCAGCAGCCTCTTGATGTGCCAACTTCTTTAGCAACACTTTATAATTAAACTTTCCCATGATCACTGAAAAAGAAATCAGCCGAGTTAAAAGGCAGAATTTTTAAGTGCATCCACAATATCTAAAGAAGAAATACTTACGATCAATGTCGGCACGCCGAGTGGAAGAAGTGGGTAATTTTAAAAGCCTCCCACAAGGCAATGGCCGAGGATATAGTTTCAAAATCTCTACACAGACTCGCTCATCATCGGTCATAGAACCCAGGTCATAAATGGAAAATTTGGAAGGATGGGGTTGCCAATAAAATGGAAACCTCGGCTCCCCTTCAAAATTAAAAAATATGGACTCATGGCCTTCGAAAGGTCGGACCTTGAAAAAGTCCTACTTAAAAAACTTATAAGAACTCTTATAGAGGCCGATGATACCTCTACCCTCAACCCCACAGAGAGAAATCCATCCAATTCGGTCCCCAAACCGAACTTTATAAAAATAAAGGAACTTGGGAGTGGTAGCCATCATCCCTGTTTGACTACATAGGATCTGGAAAGCCTTCAAAAAGGCCCAACTGTTGGGATGCAACTGAGTAGGGGCGACGTTCATGATTCTCAGAACGTCGCACTCAAATTGGGTAAAAGGAAGGGTGACACCGATATGTTCAAAAAAAGTTTAATAGACATAAGTAAAGTGTGGATCGACGGGGAGAGCTCTCAGGAAGACATGCTCCTCATCTGAGCAAGGCAAACAACGAACAGAAGTAGGGACCTGACAAATTTCGTTCTTAACACTCCTAAGGGATTCACGACTCCTAAATTTAGAAAAGAACACCCCTACTTCAGGTCTAACCCAGGAATACCCAGGAATGGTAATGTCTAGAACGGGCTCTTTAGGAACCCTAGCGGCGCGCTTGCGGTGCGTAGGGGCAGTAATGGCTACAGGAGTAGCAGAGCTACTCTTATTATAAGATGAAGAAGAAGAGGATTTAGGGTTATCTCCACTCCCCTTCGAAGGAGGCGAAGAATGTGGAGATTCCCCGATAGGATCTATTTCAGGTTCTATGATTTGAACCTCACTGGAGGCATTCTAAGATACCTCAAAGGAAGGCTCCATGACCAAATAAAGAAGCAACAAAGCCAAATAGAAAATGGAAGAAATGGGAAGGACGTACCTGGAAGGAAAAAGAGAATGCAGAAAGCTTGGAGAGGAAGAGCTCGAAGAAGAAGGGTTTTAACAGAGAGGATACGAGTGAACTCTTTAGCAAATTTGAACCAATTTATTTTAAAAACTTTGTCGCTTTAAAGTTTAACATTACTTTCCAAAAAGTAATAATGAAAGATGTCGTGCGAAATAAGAGAAACATCTCTTCAGAGCTGCGCAAATTCGACACGCCAATAGCAGAGCAACACGTGTCGAGTACATCGGAAAACGATCTGCAATGATTAAAGACTTGAGCCGCAGAACCGACGAGTTGGTCTCGGAAATGAGGCCATAAAGGCCACACGTCACAAGTCAGCCTTACCTTAATGACAAAGGCAATGTTTCTTTTCATCTCGGGAACCGAGAAACTTTGCTCACAGTGCAATACTAAGACGACTACCTCTGTCTCGACTCCTTCAAAGACGCTTCCACGCATTCAAAAAGCTCAAAGCTTGGGGGGCTTATATATGGGCCGAGGTGTAAAGCTCGCCAACTCGAAGTGTGAAGCTCGGTGGCCCGAGGTGTTCACCGAAGTAGAAGATATATATAGATCGAAGTGTGAAGATCGACCACTTACCTCTCCAACTTGGAAGGCTAAAGAGACCAAGTTTCTAAGCTCGGTCACCGAGGTTGAACGATTGACCGAGGTACAAGATCGGTCATTAATACTATGGTAAAAGGGGAAGAGAACTTACACCATAAACCTTAGATTCTCCCAATAAGGTTTTTAAAGGCCAAGCTCGACATCTGTCATGAAAACTTTTACGCTTCTACTAGCTCAAAGCTTGGGGGCTTGTGTCTTGGCCGAGGAGTAAAACCCGGTCACCGAGCTTGGATACCCCATCTCATAAAGGTGTGAAGGATAAAATATTGATATTATCTTTAATAATCCTGATATTATCTCAAATAACCTTATCCGGTTACAAGAGATAAAATCCCTCAAATTAAGGAAATCATATCTCAAAGAAGATTTAAGAGATAAAAGGAGATAAATACATATCTCTTAAAGATATGGGGATCCTATTATAAAAGGAGGAGAACCCAAAAGAGAGACTCACTTTTCACTAACCTAGGTGAATCTCCCTTAAGCGTATTAGAGGAACCAGCTTGACCAAGAGACTATTGAATAGTCCTTGCTCACTAGTATTCATCAGATACAAGATTAAGGGATTGAGATCACTATATGACCAAGGGTTGAACTAAGAACTACGTTTGACTTTGATTCCCACTGGGATACATAGGACCAAAGTACAATATTCTATCAAGCCATAATCTAAAACAACCCCCATTGTTCACTTTTGGTTTGACGTTCTACGGCGAGATTCCGGCAAGTCGGATCTCGGCAGGAACATTTGTGTACTGGCCGATGAGTAAAACCCGGTCACCAAGCTTGGATACCCGATCCAATAAAGGTGGGAAGGATAAGATATTGATATTATCTTTAATAATCCTGATATTATCTCAAATAAACTTATCCAGTTAGAAGAGATAAAATCCCTCAAATTAAGGAAATCATATCTCAAAGAAGATTTCAGAGATAAAAGGAGATAAATCCAGATCTCTTAAAGATATGGAGATCCTATTATAAAATGAGGAGAACCCAAAAGAGAGACTCGCTTTTCATTAACCTAGGTGAATCTCCCTTAAGCGTAATAGAGGAGCCAGCTTGACCAAGAGACTATTGAAGAGTCCTTGCTCGCTAGTATTCATTAGATACAAGATTAAGGGATTGAGATCACTATATGACCAAGGGTTGAACTAAGAACTACGTCTGGCTTTGATTCCCACTGGGATACGTAGGACTAGCGTACAATATTCTGTCAAGCCATAATCTAAAACAACCCCAATTGTTCACTCTTGGTTTGACGTTCTACGGCGAGATTCCGGCAAGTCGGATCTCGGTAGGAACATTTGGCACCCATCGTGGGGCAAGTAAAACTTTGCCTCGAACCACTCATTCAACCACCACCGGCATTGCAAGCTTCACGTCACCCCGCATACTGGATTTCCGTGAGAGGCACCATCACGGTAACACGAGCACGACGCCAGGCTGTTGGTTTTCTCTGCCGTTGCTCGTAATCGTACCATCATCACCATCTCCATCCTAGATCCACGTGTGTGTTAACTAGCTCCGCTTTATTCAGATCTACCTCGACATGTCCAGCAATGCCGCACCGTAGTGGAATTCCTTGTCTCGTTGGTGCCAGCCGTAAACCAAGCCGTCACGCACCCGCCACCTCCGCCTACAACCGAAATTTCCAGATCTGCAACAAATACAGAAGCGCACTTCTCCTCTGCTCGTACGTGACTCCGATTCCGACTCCGACTCCGTAACATTCTCGTCGCCATCTCGGAGTTCCTTTCTCCCTCTGTGTTCTCAGCCGAGGAAGAATGTGGTAGGGAGCTCGTGAAACCAAAGCTTTTGGTTCAGAACGAAGACGCTATTTTGAAATGAAACAAGTAAAAGGCGGAGTCAGATTCGACCTCCTTCGCTCGCTAGGAACGCTGTCCTTGGAGAGATAAAAAAATTAAGCAAAAAAGAGAGTGAGTCATCATCAAACTTTGTTCCCTGCATCCCAAACAGCAAGCCCGTGTCTCCACATTGAGCACGGGCAGAAGGTGCTTGAGGAAATGCCTAAATCGGATGCCACGAAAATGCCATCAGGTGATAACCAATTTTTACACTTGTTGCATATAAAGATAATTATTTATCCATAATATTTATGAAAAAAATCCAACTTTCTAATACTGACGTGATCTGTGATGACAAAACGGATTGAAGCAAAATTTCCACCAAGTGTTCGGAAAAATTCCCAGTAGGTTTTGTTGGATGTAACTAAAAGGGAAGGAATAATATAATTGCATCGGTATGGTCATAAACATGGCATCGCTATGCTTCTCATAATACTCATTCTTCTATTATAATTGCTCTTCATCCTTTAAATGGCATGCTTGTTATATATATGATAATAATATCAATTATTTGTCATGCATTGATTTTAGAGGTGCTAGAATTCGTGCACAGTGTATTGGTGGTCAATCAACAATAAAATATGTATATATGTACTCACTTTACATTGCATGAAAGCTTCGACGCCTACTTTACATTTATATCAGAGAAACTTGCTTATCTCGAATTACACCAAGTGGTTAATGAAATGACTGTCATGTTATATCATTCCTTTGAACACCAGCGTTCCTCCTAGAGAATATGACGATACCACCATTTCCTGATGCTTTTTATTTGAGCTAGCTGTGGTACGAAGTGAAGTCCCTTACTTTAAATAAAGTGGAACCTGAGAAGTGTCCAAAATAGACTGAAAAACGTCAACAAAAGCAGTGAAAAAAGAACAAACAAAACTGAAATCTTTGAGAAGATGAAAGAGGAAGTTGAGCCTTAATAAAGGAATGAGTAGTTCACCGGAAAATAAAAGTGAAAGCTCTTTCTACAAAGGTTTCCAAAGGTGACATCTCAAGGTCCAGGTGATACTATTCTCTATCCTCCTCTCTTGCTTAATGCATAATTAGATGACACAGCCTATGTGTGACGTAAACTGTGACACCCTAACTCGGGTAATCACATGGTTACCCGTTTGTGGAATAAAACTTAATTTACTGGTTGCTTTCGGAAAACTTATTTATTTTAAGATAGAAAATTCGGGTGTAAAAATTTTCTTCTACGGAACACTCTGGAACACCATGATACATACACTAAAACAGTAAAATCATATTCTTAACGAGGTCACTACGGCATACAATTTTTCTCACAGAGTTTCAATTTTCAAAAATTATTATTGGAAATTGCTTATAATTAATACTCTTATTGAAATTAGATTATGATTAATGTTATATTAAGCTTGGACGGTGTGGATGGTGGATTCTCATCCATTATATTCTTAGTTTCATTGCATCTATTTTCCTAGGACTTAGCATAGATAATTAATGCTCTAGGAATCAGGTTCCCCTATCTATTATATATTGTAGTCCTATTGGAATGTTAATACAAGAGACATCCAGTTTCACTTTCAAGTATAGTCATCATTCTTTTTCTTCTCTTTCTTCTCTATCTAAAATCCATAACTTCAACATGGTATCAGAGCGGTACCATCCTCCGTGACCTATCCCGCCACTATTCTGCTGAGTCCCCAAAAGTTTGGGACTATTCCAATAATTGTATTCAGAATTTCATTTGTTAAACCCTCCCCCTTCTGTTTTGACCATGTTTGGTTTCTGGGTCTCAAGTTTCTGCTACCCTCCTTGGAGTAGTGCATTCTCGACTGCTGTTTTTGGAGTCTCTGTTTTTTGTTGTTCTCATTTTGAGCTGCCCTTTGTTGCAAGTATTTTTAGTTGTCTCTTTGGTCTGTTTAGCACTATTTGGCTGCACCGAAATTATTTTCAGACCTCAACTACAATTTATCATTCCAATTTGGTTCAAAAGTCATGGCGTCACCGATCCCACCATCAATATCAGTTTGGACTTCAGCTGCTATAAGCGTTGGTCCATTATTGTTTCAGTTTGGTTCGAAGTTGTGACACCTTCAAGTTGTGGTTTTAGCTGCTGTAAGCGCCGGCCCAATGTCATTCTGGTTTTGTTTGAAGTGGTGACAACTTCCAGTTCAAGCTTCAGCTCAGCTGACTTGTCATCATTTATGTTTGGTTTGCCTGCTGTCCGTAAAGTCAGCAGTGGTTTCTTTAGTTGGTTGCTCGGTGGTTTGTTCTTGGGCACATTTTAAACCCAAAATCCTAATTCAAAGTCTAAACCCTAATTTTAACCCTAAACCCTAATTTTTCTCCTAAACCCTAAATTTGAACCAAAACCCTAATTCTAACCCTAAATTTAACCCAGAACCCTAATTTTAATCCAAACCACTAAATTTTGACCCTAAACCCTAAATTTAACCGAGAACCCTAAATTTGACCCATAACCCTAATTTTGACCCAAGACCCTAATTTTGACCCAAAAACCCTAATTCTAACCCTATTTTTGTCCCAAAACCCTTTTTTGAACTCAAAACCCGACACCTTAATTTTGA